>JAPDNY010000013.1:68344751-68944751 GCA_029375565.1 Gekko gecko | reverse complement strand
AGCGAGTCACAAAAGCTCGTGTCCTGCCACATATCTTGCTAGTCTTGAGAGCCAGTTTGGTGTAGTGGCTAAGTGTGTGGACTCTAATCTGGGAGAACCAGGTTTGATTCTTCACTCCTCCACTTGCAGCTGCTGGATGACCTTGGGCAAGCCATAGTTCTGACAGAGCTGTTCTTGAAAAAGAGCAGTTTCTGTCAGAGCTCTCTCAGCCTCACCTACCTCACAGGGTGTCTGTTGTGAGGAGGGGAAGGGAAAGGAGTTTGTAAGCCGCTCTGAGACCGAGTGAAGGGTGGGGTATAAATCCAATCTCCTCTTCCTCCTCCTTCCTCTTCCTCCTCCTCCTCTTCTTTGTGCTACTGGACTGTTCTCTCCTATGTAGCTAGGCTGTTAGAATTTGGTTTGTAAGCAAGAAACAAGGCACGATTCATTAGAGTGCCCAGTTTGGCTGTTAGGATTCTATCCTGCAGTGACAAGCTGCTGTTGAAGCAGCTTTTTAAAAATCTACAAGTCAGATCTGCAGTGGCCAGTCAGAAGACCTAGTGGGCAAGAGCCCCAACTGCTCTGCCCAGTTTCTAAAACACTTGGTGGGCACCAGTAAAGGTGTTAGCGGGCAGCATGGTACCAGCGGGCGCCACGTTGGGGACCCCTATTCTAAATAGTGTAACTGAAGAAGAGAAGAAGAGGAAGAGATTGGATTTATACTCTGCCCTTCACTACCCGAAGGAGTCTCAGAGTGGCTTACGATCTCCTTTCCCTCCCCCTCCCCACAACAGACATCCTGTGAGGTAGGTGGGGCTGAGAGAGCTCTTTCGAGAACTGCCCTTGAGAGAACAACTCTTACAGACTGGTGACTGACCCAAGGTCACACCGGCAGCTGCATGTGGAGGAGTGGGGAATCAGACCTGGTTCTCCCAGGTTAGAGTCCGTGCTCCTAGCCACTGCACCAGACTGGCTCCTAACCACTACACCAAATGGGACATTTGTCTCAAGGACTGTTGGACTTTTGTCTGTCCGTTCTTCTGTCTTTCAAGTCAGCAGTCTCTCCATCACAGACGGTGGGCCAGTGGTAGCAGATCAGCTGATTTCAAAGTCTTTGGGTCACACGCTCAGCTAATCCAAGCAGTCTTGGCAGGCTCAGACTTAACATTTCCCGCTTTCACATTGCGAGGGCAGCAAACTCCGTCGGAGACCCCTCTGTGCTTCGCTAGAAGCTATCCATTCAGAATTTCTCTTTGGAAAAACCCGGGGCCAGATTCAGACTGGTGCAGTGGAACAGCAGAACGCTTCTTCCCGATTCTCTTTTGGGTTTAGCACCGCCTCTCTCTTTTATATCAAAACAGAACGGGCTGTTGCCTGAAAGCAGCGTGTGGTGCTAAATCTCTGTTCAGGAGTACGGCTTGAAAGCTGACATTACTCAGGAGCCCTGGCACTGAAGCATTTGGCTTTTTAAGCACACTGCTCCGAAATTCAGGGACGTGCAGACTCCGCTGTACCCTGAAGGGCTCCATCAGCGCTAACGGCCTTGGACAGAAGACGTTCTCCACCTTAGGAGAGGTGGGCGCGTGCTCCGTCTTCGCCTTCCTGTCTGTGGATACCTGAAGAAGCGGGCACGCACACGAAAGCTCATGCCCAGAATTAAAACTTCTTTGGCCTTAAAGGTGCCGCTGGACTCACACTTCTGCTTCGGAGCAACAGGGCTACTCACCTGAAATATACGTGGATATGTTTTTCAAAACTGGCTATATAGAAGAAGAAGGAGAGAGAGGAAGAGAGAGGAACATAAGAACATAAGAGAAGCCAATGTTGAATCAGGCCAATGGCCCATCTAGTTCAACACTCTGTCACACAGCGGCCAAAATATACCAGGTGCCATCAGGAGGTCCAGCAGTGGGGCCAGGACACTAGAAGCCCTCCCACTGTTGCCCCCTTCAAGCACCAAGAATAGAGTGCATCACCTGCCCCAGACTGAGAGTCCCCATCTATACCCTGTGGCTATAGCCACTGATGGACTTCTGCTCCATATGTTTATCTACTTCCCTCTTGAAACTGTCCATGCTTGTAGCTGCCACCACCTCCTGTGGCAGTGAATTCCATATGTTAATCACTCTTTGGGTGAAGAAGTATTTCCTCTTATCTGTTCTAGCCCGACTACTCAGCAATTTCTTGGAGTGTCCACGAGTTCTTGTATTGTGAGAAAGGGAGAAAAGGACTTCTTTCTCAACCTGCTCAATCCCACGCGTAATCTTATAAACCTCAATCATGTCACCCCTCAGCCGTCGTTTCTCCAAGCTAAAGAGCCCCAAGCATTTTAACCTTTCTTCATAGGGAAGGTGTTCCAACCCTTTTATCATTCTAGTTGCCCTTCTCTGCACAGGAAGGTGTGGGCACTCCTGATGGCACCTGGTATTTTTGGCCACTGTGTGACAGAGTGTTGGACTAGATGGGCCATTGGCCTGATCCAACATTGGCTTCTCTCTTATGTTCTTATGTTAAGAGATTGGATTGATACCCCGCCCTTCACTCGGAGTCTCAGAGCAGCTTACAAACTCCTTTCTCATTCCCCTCCCCACAACAGACACCCTGGGAGGCAGGTGGGGCTCGGAGAGCTCTGACAGAAACTGCCCTTTCAAGGACAGCTCTGACAGAACTATGGCTTGCCCAAGGTCATCCAGCAGCTGCAAGTGGAGGAGTGGGGAATCAAACCCGGTTCTCCCAGATTAGACTCCACACACTTTTTTATTATTTTTTTTTCTGAAACCATGTTTGTTTATTTCCATTATGAAGGCTACTGTTCTTTCTAGCTCTTAGTAACACTATCGTCTAAATAGACAGGGGACGAAAGATAAATAAGTCTTAGTTGCACAGTTAATACGTGTTTGCCGTTGCCATGCGGACAGTAATTCGTCCACATCATATTTCAATCCTGTTCGAGCTTTCGTGAAGATTCTCTTAGCTGAGACGCTTTCATAGATGTAAGTCTGAACCAGTTCATCTCCAGTGATTTCTCTGAAAGCCTGAAGTTCGTTTCCATTATCTTTCCTTCTGAACGTGCCTACAAGCGTACCATCTTCTATGATGCGGTTACCACGGCGCTCAGTTCCATCAGCTAAACTGTAGTCGAAATCGACTCCCAACTGACTCCATAGGATTTCAGTGTTAGGGCTGGGCCTTCTGAGAGCAGAACTAGATCAGACGCTGTGAATGTTCCTTGTGGGCTTCTTTCCTCAATTCGGATTGCAACCGACCTGTTATGTCCTGAAGCTAGAATCTGTCCTATCTTTCTCTATGTTAAACTTCAGACATAAGATGGGATTGTAAGCTGCAGCATTCCCATTGGTCGGTTTCTGTGAAACCTTGTAAATAACCAATCACAATGTAAATACGTATTTGGAGGGAACAGACCTTATTGGTCTTTATCTTTGTCTTCTTATTGGTTGTTAACTTATTTACGGGCACGGCTTTGACAGCCCAGATCATTTAAAAAGGGAGTTGTGCTCCACTATTCTGTGTGTGTGTGTTGTCGAGTTGAGTTTGCTGTTACAATAAAGCTGAAATCACTTTTGCTGAAATCCAATTGTGTTGAGTTGCATACTTAACACGACCCATCCAGGGAAGAGGGGGGTTGACTCTACCCCACTGTGCTGCAGTTCCAGTTGGAATCAGTCCCCCCTAAACCTTGCAAGGAAGGAATAACAGGGAGCTCTGTTGACACGGCTGTTTCCAGTGTTCTTCCTAGATGTGCCACTGCGTGCAGGTAAACCTCCTGATGTCTGCCCTGATTTGCACAGTCGGAGTTAGCACCGTGAACGTTTTCCAGAATTCACTTCTTTTAGAATAAAACCGTTGGTTCCTCTAATTCACTTTATTCCTCTTTAAACATGGGAATTTCTCTTTCATTTCTCTTTGATGAGGGATCAGTTTCTCTCTCTGAAGAGAAATCAGTGCATCTTTGGTCGCGGTCACATGCACCAGAAAAAACGGGGGGGGGGAGGCAAGGCTATTTCCTCCGGAGGAATTTGACCCATAGTTGCATGATCACACCTCCCTTGGAAGCTGCGGACTCAGTCCGTCAGTGTGTGATCAGACGCGACTGCGGGCAAGTCGTCTTTTTTTGTGCCGTGTTTTCCCCATGCGCTTAAACGAGGGATCGATGAATCGCACCTACGCAACGAGGGCTCCCTATGGAGTTTGTGCTGATATGCATACTGAGAAGGGGGGAAACAACGGCATGCAGTCGGGATGGCCTGATCAGACCCTCCCGATGCCATGAGAGTGTGCCGGAGCAATCAGACATGGGAAAGTCTATCTGTGGCCCGTCGCAACCCGTTTCCCATCGGATTTTCCCTAGTGTCTTTTAACTCCGCTTTTGCGGCAGAGCAGCACGGGTTGCCGATGGCTGTGGGGCGCTTCCCGGATGTTGTTGTCTGATCGCGCCCTTTAAATCTGCCCGGCATTCGCACCTATTTCGGGTCTAACTGTGCGTATCCTTGTGGCCTTTGGTAATTTTCAGCCCTTGCCGTTGTTTTATATTACATGCCGCAAGGTGGCACTCAGATAGGAAGGCGTGAAAGTTTGGGAAGAAATTGCCTGCCTTAGAGCATCTGCAGAGTGAAATTGCTGGAACCTTACAGAACCTGCCTTCCTGCTCCTGTGTGTTCGTGTATGTGTGCAGGGCTTTTTTTGTAGAAAAAGCCCAGCAGGAACTCATTAGCATAATAGGCCACACCCAACAGCAGAAACTCATTGGCATATTAGGCCACACCCCCATGTCACCAGAAGTGTGGTCATCCAGCCACACCCACCTTTTGCTTCTTATTCTGTTTACCTTGTTTGTTGTCAAAACCCAGGGCTTTTTTTGGAGCAGGAACTCCTTTGCATGTTAGGCCACACACCCCTAATGTAGCCAGTCCTAATGAGTTTCTGCCATTGGGTGTGGCCTGTTATGCTAAGGAACTCATTTGCATATTAAGCGAGACACCCCTAATGTAGCCAATACTCCAAGAGCTTACAGAGGGTGGCTACGTTACAGAGCTTTACAATACTCCAAGAGCTTACAGAGGATTGGCTACATTAGGGGTGTGTCGCCTAATATGCAAAGGAGTTCCTGCTACAAAAAAAGCCCTGCTGGGCGTGGCCAACTCGGGAGAAAGCTGGAACTCTGTTCCCGTGTTTTCCTGCCCAAAAAAAGCCCTGTGTGTGTGTTGCTTCAGACTTATGGCAGCCCTATGAATGAATGGCCCCCAAGACAGCCTTGCTCAGGTCTTGCAAAGTGAGGGCCGTGGCTTCTTTGACTGAGTCCATCCATCTCATGGGCCTGGTTCGGCGGGGAGGGCAGGGGTATAAAGCAAATAAATAATAAGTAAAATAAGTAAATGTTGGCTCCTCCTCTTTTCCTGCTCCCCCCCTCTTCAGATGTCTCTTTGTTCCAAGTGGAACTGATTAGGGAAAGTCTCCAAATTCCTAAAAGAAGGAAAGGACTGGATTGTTGGATTTCAGGAGGGGGGCGGAATGGGGTAAAGAGGAATTAAGAGGACGTCTCTTGACAGTCCTGGATGAAGCGTGCCCGCCAAGAGAATTTCCACTTCAGACAACAGTGCAGTTGGCACGCCCTGCGCGGCCTTGAGTAGCCAGGCAATGTGAATCAGCCCTTAGAGGATTTCTTTCCAACTCATGTTGGGTGCCTCAGAACCAGTGCTCCCTCTAAGCCGTGGAGTCTTGTGAGCAAAAATTCTACTTCGTGAACTACCGGCATTAAAGCTCTGAGCGAGCGATTTGGCTCCTGCATAAATTAGTTTGCTCTGGAGCCCATCCTTCCTGAGCTAAGACGAAAATGTGTGAGCCGGAGCTGGGGGACTCGGGGGACTCGGGGACCCCCGGAATTACAGTTCATCTCCAGACTACAGAGGTCAGTTCTCCTCTAGGCTGAGTTAGTGTGAGCTAGCTCACAGTTTTTTAGAAGAAGAAGAAGAAGAAGAAGAAGAAGAAGAAGAAGAAGAAGAAGAAGAAGAAGAAGAAGAAGAAGAAGAAGAAGAAGAGAGAGGAGGAGGAGGAGGAGGAGGAGGAGGAGGAGGAGGAGGAGGAGGAGGAGATTGGATTTATACCCCGCCCTTCACTCGGAGTCTCAGAGTGGCTTGTGAACTCCTTTCCCTTTCCCTCCCCACAACAGACACCTTGTGAGGTAGGCAGGGCTGAGAGAGCTCTGACAGAAACTGCTCTTTTTCAAGAACAGCTGTGCCAGAACTTGTGACTGGCCCAAGGTCACATCAGCAGGTGCAAGTGGAGGAGTGGGGGAATCAAACCCGGTTCTCCCAGATTAGAGTCCACGCACTTAACCACTACGCCAAACTGGCTTTAGTGTCTGGCTCACACATTTTTTGTCTTAGCTCAGGAAGGAGGGCTCCGGGGCCAAACCACTTTGCTCTCAACTTTAATGCTAGCAGCTCACAAAGTAGAATTTTTGCTCACAAGACTCCACAGCTTAGAGGGAGCATTGCTGTGGCCCCTCCCCTCTCCAAACCCCGTCCTCTCCAAGCTCCACCTCCCCAAAATCTCCAGGTAATTCCCAACCCAGAGCAAATCAGCTAAGCCACAAGGGATGTTCTGAATTTAGAGATGCCAGTCTCCAGGTGGGGCCTGGAGTATCCCCTGGAATTACAGCTCATCTCCAGACTACAGAGATCAGTTTCCTGAAAGAAAATGGACGCTTTGGAGGGTGGACTGTATGGCATCGTTCCCCACTGAGGTCTCTGTCCTCCCCAGGCTCCACCCCAAAATCTCCAGGAGTTCCCCAACCCGGATCTGGCAATCCTATGGACCTCTCATCCTCCACTAGTGGCTGGGGAGAGGGACAGGACCTGGCAGCCTTTTCTGTCATGGAGTCCCTCCCCCCCATAGGCTGGGAGGTTCCAGGGGCCATTGCCCACTGTCATGGGCGTGGATGAGGATGAGCTGACAGAGCCTGCAGAAACCACAGCTGGCCCCTCTGAAGCAGCAGAGGAGGAGAGCTGGCAAGTGCCTGTAACAGCAGTCTTCACACCTGGCCCAGGTAAGAAGGAAGGACTGCAAGCTGAAAGTCCTCCTGACTCAGCCTCATGTGTGACTCGTTTAAGGGAGTGACTGTGGCAAAACTTAGCAACCAGGCGATGAGAGGCCAGGCTACTGGGAAGATGCTTGGCTAGCCCAGAGTTCTAACAGGAGCCTGGCCAATCGTGCAGCCGGCTAATTGGTAGCAGCATTTAACTCTACACTCTGGGCAGTCCTTTTCATGGAAGCAACAAGTCAGCTTCAGGCTGCTTGCATCTACTCTGGCTTGGCTCTTGTACCTAGATCTTCAGACTCTCTGGCGCTGGGCTTGGCTCTGTGTTCCTGGCTCCTGACCCCGGCTTGGGTTTGGACTACACTTCTGGTTAGTGATTTTGAACTTGGCTCTGTGTTTCTGGCTCCTGATCCTGGCTTGGCTTTTTGGATTTTGCACTGTCTTCTTGGCTCCTGACCTTGGCCTGTTCTGGGCTCCTTTGACTGGCACCCCAGCCCTTGACACCCAACGTCTCCCTCCCACCTAAAAATCCCCAGGTATCAGGGCTGAAGAGAGTTGAGACAGAGTCCTCAGAGAATCACTGATGCTATGTTAGATGGACCAGCCTTCCAACAGAGTATTTATTTACGCAGATACTTATATCCTCTTTTCTCCCCGATAGGGGCCCCGAAGTGACCTATAACTTTGTCCTCCCCTCATCCATTTTATTCTTACAACAACACCCCTGTGAGGTAGGTGAGGGTGAGACACCATGACTGGCCCAAGGTTACCCAGGCAGCGTCCTGTGTTCTTACCCTGTAATTATGCCAAACCCTTGAAGAAGGCAAGGGAGAATTCCACCCTAAACCCTTTAATTGCTCGTTGACAATAGACGTAATTCTTGGGCCTAAGTCTTTCCTCTGGTTAGCTCACCAGAGTAGGAATTGGGGGGGGTTAAATCCAGAGAGAGGGAGAGAAACGGCTTCTCACGTGGAACTTGGCCTCTTGGGAATCTGGGGGCAATGATTTATGACTCCCCTTTTCTCAAACTGCCGTTCAGAGTACATTACAGCTCTGAATGCTCCCGCGAATGGGTGGGGTTTTTTTTGCTGTGATGAGATTCCCCTCAAAAAAATGAAATCTCCCTAAATGCTCCTTTTTCTTGGGCACTTTGCATTAATTAAAGTCTTCCATCAAATTACACTGAAGTTTCCCCCCGCCCGCCTCTCTCCCCATCTCCCAGAAACACCTTAATTTCCATCCTCTTAACATAACTTCACCCAAAGGATGATTTTTGCATACGAGAGTTTTCTAAAATATTGTGCTGGAGAGCTATAATTCGATTTCTTACCTTTCTGTCTCTTTTTTTCTGCCTTGCTAGAGTTTTAGCCTTTACAACACCCCATCAGCAGACTGCAGCTGCAGTGGTAATTATAAACTTACCAACTTCAGCAATACCGGGCCTTGTATCCACCCGGCAGGAACCGTTGAGGGGCTTTGTTCCACAACAGGGCTCTCCTCTGCAGTGCTGGGGGGAAAAAATGGAGCACAATTTACCCTTTCATCCCTACCTCAAAACTCAGAGGAAGTTCAGGCAGTTTTGATACGTTTTTCACCAAGGGAGGAGAGATCCACGTGAGATCAGTTTGTCGAAAAGCAGTAACATGTTCACCAGTGCTCCCTCCAATATGCGGAGTCTTGTGGGCAAAAATCCAACTTTGTGAGCTACCAGCATTAAAGTTGTGAGCGAGCGCTTTGGCTACCACATCAATGAGTTTGCTTTGGAGCCATCCTTCCCGAGCTAAGCTGAAAATGTGTGAGCTGGAGGCTAAGAAACTGTGAGCTAGCTCACACTCACTCGGCTTAGAGGGAACACTGATGTTCACCAAGTAGTAACGAAGTTGCCAGAATGCTTTCTAGAGAGCCTGCCAATAGTTCTCAGGTACAAAGCACAAAAAACCGCCGGCTGAAATCACTAAAGGTGAATGAAGGATGTATAAAAATAATATTGTAATACCAAGTTCAGTAGCACAACAACCATATAACTAGATAAAGCCAAGGTGTTCTTGCAAGAAACAATAGTAGTGCAGAGAAGCAAAGTCCCAAAAGTATTCAATGTGTCTCATTCCCGTTGCATTGTAATTCCATAGTCCAACTTTGACATACATTCATCACAGAGTGGACTCATGTAGTTCCTGGAAAATCCATATAGTCTTGAAATCCATAGACAATCCTTATTTGTGTATGCCTTGGATTTGTATTTAGTCCCACTGTAGCCTATTGGTTCTGAAAAAGAATTATTTGAAACGCACCAGCTTGCATCCGGGCTACGTGTCTCTATGGCTTATGGATTTTGTGGGTATGAGCTTTCAAGAGTCAAAGTTCCCTTTGTCCGGGATCTCCCTGAGGTACCTCCCCTCCTCTGTATCTGACAAAGTGACTCTTGAATGCTTATACCATGGAAAATAGGGTTGTCAATCTCCAGGTGGGAAGCAAAAGAGAATCGTGTAAAGACGATCAAGCAAGACAACAAGGGCAACTGGGAAAAGTTAATGGTGAAAAAAGTCAAACATTCAACAAACTTCAGTGTCTGTTCATGTAAGGAAATCCATAGAAACGATTCATGCCATGCAGATCAATACCATATCCACAATTTCAAAAAACATTCCAGAACCACACAAAATAGGTGGGCTCAGATTGAAACGACTAATCAAATAAAGTGCACAGTGCCGGTGAGTTACAGTGCTTGTTAAGCCTTATTATAAATCGTCTTTCATAAGATGGTTACTGACAAATAATGGTACGATGGATGTTAATTTCAGTCTTCAAAGATCTGAATAATTTTCATGGATATTGTGGTTTGGTTCTCCAATGGAGCTTGCCAGCCTTGGTATCCGTTTACCACCAAGATGCTTCAAGACATAAGAACATAAGCCAGTGCTGGATCAGGCCAGTGGCCCATCCAGCCCAACACTCTGTCATACAGTGGCCAAAAAGACCAGGTGCCATCAGGAGGTCCACCAGTGGAGCCAGGACATTAGAAGTCCTCCCACTGTTGCCCCGCCCCCCAGCACCAAGGCATCACAGAACGAAGTCCTGTGTATCCATCTCTTTTTTTAAAAAATTTTCACTGTTTATTGATATTTCCAGAGTAATACAGAATTACTGGTAGAAATTACGACATTTTGCAAACTAGAGTCAAAATATGTTTCAATATATTACTCATTTAGTAACGTGAAGGTAACATTAAAACAGTCTTAATATTGTGTCAGTATCAGCAGTGCTTATAAGAAAGCGATGTTTAATAAAGTTGTGTACTCTTTAAGGAGCTTTCTGGTATTTGATTTTATATTCCTAAAAGACCATCTCAAGGCATATCCCACAGAACAGTCAACCATAATACTCCAAAAATACTCATAAGACAGTTTCTTACAGGCACACAATTCAGATCTTTGACTGTTCTGGGTCAAAGTACTTCTGGTGATTCATAAGATCTGTAATGGAAAGTTAGAGTTAGATCCCAAATGGCTATTACTGGATTTACCTTCTCGTAAGGAGATTGACACACCAAAGCTTAACCTCATTTCTGCTTTATTGAGGGCGACATGTTTGTGCATTGCGGCAAACCAGAAGGATAAATCAACATTGTGGAAGGTTAAAACTTGGGAACTTAGGGTTATGGAGAAGATCCCTTTCATGGTTAACCCTACAGATTCAGATTCTAAGTCATCTCACTCTTTGGACTAGTGGGCACCTTTTATTTCTTATTTGGAGGGAATGAAATGTCATAAAGGTGGGGCTGTTCTTCAGTCGCACAGTCAAGTTCGACTGTGTGTGACAACATCACGCCAGGCCCTCCTATCTTCCACCGTCCTCCAGAGTTTGCTCAATTTCATGTTCATTGCCTTGATAACACTGTCTAACCATCTCCTATTTTGCCGTCCCCTTCTTCTTTGACCTTCAGTCTTTCCCAGCATCAGGGTCTTCTCCAGTGAGTGCTCCCTTCTCATTGGGTGGCCAAAGTATTTGAGCTTCAGCTTCAGTCTCTGGCCTTCCAGGGAACAGTCAGGGTTGATTTCTTTTAGGATTGACTGATTTGATCTCCTTGCAGTCCAAGCGACTCTCAAGAGTCTTCTCCAGCACCATGATTCGAAAGCATCTATTTTTCGGCGCTCGGCCTTCCTTATAGTCCAGCTCTCACAGCCATACATTACTACTGGGAATGCCATTGCTTTGACCATATGGATTTTTGTTGGCAGGGTGATGTCTCTACTTTGGTGGGGAGATCTCTCCCAATAGAGACTCCTTTTTGCATGATTGTTAAATCTATATCTCCTGTAATAGTGTATTGAATTGTATTTTATTTGTTTTAATGAGCAAAAAATATTTTTTTATTATATAAAAAAAGAGGTGGTTTGCCATTGCTTGCCTCTGCGTAGTGACTCCAGACTTCCTTGGTGGTCTCCCATCCAAGGGCTAACCAGGGCTGACCCTGCTTAGCTTCTGAGATCCTTTGAGATCAGGGTAGCCTGGGCCATCTAGGCCAGTGCTGTCATTGCTGCCAACTTATGGCTACCCCGTAGGGTTTTCAAGTCAAAACACAAACAGAGGTGGTTTGCCATTGCCTGCTTCTGCGTAGCGACCCTGGACTTCCCTGGTGGTCCAAGCACTAACCAGGGACGACCACACCTGACTTCCTAAGAGCTGACAAGATCAGGCTTCCCAGACTGCCACCATCTTTTTCTAGTGTTTCTGCTTGTGCCGGAGCTCTTGCACAAGTGGAGATCTTGCGCTGGGTCCCCACCCAGTCATTCTGCAAATGACGCGCAGAAGTTCTTCTGTGCCTTAAAGCCAAGGAATTTCTCAAACGTCGCCTGGGGACCAAAGATGATGGTGAAACTGGTTCGAGTGGCTCTGCTCCCTCCGAGACGGACGAGGACCTGGTGGCAGAAGAAGGCGCTGGTGCCCAAAGACCAACTTATGCACTTAGGGGCAGAAAACCTAAGTAAAGGCAGAAGGACTCTGAAATTGGCCTTTATGAAGCGAGCTTGAGGGATGCTCTGGGATACTCTCATAGCAACTAATTAGCTAATTTTTAAGTAGGGAGAGTTAGACAGGAACTCGCAGTACTTGTGATATTTTACCCATGAAATACTAACATAGATACTAACGGGATGGAAGACCTCCTACTCTTGGGTTTTTAGTTTAGTGTGGGTTTGCTTTCCTTTTTCCCCCTTAGTGTTCGTTCCCCCTCCTTTTTTCTTTAGTTTCTAGTTTGTAGTTTAAAAAAAAATGAAAATAAATAAGAAAATCCCCTACGGGGGGCCAAAAAGAAGAAGAAGAAGTTCTTCTGTGCCTGCAAGCAAGCCAGCGTCGTCTCCCGCCTTTGTGTTTGGAATACTCGCTCCGTGGTGCACACCACTCCACAAATTACTAATCTGTTTCTGAGCACCTTGGAGAATCCGAGGTATTCAGGAGAGATCCAGGTGTGCAAGAGACTCCCTGAGACGGGGGGGGGGATTTTCAACCCAAGGCTGTCTTTAGTATGATAACTACGTATGAGTGGAAACAGCTGAGCATTCAGCGCTGGCAGTTTCACAGATGAAGGGTTGGGAGGGCGAAAGAAATCATTTTGTGGAATGGGACGGGGAGTTTAATTGTGTTATTTTTAGCACGTAAGGTTTGAGGAGGGTTAATTCACTTGTTGTCACGTAAAAAATTTTTAGAAGGTTCCCAACTTCATCCTACCCCAATAACCCCGACAGCTGCTTCAGTTTAAGGGCTTCTTGCAAAGAACGCATCCGTCAGTAGTCTAGCATCGTAATGACTTAAGCATCAATTTCACAATTGCTTTTTAAAAGACGCTAATATTTGAATAGCGCTGTTATGAGGAGTTCTCTTCATTCCTCTTTACCGAGTTCTTCCCTGAAATCTGACAGCTGGTTTGGGGTTTTTTGTCTCCTTAAAAACTGAGAGTCTATTTCAAATCAATTCCGTTTTGATCGGAGGAGAAATTCGAAGAGAGGAGAGGCAGGAAGACAGATTGTGCCACAATTTCAGAATGTCATGCTGCACATGCTCAGAGGAGGAGGAGAGGAGGAGAAGATTGGATTTATACCCTGCCCTTCACTCGGAGTCTCAGAGCGGCTTACAAACTCCTTTCCCTTCCCCTCCCCACAACAGACACCCTGTGAGGTAGGCAAGGCTGAGAGAGCTCGGAGAGAATCTGCGCTTTCAAGGACAGCCCTTGTCAGAACTATGGCTTGCCCAAGGTCACCCAGCAGCTGCAAGTGGAGGAGTGGGGAATCAGACCCGGTTCTCCCAGATTAGAGTCTGCGCACTTAACCACTGCGCCCAACTGAGGCAGGCAATGTCTTTCTAAAACTTCCTACTTTCCTGCTACAGCATCTTGCCCCTGAGCCCCACCTGCCCCATGGGTGCAAAACCCACATGCACACCCATGCAAATTCACACACACACACACACACACACACACAAAAACATTTTATTTTTACTTCATGTGTGTGATCCGGGCAGGGGTATCCCAGCTAAGGTTGCCTACTGCCAGTCTGAGCCAGTTTGGTGTCGTGGTTAAATGCACGGACTGTAATCTGGGAGAACCGGGGTTGATTCCCCACTCCTCCCCTTGCAGCTGCTGGATGACCTTGGGCAAGCCATAGTTCTATCAGAGCTGTTCTTGAAAAAGAGCAGTTTCTGTCAGAGCTCTCTCAGCCCCACCTACCTCACAGGGTGTCTGTTGTGGGGAGGGGAAGGGAAAGGAGTTTGTAAGCCACTCTGAGGGAAGGGCGGGGTGTAAATCCAGTCTTCTCCTCCTCCTCCTCCTTCATCTTCACGAGTTGGAGCCTGATTCCACACACTATATACAGCTGCTCCCTTGGGGAAAATGGCTGCTTTAGAGGGTGGACTATATTGGCCTTATATCTGTCTGGAGTCCTTCCCTTCTCCAAGCCCCACCCTCCCCAGCTTTCTACTCCCAAATCTCCAGGAATTTCCCAACCTGGAGCTGGCAACCCTACTTCCCACACAGCTTGGCATCCCATGTCTGCAAAGGGGGCTGGTGCAGTGCAGTGCTGGAATGCAAAGGGTTCCCACGGACCAGAGCTGCCGTGAAGCTACCCCAGAGGAGGTAGCAACCCTGCCGTTTGCAATAAAAGTGGCTTCTGGGAGTTCTCATATCCTAGAATTGCATTTTTGAGAGCCGTCCACCAGCTCCCTTTTCCTTCTACTTATTGAGGAAGCCAGTAAGTATTTCTTAAGGCTAAGATTTTGCCGCCCGGGTCAGCCAGGGACGTTTCATTTCACTCCTTCCCCCTTGCAAAAGTAACATTCTGTAATTATGTGCCCGTTCTTTGTTGCTGCCTTCAGGCAGCCCCGACGCCCCCGTCCACCCACCCACCAGTGCCCGGGCCTCTCGGGAGTTGGACTTTTTGCAAGAAGCTTAGAGGGACGCAGGTTGTTGCTGTCCATTTGCCCCCACACATACCCCCCCAGGATCTGGGCATGTTTTATCCTAGCAACTGCCGTAGCCCCCATTCCACTAATTGGATGCCGCCTGGTGTTCGCCTGTTAATCAAACACAGGGTTTCTGGCTAGGAAATCTTTGACGCCACTCTGACTGTGGCTCAGATTAAAAGCGTCAGCGGCACAAATAAATCCCCTCTTAAACCGAGCACCCATAAGGGAGCGAAACTCATAATCTGGAAGATTGCCTTCCCTCACCTCCACCCCCCAGGTGCAATTGCTCCCTCCCTCCCTCTCTCTCTGCCATTAGTGTCAGGTTCAAAAGCAAGTAGATCCAAGCATTCTTAGGAGTAAGAAGGGCTTTATGGGAATACAGTGCTAAAACCCACAGTAGAAAGGCTATTGTCAGGAATGGCGGGACAAGCTGCTCAAGCATGGTTATAGTGTGATGCAAAAGGCGACTAGCAAATGACCTGCAAGCGCGCGGGGGGGAAACTCCCGGCGGGAGAATTACTTAATGGGCGGGAGACGACTCCCTCCTCCCCTCGGCTTCACAGGACTGGAAAATTCTCATAGACTTAAGAATAGCCCAAAGCCTGCATTCAAGGCCACCGTGATAAGACCGAGCAGCAGAGAAGAAGCTCCCACGTTACAGCTAGCATACCTACGCAAGCGCAGAAGCAGGGATGAGATAGGGAACACAGAACAATGGACTCAGTGTGAAACAATAAACAACCATTACTGACATGAGCCACATGCCTTGTGTATGGTTGTCAGTACGCAGACATGACTTACACGCCTTTTAAAAAGAAGGGAGATGCTGAATTTCTCCCCGTATCCCAGAACTCCTGATTCCCTGGTCTTGAGTCCAAAGCCTTTGCATGAGGAAGTCTTCATGATTCTTTCCCCCAGAATTTTGAATATAGCGTGGCACTAGGTTGCCAGGTCCCCCCCACCCCCCGGCCACCAGTGAGGGAGTGGGGCGGTAGGAATGCCGGTTCCAGGTTGGGGAACTCCTAGAGGTTTGGGGATGGCGCCCAGGGAAGATGGGCAACCATTTTATCCAGAGGAACTGATCTCTGTAGTCTGGAGATGAGCTGCAATTCTGGGGGGTCCCCAGGTCCCACCTGGGGGTTTTGGAGGGTGGACTATATGGCACTGTGCCCCACTGATGAATCACAAGCCAGAATTAAGATTGCTGGGAAAAACATCAACAACCTCAGATATACAGACGATACCACTCTAATGGCAGAAAGTGAAGAGGACCTCAAGAGCCTCCTGCCAAGAGTGAAAGAGGAGAGCACAAAAGTTGGCTTGAAATTCAACATCAAAAAAACTAAGATCATGGCATCTGGATCCATCACTCCTTAGCAAACAGAAGGGGAAGTCATGGAAGCCGTGACAGACTTCCCGTTCCTGGGATCCAAGACCACTGCAGATGGTGACAGCAGCCATGAAATTAAAAGACGCCTGCTCCTGGGGAGGAAAGCGATGGCAAACCTCGACAGCATAATAAAAAGCAGAGACATCACCCTGCCAACAAAAGTCCGTATGTTCAAAGCAATGGTATTCCCCGTAGTAATGTATGGCTGCGAGAGCTGGTCCATAAGGAAGGCCGAGCGCCGAAGAACAGATGGTTTCAAAGTATGGTGCTGGAGAAGACTCTTGAGCGTCCCCTGGATTGCAAGGAGATCAAATCAGCCAATCCTGAAAGAAATCAACCCTGACAGTTCCCTGGAAGGCCAGAGACTGAAGCTGAAGCTCAAATATTTTGGCCACCCAATGAGAAGGGAGCAATCCCTGGAGAAGACCCTGATGCTGGGAAAGACTGAAGGTCAAAGAAGGGGACGGCAAAGGACGAGATGGTTAGACAGTGTTACTGATGCAACGAACATGAAACTAAGCAAACTTCGGAGCACAATGGAAGACAGGAGGGCCTGGCGTGATGTGGTCCATGGGGTCGCGAAGAGTCGGACTCGACTGTGCAACTGAACAGCAACACCCCTCTGAGGTCCCCGTCCTCCCCAGGCTCCATCCCCAAATCACCAGGAGTTTCCCAACCTGGATCTGGCAACCCTACCCCACCATCCTTTGCCGGGGTGTGTGTGTGTGCTGGCAGCCCTAGTTCCGATCCTGAGTGGATTCCAGCATTCGCAATCAACTCAAAACAAAACCCTGCTCTCGAATGAATCAAAATGCACTTTCTCTTGACAAGACTATTCCATTTCTCTTTATGTTTTTTGCAAACTTGCAAAAGCAGCCCTTTAGCCATAGATGGCCTGCTGTTTCTGGTTACTTCAGAAGAGGGGATGGGAGGGGGGTAAAACCGACCAGCCAAAGATGTAAAGGGAAGGTTGCCAGCCTCCAGGTGGGGCCTGGAGATCTCCCAGAATTACAACGGTTCTCCAGATGACAGAGATCAATTCTCCCGGAGAAAGTGCCTGCTTTGGAGAGTGGACTCTGTGCAGGGTTGCCAACTTTGGGTTAGGAAAAACTGGGAGATTTGGGGGGGATGGAGCTAAAGGAGGGTGGAATTTGGGGTGGGCAGGGTTCTTGGTGGAGGTCCACCTGCCAAAGCCCCTCTTTTCTCCTGGGGAACTGATCTCTGACAGCTGGAGATCAGATGAACTTCCAGGCCCCACCTGGAGATGTTCTTTTCCTGTAAATTGTGCTTGTGAGAACTTGGGCTATTCCTATTGGGGTGGCAATATCACATGTATGGACAATGTCATATCCCCTCTTTATGAAAGCTTTTTGGAAACAGAGGCATGAAAGGCCGGCAGGCGCCGTCGGAGGTGGAGCGGCGGTGTCCTTTCTACAATCTCCCAGCACGCCCTTTGAAATTGTATTGTTTGAAAAACTTCTCTGCTGTGTCTTGAAAACAACAAACTGTTTTTGAAAGACTTAAGGGCTGTAGTTTGAAAACAACGAATTGACAGTGCTTTTCGACTCGGGCACTTGGTTTCTGTAAATATATTGGATGAGAATGGGAATGATTATGGACCGAACGTATATATGCATTAGACTTTGGAACTGCTGTATGAATAGAGTACGTGGATATCAGTATCTTGAATAAGTGTTGAATATTTATAATGTATTCCTTGTAATTCATTCACCTTTTTTCTCTCTTGCATTTACCCACCTGGAGGCCGGCAACCCTATGGGCACCTGACCCCATATCCTTGTCTTCCTGTAGTCCCACCTCAATTCAGTTTGGTGTAGTGGCTAAGTGGGTGGACTCTAATCTGGGGGAACTGGGTTCGATTCCCCACTCCTTCACTCTCAGCTGCTGGATTACCTTGGGCAAGCCATAGTTCTGTCAGAGCTGTTCTTGAAAAGAGCAGTTTCTGTCAGAGCTCTCTCAGCCCCGCCTACCTCACGGGGTGTCTGTTGTGGGGAGGGGAAGGGAAAGGAGTTTGTAAGCCGCTCTGAGACTCCGAGTGAAGTATAAATCCAATCTCCTCCTCCTCCTCTTCTTCCTCTTCTTCTTCCAATTCCCCTAATCCTTTTGTGCTGTGATTTTAGAAAGTTTTAAAAAAGCAACCCACTGTATGGCAAGCCAAACTCCACGGCATTCTACCCCGCTGAGGCCCTACCCCTCCTCGAACCCCGCCCTCTCCAAGCTCCACCCCCTGTTCCTCCAGGCAGTTCCCAACCCAGAGCTGGTGACTCTACAGAAAGATAATAAGTACATTAACCCTCCCCCCTTGACCAGGTACCATTTTGAAGTTCCTTTCCAAAGCGCATTTTGCTGGCCCTCCCGTGCTGCTTTGCACAGCGTGAACTCCAAAGCCAAGGGGATTTTTTACTCTTTAAGGATCGGGAAAGTTTTGCAAGCTGCTTTTTATGATTTGCTGGGCCCGGGGAGAAGGGGCTTTGTCGGCTTATTGTTCTCGGAGCATCCTGTTTACCGCCATCTCTCGGCTTGGCGCGTGGCCGTTTTTGACCGCCTGCCTGTGTTTATCTTGTACTCTGATGGGAGATGGTTATAGAAAACCAGGTCGGAAAGGCCCGATCCGAGATTTCTCGTGCTGCTAAAATCATTCGGCCCCCACCTGTTGTGCGTGTTGCCCTTTTTTCCCTATGCATTCTTTGATAGCTTTGATATCAGATTTGTCGGGTGGGAACATGGTGGCATATTAGGATTTTTTTTTAAACAAAACAACAGCTTTATCTCCAGGTTGGAAGCTACAAAGGTTTTATCTGTTCAGGTACCTTTCCTATAGAAACCCCCCCCTTCCCAGAATAATGGCAAGGCTAGCTTCTTTCATCTTTTTAGGAGGGCATTTGAATGCTTTTTAAGGAAGTGCGTATAGATTTTTATCTGGGAGTTGTGGTTGTTAAACGTCACCTGCGGCCGCTGCTCTTTTGTGTGTGCCTGTGCGGGGCTGGGCTTTATTCAGACAACGCAGTGAACTGTGTGTTGAGGAATCATAGCTGGGCACGGCGGGTGTCAAAAGCGCAAAGCCGAAACCATCTCTGTTCTGTAAATAGGAAGTGATGTCATCGATGGTGGATAAAATAGAACTGGAAGGGAAATCACGGCCAATGGAGATGGTTTAGGCAGTCCCAGAGAAGAAGCATTCTGGGATAGGGAGTGTTATGTATTGAACTGTGAATCAGTGCTATACTTTCCCATGATAAGCTTGATTCAGACTGTGGCTCTTCAGATGCCGCATTGTTATTGGCTGGTTTCAGTGAAACCTTGGTAAGAACCAATCATCTTGTAAATATGAGCAAAGAGGGAACAGTTGTGATTGGACCTTATCTCTGTATTGCTATTGGTCCTTAACTTATTATGGGTGTGGCTTGACAGCCCGGGAGAGTTTAGAAGAAGGAGCTGTGCTTCCCTTGTTGCGTGTGTTTCAGTCGTGTGTTCCTGACTTACAGTTGCTGTTTTATAAAGCTGAAATCACTTGAAGCTGAATCCTTTGTTGAGTCTCATACTTAACAGGGAGGCTTTGGGAGAGAAACAGCACGATTAGGCAGTTGGTTCGCTTCCTCGAACACAACGATTTGGTGACAGCGATCCATGCTATGGTCACCTCGAGATTAGACTACTGTAATGCTCTCTACATGGGGCTGCCCTTGACCCAAATCCGGAAGCTTCCGCTAGTGCAGAATGCGGCGGCCAGGCTGTTGATGGGATTCCACATGCGGGAGCACATCCAGCCTGTGCTGAAAGCACTGCACCGTCTACCTATAGCATACTGAATTTGTTTCAAGCTGCTGGTGCTTGCCTTTATAGCCCTTTATGGTCAGGGACCTACCTACCTGAGGGACTGTCTTTCCCCACACGTTCCCCAGAGAGTACTATGGCCAGGGTCTCAAAATCGTCCGGTGCTCCCTGGCCCTAAGGACGCCAGGTTGGTATCGACCAGGGCTTTTTCTGTGGCAGCTTCAACTTGGTGGAATGAGCTTCCAGAAGAGATCAGGGCCCTGCGGGACCTTTCACATGAAAACAGAGCTCTTCCGCCGGGCGCTTAGGTAATGAGCTGCATTTCACCATCTGCGCCTTATGCCGATATTATTCCCTGCCTGAACCTACCGATAGTAGAATTTATTGCTGACTGTACGTTCGTCATGCACTTTACCATTACGGTACCGCCATCACCATGTAAATTATTTTTTTAATAACCATGTTGTGTGATTTATATTGATATTTATAAAGATAAAGGTAAAGGTTCCCTTGCTTGAAAGCCAGTCGAATCCGACTCTAGGGTTGTGCTGCTCATCTCCGTTTCCAAGCCAAAGAGCCAGCGCTGTCCGAAGATGTTTCCGTGGTCATGTGGCTGGCATGACTAAACGCCAAGGCACATGGAACGCTGTTACCTTCCCACCGAAGCGGTACCTATTTATCTACTTGCAATTTCTTGCTTTCGAACTGCTAGGTGGGCAGGAGCTGGAACTAGAGACGGGAGCTCACTCCGTCATGCGGCACTCTCGGGTCTCAGACTGCTGAACTACTGACCTTCCACAGCCTGCAATTCAGCGTCTTAACCACTTGAGCCACTGCAACTCGATTACTATTTATATTATTGTTATGTATAATTTATATATAAATTGATATCTATATTACTGTTTTATTTGTTTTTTTATGTAAGCCTCTCTGAGCCCACCTTGGCGGGGAGGGTGTGGTACAAATCAACTGAATGAATGGGAAGGTGCTATATAAATATACAGATAATTAATAATGGCCATTCTGAATGCACCTGGGTTGCTGTGCTCTGCATAACGAAGTCACTGGCAGAATGCCCGAGGATCAGAGCGATCAGTGACCCTGCGTCACAACTGGGGAATGGGGACTGATGACTTGGACCTGTAATCTCTTCCCAGAGGGAAACATAGAGAAGTTCACGATTAGGGACCCCTTGCCAGCAGTGAAGGGCAATGGATCTTCAGGTTGTAGGTTTGCCATTTTCTCATCTATGGTGGGCAAACCCCCTTCTCTGAGAAACTGAGGAGCAGAAGAAACAAATGGCTGGAAGATGGCCTTGATTGTGATGCGGTAGGAATCTCCCTTCATCTCTATGGTCTTTTCCATAAGGTAAAGTAAAGGTAAAGGTTCCCTTGCTCGAAAGCCAGTCGAATCCGACTCTAGGGTTGCGGTGCTCATCTCTGTTTCAAAGCCGAAGAGCCAGCACTGTCCGAAGATGTTTCCGTGGTCATGTGGCCGGCATGACTAAACACCAAGGCGCACGGAACGCTGTTACCTTCCCACCGAAGTGGTTCCTATTTATCTACTTGCAATTTCTTGCTTTCGAACTGCTAGGTTGGCAGGAGCTGGAACTAGAGATGGGAGCTCACTCCGTCATGCGGCACCCGGGTCTCGAACTGCTGAACTACTGACCTTCCACAGCCTGCAGGTCAGCGTCTTAACCACTTGAGCCACCGCAGCTCCACCTTCTCCATAAAGATGAGAGGAAATTCATAGAGCATCACCCGGAAGCGGTCACGTCATCCCCAAACTCCCCCCCTCTCCAGGCCTGGCCCTTAAAGTCTTGATTTCAACAAGTATATAAATCTGATAAATGATGAAAATCATGTGTCTTTGGGAGGTATGGATGGACAGCATGATACCAGCCCCTGGGATCTTGATGATGTAGTAGGTAGTCCTAGCATCTATGCCTTCTTTTAATTCTGGCGGAGCATTGGTTGTGGGGGGGTTTTGTGAGGGTTCTTTAGGTGTAATTACATTTCACCTCCTCCTGCCTGCCCTGGTGATTTCAAGCAGGAATCGAATTTGTCATCATGTCTCCTTCTGATTGCGTGCCTGACGTTTTGTGTGGCCTCTCGGGTAGAGAGAAGTTTCCTTGCATGTCCCTCCGTAGGTGGTTGCTTTGAAGTGGTGACCCGCGAAGAACCGCGGGATCCTTTTTAATAGAGGATGCCAAAGGTCTTATTAAAATGACAGCAGGAGTCTTCGTGCGCTGGAGGAGCCCCTGACAGGGAAGGTGTGTGCGCAGGGGCGAGGGGGAGAGGGACGGGGAGTTTGGAACCGGGTGGGCAGCAAATGGACGCGAGATTAAGGCGTTACGAGCGCGGGCATCTGCCTGAGGGGAGAGGATTCTTTTTTTTTTCCTTATAGAATCAGACAGGATTTATCCGTGATGCAACCATCACCCTGGTAATTATCATTACCGGCATATTTATAGTGGTTAAATATTCAGAGCGGTGTTGAGTTTTTATAGCTGTCTAAATAAGTGGAGCATTTAGCGAGCGGAAATTGCCTCCTGCTCTGGAGCGGCTTCTTGTCCTTCACGGGGGGGGGGAGTGGGAAGGAAGCCTTGTTCGGAACTTGGCCACTCTGTATTGCCCAAGCTCTCCCTCCTAGCCATGGGCCGTCGCTATCATCCCGGCCCTGTTCTTCCTAGCCGCAGCCTCTTCAGATGTCAGGGAGACGTGCGAGTCCTAGACCCGCGTTTGTGTGAATGAGGGCCACCTTCCAGTCTAGTACCAATTCACTCGGGGGAAACCTGAGAATCGGGGGAAAAAACCTTCCTTCCATCGCCTGTCACTCCTGGGCTAAAAGGAGCCCTTAGCTCAAGTGTTACCCCCTAGCTCAAGTGTTACCCCCTGCTTGAGGATATCACATGCAGGATCAATGATCAAGCGGCCATTTGACAGCGTGAGGAGGCACCAAAGGATAAGAACATAAGAATATAAGAGAAGCCCATGTTGGACAAGGCCAATGGCCCATCCAGTCCAACATTGTGTCACACAGTGGCCAAAAAGACCAGGTGCCATCAGGAGGTCCAGCAGTGGGGCCAGGACACTAGAAGCCCTCCCACCGTTGCCCCCCCAAGCAACAAGAATACAGAGCATCCCTTGCCCCAGCCTGAGAGTTCCTGTCTATACCTTGTGGCTAATAGCCACTGATGATCCCCTGCTCCAGATGTTTATCTAATTCCCTCTTGAAGACGTCCATGCTTGTAGCTGCCACCAACTCCTGTGGCAGTGAATTCCATATGTTAATCACTCTTTGTGTGAGGAAGTATTTCCTTTTATCTGTTCTGACCCGACTGCTCAGCAATTTCATGGAGTGCCCACGAGTTCTTGTATTGTGAGAAAGGGAGAAAAGTACCTTTTTCTCTACCCGCCCTATCCCATTCATTATCTTATAAACCTCGATCGTGTCACCCCTCAGCCATCATTTCTCCAAGCTAAAGAGCCCCAAGCACTTTAACCTTTCTTCATAGGGAAAGCTGTTCCAACCCTTTTATCATTCTAGTTGGCCTTTTCTGCACTTTTCCCAAGGCTATATTATCTTTTTTGAGGTGTGGCACCAGAACTGTACACAGTACTCCAAATGAGGTTGCACGATCGATTTATACCGGGGCATATTTGGAGAATGCACTGAGATCCTGAATGCAGTTGGAATCAGAGGACAGGAAAGCAGTCCTATTTATACCAGTGTCGGAGGAGGGTTTTATGGATACTGTGGACCATCAAAAGACAAATAAGTGGGTTCTAGATCAAATAAAGCCTGAACTATCCTTTGAAGCTGAAATGATTCGACTAGGGGCTTTCATGCAGATTATGAGAAGAGGAGAGGCACTGGAAAAAGGCAATCATGCTAGGAAACGTTGAAAGCAGAAGGAAAAGAGGAAGGCCCAACAGGAGATGGATGGACTCTATATAAAGGAAGCCACAAGCCTCTGTTTCCAAGACCTGAACGAGGCAGTTAATGATAGGACATTTTGGAAGTCATTAACTCATAGGGTCATTAATTCATAGGGTTGGAAGTCATTAATTCGTAGGGGTGCCATAAGTCGGCAATTAACACACGTTTATACCGAGCAGCCTGATCATAACATAGAACATAAGAGAAGCCAATGTTGAATCAGGCCAATGGCCCATCTAGTCCAACACTCTGTCACACAGCGGCCAAAATATACCAGGTGCCATCAGGAGGTCCAGCAGTGGGGCCAGGACACTAGAAGCCCTCCCACTGCTGCCCCCTCCAGCACCAAGGATAGAGTGCATCACCTGCCCCAGACTGAGAATTCCCATCTATACCCTGTGGCTAATAGTCACTGATGGACTTCTGCTCCATATGTTTATCTAATTCCCTCCTGAAACTGTCCATGCTTGTAGCTGCCACCACCTCCTGTGGCAGTGAATTCCATGTGTTAATCACTCTTTGAGTGAAGAAGGACTTCCTTTTATCTGTTCTAACCCGACTGCTCAGCAATTTCATGGAGTGCCCACGAGTTCTTGTATTGTGAGAAAGGGAGAAAAGTACTTCTTTCTCAACCTGCTCAATCCCATTCATAATCTTATAAACCTCGATCATGTCACCCCTCAGCCGTCGTTTCTCTGAGCCAAGCCTGATTTCATCGGAGTATGGAAGCTGAGCATGGTCAACCACAGTTAGTACTTGAATGGGAGACCACCGAGGTAGACTGGGGCTGCTATGCAGAGGAGGGACAATAGGAACCATTGCTGCTCGTCTTTGACCTTGAAAGCCCCATGGTCTTCGAGTCACCATGACAGCGTGCAATTATCATCATAATTATTTATCCCAAGGATGATAATAGCACTAGAATGCCCATTTTAAGATGGCAGCTGTTGCACAATACTGTCCCAGATACTCACCCTCTCAAACACTTGCTGCATAGCGTCTACCACTCAAGAGACCCAAGAGACAGAGCAAGAGGGTGAAATGAGCTTCTTGTTACCAATCCAAGTAGCTCACACCACGATCCGCAAGCATCTGGGCAGCCAGTAATCCGAAAGGTTATATCCAAGGGGAAGAGAGATCCATGTGACATTAAGCCATTACAAAAAACACGGAGGGTTGGAGAAGACCAAAAACATAGTGGGTTGGTGAACAGAGCACAGACAGAGTCTGGCTGGAGGTATAGGACGTAAGCTGAAATGAAAAATGAATTATTCCTTTTGCCTGGGCTTGGAAAAAGGGGGGAGAATGGAAGAGGGCTCGGTGGGTAGAGCATCTGCCTGACCTACAGAAGGTTCCAGGTTCAATCCCCGACATCTCCAGTTAAAAGGAACAGGTACAGGTTATGCGAAAGGCCTCCAACTGAGACCCTGGAGAGCCACTGCCAGTATGACCTTGCTAGACCAATAGATTGATTCAGTATAACACAGCTTTATGTGAAGCCAGATGAGTGGACCAGTACTCTCTCTGACTGGCATAGGGATGGAGGCAGCCTTGGTTATCTCATTGATAACCCCCAGAGAACACTACGGTTGGGGTCACAAAATTGATTGACCCTCCCGGGCCCAGCTTAGACCTGTCCAGTTGCAGTAGGGGGGCAATCAGTTGCCGTACCTCGCTGTGACAAAATATCTTTGAGTGAGCCCTAGCAGCAAATAACTGAAGTGGTTTCCAGAAAGCTCCTCGCATCAGAACCGCTCTTACTCCCTCGAGCCTCGTGCCGTTCTACAGTCGCCTTCCCCACAACTGTATTTTTCTGGAAGGTTCCGAGAAAGGGGGGGCAGGGGTAGAGTCAAAACAACAAACAGAGGAGGAAGAAGTAATCTGTTTCATCCGAACAGGGTTTTATCTCTATTATCGCCTTCTTTTTGCTCTACTGCCGAGCGGCGCTAAGTGAATGACCCCTTTTCTGCAGCTGTGCCTTCGCCACCTCAACGGCACCCCCCCCCCCTGCAACAACAAAGAAGGCTTTTCATTCCCAGAGACTCCTGGAGAAGTGAGATATCGCCGGCTTGTGTCTCACCTCGGATGAGTTCAGTCCAGGCAAAGGACATTACAGGGATAGAGGATAATGTGTCTTGCGTGGCAACAGGGTAAGGCCAGCCGTTCCAGGATAGATGAAAAAGCCCAGTAGCACCTTTAAGACTATTTGTTCAGTTAAGTTTGTAAAGAATTGGCTCTAGAACATGAAATCCAGACTGAAAATGTGATCAAGTTTGTGCACTGCTGTGACAATGTTGCCATATTATTGAAGTCCAAAGTTAGTCTACAAGATTCATTCTGGTCAGAAGAAGACTTTTGTAGTCGAAACGGGAAAAGCATTCCGGAGTTCACCGTCTCCTTGTTGGTCCTGTTGAATTCTGGACAATCATCTAAAACTACACAATATTGTATATTTTGTGTTGTTAATGTTTTGAAGTTATAATAACATATACAAATTGTGTAAGCGCTTTGTGTTTGACAGTTATTTTGATGTTATCAGCACCTTTAAGACTAACAGACTTTATTGTAGCGTAAGCTTTTGAGAAACACAGCTCTCTTTGTCAGATGCATGGGTCAACAGCTTATGCGACAAGAAAGTTTGTTAGTCTTAAAGGGGCTAAAGGTAAAGGTAAAGGTTCCCTTGCTCGAAAGCCAGTCGAATCCGACTCTAGGGTTGCGGTGCTCATCTCCGTTTCAAAGCCGAAGAGCCAGCGCTATCCGAAGACATTTCCGTGGTCATGTGGCCGGCATGACTAAACACCAAGGCGCACGGAACGCTGTTACCTTCCCACTGAAGTGGTACCTATTTATCTACTTGCAATTTCTTGCTTTCAAACTGCTAGGTTGGCAGGAGCGGGAACTAGAAACGGGAGCTCACCCTGTCATGCAGCACTCACGGGTCTTGAACTGCTGAACTACTGACCTTCCACAGCCTGCAGTTCAGCGTCTTAACCACTTGAGCCACCGCAGGTCCCTTAAAGGGGCTACTGGGCTTTTTACTATTTTGCAGCAGCAGTCTAACTCAGGGGTGTCGAACTCATTTGTTATGAGACCTTGTTGGGCCGGGCCGTGTGTGTCATAAAATGTAATGCCAGGTAGCGGAGAGATAAACTTTATAAAGGACACAAATACAAAGATATTTTTTTTTTAACTTAAAAACATGCTTAAAACATTAGCACTCTTGCAGTATTTTGGCCCCGTCCACATTGAGCATTTGCCCCGCTGAAGGCACGGGAGCCCTGCGGACTTTCCGTGCGCGATCATACGAGCACATCTGGGAGGCGTAGTGCTCCCGTCGCCAACCCGCGGCTTCCGGTGGAAAACACGGAGTAAAAAACTAGTGGGTCCGAAGTACTAGTTTCTGGAAACCCCGGGGCAAAGGCTGGCGTCTGATCGTGGGAGCGCCAGTATCCCGCGGCTTCCGACACCCACCCATGTCCCCGGGGTTTCCGGATGTTGTAAGTGTCCATGGGATGCGCACCAACGCTGAACAGTGCATGCGCACACACAAGACACCAACAGCGGCCTGCCCCCCCAATGGCGCATGCGCACTTCGCTGCTTTTTTACCGTGCTGCAGCAGCGCAGTGTGATTGGGGCGCAGAGCTGGAGTGTGGCAACCTGGTGGCCCATGTGATCGGGCTACCGTGCCTTATTTAGCCCCGGGGCAAACTGCCACGCCTCTCTCCCGCGTTTTCTGGCCCGTATGACCGGGGCCTTTGTTTATTTAACAGGGTCTGATAACTGACACCTCTGAATCATTGCATCAAAGTGCCTGTGCTGTTGCAATCTTGAGTGTGCTGTTCAGGTGTGTATCTGTAAGCTGCAAACCTACAATGATGCAGCAGCAGCAGAAGTGGAAGAAGGAGTAGAAGACAGCCAGTTCCACTGTGGGCCTGATAGAAGCCCTCTAGGGGCCTCATCCGGCCCCCAGGCTGCATGTTTGACACCCCTGGGTGAACTCCTCTGGATCTGTGGGATAGATTAGTGGTGGGGCACGCCACCTTGCAACTCTGGAAGAGCAACGTACGGTTGTTATGGCATTTAAGGAGCTTTCTGAATTAGAGTTAAACCTCCTCTATCGAATGTAAGTGTGATGGGCAGCTCTGGGTTGGGAAATACCTGGAGATTTGGGGGGGTGGAGCCTGGGGGAGGGCGGGGTTTGGGGAGAGGAGGGGCCTCAGTAGGGTAAGGTAAAGGTAAAGGTTCCCTTGCTCGAAAGCCAGTTGAATCCGACTCTAGGGTTGCGGTGCTCATCTCTGTTTCAAAGCCGAAGAGCCAGCGCTGTCCGAAGACGTTTCCGTGGTCATGTGGCCGGCATGACTAAACACCAAGGCGCACGGAACGCTGTTCCCTTCCCACCAAAGTGGTACCTATTTATCTACTTGCAATTTCTACCTTTCGAACGGCTAGGTTGGCAGGAGCTGGAACTAGAGATGGGAGCTCACCCCGTCATGCGGCACTCACGGGTCTTGAACTGCTGAACTACTGACCTTCCACAGCCTGTAGTTCAGCGTCTTAACCACTTGAGCCACCGCAGCTCCTATCCTCAGTAGGGTACAATGCCATAAAGGTCCACTTTCCACAGCAGCCGTTTTCTGCAAGGGAACTGATCTCTGTTGCTGGAGATCACTCGCGATAGCGGGAGAGCTCCAGGCCCCACCTGGGGGCTGGCAACCAAAGTGAGCCACACGGATGAATGGAGCACAAAAAGAAAAGGGGGAACCCTCCGTATAAACAAACCTCCCAAAATACTCAGAGACACTAAATGTAGCACTCATAAATAAAACACTCATAAATAAACCACTCATAAATAAACATGATCAGCAATAATAAACATACGGAATGATTTCAGTACAGATCCTGACATTCCCATAGATAAATTACGCAAATAAGGAAGGAGTCAAGTCCATGAATTACAGAACAAGGGACTCAAAGGCAAATTACAAATTCAAGAATCCGCTCAATACGCCAACAGTACTTCTAGTGAGTCAAATCCTCTGTTCCTGAGGCCTTAAAGCGCTGTTCGTAGAACAGCTCTGTCTGCTTCGTTCCAGCTTTCTTACAAATTTATTTTATGCTGTGCGTTTGTTTTTGTTTTTATCCTGCCCTTCCTACGAGGAGACCGGGGTGGCGTAGATCGTCCCCCCCACACCTCCATTTTACACTCACGTATCTCCTATGAATGGAGCTGTGGTGGCTCAAGTGCTTAAGATGCTGAACTGCAGGCTGTGGAAGTCAGTAGTTCAGCAGTTCGAGACCTGGGCGCCACATGACGGAGTGAGCTCCCGTCTCTAGTTCCAGCTCCTGCCAACTTAGCCGTTCAAAAGCAAGAAATTGCAAGTAGATAAATAGGTACCACTTTGGTGGGAAGGTAACAGCGTTCTGTGCACCTTGGTGTTTAGTCATGCCGGCCACATGACCATGGAAACATCTTCGGACAGCGCTGCCTCTTCGGCTTTGAAACGGAGATGAGCACCGCAACCCTAGAGTCGGATTCGACTGGCTTTCGAGCAAGGGAACCTTTACCTTTACTATGTCCTGTGAAGTGGGTCAGGTTGAGAGATAATGGCCCCAGGTCGGGTTGCCAACTCTGGCTTGGAAAATTCCCGAGATATGGGAGACAGCGCCTGGGGAGGATGGAGATTAGGGACAGGAAGGAGCACAGCAGAGACAGGTTGTCACTCTAGGACTTCGGTTTCTCCTTGAGTGACAACCCATCATGTACCATAGAGTCTGCTCTTCCAAGCGGCCATTTCCTCCAGGGAAACAGCTTGGTAGTCTGGCGATCACCTGTAATTCCAGGAAAACTCCAAGGCCCACCTGCAGGTTGGTAACCTTAGCCCAAGGCTACCCAGTGTGTTTCACGGCCAAGCGGGGATTTGAAACTGGGTCTCCTAATGTGTGTAATATATGCATGTAATGTAAGTAATGTATGGCTGCAAGAGTTGGGCCATAAGGAAGGCCAAGCACCGAAGAATAGATGCTTTTGAATTATGGTGTTGGAGAAGACTCTTGAGAGTCCCTTGGACTGCAAGGAGATCAAATCAGTCAATCCTAAAGGAAATCAACCCTGACTGTTCCCTGGAAGGCCAGATCCTGAAGATGAAGCTCAGATACTTTGGCCACCAAACGAGAAGGGAGCACTCACTGGAGAAGACCCTGATGCTGGGAAAGAGTGAAGATAACAGAAGAAGGGGATGGCAAAGGATGAGATGGTTAGACAGTGTTATTGATCCAACAAACATGAAGTTAAGCAAACTCTGGAGGACGACGGAGGACAGGATGACCTGGCGTGATGTAGTCTGTGGGGTCTCAAAGTGTCGGACTCAACTGTGCGACTGAACAAATACTCCTCCTAAGGCCTAAGCCAACACTCTAACCATTATACTGCACTGGCTCTCATTTAGGCTTGTTGGAAAGACCTTGGGATGTAAAACTGGCACACTGGCAAATAACACAGCTAGCCCTTGGCAATCACCCTGGCCAGATATTATTAGCTGACCACATCATGTTTGACTGTGATCAAATATTGTCGGATATTCCCCGAGGCCAAGAATGGCACTGCGTGGTGGCAGCTTCCCTTCCTAAAATTGCATTATCCCGATTTGCTAGCCAGGGAATGGAGGCTATTTGCCCACCAGGCCTGCAGCAGTTGAAGACAGTCCTGGCAGTGCAGCAGTGCCAGTATTCTTGGCTACTTAACAGGAACTGGCGGCCAGTGTCTCTAAGCAGGAAATCTGGTTTGCTGCCTACTTAGCACAAGCGCCATTAAAAAACTAGCTTTGGCTTATTAAATAGTTGATTCTCTTCTTACCAAATTTTAAAGTTGAAGTTCCACACACACACAAAAAGGCCAAATGGAAGAGCTCTTCATTCTATTGTTCACATTTATAGAAACATTTACCTAATGTTAAAAGCCATGGCGATTCTTTGTAGGTGTTAATTTCATTGTTTCACAATAACAATGGATTTTTTTTTTTAAGTTCACTTAGGTATCGAGCTTGTTGATGATTCAAGTATCGTGTGTCTGTTCTAATAAAACAAATTATTTAAAAGAGACAAGACCTATGTTTAACGACGTTTGGCAGGTCAAATGAACTGGGCTGGTTATACAGCATGCATTTTCCCATCTTTTCTCTCCATGAAACTCACTACAGTGCTGTCAGGGCTAGAACTCCCTGTTAATGGCACGGAAACTGTGTCAAATTCCAGAGGAGGCAAACATCCATTGCTCTGTTGTGGCAGAGAGTTCCACAGCTTGGTTTTAACCCATTCCTGATATAGTGGAGATAGGAAACAACTTATTCCAATCAGCATCTTTCTTTGCTTTTTGGCGTGGGGTGGTGCTTGGGGAGCTATAGTGTGGACTGACGCCGCCAATATTTCCAGTTCTGATCCGCAGCAGTGATGTCAGTTGTGGGCTGAGGTGGCTGTCAGGTAAACAGGGTTGCCAACGCTGGGTTGGGAAATTACTAGAGTTTTGGGGCGTGGAGCCTGGGGAGGGTGAAGTTTGGGGAGGGGAGACGGACCTCAGGAGAATATAATGCCATAGAACCAGTTTGGTGTAGTGGTTAGGAGCATGGAGTCTAATCTGGAAGGACCAGGTTTGATTTCCCACTCCTCCACATGCAGCTGCTGGGTGACCTTGGGTCAATCTCAAGTTCTCTCAGAGCTGGTCTCTCAGGGCAGCTCAAGAGAGCTCTCTCAGCCCCGCCTACCTCACAGGGTGCCTGTTTTGAGGAGGAGAAAGGAAAAGAGATTGTAAGCTGCTCTCAGACTCCTTTGGGTAGTGAAGGGCGGGGTATAAATCCAATCTCCTCCTCCTCCTCCTCCTCCACCTTCTTCTTCTTGAATCCACGCTCCAAAGCAGCCATTTTCTCCAGGGGAACTGATCTCCATCATCTGTGTTAGGGAATCTTTGTAAGTTCAAGTACAGCCCCCACTACGAGTCTATCCAGGAGAGAGAAAGGTTCACTCGAGGGTTTTTGCTAACAAAGCAGGCAGTTTTATTAAGAATGATCTTTCTGATGCAAACAAGAACAGATCATGCTAGCGTATTGAACAAGATTCAAAGTTCCCCCTTTATAAGGCAAGACAGACAAAAGGTCAGGGTCTAGGATTCCAAAAAAATGTTCACCGATTCCATGCTCAGACATTATACACTTTTACCCCCCCCTTTCAGAGTACACCCTGCATTCCTTCAAGAGAGAAAAGAAAAATAAGCCCCTTACACATTTTTCGTGGGAGATAAGGATGGAGCAGACCCTTGGCTGAGATAAGGTTGCTTAGCGATCGGCAGGTCAAAGAGCAGATTTTGGATAAGGTGGGAGGAAGGACAGCAAGATCCTAAAGTATGTAGACAAAACACGGGGGAAACACAGTGTGCCAGTTATCAAAAACAAATGAACACTGCGAATGCAACTCTTATATTAAAGCCTTTAAATAAATATTTTGAAATACAAATTTCAAAAGATTTATTTCAAGGCCTTGATATAAGGCTTGTTAATTGCATGCACATCCTAAAATGTAGCAGACCAACCTTACAGAACTACAGTAGATAATTGACTCAGACCTAACCCACCATCCAGGGTAGAAATAAATTACTTGCCTATCAGTTTTCTGCTCATCTTGACACAGAGAATACGCCATCTGTCTGTGATATACCTCTGAGGATGCCATCACAGCTACTGGCGAAACATCAGGTCCTACAATGCCAAGACCATGGCCACACAACCCAGAAAATCGACAGCAACTAGTCTAGTAGCTCCTTAAAGACTAACAAAATCTGTGGCAGGGGATGAGCTTCTGTGAGCCACAGTTTGAACGTTTGCCACCTCACGGACCCTGATCAGGTGGAAAAGCAGCATAAAACGTTTTAAAGAAAGAAAGAACAAAAATTTGCCAATGGTTGCCTTCGTTCTGTCCAGATTAATGGGAGCCATTGGGAGCCAAGTAACCTGCAGTTCCACCACTCCTTCCTTTCCACTACATGGCCCCATCCTGGGTTCTTGACTTGTGATGTAGAGGTAAATTCCGAGGAACTGGCTTATGTCTCGTTCCGTCTCCTGAATTTTGCTAGCCGTCTTCCAGATGCAAACGTCTCATAAAACAGCTTTCTCATTTCCTCATTTTTTATTTTCTTCCTCCGCTTTCCGCTTTCATTTAAATCGAACCCTCTCTCCAGCTTAGATTTTGCAAAGAGGAATCATTCACTTCGTCCACCTGGAGGAGGAGGAGGAGGAGGAGGAGGAGGGAGGAGGAGGTGGAAGGAGAGCTCTTTCAAAGTTATTTACTGATTTTTCCTGACAGTTTTCTCTGAATTCCTTTCCACACAGCAGTTGTAAAATTTGTTGTTTCAGCGGCGAGAGACTTACTGGTCTTTGCTTGAGCTGCATTTTCTTGCTTACCCTTCCTCTTGCAATCCATCAAAATCAAATGCTCGTGTTGGGTACTGTCTCCCGCATTGCAATGGGTAGTCTGAAGCTACCGGGTGCAGAGTTTTCGATAAGGAGGTGACCCAGTTACGGGATAGGGGCGTATGGACTTTTCCTTTTTTCCCAATGCATCACTAATATGGAATTGATGAGATGTGGCGATGGGTGTTTAGCAGAGGCAAGGTTTAGAAAAAGATTAGACAAATTTGTGGTGGGGAGGGCCATCAGTGGGTATTAGTCATGACAGCAAAGTGGAATTTCCGTGCATTAAGGCAGCATTCCTCCGAGTAAAAGTGATATGACAAACAAGACTGTGTCTGTTATCGGGGACGGGATGCTAGAATACATGCACCTCGGTCCCACGATGCAAAGACTTAACAATGTGTTTGGAGAAGTTGATCCGAATTCTCTGGGGTTTGTGGAGACTTAAGGAGGCTTTTAGCAAGATGTGGGAAGAGCGATTGCAAGGTAAACATGGCTTAGCAGCAAGAATGCCTGCAGGGCAACGGTGACTTTTAATATTTAGCATGTCCCTATGGTGATGATGGAGGGGAGGCGGCCTGGTATAGCTCAATCTCAGAAGCTAAGCCGGGTTGGTAACTGGATGGGGGAGACCCTGCAGAGGAAGGCCATGGCGAACCACCTCCTTCATGGGGTTGCCATGAGTCAGTTGTGACTCGGTGGCATTTACAGCGGAGGGAGGGAAGGAAGGGTGAAAATTCCAACCCAGAACAGAAAAGGTAACTGAGCCAGTTTGGTGTAATGGTTAGGAATGTGGACTCTAATCTGGGAGAACCAGATTCGATTCCCCACGCCTCCACATGCAGCTGCTGGTGTGACCTTGGGTCAGTCATAAATTCTTTCAGAGCTGTCCTCTCAAGGCTGAAGAAAGGAAAGAAACCCAACCCATCAGCTTACAGAGAGCCAGTTTGGTGTAGCGGTTAAGTGCACAGATTCCAATCTGGGAGAACCGGGTTTGATTCCCCACTCCTCCACTTGCACCTGCTGATGTGACCTTAGGTCAGTCACAAGCTCTGGCACAGCTGTTCTCTCAAGGACAGTTTCTGTCAGAAGTTCTCTCAGCCCCGCCTACCTCACAGGGTGTCTGTTGTGGGGAGGGGAAGGGAAAGGAGTTTGTAAGCTGCTCTGAGACGCCTTTGGGTAGTGAAGGGCCATGGGGTATAAATCCAATCTCTTCTTCTCTCTCCTTCTTCTTCTACAAATACAAAAGCTTTATAATAAAAAAACAGTAGTAATATTAAAACCGTGCATCACAATACAACAGTCTTTGGTTACAAATATATGTACCTTCCCCTAATGTATAAAATGTTTCTAGTAAAATTGCATGTATTTTATGTGATTTATAAACATATTTGATCATGGGAATGATGCTTGCGACTGTAGGACATCCCTCTGTATATAAATGCAGTTTTGATAAAAACATTTTATATACTAAGAGAAGGTACATGTATATGTAACTAAAGATTGTTGTATTGTGATACAGAGCAGCAGGGCTATTTTTGGGCAGGAACGCACAGGAACGGAGTTTCGGCTGGCTCCTGAGCTGGCCACGCCCAGCAGGAACTCATTAGCATAATAGGCCACACCCAACAGCAGAAACTCTTTAGGATTGGCTACATTAGGGGTGTGTGGCCTAACATGCAAAGGAGTTCCTGCTCCAAAAAAAAGGCCCTGGGTTTTGACAACAAACAAGATAAACAGAATAAGAAGAAAAATGTGTGTGTGGCTGGATGACCACACTTCTGGTAACACGGGGGTGTGGCCTAATATGCTAATGAGTTTCTGCTATTAGGTGTGGCCTATTATGCTCATGAGTTCCTGCTGGGATTTTTCTGCAAAAAAAGCCCTGCAGAGCAGTGTTCCCTCTAAGCTGAGTTAGTGTGAGCTGGCTCACAGTTTTTTAGCCTCTAGCTCACACATTTTTTTTGTCTTTGCTCAGGAAGGAGGGCTCCAGAGCAAACTAATTTATGCAGTAGCTAAACTGATCACTCACAACCAATGCCAGTAGCTCACAAAGTAGAATTTTCACTCACAAGACTCCACAGCTTAGAGGGAACATTGATACAGAGTGTTAATATTTGTAATTTGATTAAAGATTTTGATTATAATTTGAGCTTTTTCGCTGATAGTGATAATTTTACACATGGGGTTTCTTTGTTCTTCAGCTTTGGCAGCACTTACATATGCCTATACAGTGATGGTATGTAGTTAAAAGTTACTGCCACCATAGTGACATTTAAAGCAACCAGGGCCATCCCCCGTCGGATGAGGGCAGTTTGGATTTTTAAGGCCAGGATCCACTGATTTCTGTTTTGAGGTTGCCTGATGTGAAATCCAAAGTGAATGTGGGCAGGTGAACTCTTCGGTGTCCTCCAAAGAAAGAAAAAAGACGGTGAAAATTAATATTTCGGGGGGGGGGGAGAACTGCCAGTTTCCCGCCCCGGCTCCCGTTTCCCAACTTTGCTCCTGCTACGGGCAGGAGAAAAAAAATGGGGGGAACCATAGAGTTTCCAGTGATCCCTAGACCGACATGACGTCACTTCCAGATTTCCCATGGAAGTGATGTCATGCCGTTGCTGGTGATTCCTGCCCATGTCACCGTTCCCCTGGACTCCCACTGGTTGCCAGGGGTGACCAATCCTAAAGGGGATTCACACATTCTGGTCTGTGTTGCAGCCACATAACCAGAGGAGAGGAGATGGAACAGGGATGATTGTGTTGGTTCAGCAAGCCCAGAATGGTCTCCCCAGACCGGTCGGTGTTGATGGCCTTGTATGACAGAGGTGTCATCCAATCAGAAACGGCAGACAGTCTTCCCACCCAATAGGAGCATTCTGGTTTGCAATTTCTGTGCACCACATCTCTGTTTTCTAACAGTCTAGCAGGGTCTCACATGGTTGTTGCAAGGACCTCCCCCCCCAAAAAAAAAAAAAAAAAGGAAGGGAAGAACCGTGTGCATGACTCTGAGCCCCTGGGAAGAAGAGCAAAAATAAAAACGGAGCAAAAATAAAAATGGAGCGAGATATACCTAGAGACTCGTGTCCTGTCGGGAGCAATGAAAGCAGCTATCAGATGGATTAACTAATACACCTGCCTTTAAAGCTGGCGATAAAAAAGCAAGCTCATGTTCCTAAACAGACGAAAGAACAGTCTCTGCATCTAAATAGGTTTTGGGGGGGGGGGTTGCCCATAGATTGAAGATATGTGAGACCAACCGCGCGATTTCTTTTTAGCGACATATAGTGAGCTTCAAGTCTTCAGAGCGCTTGAACCATGCATCGCCACAGGAATAACGTCGAACCTTGGCGGTTACTGTTTTCAGAAATAAATACTGCATTAGAATGTTGGTTTATGCCTTTTCCCGACACTCTCAGTGCTCAGGTGCTGGGAGGGTTGATGGTGAGGGGTCCGGAGACCAAGTCCTATCAGGAAAGGTTGAAGGAGCTGAGTGTGCTCAGCCTGGAGAGGAGACGACTGAGAGGTGATAGGAGAACCATCTTCAAGTACGTGAAGGGCTGTCACCTAGAGGATGGTGCAGAGTTGTTTTCTGTGGCCCCAGAAGGTCGGACCGGAACCAACGGGTTGAACTTAAATCAGAAGAGTTTTCGGCTAAACATTAGGAAGAACTTCCTGACAGTCAGAGTGGTTCCTCAGTGGAACAGGCTTCCTCGGGAGGTGGTGGGCTCTCCTCCTTTGGAGGTTTTCAAACAGAGGCTAGGTGGCCATCTGACAGCAATGCAGATTCTGTGAACTCAGGCAGATCACAAGAAGGGAGGGCAGGAAGGGCTGCCTCAGTGCTTAGTTCTTGTGGCCCTTTCTTACACGCCCAGGGAAATGCTGGTTGCCACTCTGGGGTCAGGAAGCAATCCTGGAGGGATTTTTTTGTCATCTTCTGGGCGTGGAACAGCGGTCACTGTCAATGTTCCCTCTAAGCTGTGGAGTCCTGTGAGCTAAGATTCTACTTTATGAGCTACCGGCATAAAAAGTTGTGAGCAGGTGATTTGGCTACTGCATAGACTAGTTTGCTCTGGCCTGAGCTAAGACAAAAATGTGTGAGCCAGAGGCTAAAAAAAATGTGAGCTAGCTCACACTAACTGAGCTTAGAGGGAACACTGGTCACTATGGGTGCGGGGGGGGAGGTATTTGTGAATTTCCTGCATTGTGCAGGGGGATGGACTAGATGACCCTAGAGGTCCCTTCCAACTCTATGCGTCTATGAACATTCCGGCAGCAGCTGGAGATCTCCAGGCAACAGAGGTCAGTTCCCCTGGAGAAAATGGCTGCTTGGGGGGGTGGACTCTGTGGTGTCATATTCCACTGAAGTCCTTCCCCTCCCCAAACCCCATCCTTCCCAGAGTACACCCCCCTGAATCTCCAGGAATTTCCCAACCCAGAGCCAGCAACCCTAGGTGCTGTTACCAAGAGGGTCGGGTTGCCGGGTCCCTTTGGCTTGCTGGTGAGGAGATTTGAGGGATGTTCCAGGGGTGGGCGGGGATGTTGTATAACATCCCAGACACAATGACATCATGTGGAAGTGATGTCATCATGTCGGGGATGTCACGTGGCGATGCTTTGCATTTTGGGCAAAACTATAGGGTTTTTTGGCCTAAAACCATAGAGTTTTGCCCAGAAAGCAGAGTGTCACTGCACGACGTCCCAATGTGATGATGTCACTTCCGGGTGTCTGGCAACCATACAGGAGGATGTTCTCAGACAAACTTGGAGATTGAATAAATGCTTGGGACGGACCCCTATCTGTTAGATATGTGAAGTCTAGACTATACAGAGTTTCACTGCCAGCAGATGCACTAATCATAACTAGCTAGTTCCAATTGCTTTAAAGGAGGATTAGACAAATTAACAGAGAATCATTCCCATCAGAAGCTGCTGGACACAATGTGTATGGGGTATGTATATATATACGGTGTACACAATGGCAAAGATTAAAAACATAAGGTCTGAATAGCAGACTACATAGAACATAAATATAAGTTTTACATAAACTATAATAATATCACATACAAAGTTGATGATATCGCATACACAGTTGATGAATATCTCAAATGACCAACAAGAGCAGAAGTGTTTCGGCCTCTAAGGCCTTTCTCAGTGGTCAATAATATTGTTGTTGTTCAGTTGCACAGTTGAGTCCGACTCTTCGCGACCCCATGGACCAGATTACGCCAGGCCCTCCTGTCTTCCGCTGTCCGCTGAAGTTTGCTCAATTTCATGTTCGTTGCATCGATGATACTGTCTAACCATCTCATCCTTTGCCGTCCCCTTCTTCTTTGACCTTCAATCTTTCCCAGCATCAGGGTCTTCTCCAGGGAGTGCTCCCTTCTCATTTGGTGGCCAAAGTATTTGAGCTTCAGCTTCAGGATCTGGCCTTCCAGGGAACAGTCAGGGTTGATTTCTTTTAGGATTGAATGATTTGATCTCCTTGAAGTCCAAGGGACTCTCAAGAGGCTTCTCCAGCACCATAGTTCAAAAGAATCTATTCTTCGGCGCTCGGCCTTCCTTATAGTCCAACTCTCGCAGCCATACATTACTATGGGGAATACCATTGCTTTGACCATGCGGACTTTTGTTGGCAGGGTGATGTCTCTGCTTTTTATCATGCTGTTTAGGTTTGCCATCGCTTTCCTCCCAAGGAGCATGCGTCTTTTAATTTCATGGCTGCAGTCACCATCTGCTGTGATCTGGGATCCCAGGAACGTGAAGTCTGTCACTACTTCTACGACTTCCCCTTCTACTTGCCAAGGAGTGATGGGGCCAGATGCCATGATCTTAATTTTTTTGATGTTGAGCTTCAAGCCCACTTTTGCACTCTCCTCTTTCACCCTGAGCAAGAGGCTCTTTAGGTCCTCTTCACTTTCTGCCATCAGAGTGGTATCGTCTGCATATCTGAGGTTATTGATCTTTCCCCCAGCAATCTTAACTCCAGCTTGTGATTCATCCAGGCCAGCATTTCGCATGATGTACTCTGCATATAAATTAAATAAGCAAGGTGACAATATACATCCTTGTCGTGCTCCTTTTCCTATGCTAAACCAATCAGTTGTTCCATATCCAGTTCTAACTGTTGCTTCTTGACCCTTATACAAGTTCTCAGGAGACACATGAGGTGGTCTGGTACTCCCATCTCTTTAAGAACCTGCCATAGTTTATTGTGATCCACACAATCAAAGGCTTTAGCATAGTCAATGAAGCAGAAGTAGATGTTTTTCTGGTACTCTCTTGCTTTCTCCATAATCCAGCAAATGTTGGCAATTTGATCTCTAGTTCCTCTACCTCTTCGAAACCCAGCTTGTACTTCTGGCAGTTCTCCATCCACATACTGTTGTACCTTGCTTGTAGGATCTTGAGCATGACCTTGCTAGCGTGTGAAATGAGTGCAATTATGCAATAGTTTGAACATTCCTTGACATTGCCCTTCTTTGGGATTGGAATGTAAACTGACCTTTTCCAATCCTGTGGCCACTGTTGTGTTTTCCAAATTTGTTGGCAAATTGAGTGCAGCACTTTAACAGCATCTTCTTTTAAGACTTTGAATAACTCAACTGGGATCCCATCACCTCCACTAGCTTTGTTGTTAGTAATGCTTTCTAAGGCCCATTTAACTTCGCTTTCCAGGATGTCTGGCTCGAGGTCAGTGATTATACCGTCGTGGTTGTCAAGGACATCAAGGTCCTTCTTATATAGTTCTTCTGTGTATTTTTGCCATCTTTTCCTAATCTCTTCTGCTTCTGTTAGGTCCCTACCATTTTTGTCCTTTATCATGGCCAGCTTTGCATGGAATGTCCCTTGATTTCTCCAATTTTCTTGAAGAGATCTCTAGTCCTTCCCAATCTATCAATAATATATGCCATTTCAAAAAGACACACATTCAGAGGTTAATATATCATTCCAGACCACAAAGAAAGTAAAAAGGCAAAATTGCAAATAACCATTTAAAAAGTTTTTTGACAATTTCTGCACTAAATAAAAAAATGGTACCTTTTAATGTTGTGCAGTTGTTGGAAGTTTATAAAGGAAGCCGCGGATACCTTCTCATGGTGACTGCCCTCACACAACAAAATCTCTAATGTTATTACAATCGGGGAAAAACCCGGATATTATATGTAAGCTAAATTTTACAGACATATAAATATGCAAATGAACATTTAAATCTAAAAAGAATTAGATTCCAAATCAAACTGGTATATCAGTAATTAGATTCACACACCAACCTGGTATAAAATTCCCAGTGCCTCTGGATGTGTGTGTCATCAACCCAAAGTTACAATAAAGTGGTGCATTTGTCATGCTACAGTTAGCTATATGCTGGAGATCAGGGGTGATGCGTGTGTTGCATAATGCAGCTCCCAGAGGAGGGAGGGGAAAGGAATAGGGGGTGTGGGGGGAGAGGAAAGAGAAAGGGAGGGGGAAGGGTCCTGAGGATCAGCACTGTTAAACAAAGAACAGCCAGCATTCTCATTCCAAAAACGGCAAGTCCAATCTGCTCCTTCATTCAGTCCCATGGGTGTAAACGTCTGGAGATGATGTATCCAGAATGCTTCCCTTTTCTGTAGGAGTTCAAGCAGGTTTGTAGATGTAGTCTGGAGAACTTCCCCACCCCAGAATCGCAACTGCTTCTCAGTGTGGCCGGAGGTAAGATAGTGGTTGACAAGCGGAACATTCAGGTTTTTGGTTTTTTTTATCTAATGCGGCTCTCACGCTCACAGATTCTTACCTTGACAGGTCTGGTAGTTATTCCTACATACATCAAGTTACAGCGGCACTGAACAACATAAATGACTCCCTTAGAGTTAGAATTACAAAATGAACTGACGGAGAAAGTTCTAGTGTTGGACAAATGTTGAAATATTTTCCTCGTCGCTGCGCAAGCACATTCTATCCACACAGTGGCCACATGAAGAAAAAAAACCCTTTTAGGTGTTCTCCACCCACTCTCGCTGACGTTGTCCTTCAGCTCTGGAAGCCTGCTTTTTACTGGCATATCACAGAGGTTTTCCGCTCTTTTAGCTATAAACGGGAGGATTTTGGCAACTGGGGATATTAGCTAGAAGATGCCAGTATTTTTATATATAATTTCCTGTAGTGGTTTATATGTGCTATTATAAGTTAAAGGAATTATCATCCTATTGACACCTTGTTCTTTAGCTCTTGGGGTAAGTAAAGCTGTCCTTGGCGAGAGCCAGTTTGGTGTAGTGGCTAAGTGTGCAGACTCTAATCTGAGAGAACCGGGTTTGATTCCCCACTCCTCCACTCGCACCTGCTGATGTGACCTTGGGTCAGTCACAAGCTGTGGCCCAGCTGTTCTTGAAAAAGAGCAGTTTGTGTTAGAGTTCTCTTAGCCCCACCTACCTCACAGGGTGATTGTTGTGGGGAGGGGAAGGGAAAGGAGTTTGTAAGGTGCTCTGAGACACCAAGTGAAGGGCGGGGTATAAATCTAATCTCCTCCTCCTCCTCCTCCTCCTCTTCTTCTTCTTCTTCTTCTCCTTCTTCTTCTTCTTCTTCTTCTTCTTCTCCTTCTTCTCCTTCTTCTCCTTCTCCTTCTTCTCCTTCTTCTCCTTCTTCTTCTCCTTCTTCTTCTCCTTCTTCTTCTCCTTCTTCTTCTCCTTCTTCTCCTCCTCCTCCTCCTCCTCCTCCTTCTTCTTGAATTTGGGGGTGGGGGGACTTCTGTTCTCATCCAGAAGGGCTATTCTTATGCTCCTGGGTTCCTGGCAATCCCAGCTCCTTGAACTGTCCCCCACGCGGTTAGAGGGAGGCAGCACATCACCACACTTAATGAAAAGCCACCTTGAGCGGGCGTCTGAAGAGGCGGCATAGATTTGTTCTAATTAAACAAATAAAATAAACGCTCCGCGCTCGTACAAGAGAAACCTCTTTTCCAGGAGCATCTTTCTTGCGAAAGGTGAAGTCAGCGGAGCAGAAGACGTATCAGGCGTTAAAGGATGCTTTTAGGGCCACAGACAGAAGCATCACCGTTAGCGCACGCCTCATTTCCCTGCCTTAACAGACTATTCTGTCTTTAGCTTTTGCCGCTATGAGCAACAATTCCCTGGCAAATGTCTCCAGATCTCACAAAGTTGCTACAACATAAATTGGGAGGAATGTGCCGGAGCACAACAAAGCGGATCACATTAAAAATGCAGAAATACGCAGAAGTGGGGCTTCTTTATCACCCCCCGAAGCGGCCGCTCCCTCCTGAGAAACAGATCTGGCATTAAGAATGTCTAAACATGCTGTCAGAATTATTTCATGGAGCTAACTGAGGGAGGATCTGTCGCATGCTCTCTCTAGCCCGGGCTTTGGGGGTTTTTTTCTTAACTGAGCGCGTGGAAAGCATTTATGTGCTGTGGTGAAGAGAGAAGATACACGGGGCTTTCCTGTGCACCCAATGACACCGCCATGTCATTGCGAACACTGTGAGTTCTCAGAGCTATCCAAGGGTGACTGGCATGCATCCATGAAGTAGCTCAACCGTAGAGCATCTGCTTGAGTTGCAGAAGGTCCCAGGTTCAGTCCTCAGCATCTCCAGTTAAAGCGGGTGATGTGAAAGACCTCTGCCTGAGACCCTGGAGAGCCGCTGCCAATTTGGGTAGACAATACTGACCTTGATAGATCAAGGGTAGAATCCAATGTGTACAAATAGCAATTAACAACTGAAACTTACAGAGCCTGGCCCTTGGTTTGCTACTGACAGCCCGTGCCCGCTGATATATCTGAGAAGACCAGGAATCGTGGTTTGCACTCATGTGGTACCGCCATCTTTATGATATCAAAGAACGCTGCTAGCGCTTTAATGTCATATCGTTTGCAATGAACTGTTTTTAGATGTTTTTCTGGCAATTGATTGTTATTTGCGTATTTGCCCCTGTGTAAGCTGCCTTCAGCCTGCCTTGGCAGGGAGGGTGGGGTACAAATTGGAATACATAAATGAATATATAAAATAAGTATAAGGCGGCTTCATGTCATCATGATTGTTGAATGGTGCACCGTCTTCTCTGTCTGGTGGAAGTCAGCTCAGTTGTCGTGTACCCCCAAGCGTACGATTTAAAATGTCACAGATTAGCAAGAAGAGGCCCTTAGACCAAACCTATCCTCTTGTGAGGGATGGTGGTACACTCATAAGTCCAAATGATGGTACTCACAATTCCCACAGCTGTCAGTCAGGTGCCTCCGGGAAGACCCCAAGCAGAAATGAGAAGAACTCTGGCCAAGTTCAGACGGGCAGTTTGCCCCGAGAGAGGCGCGTTTCAGCAACGTTTCACAAGCGGATGAAAGGGGGCGTTCACACAGGCACATCTGTCCGGCGTTCCCCATCCATACTCAACCCGTCTTGTAATGCTTCATTCCTGAGTTTAAAAGATACCTGTTAAAAGTGGTATCAAACCCCGGAAAGCATGTCTATCCCACGTATATCCCGCACCAACACAGTATGAATGCTAAAATCTGCGGGTTTTGCTTGTATGCATGTGCGCATATAAGCTCATGTGCATAAGCGAATATCTCCAGATTAGCAAAACAGAAAACTGCACTTTACAGCCTCCTCCTGGTATGCTCCCGCATCAGTCGGTGCAGTGTGACTGGGAATATCTGGAACAGTTTGTTCTGGGGCTTTTTTGCCACGGCTCCCTCCGCATTTCAAACTGCCAGTCTGAACTCAACCTCTGTGTCCCTGTTCCTACTCATTAACTGGTATCCAGAGATACACTGCCTCTGAGCATGGAGGTTCCATTTTAGCCATCACGGGTAATAGTCATTGGCTTATCGCCCTCCATGAATTTGTCAATGCAGTGAAATCAAGAAGATGCTAGCACCTGAATATTTACACTAGCCATAAAGCTTTTGCATACATTCAAAACGGGGCCAAATCCCGGTATTTCAGATAGACAATTATCTAGTGTCTTTTCTTTTTAATATATATAAAAAACTTTTTTTTAGAAAAAAGAGGAAATAGAGAAAATGTAGAGTCTACATAATGGATTTTACCCTTATATATTTCTAAGTACATATGGTGGGATTGCATCTATTAAGTTTTTTTTCTGGGTGGAAGTACTGGGTGTTCTCCAAGCAATGAGTGGCAATTCAGTTCCATTTAAACAAGTTTTATGTTGTGCTGCGTTATATAAAAAAGAGACAGTAAAAAACAGCAACAACAACAACAGTATATACATTTGGTAAAGAGTGCGATGGCTTTGGCCACAATTCTAAATTGCACAGTATTAGGAACAAAGTAAAGTGCCCCTTATTTCATTCGGGAAGTGTAAAACTTGGACTGTGATCCTTTAAAATAAAATATCTCACTGCGGTTTTTAGGAAGGTCGAGTTAGAGGGAAGGAGACATTTGAGGGGGGAATGACCGGCTTTCTTAAAATTGATTGAAATACTAAATCGGCTCAAATTTTGCAATGCTTGCTCTGATTTGATTTGATTCGGTTGTTACGGAAGACATCTTGTATGTATTCGGGGTGTTTTGTGCCTGTGTCAGAGTTACCAAGTCTCCCCTGGCAACCCGAGGTATGATCTGGTTAGAGGACGTATGAATTGGAGGGAGCACAAGGTGCTCTGGGCAAAGGTGGTGAATTGTGGCCAGTCCTTGAAGGCTGCCTAGCTTACTGGGGAGCTTTCCATTGAGAAGGAGGCCTTCTGTAAATTCACTATTCACCCACCCAACCCACACACTTGTGTTTTACGGTCTGGGAGGTAACCATGAACCTTCTGTTCCTTTAAAGCAAGGGGCCCCAAAATGGTGCCTGCTGCCACCTTTCCTGGTGCTCACTAAGCGTTTTGAGAAAGTAGATGGGACCAGGTAAGGTCCCCCCCGGCAACCAGCAGAGGATGGGGGGGGGGACTTGTCAGGAGAAAGAGAAAGGCCCAAGCCATGTCACCGGCATCACACAGGAAGTGACGCCATCACACCGGTGACTTTTGGTTGACACTCCGACACTTAGGCAAAAACTCCATGGTAAAACTGGTTTCTACCATAGAGTTTCGGCCAAATACCAGAGCGTTGCTCAGAAGTCACTGGCATTATGACATCACTTCCTGTACAACACTGATGACGTGGTCTGGGCCTTCCTTTTTCTACTGGAAAGTCTCCTGACCACCAGCTGATTGGTGTCTGGGGGGCAGGGCCTGGCAGCAGGGGTCCCCTACCACCATTGGGGCATCTGATAACCCTAGGTGAGCTATTGGCAACTGGAGAATAGATTGGTTGTGCAGATTTTTTTAAAAATGTTGCATTGGCAGCAGCTGCCACCACAACACAAGAATCTTCATGGTATGAGCAAAGGTCAGCTTAGGGCTGCCAAGTCCCCCCGGGGGCGGGAATTCCCCGCTAAAAGGGCACCCAATCTGCCAGACCGGATCTGGCCAGCAGGGGGAACCCCACCTCCGAAGTGGCCAGATCAGGCCGATGTGCCCAGCACGATAACGTAGCCCAGAAGTGACATCATCACTCTGGGCACGTCGCCGGGCGACGCTCTAGCAATCGCCCTGAAAACTCTGTGGTACCATAGAGTTTTTAGGGTGATTACCAGAGCGTCGCCCGGCGATGTGCCCAGCATGATGACGTCACTTCTGGGCTATGTCATCACGCCGCGCCCCACCACCACCACTATTACTTCAGTAAGACTTGGCAACCCTAGGTAAGCTGTAGGCTGTGGTAGCCATTTTGTGGCAGTCATTGTATGGCTGCGCCCACCACACTGTGTCAGAATTCCTGAGGTGCCCACAGGCGCAAAGAGGTTGGGGACCCCTGCTGTGCGGAGGCTGATGTCCCATCACTTTGGCTCACTTCGGTTCGCTGTTCACCGTGGATTTGCAGGAGTCAGGCGCTGCTCACTCCTTTCCCCTCAGCCTTTCCCAGCCATCCCACCAAGACTTCCTCTTTCCCTCCACTGGTCCTCTGAAGAAGTTTCTCCTTGGAAGGGGCAGAGACCTCTTTGAGGTCGAGATCTATCATGGGCTAGACAGAATATTTCTTGCTTGTTATCGATTCAGTCAGCACACCTTAACGGTGTTGTCTGGGGGAAAGGCCGGCTCCTTATTTAGTGTTCTGAATGTGTCGTTTATTTATTGTCTTTGCTGTTTTTGCAACTGGAGTCGTAAACAGCACACCCTCGTCCCACAATAAACCTCGTTCTGCAGGAAAACGTGGAAGAATTGAAAGGTTGCTGCTGCAAAAGTTGTCATGTGATTTGACAACAGCTGCTAGAAATTTTGCCACCCGCGGTGTAGTTTGTTTGTCTTCATCTCTAAGTAACCAGGATGATTTTGCTTCTGGACAGGGGAAGTCCTGATTAAATCAAGTGGAGATCAATTCATCTCTTAGAGCTGAAAATTTGGGACAATCACTCAAAATATGATCCATAGAGTCAATTTTACTGCTGCTGCAATTACAGAGTCGATCTGAGTATGAAATCCCATTAAATCTTCCTGACATCACGGCTGAAGGTAGGGCATTCAGGCGTGCCAGCATGAATACCCTTCTATACTTTGGAAGAATTATCTCAGATAAGTAGTTTGGCATTGTTGTCAGAGGCCAAATGCCTACTGGAAAGACTGAGCACACTCCGTGGGCTCTAATCGATGTGCTCCCATAGTCAAAGTCTCTCAGATGTCGTCTAATGAGCTATGGCGGTTTTTGTCTACTCGGGACTTCTGTCACGTCATGGGTCCAATAATCTCTTCCAATCCCTTGTGTGGCCCAATTTAACTAGTCCAAGGATGTTTAAAATTGGGTTTGATTTTGGAGTCCTAATTTTCAAACTGAATGCTCTTCCCCACATCTTTGCCTCATAAGACATCTCCCCAACTTCGGCTCCCGGGGCTGTTCCAGACACACACTGAGGCATTCCCAGAATATTGTGTAGAAGAAGAAGAAGAAGAAGAAGAAGAAGAAGAGATTGAATTTATACCCCGCCCTTCACTACCCAAAGGAGTCTCAGAGCGGCTTACAAACTCCTTTCCCTTCCCCTTCCCACAACAGACACCCTATGAGGTGAGTGGGCCTGAGAGAGCTCTTGACAGAAACTGCTCTTTTTCAAGAACAACTGTGCCAGAACTATGGCTTGCCCAAGGTCATCCAGCCAGGCTCAAGCAGAGGCGTGGGGAATCAAACCCAGTTCTCCCAGATTAGAGTCCACGCACTTAGGAATTTTAATAGAGGCCTGTTGATATGTGTGTGTCATATTCTGTGCAAAACCAGAGGAAGTCTACCGAGAGGATCCATGCCAAATTCTGTGAAGGGCCGTGAGACACCTGTAACGGCAGCAACTGATTGGTGAAGCAGTGACCATTTTCTAAAGAGAGAAGGCTTAAACAAACAAATTGTGCTCAGAATTTGAAAAACTTTTCCCTATCGCAGTGGTGAGTTTTATCCCGCCCGTCCTCCGAGGAACTTGGAGTGGCCTTCATGGCTCTCCCTTCCCCATTTTACCCTCACAACAGCCCTGTGAGGAAGACAAGCCTGAGAGAAAGTGCTTGTTTGTTTGTTGTTCTATTTGTTACGGAAGGAAGAGGGAAATGGTACCTTTCTTTACCAGGAAACTCCCTTAGATCAAGGGCTCCCTGGAAATCAACCTGGTCATCCGCTCTCCCCACTCAGCGGCCTCCTGAGAACATCTCGACTGGCCTGCTGAGAAATTATCCTTCTAGTACTAGACCAATAACAAAGGAACAGGGTAGAAACCCTAGAAAAATATAACAAGTGATGGTCCCAGGCAGGGCTTTTTTTGTAGAAAAAGCCCAGCAGGAACTCATGAGCATAATAGGCCACACCCAACAGCAGAAACTTATTAGCATATTAGGCCACAACCCCATGTTACCAGAAGTGTGGTCATCCAGCCACACCCACCTTTTGCTTCTTATCCTGTTTACCTTGTTTGTTGTCAAAACCCAGGGCTTTTTTTTGGAGCGGGAACTCCTTTGCATGTGAGGCCACACAGCCCTAATCTAGCCAATCCTAATGAGTTTCTGCTGTTGGGTGTGGCCTGTTATGCTAATGAGTTCCTGCTGGGCATGGTCAACTCAGGAGCCAGCTGAAACTCCGTTCCTGTGTGTTCCTGCCCAAAAATAGCCCTGGTCCCAGGCAGTGTTCCCTCTAAGCTGAGTTAGTGTGAGCTAGCTCACAGAGTTTTAGCCTCCGGCTCACACATCTTTGTCTTGGCTCAGGAAAGATAGCTCCAGAGCAATGTTCCCTCTAAGCTAAGGAGTCCTGTGAGCAAAAATCCTACTTTGTGAGCTCCTGGCATTCAAGTTGTGAGCAGGTGATTTGGCTATTGCATAAATTAGTATGCTCTGGAGCCCTCCTTCCTGAGCTAAGACAAAAATCTGTGAGCTGGAGGCTAAAAAACTATGAGCTAGCTCACACTAACTCAGCTTAGAGGGAACATTGCTCCAGAGCAAACTAATTTATGCAGTAGCCAAATCGCTCTCTCACAACTTTAATGTCAGTAGCTCACAAAGTAGAATTTTTGCTCACAAGACTCCGCAGCTTAGAGGGAACATTGGTCCCAGGGTGCCAGTTTGCCCAGTTGTGCACTCTGAAGATGTGGACAGGATTCTTAGAAGTTTGAGACCTATCACCCATTTGAATGACCCTTTCTCCTCTTGGCGGCTTAAACCTGCCAGGGGGTGGGGAGTGGTGCAACGGACTGGGTCCATGAGACAGTAGATGCCTCCCTGAAAAACGGGGTGGTCACTCCTGCCTGTAAGTGGGCAGTGGTGCATCCATTCCTAAAGAACCCTACTTTAGCCCTGGGAGAGCTGAGTAACTACTATCCAGTCTCCAAAGTACCATTCTCGAGCAAGATAATTGGCCAGGCAATGGCTGGCCAACCGCAGAGATTCCTGAACTAAGCAAATGGTTTAGATGTGTTCCAGTCTGGTTTGAGGCCTGGTTGTGGGACTGAAACAGCCTCATGACCCTGTTAATTCTCTTGGACCTATCAGCAGCCTTTGATACCATCGATCGTGGCATCCTTCTAGACTGCCTTTCAGGGGAGGCACTGTTCCACAGTGGCTCTGGTCCTACCTCAAGGGTTTCAGATTGTGGTGCTGGGGGGGACTGCTGCTCTATCACTTGGCCTTTGGTCAGTGGGTTCCCCAAGGTTCCATCCGGTCCCCCATGCTTTTCAACATCTATGTAAAGCTGTTGGGAGAAGTGGGGCCCGGAGTTCTCTTGGAATTATGACTGATTTCCAGATGGCAGTGATCAGGTCCCCTGGAGGACATGGCAGCTTTGGCAGTGTAGCGTCACATCTCTTCTGAGCTACCTCTCCAGACTCTTCCCTCCTGAGGAACTACCCTCAAACCTCCAGGAGTTTCTGAAGCTGGAGTTGGCAGCCCTTTTTTGGCAGCAATTTTATTCAGAAAGACTTTTTAACAGATGGTAACACTGGATGGGTGCATCAAGCATGTTTTTTTTTTAGATGAGTTAAAAAAAAAGAAAGAAAGAAACCCCTGCTGCTGGTTTTAATTGTTTTGCTTTTAGCAGATACTTAAAAAAAAAGTCTTAGTGTTACTGTACCTCTCTTTGGATGTTTTATACAAAATAGAATGATATGTTTCGTATATCGTTATATTATGTAGCATTACCTTTAAATTGCTTTGTGCCTGCTTGATAATAAAACATTCAGCCTGGAGTTAGGAAGAAGCTTTACCCCCCTGAAATAAATGCATCTTGTAAATTGCTTGTCCATAATAGCAGTAAGTAAAATGGAATAGTACTGTAGTTTGTCTGCTAAAAAGGTGCAGTCGAAATAACTAAAGAGAGTGGGGAATGAAACAGAGTCTCTGAATCTCCATGCATGCTGGACTTTTTGCCCCTGTTCTCAGGAACTGGCTATTTCCAAGGGGCCTGGAAGGCAAAGTAAGGTTGCCAGCAGTGTCCCCTCTAAGCTGAGTTAGTGTGAGCTAGCTCATGGCTTTTTAGCCTCCGGCTCACAGATTGTTGTCTTACCTCAGAAGGGATGGCTCCAGAGCAAACTAATTTATGCAGTAGCCAAATCGCTTGCTCACAACTTTAATGCCAGTAGCTCACAAAATAGAATTTTTGCTCACATGACTCCACAGCTTAGTGGGAGCATTGGTTGCCAGTTCTGGATTGGGGAACACCTGGAGATTTGGGAGGGAGTGAGCCTGGGGAGGGCAAGCTCTGGGGAGAGGAGGGACATCATCGGGGTATAATGCCAGAGAGTCCACCCTGCAAAGCAGCCATTTTCTCCAGGGAAACTGATCTCGGTCGTCCAAAGATCAATTGTAATAGCGAGGGATCTCCAGGTGCCACCTGGAGGTTGGCAACCATAAAGCAAAGACACCCCCAGAATCGGAGAGCGCGTCAAAGTGTCCGACTGCCTTCAAGCCTCCTGGTTCATAAAACTGCTGTTCGGGGCAGTTGCTGGAAATCAAATCTGGCTGTGCATACGCGTGCGGCAAACGGCAGCTCTGCATTTCTCTCGCTGCGATACCAGCGTGAGTACATTTGGATCTGCTCCCGCTGGCTGGTCACTAACCTGGAAAGCTTTAAAATAACTGCCGCAAAGACCTTGAAAAGAGGGTTATGCTGGGCCGCCCGCCTGATGTGGCCGTTGCGAACGCTTAGAAGTAGCTCATTAATCGCACGCATCACGTTTCCCAGCGTGCCGTGGCCTTCCGGAGGGCTCTGGCGCTATAAAGACACACATGCCCACCCCAGTAATTTAGATCTGTCATTCAACAATTCCAAATTTAGCAATCGGGATAAATCAGGCAAATATGCTCATTTAATTTTTTAAAAAATTCTTTAATGCTGTTTTAGGATTCCTTTTTGGTATTCTTTCACAGCGGGTTGCTTTTGTTACTTTTTAAAAAAATTAAACTTAATTTTATTGATGAAAATGTTGATCAATACAATTTTAAGCCATTGTGCAGTTGCTTATGACAAAAACGAGTATTACAGAACGAACAGTACTTTCAAGAAATCAGAACAAACAAACATTTATGATAAGATAAAATAACATTGAATAAGAAGGATCTAGGAACAACCTAGCAGTTCGAAAGCAAGAAACTTCTTCTTCTTCTTCTTCTTCTTCTTCTTCTTCTTCTTCTTCTTCTTCTTCTTCTTCTCCATGTTCTTTAAAGCTGAAAACACACAACCAAGATGGTGCAAATGCAAGCTAAGTAATATAGGCCCCGGTCACACTGGCCAGATAACGCAGGGGGGGAGGCTATTTGCCCCGGAGCAAAATAAAGCGTGGTAGCCCGATCACACGGTCCCCTGAGTTGCCGCACTCCAGCTGTTAGCTGCTGGTCACACAGCGATGCTGAAGTGTGGCAAAGAAGTGGCGCAGTCACACAAGCGGCGCTGCTTTTGGTTTCTTGTTTGTGCGCATGCGCCGTTCCGGGGGGCGGCGCTGCTGTCAATGTCTTGTTTGTGCACATGCACAGTTCGGTGTTGGTGCGCATCCTATGGAGACTTACAACATCCGGTTTGCGACGGGACATGGGCGGGTGCCGGATGCCACAGTATACTAGCGCTCCCGCGATCAGACGCCCACCTTTGCCGCACGTTTACCGGATACTAGTGCACTTTCCTAGGTACTTTTTAACTCCGCATCTTCGGCGGGACGCCACGGGTTGGCCACGAGAGTGCTATGCTTCCCAGATGTTGCGGTGTGATGGTGCCCCGAAACTCTGACTGACATTCGTGCCTTCCGCGTGGCAAATTCCCCGTGTGACTGGGGCCATAAACTGAGTCTGACATCTATTTTCCTTGGCAAGCTCTTGCATATCCAGAACGTGTGAATTAGCCTTAATTGGTCTATATGACTTTAAAAAAGAGTGAAGAAGGGCTGGTCAGTCCCAACGGCAACAATTAAAAACCTAATGTCTGAACAGCAGATTGTACAGAACATCAGGTGGGGTGTCCAGAGATTTCCTGGAATTACAGCTGATCTCCAGATGACAGAGATCGGTTCCCCAGGAGAAAATGGCCGCTCTGGAGGGAGGACTCCATGGCATTATACCCCACTGTGGTCCTCCCGAGGCTCAGCCCCTCAAATCTCCCAAAATTGCCCAAGTCAGAGTTGGCAACCCTACATGCCAAGGAGGACTTGGCTTCTGTATCTTGAGTAGACAGAAGAGGCTGGGGTTTTGGCAGAGGCTTTCTTTTTCTTTTGGTGTAGTGGCGTAGGCATTCTTTTCAGTAGTGGTTGAGTGCGCGGACTCTAATCTGGGAGAACTGGGTTTGATTCCCCAATCCTCCACTTGCAGCTGCTGGATGACCTTGGGTGAGCCATAGTTCTGTCAGAGCTGTCCTTGAAAGACCAGTTCTGTCAAGAGCTCTCTCAGCCCCACCTACCTCCCAGGGTGTCTGTTGTGGGGAGGGGAAGGGAAAGGAGTTTGTAAGCCGCTCTGAGACTCCTTTGGGTAGTGAAGGGCGGGGTATAAATCCAATCTTTTCTTCTTCTTCTTCTTCTTCTACACCCTGCTGGCTTCATACAAAACTTGAATGTGTTGTATGAAGGTTTTGTAAAAAGACAGTCTACAGCATGAAGTGATTGTTCCTATGCATATTGTAGACACATACAGCATATTTTCAAGCATATATTTATTGTTTAAGGTGACTAATATTGCTCACGATTCATATACTACAGTGTGTATGATGCTAATACGCAATTAAACACTCCAGTGTTCTCAGTGTTATAAAAGTCTGACGGTGTCTAAATAGCCTTATTTTGACTGAGACTGTCCAAATAAAAGTTTATTTTCCCTATTAAAAATGCGTATTCTGTTTAAACTTCTATTTTTTCCCCAACTTCTGTATGGTAGCACAGGTTGCGGCAGTTTGTAGCTCTCTCCGCCTTTAGTATTAGTTGTATTTGCAATTTTGCTTGCAGAAAAGTACAGCATGTACACATTTAAATTGCACAAATATGCCAGCAGTACAATTTTATATGCTGGCTAAGTAATAAATGATGCATTTAATGTTGTTAAAGCAGTCAGATGAGCTCAGGCTAGATAAGAAAGTAAATATCGCATATATTTCAGTTTTCCCCTTAATTTCCATTTTCTTTCCCCCAAGGGGAAGAAAAAGCATTTCTGACCCCCACGGCTTTAAAATTTCCAGAAATTTCACATCTCTCATTACTGCGCGTTAAGTTGTTCAATTGCTTCCCTATACTGGCTTGCAGTTCTTAGGCTGCAGCCCTAAGGACACATTTGGGAGGAGTAAGCCCCATTAAATAATACGGGATTTACTTCTGAGTAAACCTGGTTGTGATCGCTGTGTTAGGAGCAATGTTAGTGACACAGTAAATATGACCTCTAGGGCACCGGTTCCCAGCCTTTTGGATATGGTGCCCCAACAGTCCAAATTTACTAGATATGATGCTGGAGTTGTAAATTTCTGGAGATTTGGGGGTGGAGCCTGGGGAGGACAGGGACCTCAGTGGGGTACAGTGCCACACAGTCCATCCTCCGAAGCTTCCATTTTCTCCAGGGGAACTGATCTCTGTGGTCTGGAAATGAGCCGTAATTCTGGGAGATCCCCAGGCCCCACCTGGAGGCTGGCATCCCTAAGGCTCATCCAAGAAGAAGAAGGGACGACAGAATAAGAGACTGGATTTATATCCCTCCCTTCACTTGGAGTCTCAGAGCGGCTTACGGTCTCCTTTCCCTTCCCTTCCCCACAGCAGACACCCTGTGAGGTAGGAAGGGGCTAAGAGAGCTCTTTTGAGGAGCTCTGAGAGAACTTGTGTCTAGCCCAAGGTCATCCAGCAGCTGCATGTGGCGGATTGGGGAATCAAGCCTGTTTCTCCCAGATTAGAGTCTGTGCTCTTAACCACTATGTCAAACTGGGTCTCAGAGCTGGCCCAAGGGTTGTTGGGTTTTGGGGTTTTTTTGGCACCCTCGGCAAACTATGACCCATCTAGTGCAGCATTCCAGTTTGTTCAGTGGCTAACCAGATGTCTTTGGGAAGCCAGCATCACACAAAGGGCACAGCTGCCTCCACTACGAACCCCCGGCAGGTGGGATTCCGACATAGCCAGCCCTTGTATATGGAGGTGGCATCCCAGCCTTTGACCACCCTCTCCTTCTCCATTGCTTCCTCCAACCTCCCACCCCCAAGATTCCCACTTGCTTCAGTGGCCATCAGGACATGTTTTACGTGATCAACACGTGTAGGTCATGAAGGAAAAAAATACCAGCTAATGTACAACATGGAAGAGACTATTTCCAGGGTCAGATCTTGGTTTCCAAAACACAGAAGAGACCCATGGAAAAGGCGGGGGTGACCCTTAAGGAGGGCTGGGCCGTGACCCACTTCCAGGGGCTTCGCTACCCACTTTTGGGTCCCGACTCCAACCCACAGGCTGCTCTAGGGTGAGCAAGGCACAACCTGTCGTCTTCCGAACCAGTAGCTGTGCCAAGTGCTAGCGGAACAAACTTTTGTGTCACAGAGGCCTTCTTTTCCATCCCTCTAGCCAGCCCATTTGAAGCCTCTGTAATTCACATTTATGAATAAGAACATAACATAAGAACATAAGAGAAGCCAATGCTGAATCAGGCCAATGGCCCATCCAGTCCAACACTCTGTCACACAGCAGCCAAAAATACCACGTGCTATCAGGATGTCCAGCAGTGGGACCAGGACATTAGCAGCCCTCCCACGGCTGCCCCCTCCAGCACCAAGAATAGAGTGCATCACCTGCCCCAGACTGAGAGTTCCCATCTATACCCTGTGGCTAATAGCCACTGATGGACTTCTGCTCCATATGTTTATCTAATTCCCCCTTGAAACTGTCCATGCTTGTAGCTGCCACCACCTCCTGTGGCAGTGAATTCCATATGTTAATCACTCTTTGGGTGAAGAAGTACTTCGTTTTATCTCTTCAAAACAGTTCAAAATACCCCAAAACAATGAGTAACTGCTTTTTTTGGGGGGGTGAGGTATGAGAGAGAGCTAGCATTTTGCAAAAAACATTTGTGACTCAGCCCCCAGAAAGACCTTGGTCCGGTTACCAAGCTTTCACAAAAATCAACATTTTAAATGCAAGGATGCAGCCCAGGTGAGCGCAGGACTGCCAGCCTCACGTTCTTGAGAATCCCATAGTATTTGGAAGCCCTTCTTCAAGAGAGGCAAAAGGGAAAGGGTTTTGTACTTGAGACTAACTAGTAGCGTGCTCACCAGCTGTGGCTTGGCTCCCACCATAGTTCGGGAAATGATATGCAAATTATGTTAATTACATGTAATTAAAACCAGCAAATTAGCAGAGCAGCCCCTCCTGATACACGATGCATTTCACTCTGTGCTTAAGAATTTATCCACCCTGTAATTAAACCACATTTTTGCGGGCGGGGGAGAAACCGAGCAGGGCTCGGGGGCATTTGTGAGTTCTGATGGGCCCCCGTCGCACGGATGAGACGGTATCTTCTATTGAACCAACTCATGTAGGAAGCGTTCCAACTTTGCGATAAATCTTCAAGCCTGGGTGTTCAGAGCAAGAAAGAAAGAAAGAAGGCAAGACAGAATGCTGCTTCTTTGACTTGGAGCCTGCCGAAGAGAACTTGCAGGATTTGAAAAGGAAATGCGTCTCTTCTGAGCTCCCACGGCTCCAGCAAGAGAGAATATTTTGCAAGTCTTGCGTCTCCAAGTCAGAGGATCAGACATGCTATTCAGTGGAAAATGAGTGGATTTAGATGGTGATGGAGCACAACTCAATTGGAGGTTGTCCGGGAAATGAATGGGAGGTGCTAAGGGGAACTGTACCCTGACCTGGATGGCCCAGGATAGCCCGATCTCGTCAGATCTCGGGAGCTAAGCAGGGTTAGCCCTGGTTAGTATTTGGATGGGAGACCACCAAGGAATACCAGCGTCGCTATGCAGAGGTGGGCAACGGCAAACCACCCCTGAATGTCTCTTGTTGCCTTGAAATCCCCTTTGGGATTGTTGTAAGTCAACTGCAACTTAATGGCACTTTCTGGTTCCACCAAAGAGATGCAGAATTCTAGGCTTGGTAGTGCAGGAGGGACGACTCAGTTCAGGGATAACAGCTCAGTTAAAATAGATTTAGGTGGGTAGCCTGAAAAAGTACATGCGCACGTGGAAACTTATCCCCAGAATAAAACTTTGTTGGTCTTTTTTTTTTTGTAAATACAATTTATTATTGGATATATTTTCCACGTTCATACAACTTAAACAAGTAAATACATACCCATTTCCTTTCACCCTCTCCCCCCAAACAAGGCTTCCCGCAGTGCTCCAACCCCATTGATATCTCTCTTATTCAGTTACATTTACTACTAAACTTACTTTCTCTTACTAATGGTAACAATTCAAAAGTCTAGTCCCTTTCAATTTCTCCTTAATAGCTGTCAAAACAAATCAAACCACGTTTAACATCCCAATTTTTCAACAAATATTCTTGAAAGTCTTTCCAATCTTCAAAAAAAATTTCATCTTCTTCGTTGTTTAATTTTCTTGTTAATTTGTCCATTTCTGCCATAAACAACATCTTCTTAATCCATTCCCATGTTTCAGGTATTTTTTCTTGCTTCCAACATTGTGCAAAAGTCATTCTGGCTGCTGTAACCAAATACCATAATAGTGTTCTCTTGGTTACATTTATTTCTTCCATTTTAAGACCTAGCAATAACATCTGTGGGTCTTTCTTAAAAGTACATTTCAAAATTTTTTGTATCTCATTGTGAATCTCAGTCCAGTAACTTACTGCCTTATCGCAAGTCCACCACATATGGTAAAAAGACCCTTCTTTTTTCTTACATTTCCAACATTTGTTAGACATGCTATCATTTATAATAGCAATTTTTTTAGGAGTCATATACCATCTGTACATCATTTTATAGCAATTCTCTTTCACATTTATACAAGTTGAAATTTTCATTGACTTTTTCCACAAATATTCCCAAGATGACATAGATATTTCATTATTTATATTTACTGCCCACTTTATCATTTGCTCTTTTACTGTTTCATCTTCAGTATACCATTTCAATAACACCTTATAAAATTTTGAAATCATTTTTTTACCCTTTTCGACCCAAAACTTTGTTGGTCTTAAAGGTGCCACTGGACTCAAACTTGGCTCGGCTAAAAACGTAGGTTCCCCAGTTCCCTGAACCATTTAGGTAACTGACAGTGCAGTCAGAAATGTACTATCAGAGATCTGACTTGAACCTCAGCCCATTCAGAAAGGGTCCTCATCTGCCCAAAATCATTCCCCCAAATGTGTTCATCCCTAATCAGTGGCACAAGGGGCTTGTTTTTGTGATTCTGTCGATCTGTCATCTCATTGGCTTGGTGGACACCTACTGACTCTAGGTCCTGGTTGCCTCCCATTGATACGTGAAGCAGGCAGAAGGTGGAAGGTAATGTTTCCTTTTTGAACAAGGACAGGCTAGAAGATCTAAACCCGGGCCGTTCTGGGATCGAAGTCACCTTGTAAACAGGATGCAAGCAACGCAAAAGCATTTTGTGCTGGCACAGCATCTAATTCACGTGGTTCTGCATCCTGCACAAAGCAGTTGTCTATGTGTGTTTGGCATGATAGGTAGCCATAACATAAGGACATAAGAGAAGCCAATGTTGGATCAGGCCAATGGACCATCCAGTCCAACACTCTGTCACACAGTGGCCAAAATATACCAGGTGCCATCAGGAGGTCCAGCAGTGGGGCCAGGACTCTAGAAGCCCTCCCACTGTTGCCCCCCCTGAAGCACCACAAATACAGAGCATCACTTGCCCCAGACTGAGAGTACCTACCTATACCTGGTGGCTAATAGCCACTGATGGACCTCTGCTCCATATGTTTATCCAATTCCCTCTTGAAGCCGTCCATGCTTATAGCTGCCACCACCTCCTGTGGCAGTGAATTCCACGTGTTAATCACTCTTTGGGTGAAGAAGGACTTCCTTTTATCTGTTCTAACCCGACTGCTCAGCAATTTCATGGAGTACCCACGAGTTCTTGTATTGTGAGGGTGTTGCTCTGGCATGCTTAATAACACACGTGTAGCTGGTTTTCATGAGTGGAGTTCTTTTGGAAGGTGCTGTCAAGTGGCAGTTGATTTTATGGTGACCCTGTGGGGTTTCAAAGCGAGAGGTGTTCAGAGGTGGTTGGCCATTGCCTGCCCCTGTATATCGACCCTGGGTTTCCTTGGTGAACTCCCATCCAGGTACTGTCAGGTAACCCTGCCATTGCTGCGAGTGGGGGGGGGAAGAGACATCTTTCACTGTTCTGGAATGCGGGAGGAACTCTGAGTCTCCAGTCTCCCTGATTTAGACTGTCTGTTCTGTTTCTTATCACTACGCCTGACCTTGGGTCTCATGCTACCCTGGCATGGGGAATTTACTGGTCTGAGGTGTTTTCTTTCATGGCTTAGTGCACGCGCGAAATGTACTCATTGGCTTATAGGTGGGGGGGTAGTTTGAATGGGCTATATCTGCTATTGCTTTGTACTATCTGGCATCACTGACAAAGAACTGGTTCATGCAGCTCTATGACTGGTCTTTACTGTCTTCTTATGAAGCCTGGTGCTTGACTGACTATCTGGAGAACTTGACAGGTACTGAGCAGGGTTGATCCTGCTTAGGTTCTGAGATCTGATAATTTTAGGCTAGCCTGGGCCATCCAGGTCAATGACAGCATGTCCCAGCCAATATAAGGTGACCTTGTAGGGTGTTCAAGGCAAGAGGCATTCAGAGATGGTTTGCCATTGCCTGCCTCTGCACAGTGACCCTGGGTTTCCTTGGTGGTCTCCCATCTGAACTGGGGCTGGCTGTGCTTCAGTTCCAAGATCTAATGAGATCAGGCTTGCCTGGGCTGTCTAGATCAGGGCCTTGCCCTGATACCTGAGGCATATCTTCTCCTGTCCTGGCTCAGATAACAGAAGTCAGCGTGGATAGGAGAAAAACGCTGAAAGAAGTAGAGTTTAAGGAGGTAAGGTGATGGAGGCGGGGCTTAGGATCTCTGGGCAGGAAGAGAGGGACTCACCTTTGCACCTGTCTATGACTTCTTATGCTCACTTTGCAAGTGAGAAATTTAATTTAATTTAAATCTAAGGTGATGGAGGCAGGGTCTCTGGACCGGAAGGGGGGACTCGCCTTTGTACCTGTCCATGACTTCTCATGCTCACTTTGCAAGTGAGAAATTTAAATTAATTTAAATTAAATTAAACTTAGCAAGTGAGAAATTCAATTTAATTTAAATTTAAGGTGATGGAGGCAGGGCTTGGGGTCTCTGGACCAGAAGAGGGGAACTCACCTTCGCACCTGTTCATGACTTCTCACTTTGCAAGTGAGAACTTTAACTGGCTGTCGAACGGGGACAGTTTTGCCAGTCTGCCCGATATCCAGCAGGGATGACTTCCTGGGCAAGAGATGCAGTCCTCGAGCATATTGTGAGTCACCCCCATAAGTGATGCCCTGGGCCATGTGCAGAATGCCTCTCTTGCCACAGCCTGTCGGAACCCCTCTGGGTTAGGGAACACCCGTTCCAAGTCGGAGAGCGCAACTTCCCGTCAGCTTCATAGCCGCAGCAGGGCTCGTTTTGCAAATTAAGACCCGGCGTCTTCTGGCAGAATAAAACGGGGGTAACATTTGGAGCCAAATGTTAAAGCCAAAGGTTACTTGGCAGGTATATTTCAGCTGTGAGCAGATGGGATGCTAATCGAGCCCTGAGCTGGAAATACTTCTTCGCAGTCACCACGCCGCATTCTGCCCGGCCGCTTGGCTGCAATTACCAGCACCTCGCAGGGTGCTTACAGCTCAGCGCTGCCGCGGGGCACTCTTTCCCTACATCTCCCTCATTTATCATTGTTGCTGCCCCAGGATGGCAGGTCTGTTCTCTGACGCTCAACACTGAAGTTAGTAGCCGAGGGTTGGGTTTTTTTCTTGTGTGCCAGCTTGTCACTTGGCATGGACTCTTTGCTGCCCTCGAAGCCATCCGTCTTGTCTTCCACCATCCTTAATCCTGCCTCCTGTCGTGGAGTTTTCTGCCCAGCATAAAGTTCACCTTCCACTTATAAAGTTCCTATCCAATGCTCCCTGTAAGCTGTGGAGTCTTGTGAGGAAGAAGAAGAAGAGGAAGAGGAGGAGGAGGAGTAGATTGGATTTATATTCCGCCCTTCACTCGGAGTCTCAGAGCGGTTTACAACCTCCTTTCCCTTCCCCTCCCCACAACAGACAGCTGAGAGAACAGCTCTGAAAGAACTTGTGACTGACCCAAGGTCATACCAGCAGCTGCATGTGGAGGAGTGGGGAATCAAATCCGGTTCTCCCAGATTAGAGCCCGCGCACTTAACCACGACACCAAACTGGCTCTACTTTGCGAGCTACTGGCATTAAAGACGTGAGCAACCAATTTGGCTCCTGCATAAATTAGTTTGCTCTGGAGCCGTCCTTCCTGAGCTGAGACAAAAACGTGTGAGCCGGAGGCTAAGAAACTGTGAGCTAGCTCAAGCTAACTCAGCTTAGAGGGAACACTGTTCCTAACTGAAATAGACCTTAAAGGTGTATTTGCAGTATCTATTTATGGCTAGAGACCAGCAAACAAAGGATCGTCTTGTTGGCGCAAATCCGTATACGGCATTTAGCCCAGCCCTCTGTAGCTTCCATCTACAAAAGAGCCAGTCTGGTGTGGTGGTTCAGAGCACAGACTTGAATCTGGGAGAACCGGGTTCGATGCCCCACTCCTCCATGTTCAGCTGCTGGTGTGACCTCGGGTCAGTCACAGTTCTCTTAGAGTTGTTCTCTCAAGAGCAGTCCTCAAAAGAGCTCTCTCAGCCCCACCTGTCTCACGGGGTGTCTGTTGTGGGGAGGGGAAGGGAAAGGAGGTTGCAAGCCACTCTGAGACTCCCAGGTGAAGGGCGGGGTATAAATCCAATCTCTTCTGTCTCTTCTTCCTTCTCCTGTCCTTTCTGATCTCTTCCTGCTCGTGGCACATACAACCTCCTCCTTTCTCTAGCTTATACGTGAGGCTTTTCCCAAGCTCCCTTTCCTTTCCCCCTCAACCATCTCTCCTTTCATGAGAAGCCCAAACATTCCCTGTGGTTCCCACATCCGATGAGGTGGTCAGAAAGGCTCCCACACTTCAACCAGAGGAAACCCCCTTATATTGAACCAGACCCTTGGTTCATCAAGGTCAGTATTATACATTCAGGCTGGCAGTGACTCCCCAGTGGTCTCAGGCTGAGGTCTTTCACATCATCTGCTAACGGATCCTTTTAACTGGCGATGCTGGGGATTGAACCTGGGACCTTCTGGGACCTGAGAGCCAGTTTGGTGTGAGAGTTGTTTGGGTGTAGTGGTTAAGCGTGCAGACTCTAATCTGGGAGAGCCAGGTTTGATTCCCCATGCCTCCACTTGCAGCCGTTGGATGACCTTGGGGCAAGCCATAGTTCTGTCAGAGCTGTTCTCTCAAGGGCAGTTCTGAAAAGAAGCTCTCTCAGCCCCGCCTACCTCACAGGGTGTCTGTTGTGGAGAGGGGAAGGGAAAGGAGTTTGTAAGCCGCTCTGAGATGCTGAATGAAGGTTGGGGTATAAATCCAATCTCCTCCTCCTCCTCTTCTTTTCTTCTTCTTCTTCTTCTTCTTCTTCTTCTTCTTCTTCTTCTTCTTCTTCTTCTTCTTCTTCTTCTTCTTCTTCTTCTTCTTCTTCTTCTTCTTCTTCTTCTCCTTCTCCTTCTCCTTCTCCTTCTCCTTCTCCTTCTCCTTCTCCTTCTCCTTCTCCTTCTTCTTCTCCTTCTTTCTCTTGTCAAGCAGAGGCTCTGCCATTCAGCCACAGCCCCTCCCCGCTTCCCAGCCCACTGCCTGGTTTGTAGCTTTCTCTACATCCGCCCTCCCTCCAGACTCTCCGTCTCTCCAGGGCCTTTCACTTGCCCCACCACCCAGCCCTTTCCCTCCTCGTGTCCATACTCCTTTCTCTTCCGCGGGGGAGAGGCTGTGGCTCAGTGGAAGAGCTTCCTCTTGGCATTCAGACGGTTGGCGTGCTGGAGCTTCCGGGAAAATGGCGTCACGCCCAGGGTGATTCTCGGGCTGCTCTCGCGTTCCCCTGCCCTTCTTGCTTCTTTTGGAGACCCCCCCCCCGAACTTTGTGTCATGTTGGGCTCCTCCTGGATCTCTCAGAGTGAGGCCAGGTGCAGGAGACTTGTGTGGTCCATCTCCCCCCCGCAATGGCGGTTAGCAGGGGAGAGATCGTTCCGTCCCGACGCAGGAGCAAGAGAAGGAGCAGGCATGGTTAGATGGACGTTTCCCCTTGTGCCCCAGCCAGTTTGGTGTAGTGGTTAAGTGCGTGGACTCTTATCTGGGAGAACCAGGTTTGATTCCCCACTCCTCCACTTGCACCTGCTGATGTGACCTTGGGTCAGTCACAAGCTCTGGCACAGCTGTTCTCTCAAGGACAGTTTCTGTCAGAAGTTCTCTCAGCCCCACCTACCTCACAAGGTGTCTGTGGTGGGGAGGGGAAGGGAAAGGAGTTTGTAAGCCGCTCTGAGATGCCTTTAGGCAGTGAAGGGTGGGGTATAAATCCAATCTCTTCTTCTTCTTCTTCTTCTTGAGCTGTAGAACTCCTTGCAGAAGTTGCACTGTGTGTCAGTATTCTAGTGCCGACGCTGTCACCTTGAGCCGTTTCTTGGTGCCCTTGAGCTAGCTCTTGGGGCTGTTTGTTATTTATTTATTTATTTCACTTCTACCCCGCCCCCCGCCAAGGCAAGCTCAGGGCAGCTCACATGAAACCGATAAAACAATAGACATTTCAGTATTAAAAAACAATAAGAAACAATTTAAAACAGTTAAGAGAACAATGGTGGTACAATATACTAAAGTGCCTTGAGGTCCCATTCAGCGGTGCTGCCACTCTAGGTGATTTCTAGCTCCAGGTCGACCCTGGGCCTGGCGGATGGGTTGCAGCTCCTATCGGAATTCTTCTATCGGCTGTCTAAGGGGGAAAGCACCAGACCTCTCTCCTTCCATTAAACAGAGAAGGGATCCTATGATGTGGTGATCACCCTCTTTGGCACTCCATCCCTCTTGATCCTGCATCATCCATTCATGGGCTGAGTTCAGACTGGCAGTTTGAAGCAGGAGCCAGTCATGGCAAAAAAGCCCCAGAACAAACTGTTCCAGTTTATCATAGAATCATAGAATGTTAGAGTTGGAAGGGACCTTGCAGGTCATCTAGTCCAACCCCCTGCATTCTGCAGGAGCACTCTGCACTCTGCAGGTTTTCCCGGTCACGCTGCACCGACTGATGCAGGAGCATACCGGGAGGAGGCGCATGGGAGCGTTCAGACTGCTGGCCTGGAGATGCAGCTGTAAATGGCTTTTTCCTGGCAAATCGGCTAGATAAACAGATGGAGCAGAGGTCCATCAGTGGCTATTAGCCACAAGGTATAGATAGGAACTCTCAGTCTGGGGCAAATGATGCTCTGTATTCTTGGTGCTTGGGGGGGCAGCAGTGGGAGGGCTACTAGTGTCCAGGCCCCACTGCTGGACCTCCTGATGGCACCTGGTATTTTTGGCTGCTGTGTGACAGAGTGTTGGACTTCTCTTATGTTCTTATCTTCTTATGCACACATAGCCGATTTGGATCCCATTGCGCCAGCACCGTATTGGGCGGTAGAGCGGAGCACAGCCAATCATATCGCTGCTGCCTTATGCACAATGTGGGTTGCTCCCGGCTTTTCGGGTTGGCATTCACACTTCCCGGAAGCAGAATGAAGCGGGATAAATGGGCTCTCAGGAATTTGCTACCGCTTTCACCAGGTATCTTTTAAACGCGGGAGTGAAGCAGAACAGCACGGGTTGACTACGGGTGGGGAAGGCCAGGCAGATGTGCCTGTGTGAATGCCCCCTTTAATCCGCTTGTAAAATGTGGCTATAGCGGGGCAAACCGCCAGTCTGAACTCAGCCATGGTCTGACCTAGCTAAAGTCAAGCTGCTTGAAGTGCTTCCTGAGCTTCTGCTTGTTGGTATCCTCCGCCCACATCTTTTTGAAGCGTTTGGATGAGTGGCAGCTGGAACCACCCCTGCAAGCTTGCTTTTAAAGGGGATTCAGCAAATTCGTAGAGGACAGGGCATCAGTGGCTACTAGACATAGTGACCATGGAGAGTCTCCATATCCAGAGGCAGGAAACATCTGGATCTCAGTGCTAGGAGGAAACATCAGGGAAGGTCTTGCCCTCTATGCCCTGTTCGTTGTCCCTTCAGGGCAACCGGTTAGTCCCCGTGTGAAACTGGATGCTGGATCAAATGGACCACTGGCTTGCACAATATCGAATTAACTTGTGGAACTTTCTTCCAAGGGGCTTGTAGTGAAGGCTGCTAGCTTAGATGGCTGCAAAAGGAGATGTGGAGGAGAGAGGTCAATCTCTGTTACCTTTGGAGGACGGGACAATCGCTGACTGTTACCTTGATGTCTGAATGGAACCTCCATGTTCAGTCGTGGTGTACCAGTTGTTTGGGGCAACAGGAGGGGAAGGCTTTGCACCTCCGCTTGTGGGCCTTCTGGGGCCATCTAACTGGCTGCCGAGAAGCAGGGTGATGGGCCAAAATGGATTTTGCTCTGATTTAAAAAGGGCTCTCCTTAATCTGCTAACAGTTCTTGGGGGGGAAGGGGGTTTGCACATCCCCATTAATTGACAATCCTTTCGAGCTGAAAAGATACAACAATATTTTTCATCCATCCCATTAGACGGTGCAAATGCAAGCAAAGTCATATAAACGTAGTCTGACATCTATTTTCCTTGGCAGGCTCTTGCATATCCAGAATGTGTGAATTAGCCTTAATTTGTTTATATGACTTTAAAAAAGAGAGAAGAAGAGGCTGGTAAATCCTGTATGATCCCCCCGGGGGGACATATGGAAGAATAATTCATCTGTGCGACGTTGGCAGTTGCTGATATGACAACATATTTTCAGTGCCTCCCTCTCTAAATCATCCTCCGTCGAAACCCTCTCCCCATTTCCTCCATGATCTTTATTTGGTTTTGCAGCTGCCTTTTCAATAGGGAAGGAAGTAACGTTAAGAGACCTCTGAGACGCACCCCATGCTATGGGTCAGTCTGGCAATCGCTGATGCAAAGGGATAGATAATCACGGCTTCTCTCTAGGGTTGCCGGATCTGGTTGGAAAATGCCCGGAGTCTTTGGGGGTGGGTTTGGAGAGGGGAGGGGCCTCACCATGGTACAAGGCCCTAGAGTCCACCCTTCAACGCACCCTTCCACTCTATTCTGCTATGGTCAGGCCTCACCAGGAGTCCTGTGTCCAGTTTTGGGCACCAAACTTTAGGAAGGATGCTGACAAGCAGAAGAGGGCAACTAGGATGGTGAGAGGGTTGGAATCCAAGTCGTTACTGGCTAGATATCAGGAGAAACTTCCTAACTCTAAGGGTGGTTGAGCAGTAGAACAGTCTGCCTTGGGAGGTGGTGGATGCTCTTTCGCTGGATGTTTTCAAGTGGAGGCTGGACGACCATCTTTTGGGTATGTTGTAGGTATGTAGGGCTGTCTTTTGGCTACGCTCCTGCAGAGTGCAGGGGGTTGGACTAGATGACCTACAAGGTCCCTTCCAACTCTAACATTCTATGATTCTATGATTCTATCCAGGGGAGCTGATCTCTGTCAGCTGGGGATCTCCAGGCCCCACCTGGAGGCTGGCAAGCCTACCTCTCTCCAACTCCCCATGCAGAAAGGGGGCGGAGTGGCTGGTGATTGGTCCCAAAGCTTTGGCCTCCAGCATTGGGTCTGTTCTTCCTCTTTTGCAGATCCGGTTTCAGACTGGGTGGGCGAATGTGTGGCATATAAGGCGCTCCGCAGCAAAATTGAAAGGCCTGTGCTCAGATCAATGCCGGAGTCAATAGAACCAAAGCTGTGTGGGTCAAGAGCGTTTTGTTGCAGCTATTAAATACATTTCAGAATGCATTTCAGTCATTTCAGAATAAGCGTATCAGCATTACCTAGGGTTGCCAGCTCTGGGGTGTGAAATTCCTGGAGATTTGGGGATGGAGCTTGAGGAGGGTGGGGCTCGGCCAATGGCAATTCCCGGGTTGTCACCTGCCCAGTGAGATGGCAGCCGGTCTCCATCGATGCTTCCTCTAAGCTGTGGAGTCTTGGGAGCAAAAATTCAAGTCTGTGAGCGACTGGCATTAAAGTGGTGAGCAAGCGATTTGACTGTTGCATAAATCAATTCGCTCTGGAGCCCTCCTTCCTGAGCTAAGACAGAAATGTGTGAGCCGGAGGCTAAAAAACTGTGAGCTAGCTCACACTCACTCAGCTTAGAAGGAACACTGGTCTCCATCTTGTCTGTGTTTGATTGCGCACGGCACTGGTTATAAACTGTTGTTTTATCGGTTGACACTTTTTGTCAGTGTGACTTTTAAAAAATTTTTCTTGTACCTTTCACACCGTGATCCCATTGCTGTCTATGATCCAGAACTGCAGGCAAGGGCAGACAATGGACTTACCTTTGTCCTGGAGAGGCGGTGGTGGTGGAGACCATGAGAAGTTCCAGGCCCTGCCACAGTAGCAGACTCGAAGAGCCGTTCCAGGCCCAGTGATGGGGGTGGGGGGATGGAATGGAGCTCTCCCTGGGCTCACCAAGGAAGGGGGGGGAAATGGGCTCCCCCCATGAGTACCGCAGGCCCACTTATCTTCCAACTTTGGATCATGGAACACGGGTATTTCCAAATTGGGGGTGTGTGTCTGAAAATAGGTCTGATTGACACAGTGTGTTTCCGAGGTCTATGCTCCAGATGGTTTACTTGTACACCTCAATGTATAACGTATTCCCTATGTTGTGACTCATCAGAGTCAAAGATTACCATAGAGTTTCTCGTGATTGCCAGAGCTACCTGTGTCACTTTCGAGTAGCTCTAGGAATCGGCGGGAACTCCATGATCAGAACTCCCTGTAAGCAGACAGGGCCTTACTTTTCTGTTTAATTTTCCTCCCCAGAATGATGGGGTCTCCACTTTGGCCCCCATCCCCACCCTCTAATCAGATGAGCATCGGCGGGCAAGAAGTGCAGTTGTCTGGCGGTCTCTTGCCATAAGGGGGCAAATGGGAACCCTAACACAGGCCCGAGCTTGAGCGAGCTCTGTGTAGTTTTCTTCTCGTGGACAGTCTTCCTCTTGAAAAGCGAGTCCCCAGATTTTTTTTTGAGGGGGGGGAGAGGAGCGAGAATATATGGGGCAGTTTGCTTGAGAGCCAGTTTGGTGTAGTGGTTAGGAGCCCGGACACAAATCTGGGAGAACCTGGTTTGATACCCCACTCCTCCACATGCAGCTGCTGGTGTGACCTTGGGTCAGCTACAAGTTATTCCAGAGCTGTTCTCGAAAGAGCAGTTCCTGTCAGAGCTCTCTCAGCCCCACCTACCTCCCAGGGTGTCTGTTATGGGAAGGGAAAGGAGATTGTAAGCCGCTCTGAGACTCCTTCGGGTAGCGAAGGGTGGGGTGTTAATCCACTCTCTTCTCTTCTTCTCTTTTTTTTGTTGCTGACAGGACTGTTTCCACTCATGGCACTTTCCGCTCTCTCTTGCAGAGTTATGTCATGCCCAGACCACCGCAGGGCTCCATGAGGATTTATAGAAAATGCCCCGGATCTTGGCGCCTCTGGTGCTCCTTCTGGTGTGGCTAATGGAGGTCGCTGCCAGCCCCCACTCTCTGAGGATTGGTGAGTAGGGGAGGGGGGGAACGAGTTGCCGACTTGTCGTAACGATGGACTCTGTCCTCTGCAACAAACATTGCAAGGCTGGGAGCTGAAATACGATGGATGCACCCCCGCCACCACCCCTTGCTGTGAATGCCTCCTTCTGCCCTTGCCAGTCTGAAAGATCCTGTGCTGTACTGTCACATCTCTTGCTGTGTTTTGCTCGTTATGCCCGAGTGCATCTGTCACAGGATTATAAGGTCCTGACTGCCAAGTGACAGCAGTCTAAACTTCAGGGACGGGTGGAGAGGCGGACTGGCCCCTTAACTTTCCAGGATGGTTTCTGGGGGCCAGGCGCTGGCAGCCCCTACGCTCTATGTTGTTGCTGCTGAGGCCACGTTGGGAAGGTCTGTGGCTCTGTGCTAGAGCCTCTGCTTTGCATGCCAAATGTCCCTGGTTCAATCCCCAACATCTCCATTTGAAAGGATCTGGCAGTAGGGGGTGTGAAAGACCGCCCCCTGGAGAACGGCTGCCAGCCTGAGTAGACAATACTGGATCTTGACGGACCGATGGTCTGACTCGGTATAAGGCAGCTTCGTATGCTCAAGTATACATCCGAATGATCTCTGGTCTGTGGCACTGCTGGCACAACAGGGTCTAGTTGGCTCCGTTTGCGCCAGAGCTTTCCGAACATCTCTGGCGCCCCTTCCTTCTGTTTCCGTGCACCGTTGTTATGAACAGCTTTGGCCTGCCAATATTGGTTGCTAATACTGATGATTTGTGTGTCTTTATGTATTTGGACCAACGCTCCCTCTAAGCAGTGGAGTCTTGTGAGCAAAAATTCTGCTTTGTGAGCTCCTGGCATTCAAGTTGTGAGCGAGCAATTTGGCTGCTGCATAAATTAATTTGCTCCGGGGCCATCCTTCCTGAGCTAAGACAAAAATGTGTGAGCTGGAAGCTAAAAAAAACTGTCAGCTAGCTCACACTAACTCAGCTTAGAGGGAACACTGATTTGGACATGTATTTCTGCCATTCAGGTACAGTTAGCATGGTATCTATATGCTCGGTTATGTCATTTACACATACTATACATGTATAATGGTAATTTATTGGTGCTCCCAAAAGGCACAGAAGAATGCATACTTTTTTAGGGGGGGGGAGAAATTTGTCATAGAAGACTCCTGGAAATGTGGAGATGTTCATACCAATCCAGTGTGCATGCAAAATGACACCCCTGGCTTTGTTTATACAGCCATTCAGCCACAAAGAGAGTTTGGGTTGAGCCGCATAACGTGTTTCTGCTCCGTGGACTCCTGTCCAGATGAGAGAAGTTGGGGTTTGCTATTTTAGTCTGGATTTAATGGAAATGATGTTTGTTTGTTTTTAAACTGTGATTTAAAGCAGGAGTGATTGCATGAGTGGAGGGGAGAAATCAGGGGTTGATTTTTGAGAGACAGGGTTGGGGGAGCAGGTGGCAGCCGTGGAGGTGTCGGGGAGAGAGGAGGCGAAGGCAGTGCTCCCCAACCTGTGGGTCGGGACCCAAAAGTGAGTCGCAAGGTCTCTGCAAGTGGGTCACAGCCAGCCCTCCCTAATGGCCGCCTCTGCCCTTTCCGCTGTTCTCTTTTGTATTTTGGAAACCAAGATCTGACCCCCGAAACAGCATCTTCCATGCCATTTGTTAGTTGGTACCTTTTCTTCATTGCGTATACATGTTGACCAAGTAAAACATGTCCTGATGATTACTGGAGTGAATTTCTTAGCATCTTAGCTGAAGTTAGAGGGAAGAATGGTGGAGGAGAGGGGGTGGTCAACGGCTGGAATGTCACCTCCATATGCAAAGGCCGTGTGTGTCGGGATGCCACCTGCCAGGGGCTTTATAGTGGCGGCAGTGGCATCCTTTTGTGCAATGCTTGTAGGCTTCTCAAAATCATCTGGTTAGCTGCTGTAGAAAACAAGATGCTGAGCTAGATGGATGCCAAGGTCACAGTTTGCTTAGGGCACCAAAAAGCCTTGGGCCAACCTTCGACGGGTCACCATACCAAGTAAATTGTGATTGTCTATTGTGCCATCTGTTGGTTTATTGGTTCTGTTGTTTTTATTGTTTTGTGGATTTTATGATGTAAGCCGCCCTGAGCCCACTTGTGGGATAGGGCGGGGGATGCCAGTATGGCCCCAAGGTACCATCGTAAAATGACCTTATAAGATGCTATCACCATCTACATGCAACAGCACTTTCTATAGAAATGTGATTGCTTGCCTGAATTTTATACTATTGCACTGTTTAATGCATCTGTGTTTTATCGTATTTATTGTATCATATTTTAGCCTGTTGTAAACCGTCCTGAGCCTGCCCATGCGGGGCGGGCGGAATATAAAGCAAACAAAATAAATAAATAAATCTGACCTTGTGGGCCACCATACCCCAAAAGGCTGGGAACCGCTGGGCTAAAGTGTTTCAGAAATTATCTCCCCTCTCTCCCTCCCCACTCCGTTTCTGGGCTCACCTTCTGCTGACCTGGAAGTTCCGGCACTCTTCTCACGTGTCCGGGGGCTGGGCTGACAACCACTAGTTTTGGGAGCTCATAGTTATCCACATCTTATGAGATAGTATCTGTGTCAAATGAAGGGACTGTGGCTCAGGGGCAGAGCCTCTACTCGACATGCAGATGGTCCCAGGTTCAATCCCCCCAGCATCTCTTGCTGAAAGGATCAGGCAATAGGTAGCAATCCTGCGATCCCGGAGAACCACTGCCAGTCTGCGTCGGTAAGATTGACCTTCGTGGACCAAAAGTCTAATTCAGTATAAGGCAGCTTTTCATATGTTCATGCCTGCCGTTATGGCAGGTACCAGGTGGGAAGGAGTCCAATTTGATGCTAGGTTGGGCACCAGTTTCCAAAGGGGTTGGAGGGTAAGTAGCCCCTCGTAAAGGTTCCTGCTAATGACAAATGACACTGCAACGAACTTTCGGAGAAGGGAGGCTGGTTTGATTCGATACGAGGCAGTTCGTGCGTGTTCGAGAGCATTAAACTGGGTTCAAGTGGTCACTCCTTCTTCCGTGGTAACCCCACAGAGCTCGTGGTTCTGCTAAGAGAGGACGCTTTGCACAGAGCTGCTTTCAATATCCTCCCCAAATTACGCTCCTTGGCGGGGGAAGCCGTGACATTTTAACTGATATGAAGCCAATAGATGTTTGTAGAGTCGACAGAGGGCCCGGCGTTCTCCGTTGCACAGTTTAATTGCGTGCATCAGGCAGCGCCTTCCTTTCCAAAGCATAAGTTATGAGCCAATGTGGGCCTGTGTGGAGTTTTCATCAAGATAATGCCACCTTATGGGAGCTTTTTGTACCTAAATTTGCAGTCAAGGCCCCGCGGAGACAGCCGCTAAGGAAAGGAGCCATTTGTTTGGGCAACTTTCGGCTGGATTAGTACCCCCACCGTGCCATCTTTAAACTTCTCTTTGCTGGTGTCGGTGGTGGTAGCGACGCAAGGGAGCTTTTTGTCTCCGAAAAAAAAAGCAAAAACTGCATTTAATTCCATTTAGCGGCCGCTTCAAGCTGTTAATAACCAAAGGTGCTGAATGTACGACGAGATCTGGGTTTGTACGGCCTCAGAGGCTGGTGTCGATTTGCTGCGCCGGTAGATTAGGAGGGAAATGCGGGGCGGAAATTCCCTCCGTGGAGCTTGTCTCGTTGTGTTGACACCTTGCTTTGCCGTTAAGAAAAGGAAGCCGCTTTCCCCGCCGACTGTCACTGGAAGCGACGAGTCGATTTTATTAACCATTTGCCACTGATAAGAGGCTAATCTTTCCTTCCTCCGTTGGTGGCACAGGAACCAACAGACTGCAGCGTTACAGCATGCTTTGCTCTCGCAGCTGCAGTTATCTTGTATCATGCGGACAAGGAGAATTCGTAACCTTTCCTTGGCAAGGTCAGGTCCTTGTCCGTGCCCTTTGCTTGAGTCTTGCTCTTTCCAGCTCCCCCCGGGGGGCATTTAGAAATAAAGACAATACTGCTTTTTCATTACTATTGTTCGTGGGGGTCAGCTCTCGCGGCCAATGGAATGCCTTGCAGAAGTAGTTTGGACTATTTCTGCAGTGTGACCCTAAACCTATTTCGAACCCATTCAGTTGTCCCCCCTTGGGACAGCTGGGTGATGGGGGGTAACGTTGCCCAATCCAGGTTGGGAAATACCTGGAGATTTTGGAGAGTGGGGTTTTGGGGAGCAGAGGGACTTCAGGGTGTAATACCATAGAGTCTACCTTCCAACGTGGCCATTTTCTCCAGGAGAACTGATCTCTGTCACCTGGAGATCAGTCGTAATAGCAAGAGCACTCCAGACACCACCTGGAGGTTATCAGTTTTAATTGCAGGAGACCTCCAGACACCACTTGGAGGTTGGCAACCATAGGTATAATGCCACAGAGTCCACCCTCTAAAGCATCCATTGTCTCCAGGGGAACTGATCTCTGTGGTCTGGAGATGACCTTTAATTCTGGTGATACAAATATCTGGTGCAAGGGAAATTTTCTTCAAGTGGGAAGAGCCATGGCTGACTGGAAGAGCCTCTGCTTTCTATGCAGAAGGTCCCAGGTTCAATCCTCAGCACCTCGAGTTAAAAAGATCAAGCAGGAGGTGATGCGAAAGACCTCAGCCTAAGACCCTGGAGGTAGGGTCACCAGCCCCTAGGTCCGGATGGGGGTTCTCCCGCTTTGGGGGGCTCTAAACTGGGTGGTTGCTCTTGGGGGCAGGGCTTGGGGTGGGGCTTGGGGTGTTCCCACCCCTGAATATGCCCCCCAAATCCCCCTGCCGGAGCAACAAAGGGACCTAGCAACGCTATGTGGAGAGCCGCTGCCAGTCTGGGTAGACAATACTGACCTTGATGGACTGATGGTTTGATTCAGTATAGGGCAGCTTTATATGTATGTGACTCTCTGATGAAGGGAGATTTGACTCTCAAAACCTTTTACTCTGAAAATCCTGTTGGTTTATAAGCTGCTCCTGGACTCGAACCTAGCTTGACTCTCTCTCTCTCCTATAAAAAAAGGAGGATTGTTTAGGAAATGAAACCTCCCAAGAGGACGCATGAACATGTTTCTCTCCTCTGACTAGCAGTAATTAGCGCACCTCTTGGCTACTGATCATACCTAGTTTGGATACAGTGCATTCGGTGCCTTCCAGGGCTTGCTGGTTCCAAAGGGAATGAGCTAATTACTCCTGTCCTGGGGGGAAACAAAGACGTGTGAAGAACAGATGAACCGGAGGAGAAGTAGGTCAATAAGGCGCACTGGTGCGCAATCAGCTGGCGAGCTGTTCCCAGACAGAAACCCGTGGAGCGGAGCTGTCTAGGAATGCTAAAAAGATGGAGAAAGGGTCCCTTTGGATTGTGCCAAGGTGTAGTCCAAGGCTTCCGAAGTGCTGTGCCCACTTGAATGCATATTGCAGAGTTTTGTGCATTGAAATGGAACAAGATACTGTTCAGTTTATTAGGTGGGCCAATGTCCTCCCTGGCCTGCCAACCTACACTGATGCTCCTCCTCTTCACAGTAACTGCCAGCGCCCCGGATCTACCCATCAGTCAATGTGGCCTGTGAACGGGGATGGTTGTGGGGTGTTAGAAGAGGCCTGTCTCTGTGCCCACCGACCTGAGGACACACAAGGCCTTCCACTCTGTGTCTACAGACGTGTCTACTGTACCAAGCACCATCTCTTCAAGTTTGGGGTGCGCCTCCACCCCAAAGCAAATAAGTGATCCTGCCCCCATCCTTCCATTTTTGCAGTTTGGAGCCTCACTTACAGCAGGCTTAATTGTACATATTTTCAAATCTGAAGTCCAATTTACTCCCTCCCCTATAAGAAGCACAGGATAATCATGGTTGTAAAGAGAAGCATTTTGAAATGAGCAAAATCTTCACTCTGAGTTTAAAAGGTCCCCCCCCCCCCCGGCAGAGAACAGGCAGGAAGAGGGGAAATCAATTAAATTGCTTTCCAGAGTTACTTCAGCCCAACTTCATACAAATGCTAATAGGTTAAGGCAATGGAATGGTCAAGCTCCCCTCCCCCTGCCATTCAAGCAGGGAACAGACATTTGGAGGTGTTAAATACTAGAGAGACTTTAGGAAGGAAATTCTGAAGACTTCAGGAAAAGCTCTTCTAACCTGGCCTGACCTGGTCAGTGGGTGGGGAAAGGAGGGGTGATAAAACTCAGGGGAGCAAGGAAAAAGCCCTTTTTGGTGCTGAGTCCATCAGAGCAGGCAGAACTCTTAACTGAGGTCTGGAGGAGGCAGCCATTTAACCATGCACTGTCCTGAGAAGCTGAAGGAAATTTCAGGGTAATGGTGACTCTGTAGATATCTGTAACTTCCAAAGCTAAGGTGCCGGTCCTATATTTTAACATCTTATAAGGCATGTATAGAGAGAGGGACAGATGAATTGTGTTTCACCCATTTATTTTTAATCTCTTGCTCAATCTAGTGCTGTGCTAAAAGTATGCTTGTGAACATTTTCTTTTTTGATAAATCCTTTATGACTTTTCATGCTGGTAGTGGTTCTCTGTACCACATAGACCTCCCCTGTCTCAGACACACCATTTTAAAAGGAGTACTGGGGGAAGGCAGTCAGTTGGCAAGCAGCTATTCTTTCAGGGGGCACACAAGACAGTAAACAGTCCCCATTGTGACTGGGCACTGGGCAGTGGGAGACACAGAGGCAAGGCCTCAAAACTTGGAAGGGAAGCTGGGAATCCCGACTCTTCTAGCGGGTATTTCCTATAAAAGGTCAGGTGGTGGTGGCAGGTTACTGGGGAGAGAGAGAAAAGCATCTCCAGGTATTGGGAAGACCATGGAGGGCAGGGTGGAATAAGGCTGCAGGCCTGAGAAGGCCCATTCCGCCACAATGGTTATAATTCACATGTGCCATTGGCTTAGAATCATAGAATGTTAGAGTTGGAAGGGACCTTGCAGGTCATCTAGTCCAACCCCCTGCACTCTGCGGGAGCATAGCCGAAAGATAGCCCTACATACCTACAACATACCTGAAAGATGGTCATCCAGCCTCTGCTTGAAAACGTCCAGGGAAGGAGCATCCACCACCTCCTGAGGCTGTCTGTTCCACTGCTCAACCACTCTTACACTTAGGAAGTTTCTCCTGATATCTAGCCAGTAACGACTCCCTTGTAATTCCTACCCATTCGATTTAGTCTTGCCATCTGGAGCAAGAGAGAATAGATCTGCTCCATCTTCTACATGACAGCCCTTCAAATACTTGAAGACTGCAATCATGTCCCCTTCTAAGCCTTCTCTTTCCCAGGCTAAACATACCCAACTCTTTCAGCCTTTCCTCGTAAGACTTAGATTCCAACCCTCTCACCATCATGGTCGCCCTCTTCTGGACACGCTCGAGCTTGTCAACATCCTTCCTAAAGTGTGGTGCCCAAAACTGGACACAGGACTCCAGGTGCATTAGTCCCCATTCAAAAGCATAATATTTTGTAGCAGTGTTCTTTGTGCGAAATGTAAATTCAGCTGCCACTGTCCCCCGTCCCCCCCGCCCAGTTCCTGTGCCCGCCTTTTCCATCCTAACCCTTGTCACTTACTTGTGACTGCAAAGATGCAATTTGGGGAAACATCTCTCCCCCCACCGTAGATATTTGTGGCAATTCCCATATCTCTCTTTGTGAGAGTCTGAATAAAGATCGTGCAATAGGGCACGCGGTGTAGAATTGCCGCAAAATATGGCTCCCTGTCTTAATGCTGGCCTGGATGAATCACAAGCTGGAGTTAAGATTGCCGGGGAAAAGATCAATAACCTCAGATATGCAGACGATACCACTCTGATGGCAGAAAGTGAAGAGGACCTAAAGAGCCTCTTGCTCAGGGTGAAAGAGGAGAGCGCAAAAGTGGGCTTGAAGCTCAACATCAAAAAAACTAAGATCATGGCATCTGGCCCCATCACTCCTTGGCAAATAGAAGGGGAAGTCGTAGAAGTAGTGACAGACTTCACGTTCCTGGGATCCCAGATCACTGCAGATGGTGACTGCAGCCATGAAATTAAAAGACGCCTGCTCCTTGGGAGGAAAGCGATGGCAAACCTAAACAGCATGATAAAAAGCAGAGACATCACCCTGCCAACAAAAGTCCGCATGGTCAAAGCAATGGTATTCCCCGTAGTAATGTATGGCTGCGAGAGTTGGACTATAAGGAAGGCCGAGCGCCGAAGAATAGATTCTTTTGAACTATGGTGCTGGAGAAGACTCTTGAGAGTCCCTTGGACTGCAAGGAGATCAAATCAGTCAATCCTAAAAGACATCAACCCTGACTGTTCCCTGGAAGGCCAGATTCTGAAGCTGAAGCTCAAATACTTTGGCCACCAAATGAGAAGGGAGCATTCACTGGAGAAGACCCTGATGCTGGGAAAGATTGAAGGTCAAAGAAGAAGGGGACGGCAAAGGATGAGATGGTTAGACAGTGTCATCGATGCAACAAACATGAAACTGAGCAAACTTCAGCGGACAGCGGAAGACAGGAGGGCCTGGCGTAATCTGGTCCATGGGGTCGCGAAGAGTCGGACTCGACTGTGCGACTGAACAACAACAACAACGGCTCCCTGTCAAGTGCCTCCCCCCCCGCCTTGAAGCTTCTTCGCTGTCTTCGCTATTAGAACTATAGAGACAAGCTTAATTGTACTGGCACATAAACTATTTTTAGGCGACGGCTTATGAAACACAAGTCCCCTTGAAACTCTGTGGGATTTGTGTTCATAAATTGCTTAATTGCTTTTGAAAATTCACCCACATACGCTTTGCAAAGGGTAGTCCCTTTCCCAAGGAGCCAGAACACATAATAAATGGAAGGGCGTGGAGATGGAGGGCGAGAGTTTGGAAAACTCTGATGCTGACAACCGCCAGAGTTCGTCTCCGCCTTTTAATGCAGGCGACGCGTAACAGTAGGGTTGCCAGGTCTGGGAGATTCCTGGAGATTTGGGGGTGGAGCCTGGGGAGGGCAGGGTTTGGAGAGGGGAGGCACCTCAGCGGGTATAACACCACACAGTCCATGCTCCAAAGCGGCCATTTTCTCCAGGGGAACGGATCTCTGTAGTCTGGAGATAAGTTGTAATAGTGGGAGGCAGGGTAGTAGCTTGGATTTTTCGTTTTGTGGGGCAATTTTTTATTCTTGTGGGGCACCGCGGCAGGGAGGCTGGGGAAAGAAAGGAAAGCCATCCTGCCTTCTGGTCAATTTTGCTTTCCTCTGGCATCATCAAGTGGTGGGGCAGGGCTCATGGATGGTGGGCTCTGCCCCCAAATGCCCCGCGGTGGCTACAGAGCTGGTGGGAAGTCTCCAGGTGGCAGTTTCATATGGGGAAAAGGGGTGTTCCAAGGGTAGCTGGGAACCTCTAGCCCCTGTGACTCCAGAGAGAGATTTAGACATATGCGAATGGGGCGTGCTGAAATGTCAGAAGCTAGCATTAGGGCCAAATAAAACAACCTGCATGGTTAACAAATAAAGTAATGGAAGCTGTAAAAGGTAAGAAGGATTCCTTTAAGTGGTGGAAAGCTAGTCTTAGTGAGGTTGATAAAAGGGAACACAGACTATGGCAAATAAAATGCAAGTCTGTGATCAGGCAAGCAAAAAGGGAATATGAGGAGCATATCGCAAAAAACATAAAGACCAACAATAAAACTTTCTTCAAATACGTTAGAAGTAGGAAGCCAGCCAGGGAGGCAGTGGGGCCCTTGGATGACCAAGGGGTAAAAGGAGTAGTGAAGGATGATAGGGAAATGGCTGAGAAGCTGAATGCATTTTTTGCCTCTGTCTTCACTGTGGAAGAGGAGAAGTGTTTGCCCACTCCAGAAGCACCGATTTCGGGAGGGGGTTTGAAAGACCTGAATCAGATTGCGGTGACAAGAGAGGAAGTCCTCCGACTGATGGACAATTTAAAAACTAATAAATCACCAGGCCCGGATGGCATTCATCCGAGAGTTCTGAAAGAACTCAAATGTGAACTTGTGGATCTCCTGACAAAAATATGTAATCTTTCTTTAAAATCTGCCTCCATTCCTGAGGACTGGAAGGTAGCTAATGTTACTCCCATCTTTAAAAAGGGCTCCAGGGGAGATCCGGGAAATTACAGGCCAGTCAGTCTGACATCGATACCGGGTAAGTTGGTGGAAACTGTTATTAAGGAAAGAATTAGTAGGCACATTGATGAACAAAAACTATTGAGGCAGACTCAGCATGGGTTCTGTAAGGGAAGATCTTGTCTCACTAACCTGTTAGTGTTTTTTGAGGGAGTGAACAAACATGTGGACAAGCGGGACCCAATAGATATTATTTACCTTGACTTCTGGAAAGCTTTTGATACAGTTCCTCATCAAAGGCTCCTAAGTAAGCTCAATAGTCATGGGATAAAAGGACAAGTCCTCTTGTGGATCAAAAACTGGCTTATAAATAGGAAACAGAGAGTGAGTATAAATGGGAAACTTTCTCAGTGGAGGGTGGTAAGCAGTGGGGTACCACAGGGATCAGTACTCGGTCCGATGCTTTTTAACTTGTTTATTAACGATTTGGAATTGGGAGTAAGCAGTGATGTGGCTAAATTTGCAGATGACACGAAGTTGTTCAGGGTGGTGAAAACCAGGGAGGATTGTGAGGCACTCCAAAGGGATCTGTTGAGGATGGGTGAGTGGGCGTCAACGTGGCAAATGGGGTTCAATGTGGCCAAGTGCAAAGTGATGCACATTGGAGCCAAAAATCCTAAATATAAATACACGTTGATGGGGTCTGATCTGGCAGAGACTGACCAAGAGAGAGATCTTGGAGTTGTAGTGGATAACTCGCTGAAAATGTCTACACAATGCGTAGCTGCAATAAAGAAGGCCAACGCTATGCTGGGGATTATTAGGAAGGGAATTGATAACAAATCAGCCAGTATCATCATGCCCCTGTATAAATCATTGGTGCGACCTCATTTGGAATACTGTGTACAGTTCTGGTCACCACATCTCAAAAAGGATATTATAGCATTGGAAAAAGTGCAGAGAAGGGCAACTAGAATGATAAAAGGGTTGGAACACCTTCCCTATGAAGAAAGGTTAAAACGCTTGGGGCTCTTTAGCTTGGAGAAACGACGGCTGAGGGGTGACATGATCGAGGTTTATAAGATTATGAATGGGATTGAGCAGGTTGAGAAAGAGGTACTTTTCTCCCTTTCTCACAAGACAAGAACTCGTGGGCACTCTATGAAATTGCTGAGCAGTCGGGTTAGAACAGATAAAAGGAAATACTTCCTCACCCAGAGAGTGATTAACATACGGAATTCACTGCCACAGGAGGTCGTGGCAGCTGCAAGCATGGACAGTTTCAAGAGGGAATTAGATAAACATATGGAGCAGAAGTCCACCAGTGGCTATGAGCCACAGGGTATAGAATGAGAACTCTCAGTCTGGGGCAGGTGATGCACTCTATTCTTGGTGCTGGAGGGGGCAGCAGTGGGAGGGCTTCTGGTGCCCTGGCCCCACTGCTGGACCTCCTGATGGCACCTGGTATATTTTGGCCGCTGTGTGACAGAGTGTTGGACTAGATGGGCCATTGGCCTGATTCAACATTGGCTTCTCTTATGTTCTTATGTTCTTATGTTCTTAACCAGTTTGTGTGGGGGAGAAACTTCAGTTCCAACCGCCCTCATTAGTGTGACCCATGCTTGGAGTGTTCCTAGCAATGACAGATAACGTGTCCTTGTACATGAATGTTTGTGTTTCTGGAAGTCCTGCTTGGACCTGTGATCCAAGGCATATCTACACAAGTGTTTAAGGATTCATACCCGGCCTATCCTCATCTCGGCAGGTCTTAGAGCCTGAGCAGGATGTCATGGGTGTGGTTGAGGGAGAGCTGACAGAACTGCCGGACCTTGCAGAAACCACAGCTGGCCCCTCTGAAGCAGCGGAGGAGGATAGTAGGCAGCTGCTGCCCACATCAACATTCCTCGCACCTGGCCCAGATGAGGGGGAGAAATCGCAAGCTGAAAGTCCTCCTGACTCGCCCCCATGTGTGATTCATCTAAGGGAGCAACTGCGGCAAAACTTAGCACTCAGGCGGCGAGAGGCCAGGCTACAGGGAAGACATTCAGCTAGCCCAGAGTTCTAACAGGAGTCTGGACGCTCGCATGGCTGGCTAATTGGAAGCAGCATTTAGCTCCACACTCCAGGCAGAGCTCTTTGTGGAAGCAACGAGTCAGCTTCATGACGCCTCATATCCATTCCAGCTCAGCTCTTCCTCAGATACCTAGACTTCCGGACCCTCCAACTTTGGACTACAATTCTGGTTAGCGAATTTGGACTTGGCTCTGTGTTCCTGGCTCCTGACCCCGTCTTGGTTTTGGACTGTCTTCCCAGCTCCCGACCTTGGCCTGTTTTTGGACTCCCTTGGACCTGCAGCCCAGCCCATGACACATGATCTCTTCTGGGTAGTACATGGATGGGAGAACACCAACGGAGTCCAGGGTCACTATGCAGAGGCAGGTGTGAATCATAGAATCATAGAGTTGGAAGAGACCTCCAGAGTCATTAAGTCCAACCCCCTGCACGATGCAGGAAATTCACAAATACCCCCCACGCCCGCAGTGACCCCTGTTCCATGCCCAGAAGATGACCAAGAACCTCCAAAATTCTCCCAACTGACTGGGAGAAAAATTGCTTCCTGACCCCACCTCTGTTGTTTCTGCCCTGACCTGGATGCCCAAGGCTGGCCAGACCTCATCAGAGCTCAGAAGCTTGGACAGGAGACCATCAAGGAAGTCCAGAAAATCCAGCTACATAAAGGCAGGCAATGGCAGACCACCTGTCTTGCCTTGAAAGTCCTACGGGTCACCATAAGTCAGCGATGGCTTGACAGTAATTTCCACCACCACCACCACCACCACACTTTTTGTTCACGCTTACCTGTGGGAGGAACAAATGTTCCTGCAGGAAACATGACTGCTGGCTGGTGTGTGGACTCCTCAGATGTGTGGAGGGAGCCAGTTTGGTGTAGTGGTTAAGTGTGCGGACTCTAATCTGGGAGAACCGGGTCTGATTCCCCACTCCTCCACTTGCACCTGCTGGATGACCTTGAGCAAGCCATAGTTCTGTCAGAGTTGTTCTTGGAAGAGCCGTTCTCTCAGCGCTCTCTCAGCCCCGCCTACCTCCCAGGGTGTCTGTTGTGGGGAGGGGAAGGGAAAAGGAGTTTGTAAGCTGCTCCGAGACTCCGAGTGAAGGGCGGGGAATAAATCCAATTTCCGTCTCCTCCTCCTCTTCTTCCTCTTCTTCTTCTCTTCCACTACTGCCTCCTCAAAGGGGAGAGAGCACCAACGCTTTGCTCACCAGGGTGGCCCGTTTCCATTTGCCACATGCTCTCCCAATCTCTCCTCGCTGCCTCTCTCTGACATAGTTCAAGGTTTCCCAGATGTAACCACCGGACGCTTTCAGCATCGATCACCAAAACACCGTGGTTGCTCCTTGAACAGAGCACTCTGCATGGAGACCCCAGACTCCAGGTGGGACCTGGGGGGATCCCCCCGAATTACAGCTCATCTCCAGACTACGGAGATCAGTTTCCCCTGGAGAAAATGGACGCTCTGGAGGGCAGACTCTATGGCATTGCACCCCTCTGAGGTCCCTGTCCTCCCCAGGCTCCATCCCCAGACCTCCAGGAGTTTCCCAACCTGGATCTGGCAACCCTAACCAGTGTTCTCTCTAAGCTGAGTTAGTGTGAGCTAGCTCACAGTTTTTTAGCCTCCGGCTCACACATTTTTGTCTTCGCTCAGGAAGGAGGGCTCCAGAGCGAACCAAATGGCTCACTCACTTCTTTAATGCCAGTTGCTCAGAAAGTAGAATTTTTGCTCACAAGACTCCACAGCTTAGAGGGAACATTGACCCCCTAACCTCCACCCCTTCCTGGTTGCCAGGAAGTGGCAACCGTAATTCTGTAGCCACTCGTCGACCGTACCCACAAACTTAGCAAAAGTCCAACCTGGAGATCAGCCGCCCTGATTCATGCATCTTACATGCCTTGTCTTATCCGTCAACCTTTCCCTTTGCCCACCGGAGTCTGAGTCATCGCTTGGCTCAGCTGCCTCTGCCTGGCCACATTCTCCGGTCCCCATTTGGCTCGGAGTTGCAGTGGGAGAGAATTACTCACCTGCCGGTTTTTCCCTGGGAGTCACGCACGTTCCCTTTCCCCCTGTGCTCCCCACACCTCTCAATGGGCTCCGTCTGCCCATCTGCCCACTCGCTCGGCCAGGACGTCGGGCTTCGGCCGAATGACTCCCGTCTATTACCACAGCCGGCTTGTGTGCCGAAAGGAGCAAATTGATGAGCGGAGCCAGGCGAGGGGACGCGTTTCCCTCGTATAAATAAAAATCCTGGCTGATGCGTGTCGTGGTAGATCTGCCTGCTTGCGACATTATAAATGCTTCCATTTCCCCCCCTTGTATAAACCCAAGTCAAGCCCATTACGGCGGAATAAATTCATTGTTTTTATTTATGTCGCCAGCGTGCGGAAGAGGGGCGCGTCGGCGCAAGTGCTGCATTCATTTGTAAGCTCCTTGCCCCTCTTAATTTTGTTCCCCGCCAACGCCGAGGGAGAGGTCTTTTATTTATGTCCCACGCGTCGCATGGATAAACCCGATAAAAGCGCCCGCAAACATGTCAGCCCCTCTGCGGCTCTCCATCATCCTGGGGTGCCCTTTGGCCCCTCCTTTCCATCCCACAAAGATCGTGGGGAGGGGCAGGAAGGGATGAGTCGGTGCTCGGCTCTCGTGGGCCTTTCTTACAGGTCCGGGGTAATGCCGATCACCACTTTGGGGTCAGGAAGGAATTTTCCTCCAGGATAGATTGGCCCAGGGGTCCTGGAGATTTTTGGCCTTCCCCTGGGCACAGAGCAGAGGTTGCTGGGGGACTTGGGGGAGAATTCACTGCCACAGGAATTCACTGGCACAGGAGGTGGTGGCAGCTACAAGCATGGACGGCTTCAAGAGAGAATCAGATAAACATATGGAGCAGAGGTCCCTCAGTGGCTATTAGCCACAAGGTATAGATAGGAACTCTCAGTCTGGGGCAAGGGATGCTCTGTATTCTTGGTGCTTGGGGGGGGTCAACAGTGGGAGGGCTTCTAGTGTCCTGGCCCCACTGCTGGACCTCCTGATGGCCCCTGGTATATTTTGGCCAGTGTGTGACTGAGTGTTGGACTAGACGGGCCATTGGCCTGATCCAACATTGGCTTCTCTCCGCCGTAGTTCTGGTAAGAGCTGTTCTTGAAAAAGAGCAGTTTCTGTCAAGAGCTCTCTCAGCCCCACCTGCCTCCCAGGGTATCTGTTGTGGGGAGGGGAAGGGAAGGGAGTTTGTCAGCCGCTCCGAGACACCTCTGGGTAGTGAAGTGCAGGGTATAAATCCAATCTCTTCTTCTCTTCTTCTTCTTACGTTCTTATGAATTCCCTGTGTTGTGCAGGGGGTTGGACTAGATGATTCTTGAGGTCCCTTCCAGCTCTCTGTTTCTATGGTTGCATTCACACACGCGAGATAACCGGGGGGGGGAGTGAGGCTATTCCCTCCAGAGGAATTTGACCTGCAGTTGCGAGATTGCACAGTCCTTTGCCCGCCACTGTGTGATCAGACGCACCGGGGGTGAGTCGGGTTTTTTTAAACTTAAAGAAGCTGTTGTTACAAAAACGGCTAAGAATTGTGGTTGTTGATAATTTTTTATTTGTGTTTAGCTTGCGCTTTTATGTTGGTGTCGGCTGATCTTTGGTCATAATTGAACGCGTGAATGGAGCTGTTCTTCACTGAAGAAAGGCGTTCAGTCGAACTCAGAAACACTGGCTCCTAGTCACTACGCTGTGGAGTCTTGTGAGCAAAGATTCTACTTGGTTAGCTACCGGCATTAAAGTTGTGAGCAGGTGATTTGGCTAGTGCATAAGTTAGTTCGCTCTGGAGCCCTCCTTCCTGAGCTGAGACAAAAATGTCTGAGCCGGAGGCTAAAAAAAACTGTGAGCTAGCTCACACTAACTCAGCTCAGAGGAACACTGCTCCTCGTCTGTATGTTTCGGACATTTAATAATGCATAGATGCTGAAACAGCAAGAGTGACTGGGACTGAGGGACAGGATGAGAGAAGTTCTGGGTGGCACTGAAGAAATCAATGTTTTTTTCCATTTAATTCAACTTCCTTTTTGTTGTTTTTGCTGAGGAACCTCCTTACACTGCAAAGGATTCTCGGAATTTTTCTAAGGCCACTTCACCAGGGCCTTCTTATGTTCTTATGAATTCCCTTTGTTGTGCAGGGGGCCATTTCACCAGGGCCAAGGGCTGCCAGCTCCAGGTGGAGAAATTCCTGGAGATTTGAGGTTGGGGTTTGGGGAGGGACCTCTGTAGGGTATACTGCCGAGTCCACCCTCCAAAGCAGCCACTTTCTCCGGGGGAACTGATCTCTCTCATCGGGAGATCAGTTGTAATTCTGGGGGGGTCTCCAGGCCCCACATGGAGGTTGGCGATCCCACCAGGTCCCAGTGTGAGTGCCTTACATGATCCTGGACACACCGAACTCCTGCAGAAGGAGGAAGAAGAAGAAGAGATTGGATTTATACTCTGCCCTTCACTACGCAAAGGAGTCTCAGAGCGGCTTACAAACTCCTTTCCCTTCCCCTCCCCACAACAGACACCCTGTGAGGTAGAAGAAGAAGAAGAAGAGACTGCATTTATACCCTGCCCTTCACTACCCAAAGGAGTCTCAGAGCGGCTTACAAACTCCTTTCCCTTCCCCTCCCCACAACAGACACCCTGTGAGGTAGAAGAAGAAAAAGAAGAGACTGCATTTATACCCCGCCCTTCACTACCCAAAGGAGTCTCAGAGCGGCTTACAAACTCCTTTCCCTTCCCCTCCCCACAACAGACACCCTGTGAGGTAGAAGAAGAAGAGACTGCATTTATACCCTGCCCTTCACTACGCAAAGGAGTCTCAGAGTGGCTTACAAACTCCTTTCCCTTCCCCTCCCCACAACAGACACCCTGTGAGTTGGGTGGGGCTGAGAGAGAGCTTTTAAGAACTGCTCCTAAGAGAACTTGTGACTGACCCAAGGTCACACCAGCAGCTGCATGTGAAGCAATGAGGAATCATACCCTAACCACTATGTCTTATAAGCAAACGTGTCCACCATTTGTGATTTCACCGTGGGACCCATCCTGTGTTCCCTGGAGTACAGAACCACTGGGCTGACCAATTGGCGTTGATTTGTTTCAAGAACAGAAGCCAAAGACAGACTTCCCAGTTTCGATTTTTATTTTTTTTTTGGTCTCCGTACTTGGCTTCCATTACACCAAGGCTGTCTCTTGCTATTGTTAGGCTGTGAGATTTGCCGCCCCGAAAGGTCATTTGATTCAGCTGATGAAGCCGGATTTTCTCAAAAAGGCTCTGGGATAATTTTACAACTGTTAATAACTATTGTAATCAGGCAGGCTAAGATAAGGATAATCCTGTCTTTTGCAGTGCCTTTAGAAATCGCTGGCTGCAAAGGAACTGTGTGCAGCCACCCACGGACGGGCGAGGGCTTCACCGTCGGGGGAAGAGTTTGCGCTGCAGCCCCGGCGTAGACAGGATGGCAGATGAAACAGGCAAGCTGAGAAAGGCACGGCAGCAACTGTTAACGGAGAATTATATTCTGTAACCACCTTCCGCCAAGGAGCTGAAAGAATCTTATCAAATGCAATGTGTGAAAGGGCCGGGTGCTTATTGGCTCCAGGGTGCGTGGTAAGAAGAAACTTCATATTTTGACGGTGTCAAATGGTGTCATGTCTCCGTAAGAGCAAAACTTAGCCTTCCGATGGATCCAGTTTGGTGTAGTGGTTAAGTGCGCGGGCTCTAATCTGGGAGAACTGGGTTTGATTCCCCACGCCTCCACTTGCAGCTGCTGGATGACCTTGGGCAAGCCACAGTTCTGTCAGAGCTGCTCTCTTAAGGACAGTTCTGGAAAGAGCTCTCTCAGCCCCACCTACCTCACAGGGTGTCTGTTGTGGGGAGGGGAAGGGGAAGGAGTTTGTAAGCCGCTCTGAGACTCCCTTAGGTAATAAAGGGCGGGGTATAAACCCAATCTCCTCTTCCTCCTACTCCTCTTCTTCTTCCATCAGCTTGGGGTGGGCTTGGTTAGGGTTGCCAGCTCCAGATTGAGACATTCATGGAGATTTGGGGATGGAGCCTGGGGAGGCCAGGGACTTAATTGGGGTACAGTACCACAGAGCTCACCATCCAAAGCGTCTATTTTCTCCGGGGGAACTGACCTCTGTCGTCTGGAGGTCAGTGGTAATGAACGCTCCCTCTGAGCAGTGGAGTCTTGTGAGCCAAAATTCCACTTTGTGAGCTACCAGCATTAAAGTTGTGAGCGAGCGATTTGGCTGCTGTGTAAAATCAGTTTCTTCCGGAGCCATCCCTTCCTAAGCGGAGACAGAAATCTGTGAGCCAGAGGCTAAAAAAATGGTGCGCTAGCTCACACCAACCCAGCTTAGAGGGAACACTGGTGGTGAGACTGGGAGATCCGGGGTTCTCAGGTCTCCCCCGGCCACTTATGAGGGATGGGGATTAGGGTGCCAGACCCAGGTTGGGAAAAGTCTGGAGATTTAGAGAAGGACAGGGACCTCAGTGGGGTACAGTGCCAGAGAGCCCACCCTCTAAAGCAGAGCTTCCCAAACTTATTTGGCCTACTGCCCCCTTTTCAGGAAAAAAAGAAATCACTCAGCGCCCCTTACCTTCAAAAAGCGGACAAAAAGATGCAGTGACAAATTTGCACCCAAGGGGGCGGTATTGCCCACTTTGGGAACCAGTGCTCTCAAGCACCCATTTTCTCCAGGGGAGCTGACCTCTGTAGCCTGGATGTGAGCTGTAATTCCAGGGGATCTCCAGGTCCCACCTGGAGGTTGGCATCCCTACGGTATTTCTCGAAGCTCCCTGCTAAAGCAAATTCGCACCCCTGGGAAGTTGTGTGCTTCCTGGAGCCTAAGGAGATTCCTTGACTGGTCGCTGCTCTTTCCTGGCTGTCAGAAAGCATCCTCTTCTCGTTAGCAGACCGCAAAGAGAGAGCCAGCGTGGATCGTGGTTGGAGTGTCCAACTAGGATCTGGGACAACTGGGTTCGAGTCCCCACTCCCATGCACGTTCGCTGGGGCGACCTTGGGCCAGTCACATACTCTTGGCCTAACCTACCTCACAGGGTCGTTGCGAGGGGGAAACAGAGGAGAGGAGAACGATGGAAGCCGCCTTGGGTCCCCACTGGGGAGAGGGTGTGGTATAAATGAAGTAAATCAACAAAGTAAATAAATAAATAAGCCAGTTTGGTGTAGTGGTTAGGAGCTTGGGCTCTAATCTGGGAGAACCAGGTTCGATTCCCCCTCCTCCACATGCAGCTGCTAGTGTGACTTTGGGTCAGTCACAAGTTCTTTCAGAGCTGTTACCTCAAGGGCAGTTCTCAGGAGAGGTCTCTCAGTCCCACCTACCTCACAGGGTGTCTGTTGTGGGGAGGGGACAGGGAAAGGAGATTGTAAGGCACTCTGAGACTCCTTTGGGTAGTAAAGGGCGGCCTACGAATCCAATCTCTTCCTCTTATTCCTAAAATAGATGAAATTCGCAGCTCACAAGCTCCGCTCCTCCCTTCGAGTCTGCCCATCTTGCTTATCGGGTTCTCTCTGCCTCTCCGTAATTTGTCTGCGTAAATCTTAAAACGAGCGTTCTTGGCCAGGCTGATCTCCTGTCAGGGGTGAGGCAGTTTTGATCAACTTCCCAGGGATTTAAGGGCATTTAAAGCTTCGGTAATTTCTCTACCGTGTCTCACAAACGAGAGTCTCCGTGGTCGCTGATGCTTTTTTTTATTTTTGGGGTCATTCCTTCCATGAGTTTTCTCTGAATACATCATCTCCTGGGGAAAAGGTGGAGGCCTCTCCGTCGGATGTTCCGGCGGCTTGCCCCCAATTAGTTCCAGGCCGGAGCCAGCCAAGCCACACTTTGCAAATGAGGCGTGAGGTGGACTCTCGCTCCCGGTCTGTGTTGTGAATGGCTTCGGCCCAGACTGTTCCTGGGCCTCGGCCAAGGACAGCGGCTTCACTTCTAGTTTGTCATCTTCCTCTCCCTTGTTCCTTTGTGCGTGGTTCTTTTACCAAGGGCCCTTTCAGGGGCACGGACGCTAATGAGAGACAGCTCACCCCCGTGCTCTGGAAGTCAAGTCGGAAGCCTGAAACGTGGGCCATATGATATGAGAAAGACCCATGGCTACTTTTCACGCCAGTATCACAGTGCTGGCCTGCCAGTCAACTAACCGGAGAGATATCGCCCTGTTGAGAGTGCTCCTTTGCAAATGCCAGTTTTTCTTCCTTAACCAATCTTGGAAGCTAAGCCAGGTCGGCCCTGGTTAGTACTTGGATGGGAGACCAGGATTTCTGCACAGAGGCAGGCAGTGGCAAACCGGCTTCCATTCATCTCTTGCCTTGACCTGGTTGGCTTCAGCTAGCTTGATCTCATCAGATCTTGGAAACTGAACAGGGTTGGCTCCGGTTGGTATTTGGAGGGGAGACCAGCAACGAAACCCAGGGTTGCTACGCAGAGGCAGACGACGGCAAGCTACCTCTGAATGTCTCTGTCCTTGAAAACCTGACGGGGTCGCCATCAGTGTTCCCTCTAAGCTGAGTTAGTGTGAGCTAGCTCACCGTTCTTTTAGCCTCCAGCTCACGCATTTTAGCCTTAGCTCGGGAAGGATGGCTCCCGACCAAATTAATTTATGCAGTAGCCAAATTGCTTGCTTACAACTTTAATGCTAGTAGCTCACAAAATGGGATTTTGGCTCACAAGACCCCACAGCTTAGAGGGAGCACTGGTTGCCATCAGCCGGCTGTGAATTAATGACACTTAGGTAAAGGTTTCCCTTGCTCGAAAGCCAGTTGAAACCAGCTCTAGGGTTGTGGTGCTCATCTCCATTCCCAAGGCGAAGAGCCAGCGCTGTCTGAAGATGTTTCTGTGGTCATGTGGCCGGCATGACTAAACACCAAGGTGCACAGAATGCTGTTACCTTCCCACTGAAATGGTACCTATTTATCGACTTGCAGTTTCTTGCTTTCGAACTGCTAAGTTGGCAGGAGCTGGAACCAGAGACGGGAGCTCACTCCATCTTGCGACACTCGGGTCTTGAACTGCTGAACTACCGGCCTTCCGGCCTGCAGTTCAGCGTCTTAACCACTTGAGCCACCGCAGCTCTTTAACTACACTTAGCAACTTAAATATAATTGTGATGACATTTGTTAGTGAGGGCAGGAATGGGGGCTGTTTGCTCCCTAGACCGGCAGCACTTTGGGGACAGCCCAGGAGACCCAGCATTGCTGATTATCCTGGCTGCCTTCCAAGCGGGAACAATTGGCTTGCGGCCTACTTTGCACCACTGCCTTTTCAAATGTGTTTTTGTTTTTAATAGAAGCTGTTACTTTATTTCTGTGATAATTTCATTTTTTTTTTAAAAAAATGTGTAACTGTAGGCTGGTTTTCCAGGATAAAAGCCAAAAGCAGAAGAACTGTTCAGTAAATTGTTCACATTTATAGAAACCTTGTCTAACACTGGCGAAAGTTGCAAAAATTCATTCCAATTTTTTTTCTCCCCTTTAAAAAAGCCAATTCCGTCGTTTCACAATAACAGTTATCTAATTTGTCGTTGTCATTCTCATAAGTGTCAACTGACCGCTTGAAAACTCAAGAGGAGTGGTAGAATTCTCCTGCCCCCCCCCCCCCTTGAGTGAACTAGCTTTCAATCCTACGCGGATGGGTGTTTTTCCCTCTAAACAACAGACTTGTTTTTCATATATTTGGTCGCTGAGTATTGTCAGGGTTTTAAAATGCTGTAACTCACCCCGCCTAGGGAATGTGGCAGGTTATAAATCTAAATAAATCAGGCAGATTTTTTGTTTGCCTGCGATGTGGGTGGTAATAACAGTACTTAGCATTTCTGGGGTGTTTTCGAGTGTTCTAAGACGTTTCAAGTGCTTCCCATATATTATCTCAGTAATCCTAACAATTTTGCCGGGCAGATCGATATCCCCCCCATTGTAGGTTGGGATCGGAGGGCGGGAGAGTTTTGCCTCGCTTACTCATCGAGCTCATGAGAGAGGTGAGATCTGAATCAGGAACGACGGAGATCAGATTCTTTTTAGAAAGGAAAAGAAATAAAAGGGATTAAGACAGTTTCATGGAGGACTGTCAATGGCTGCTAGGCGTGATTACTAAAGAGGCGTAATTGCTGAAGGGAACCCCTGGGGTTAGAGGCCTGTATCACTCCTTGTAATAGTAAAGAGGGCGGTCCCGATGACGATCCCAGAAGGAGGCAGGGTGGCCAATCTCCAGGTGGCGGCTGGAGTTCTCCTGGGATTATAACTGACCTGCAAGTGAGAGAGATCAATCCCCCTGGAGAAAATGGCCAGTTTGGAAGCTGGACTCTATGGCATTATACCACCCTGCTGAGGCCCCTCCCCTCCCCAAATCGCACCCTTCTCAGGCTCCACCCTCAAATCTCCCCGCATTTTCCAAGCTGGAGTTGACGGCCCCAAAAGGCCATCCACAAAGCAGGGGTTCCGACATGCAGGGCAGAATGCATCCTTGGATACCCAGAAAAAAATATATATAATTTTATAAACTTGAAACAAACTGGCATGAACTCTGGTGGACAATGTGACAGGGCTGGGTTGAGTTGCCAACTCCAACAGGAGAAACTCCTGGAGATTTCCAGGTGGAACCTGGGGAAGGGTGGTGTAGAGGACAGAGGTCGGTGGCAATGCTCCCTCTAAGCTGGGGAGCCTTGTGAGCAAAAATTCTACTTTGTGAGCTTACTGGCATTCAAGTTGTGAGCGAGCAATTCGGCTCCTGCATCAATTAGTCTGCTCTGGAGCCCATCCTTCCTGAGCTAAGACAAATAGCTGTGAGCTGGAGGCTAAAAAACGGTGAGCTGGCTCACACTAACTCAGCTTAGAGGGAACATTGGTGGGGCTGGTGTGCTGTATGGCCCTCCTTCCAAAACTGCCTTTTCTTTCAGGGAAACTGATCTCTGTAGAGCCTTGAGCTCAGTTGTAATTCAAAGAGAACTCCAGACACACAGACACACACACAGAGTTTGGTAACTCTAGGGCTTGGGTTGTTGTTCAGTCGCACAGTCGAATCCAGCTCTTTGCGACCCCATGGACCAGATTACGCCAGGCCCTCCTGTCTTCCGCTGTTCGCTGAAGTTTGCTCAATTCCATGTTCGTTGCATCGATGACACTGTCTAACCATCTCATCCTTTGCCGTCCCCTTCTTCTTTGACCTTCAATCTTTCCCAGCATCAGGGTCTTCTCCAGTGAATGCTCCCTTCTCATTTGGTGGCCAAAGTATTTGAGCTTCAGCTTCAGGATCTGGCCTTCCAGGGAACAATCAGGGTTGATTTCTTTTAGGATTGACTGATTTGATCTCCTTGCAGTCCAAGGGACTCTCAAGAGTCTTCTCCAGCACCGTAGTTCAAAAGAATCTATTCTTCGGCGCTCAGCCTTCCTTATAGTCCAACTCTCGCAGCCATACATTACTACGGGGAATACCATTGCTTTGACCATGCGGACTTTTGTTGGCAAGGTGATGTCTCTGCTTTTTATCATGCTGTTTAGGTTTGCCATCGCTTTCCTCCCAAGGAGCAGGCGTCTTTTAATTTCATGGCTGCAGTCACCATGAAATTGGCTTGGGTATGGGCCCACAAAAGAACAGGAAGGCCTTTGCTTTGGGCAGGCCTGGGACAAATTTTCCCAGTTGCCACATGGCTCTGGACAGTTCAAGAAACCAGCACTTAAGTCCCTGAGAGTTTGGTGGGGAGTGATGTCTTCCCTTCTCCTTGTACCCCACCTTGTACCTTTGATTACCAGATGCTGGAGCGAGAACCTGGGCAGGTACTTCCCTTTGTGACCTGCCGGTGGGCTTCCCAGAACATACAGCTGGAAGGATAGTTGATGGCAGGTCCTTAGTTTGATTCTACGGGGATGCTCTTGAGTTTCTTTAGCGTTTGTGTTGTACTCAGCACTCTGTCGTATGTTGATAGGCGTGGCGCAGGGCTCTTTTTGTAGCAGGAACTCCTTTGCATATTGGGCGACACACACCCCTGATGTAGCCAATCCTCCAGGAGCTTACAGTAACCCCTGTAAGAAGAGCTCTGTAAGCTCTTGGAGGATTGGCTACATTAGGGGGTGTCGCCTAATATGCAAAGGAGTTCCTGCTACCAAAAGAGCCCCGGTGGGACTGTGGCTGACAGTGACAGAGCCTCTGATTTGCATGCAGAAGGTTCCAGGTTCAACCTCTGGCATCTGCAGTTGGGACGATCTGGAATAGGGGATGCAGAAAACCTCAGCCTGAGTCTGAATAGACAATATTGACCTTGATTGGGGTCGCCAGCTCCTGGCTGGGAAATGCCTGGTGATTTTGGGGGTGAAGCCGGAGGAAGGCAAGGTTTGGGGAGAGGCGGGACTTTAACGGGGTCTGACGCCATAGAGTCCACCGTCCAAAGTGGCCATTTTCTTCAGGTGAATTGATCTTTGTCACCTGGAGTTCAGTTGTGATCCCAGGAGCTCTCCATCCACCCCCTAGAGACTGGCAGCCCTCACCTTAATGGACCAGTGATCTGGTTTAGTAGAAGGAAGTGTCATGTGTTTATGAGACCTCTGGTTCTGTCCTACTTCAGTACCAAAGCACTTCTCATGGTAACATGACTTCCTTTGGCGGTGGTGTTGTTTGTTCGCACAGTCGAGCCCGACTCTTTGTGACCCTGTGGACCACATCATGCCAGGCCCTCCTGTCCTCTGTTGTCCTCCGGAGTTTCCTCAACTTCATGTCCGTTGCATTGATTACACTGTCTAACCATCTCATCCTTTGCCGTCTTCTTCTTCTTTTACCTTCAATCTTTCCCAGCATCAGGGTCTTCTCCAGGGAGTGCTCCCTTCTCATTTGATGGCCAAAATATTTGAGCTTCAGCCTCAGTATCTGGCTTTCAAGGGAACAGTGAGGGTTGATTTCCTTTAGGGTTGACTGATTCGATCTCGTTGCAGTACAAGGGATTCTCAAGAGTCTTCTCCAGCACCATAATTCGAAAGCATCTATTCTTTGGTGCTTGGCCTTCCTTATAGTCCAACTCTCGCAGCCATACATTACTACTGGGATTACCATTGCTTTGACCGTATGGACTTTTGTTGGCAGGGTGATGTCTCTACTTTTTATTATGCTGTCTAGGTTTGCCATCGCTTTCCTCCCAAGGAGCAGGCGTCTTTTAATTTCATGGCTGCCGTTGCCGTCTTCAGTGATCTTGGATCCCAGGAATGTGAAGTCTGTCACTGCTTCCATGACTTCCCCTTCTATTTGCTAAGGAGTGATGGGGCCAGATGCCATGATCTTAGTTTTTTTTAATGTTGAGTTTCAAGTCAACATTTGTGCTCTCCTCCTTCATTCTGAGCAGGAGGCTCTTGCGGTCCTCTTCACTTTCTGCCATTAGAGTGCTATCGTCCGCATATCTGAGGTTGTTGATGTTTTTCCCGGCAATCTTAACTCCGGCTTGTGATTCATCCAGGCTGGCATTTCGTATGATGTACACTGCATGTAAATTAAATAAGCTGGGTGACAATACGCATCCTTGTCATGTACGTCTGTTTCATTTCATTTCTCTGCTTCGTTTATACACCACCTTTCTTTCCAGTGAGGAGGCCAAATTGGCTTACATCCTTCCCCTCTCCCCCATTGCATCCACACAACCACCCTGTGAGGTAGGTTAGGCTGAGAGTGTGTGACTGGCCCGAGGCCACCCAGCTGGCTTCCACAGCTGAGTGTGGATTTGAACCCAGGTCTCCCCGTCCGACACTCTCAATACCACATCACACCGGCTCCTGGTCGACCGCCGAGTCTCCTCCGAGTCTAGCGGGCGAATGGAAAAGCCAGGTTTTTTTTATTTTCAGGCAGATTCATCCCACGTCCCGGAGGATTTGCTGACGTGTTCTAGCCAAGAGTATCTTTAAATTATGCAGTGGCATAATGGGAAGGGCAAAGGGAACCTGCGCTGATCTGGAGCCGTAGGCGATGCCGGCAGCCAAGCCCCAAACCTGTTTTTCCAAACGCTTCTTTTGCATTGCAAGACGCCCTTTCAGTTGGCTTCTTGCTGTAGCAGATGGTCCATCCTGCAGGCTGGGGAAAGGCCTTGGCATGCCAAGAGGATGCTCCGTGCAGACCCCGGGAAAGAACAGCACGCCATTCGGATGGGTTTGTCATTGCGCTGCCTTCCGTCGTTTCCTGGGCAGAATCAGAACAAATCGGGGGAGGGGCAGGGAAATGGTATCAAATAATTCGGAAAAGTTTTTTCAGAGTTCAGAGGCAGTCAGCCTCTGAATCCCAGAGCCAGGAGGCAACATCTGAGGAAGGCCTCGGCCAAGGGTGGCAGTTTGTCCGGTGGGGGCGGGGGAACCCCCAGTTTCATGGGCTCCTGCCAGCCAAGCTACTGGTGGGAGGGGACCACTCCCCAAAACCTGGAAGTTACGTTGGCAACATTGGGGGGGTGGGGGGTTATGCCAGTTTTACCATACAGTTTTGCCCAGAATCCAGAATGTCACCCCTAACATTGTTGACATGCTGATGTGACTTCTAGGTGATGCATGCACATCATGCGCAATGTCACTGTTTCAAGGGAATGGGGTGACATCACTTCCCACTCCCAAAACATCCACCTGTCCTCCCTGCCAGTCGGCGAACGGGACCTGGCAACCCTACCTCAGCCTCTCTGCCCTGTTGTTGGACCTCCAGAGTAACTGGTTGGCACGGAACACTGTTAGCTTCCCACCAAAGCGGTACCTATTTATCTACTTGCAATTTCTTGGCAGGAGCTGGGGCCGGAGACAGGCGCTCACTCCGTCACACGGCACTTGGGTCTTGAACTGCTGAACTACTGACCTTCCAGTCTGCAGTTCAGCCTCTTAACCACTTGAGCCACCGCAGCCCCTAATAGCTAGATACATATTCCTTAATTTGAATTTGTTTGCGGCGTTCCCAGTGATACGTATCGCTACTTGGGCTTTCAGGAAAACATAATAAAAAGTGGATTTGACAATTGAATGCTGTCAGTAAGACTTAAGATTTGTTTGTTTGTTTGTTTTAATTGCTCCTGAAAACTGATAGTTTATTAGGCGTTGATCTCACCTTTCCCTGGGAAAGTTCAGAGCAACTGTCATAAGGTGTAGGGAGCCAATGGAGGGAAGGTCATACAAACGTGAGGTCACAGGATAGGTTGTAAGTAAACAAACCAACCAAAAAAATGATCTTATTATGCAATCTGTTCAATAATTATTACTAAGCATTCATGTGGCGGTACAAATGACAAAACACATTCCAATACAAAATGTACAAATATTTAAAGTGCCCTTGTAAACCGTCCATGATCAACGTTCTTCCGTATAATACAGCTCAAAGTGGCTTTACGCAGACCCCCTTTGGCGCAGAGGTAAATTATCCCAAATATCTGATCAACTGTCAATCAACTGAGCTGTATTATACAGAGGAACTGAGCATGGATGGTTTACGAGCAACGGTCCCTCTAAGCTGCGGAGTCTTGTGAGCAAAAACTCTACTTTGTGAGCTACTGGCGTTAAAGTTGTGAGTGGGCAGTTTGGCTACTGCACAGATCAGTTTGCCCCGGAGCCATCCTTCCTGAGCAGGGACAGAAAGTTGTGAGCCGGAGGCTAAAAAACTGGCGAGCTAGCTCACACCAACTCAACTTAGCGGGAACACTGTTTACAAGGACACTTTAAATGGTTTGTACTGGTATAAAACACCAGGGCAGATAGCAAACATGTTTCCGGGATTGAGTCCTATGTGTTGGCACTATAAACAATTTAAGGGTTGGTTCTCCCCTATGTGGTGGGAATGTCCAGAAGTGAGAGTTTTTTGGCTAAAAATAATACAAACTATAGAGAAAATATGTAGAAGAAGAAGAAGAAGAAGAAGAAGAAGAGTTTGGATTTATACCCCGCCCTTCACTACCCAAAGGCGTCTCAGTGCGGCTTACAAACTCCCTTCCCTTCCCCTCCCCACAACAGACACCCTGTGAGGTAGGTGGGGCTGAGAGAACTTCTGACAGAAACTGTCCTTGAGAGAACAGCTGTGCCAGAGCTTGTGACTGACCCAAGGTCACATCAGCAGGTGCAAGTGGAGGAGTGGGGAATCAAACCCGGTTCTCCCAGATAAGAGTCCACGCACTTAACCACTACACCAAACTGGCTCTCATTGAATGTAGACTTTAAACTAATGTTAATGGGTATATTAGGAAATAAGGCAGTCAATAAGGAAACCCAGGCTATACTCAAAGCTATGGTGTTAGCAGGCAAGGCAGTGATAGCTCTGGGCTGGAAAGATAAGAGCAAAGGGACAATAGATACCAGGCACACTTATTTGTTTGAATTTGTGCAGTCGGACATCATCGAGAAATTGTGCCAGAAGACCACATGGGAGGATGAAGCCGAAGAAATTCAAGTGAGATGGAAGACCTATCTAAAGTGGATAACAGTGGAAGGAAGACGGGACATTCAGTGGAAGATTCAGACTTTGTGCCCGTGGCTGTGAATAAAGGATCAATAAACAAGGGGTAGAGTGAGGGAAGGGGGAACCTATCGAGTTATGTAAAGTAAGGAGACGAAAGATATTATGTAATATATAGAAAATCTACAAAAAATAAGGTAAAGGTAAAGGTTCCCTTGCTCAAAAACCAGTCGAATCTGACTCTAGGGTTGCGGTGCTCATCTCCATTTCAAAGCCGAAGAGCCAGCGCTGTCCGAAGACGTTTCCGTGGTCATGTGGCTGGCATGACTAAACACCAAGGCGCACGGAACGCTGTTACCTTCCCACCTAAGTGGTACCTATTTATCTACTTGCAATTTCTTGCTTTCGAACTGCTAGGTTGGCAGGAGCTGGAACTAGAGACGGGAGCTCACTCCGTCATGCGGCACTTTCGGGTCTTGAACTGCTGAACTACTGACCTTCCACAGCCTGCAGTTCAGTGTCTTAACCACTTGAGCCACCACAGCTCCTATATTATAAAAAATAAACCTTTATATAAAAAAAATAAATGGTTTGTACTGGAATAGGTTTTGAAATTTGGGAAGGGGCAGTTAATAAATCGCCATCGTCGTCATCGGAGATGAACTGGTTTAATAAAGGAAGCTGCAGCCCTCAGTCTGCTGGACCACGGCCGTTAATGATAGGACATTTTGCAGTTATTAATTCTTAGGGTTCCTGTAAGTCGGAAGCGACTTGATGGCAGACGACAAGTGTGGTGGTGGTGGGGAAGCGATGTCCACTCGCGAGAGAGAAACTCGAGGGCGAACGTCGGCTTAGCGGCTGGTCGATGCGTTGCTCGGTCCCCTGCCGGCTGGTGGCTGCTTGTGAGTTCGAGGCTGCGGGGCAGGATGGCTAATCCTCCCAAGGACACTGCTAATGAATTCCGCCTGTGATTCTCCCCCACCCCCCACCCTCCCCAAACTGCGGGAGGCTAAATAGAACTTTATCTGGAAATGACGGCTGAATGTCAATTTCTCTATCGGAGCCCATTTGGGAAGCAGAAAAGGGCTAAAAGAATTAAGACCGTTAAATGGGGAAGGAGTCTTCTTGGTGGAGATGAAATAGGGTTTAAATGAGTGAAATTATCACTGGATTACCCTTGTTAGAGCACCGCTTTATTTAATAAACTGAGGCTTAAGCTGCTGGGAGTGTTCCTGAAGCAGAGAGCCCTGCTTTCTCCTGGTCCGCGTGGCGCTGGCTGGATGAGACGCGTATTTGGGGAGCCGTTCACGAGGGCAGAGGCTCACCATGAACATCAATCAGCTCTCCTAGCTCACAGTTCTTTGGGGCCACAGCAAGGGAGGGCGTGGGGCTTCCGAGGCTGCTGGGCTGGTTTGCATAATCTAGATGCGCCCGGTTCGCATGATTTGATGCTAGCTGTGGTTGACGTGTGATGCAGCTGACGGAGCTCTGGATGTCCCTCCGTTTGCTCGAATAGGGGGAAGAGCGCACCGACCTCTACGTCTGCCCAAGGTGTGGAGATGCGGATGGAAGTACAGCGCATGTGGGCGTTCTGGGAAGATTTGGTGCGGACTGGAATGGCAGGCATATCTGCCACAGCTTTTCCTTGCCGCGTCTCGGAGGGTGGACAGAATGTGCAGAACCTCCTTGCTACGTGATCTGGTTCCTCATGCCCGGGAAGATAGTTCATGATTAATCTTTCCATTTTGGGATTTAAATTACAGTGTATGCGAACAGTAAGCCTGATTAAAAAGCAAGCTGAAGCTAATATGAAGTATGTGAAGGTACAGATTAATAACGAATTAAAATATGAGCTTCTATTAAAATCTACTTGCAACAGACTGTTTTTATTTTCTGCTTTCGAGGCGGAGGGGGAACCAGAAGGAAGGCACGTAGCGCTCTTGGAGGCTGTGGGGGGGAAATCAGTAATATGTAGATGGCAATACTGATTAGCTGAGAGGGACCATCTGAGAGCCAATCTGGTATAAGTGTGTGGACTCTGAAGAACTGGGTTTGATTCCCCATTCCTCCACTCACAGCTGCTGGATGACGTTGGGCAAGCCACAGTTCTCTCAGAGCTGTTCTTGAAAAAGCAGTTCTGGAAAGAGCTCTCTCAGCCCCACCCAGCCCACAGGGTGTCTGTTGTGGGGAGGGGGAGGGAAAGGAGTTTGTAAGCTGTTCTGAGACTCCTTTGGGTAGTGAAGGGCAGGGTATAAATCCAATCTCCTCCTCTTCCTCTCCTCCTTCTCCTCCTCCTTCTGGCTGCCTTTGGTAACAAGCTGCCCAGAATGCTGCCCCCTGCCCCCGGTAGCACAGACAAGTCAGCCTCCAATCCATAGGGCCCCTGTTTGAGCTCCAGGGCACTCAATGAGCAGTTGTAGTAGAACATGGCAAGGTTTGCTTGTTCTCATGGTCTTTGTGGGGAAATGCCCTTCACTTGGGCCTCACATCTATGTATTTCAGGGTTTGAGGAAGCCCCTACACTGGTTCATAAAGGATTTTTCCTGGTGGAAGGAGCCAGACAGGAAGGGGGGAAGTCAGTTGCTATCAAAGCATCACCTGTTCTGAGAATCACCCTGCCAAAAGCTGGTCTTCAAAGCAAGTGACTCTCCTGGCTAAATACAATAAAATGGCCAGATTTCACCTTTGCTGGAATTTAATAGCACACAAGGTGGCAGAGATTTAGGATGTGAGAAGACTGGAGTGTATCTTCCTGAGGACCTTAAGGAGAGAAAATTTGACCAATACCGAGGGTGGCAAATAAATTCTCCCGGCATGAAGGGGGAGGGTGATATTTTGGCAAATTCCATTTGGGAGCAGCCTACAGGAGGGAGTTCTCAGAGGAGGATTGGCACCCATTCCCACGTGGAACAGACAAAGGGCTGATAGCCTGGACTAAGATACCAAGGTAATGGGGAAGATCTAAAACTATTGCAACATCTAAGCTAAATAGCCTGCCTTAGATTAAGACCAGCTAGGGCATGCCAGAGACAGAGCAAGAAGGTGGCTTGTTTACACCTCTTCTTTATATTTCTTGCTCAATCTGTTGCTGTGTAGTGTACGTGTGAGGACATAGGACCAAGTCCTATGAGGAAAGGTTGAAGGAGCTGGGTATGTTTAGCCTGGAGAGGAAACGATTGAGAGGTGATATGATAACCATCTTCAAGTACTTGAAGGGCTCTCATATGCAGGATGGTACAGAATTGTTTTCTGTTGCCCCAGAAGGTCGGACCAGAACCAATGACTTGAAATTAAATCAGAAGAGTTTTCGGCTAAACATTAGCAAGAACTTCCTGATGGTTAGAGCGGTTCCTCAGTGGAACAGGCTTCCTTGGGAGGTGGTGGGCTTTCCTTCTTTGGAGGTTTTCAAACAGAGGCTAGACGGCCATCCGATAGCAATGCTGATCCTGTGAACTTTAGCAGACCATGAGAGGAGGGCAGGAAGGGTTTCATCATGAGAAGGAGGGAAGGAAGGTTAAAAGTGCTAAGTTGCTGTGGTCTTTTCTTACACACCTAGGGAAAGGCTGATCACCACTTTGGGGTCAGGAAGCAATTTTTCTCCAGGCCAGTTTGTCTGGAGATCCTGGAGGTTTTTTATCATCTTCTGGCCATGGAGCAGGGGTCACTGGGGGTGGGGGGCAGGGAGGTATTTGTGAATTTCCTGCCTTGTGCCGGGGGTTGGACTAGATGACCCTGGAGGTCCCCTCCAACTCTATGATTCTATGATTTTCTTTTTAATAAATGTGTTCTGTTATAAAAGCAGGTTGTCATTCTCCATACCACGCAGACTTCCACTGCTCAAACATCTAGAAAGGGTGCCAGAGGAAGAGTTGGGTGTGGTTCAGTACATTGTTATTTCTCTAGGGTGCACAAGGGTGCACAAGTGTCCCTGATATCAGGGTCTCCGATATGGTGCCCGTGGGCACTATGGCGCATGCCAAGACTTTTCCTGACACCCACCATGTGCTTTTATAACATGAACAGGGCTAGGCGGGGCTTTTGCACAGTAAGGCTTCTGACTGGCTGTGTTGTCGGCTCCTCCGATTTGTGATTGGCTCCGCCTCGTGTGGCAGCCATTTTGTGATTGCACCCACTGTCCCATGTCAGAATTCCAAACATGCCTGCAGTCTCAAAAAGGTTGGGGACCCCTGTGATAGATCACCCCAAAGACCAACTCTAGCCCAGGCACCAGTGTTCCCTCTAAGCTGAGTTAGTGTGAGCTAGCTGACCATTTTTTTAGCCTCCGGCTCACAAATTTTTACCTTCGCTCAGGAAGGGTGGCTCTGGAGCAGACTAATTTATGCAGCTGCCAAATCACTTGCAAAGTGGCATTTTCCCTCACAAGACAAAATGTGTGAGCCAGAGGCTAAAAAACTGTGAGCTGGCTCACAGTACTTCAGCCCGTGAGGTAGGTGGGGCTGAGAACTGTTCCTGAGAGAATAGCTCTGAAAGGTCATGTGACTGACCCAAGGTCACACCAGCAGCTGCAAGTGGAGGAGTGGGGAATCAAACCCGGTTCTCCCAGATTAGAGTCCACGCTCGTAACCACTACACCAAGCTGGCTCTCAGACCCCCTCGGAAGGTGAACCAGGATGGGGATCGAAGGTCAGTGGGACCATTCCCCCGCAGTCCTATTCAAGCATGCAACAAAACACCAAGCCTTAGACCACCGACAATCCATGACCGTCTGTGCCTGATCTACATCTTTCTGTTTTAATGGCGGCACTCCCCAAATGAGACTGCGCCACTCCCTCCTGGAGAAACAGCTCATGTACAAATGGAGGAAAGCTGATGAAAATCGACGATTTAAATCAGGGCTTTCTCACTGGCTGATTGGAAATCATGGTTTAAATGGTTGTTTTAAATCATGTTGATTTAAATCCAATCCACCCTGCTTCTTGTACTGTGAAATAGCATGCACCGAGTGGAAAGAATATCTCACTTTAGGACTTGGTTCAGCTTTGCTGTTGTAAGCCTTCCCTTGCGAATTCTGTCTGCAATTACTAGTGTAGCTGGCTGTGTTCCCTCTAAGCTGAGTTAGTGTGGGCTAGCTCACAGCTTTTAGCTTCCAGCTCACATATTTACGTCTTAGCTCGTGAAGGAAGGCTCCAGGACAAACTCATTTATGCAGCAGCCAAATCGCTCGCCCACAACTTTAACGCCAGTCGCTCACAAAGTCGAATTTCTGCTCACAAGACTCCACAGCTTAGAGGGAGCATTGGTGGCTGGAGGTTTTTCTTTGGGGCTGTCATGCCCAGCCTGCCTTTGCCACTTTCTCCCTCTCCCAACCTTTTTGGTCCTGCGGGCCACCGTTGGAATTCTGACACTGCATGGTGGGCACAGCCAAAAAATGGCTGCCGGAAAATGGAGGGAAGGAGGCGGATTCAGCCATGAAACGGCTTCCATGGCTCACCTTCAGTCACACAGAGAAGATCCTTGTACTGTGGTAGAAGCTGCTGCTGAAGCAACCCTTTTAAAAATCTCAGCAGCCAATCAGATCTTCAGCAGCCAATCAGAAGCCTACCTGGGCAAAAGCCCCACCCACTTTCTAAAAACATTTGGTGGGCAGCAGAAAAGGTGTCGGAGGGCGCCATGTTGGGACCCCTTCTGTGGACCTACTGGGTTATAGCAAATTCTGGGCAGACCATGGACACACTAATCCCTTAGCGCTAGAGAACTCATAACAACCTGGAACTTGGCTTCGGCCTTTGCATTTAGTTATTGAAATATTTACCGGCTGCCTTCCCTCCAATACAAATTGTGACACTTTAAAAAACAAACACACACAAACAAACATGAACCAAAGCAATAAATCCACCAAAATATATTTCCCAAACCACAACTGCATTTTCACATAATATAGTATCTTCCTAGTTCGGGTGCTAGAAAAATGCCATATTATGTGACAGCGTGGTTCTTTGGTCAACCAGGCACAATGTGCAGTTTTCTCAAAGGGCCCCAACTTCTGTCTTTAAAAGCTCAGTTTCGCAGCCTCAGCAGGATACTAGCAAAGCTGGAGCGTGGGGGCCACCACAAAAAAGCTCACGTAGAAGCCATGTCTGATTGCATCACCCTAAGGGGAGGGACCAAGAGCAGAAGCTGACCAGTGGAACGAAGATGCAGCATCAATTAATGCAGTAAGTTTTGAGGTTGGTTTTTTTTTTTGGAGTTGTGGGGTTAAAATGTAGCTTTTAAGCCCTTTCATAGTCATGCTGCCCAGTCAATCCATTTCCCAGCTAAGGGAACAAAAGCCAGGCCTGTAGCTACCGCGGGGCCCATGGGGCCTGCCCCCCCCAGTTTTTATGGGCCCCTCCCCAAACCTCGGCTCCCCTTCCCCCTGCCATCGCTGCCCTCAGCCCAGCAGTCATTGACTCTGTGCCGCCTGCTGCTGCTGCTGCTCCGGCTGTCCTTGCTGCTGCCGGGAGGTCAAAGTGGAAGGCTGCTGAGCGGGCACACCTGCCACCCACCGCGCTTCCCTCCTGGGCACCTGCCTGCCTCCCTCCTTGCCACAGCCAGCTGGGTTCCCATGGGGAGGAGGAGGAGGTACCCTGCTCTATCCCCCTGCCCGGCCTCTGCCCCTGGAGACCAGCCGGGGGGGCTTGTCTCCTCGCTGCCTTGGGGGCAGGTCATGCAGGACAGGCTTGGCGGTGGCCTTTCTCTCTCCACCCCCGCCCCGCTGCCCTTCCAAGGCCGGCAGCGCTGGCAGGGTCAGTGGTGGACAATCCTCCCAGAATCCAGGGTTTTTCCCCTACAGCGGCAGCAGCATCCCGGACACTCGCCTTGCCTTGCCGGCGTCCTGGACCGGCCCTCCGGACCCTTCTTTGCCTCCTTTCCCTCGCCTTGTGGCCTCCCTCCCCCCCAGCCAAGAGGAAGGGGACACCCTAATATCCGTTGCATACATTCAGCACTCTAATATACCATTCTGAGAAAGAAATGTGGTAAAATACATTAAAATACAGAGGATTTATAGTCCCTCTTGTTGAGACTACATATGTGAGGACTATAATATGCAATAAACCACTTGTATTTATTATTTAGTTATTATTTAGAAGCATGAACACGGCATGGTAGTACCACACAGACATATAATGGCAGCCCCCCCCCCCCAGCAAAACATTGCCTCCCCCAGCAAAAAGTTGTTAGCTACGGGGCTGACAAAACCTCTTCAGCTTCCCTCAGGTGCCAGTTTGTGTGTTTGTGTGTGTGTGTACTTGGCAGAAAAACCAGACAGACAGACAAATAAAAAGCCGGTTACATTCCCGGTAGCTTAGTCACACCATGTTCAAGATTTAAAACCAGCTGACCTGGTGTGGAGTAGAGGAGCAGATCCTGCAAAGAGAATGCCTAATGAGAAATACTTTGTCAAATTGATTTAATGGGCTCGGTGCCTTTCGCCTGCCGCTCGGTGAGTCCTGTCCTATAAGGAGGCCGGCATTCTCTCGCCCCCCTTGTCACACGGGTTGGGGTGGGGGTCAATTACAGTAAGCAGCTAAGTATTTATATCAATACGTTTGCAGGAGTTGGGTCTGCCTTTGGTCGACGCACACTGGCTTGCGGAGGTTTAATTAATTCCGGTGCCGACAGCGTTGATTTATAGACTCTCTGACCCTCAGACCTCCCCTTCAGCTGTCCTGTTAAAGCAAAGCAGGGTGACTTAACACTAATAGATTTGGCTGGCCCGTTTTGCACAAAAGCCAGGTTTGCTGGAGCCCGCGCTCGAGAAGTGCTGGTCCAACACAGTTCCCCAGGGCTTATGCTTAAATGATCCATGGGCTTGCAAACTTATCCTTGATACAAGGGAGAGGCCAGAGCTCAGTGGCGGAATCTCTGCTGGGCATGCCGAAGCTCCCATGTTCAGTTCCTGGCATCCCCAGTTGAAAGAAACCGGGCAGGAGGTGATGGGAGAGACCTCTGACCTGAGACCCTGGAGAGCCGCTACCAGTCTGAGTAGACAATACTGACCTTGATGGACCAAGGGTCTGATTCAGTATAAGGCAGTTTCATGTGCGTTTGGGGTGAGGCCACCTCTCAGAGGTGGAACGTCGGCTTATTTATTTATTAGATCTATAGCTCATCCTCCCCGCCGAACCAGGCTCAGGGCAGCTTGCATAATATTATAACAAGATAAAACAGTTGAATTATTAAAAATGGCAACAAAACCAGTCTAAGACAATGAATAAAGTGCTAGTGCAATATAACGATGACGGGCATCCAGCAATCAGCGGGCAACATGGTCCGGCTCGTATTGGCCGAGCACAGGTTATTCCAGTTGGTGTAATATTGATGCCAGTGTTGAAGTAATATTGTTGATACTGGGGCCAGGGCTTCAGGGAGATAGATGCGGCCCTCTAATCGAAGGCCTGGTGGAAGAGCCTGGCGTGCAGGGTTAAAAAAAACCCTCTCGGGGAGGTTATGCTTATGGAGGAAAATGGCGGGAAAAGAAAGCAGCAGTTTGAAACGGCCACAGTGTTCAGAGACTGCAAAAGGTTCCGCAGGGCCCTGATGTCTTCTGGGAGCTCATTCTACCAGTATGGAGCCACCACTGAGAAGGCCCTGGCCCTTGGCATTGCTAGCCTGACTTCTCTGGGGCCTGGAAGAGTGAAGCAATTTTGGGACCCCGATCATAGTGCTCTCTGGGGTACATGTGGGGAAAGGCGGTCCCTTAGGTAGGAAGGTCCCTGACCATAAAGGACTTCGAAGGTAAGTACCGACACCTCGAACCGAATTTGGTATGCTATAGGCAGCCAGTGCAGTGCTTTTAGCACAGGCTGGATGTGTTCCCGCATGGGGAAGCCCAGCAACAGCCTGGCCGCTGCATTCTGCAATGGCTGCGGCTTCCAAATTTGGGACAAGAGCAGCCCCATGTAGAGGGCATGACAGTAATGCTGAAGGTCCCCAGTTCAATCCCCTGCATTTCCAGTTAAAAGGACCGAGCTGTAGGTGATGGAAAAGACCTCCACTTGAGGCCCTGGAGAGCCGCTGCCAGTCCGAGTAGGCAATACTGACCCTGATGGACTCAAGAGACTGATTCGGTATAAGATAGCTTCATGTGTCCCTGTGTCCACATTTGTACTTACAGTTTTAGGCTTTCACGTAAAGAGCATAATGCAGGAAGTGGGCCTGTTCAGAAATATCACCACAAAACTCAGGATACGGCTTCTCCCGCTTTTCCTTTCTGCCCTGTGATAAAATAGTTACATTTTTGGAGGAGGGGAGGAGGAGGAGGAGATTGGATCTATACCCCGCCCTTCACTACCCAAGGGAGTCTCAGAGCAGCTTACAAACTCGTTTCCCTTCCCTTCCCCACAACAGACACCCCCGGAGGTAGGCGGGGCTGAGAGAGCTCTGACAGAAACTGCTCTTTTTTCAAGAACAGCTCTGAGAGAACTGTGGCTTGCCCAAGGTCATCCAGCAGGTGCAAGTGGAGGAGTGGGGAATCAAACCCGGTTCTCCCAGATTAGAGTCTGCGCACTTAAGCCACTACACCAAACTGGCTCTACAAGATGTGGCAGCAGCCAACAGCATCAGTGGATTTAAAAAATATATATTTGAGAAACAAACATCAATACTTAGGAATTTTGTGCTGAAATGGATAAATTAGCTTTAATCCTGAAAGGACAAAAGGGGAAGACTTTGAAAATACATGGTCAAGACTTTACGGATGGATTGAAGAACGCGTTAAATGAAGCGTGAATACAACCGAAATCGAGGACCGTGAGAGTATCTATAATAAAATGTGCAAAAGTTATATTTAACATTATAAGATGTAGAAATATATTTTACGGAGAGATGGATGGATAACCTAACAGATGATTCGAAAAGTTGGAGATTCTCCCATCGGATGTTCGTATGTATCATCGTTGGTTTTTATTTGTTTGTCTTTGTTAGAATGGAGTTCTTCGCCGGGACTCGAAAGCCCGCGCCTGGAGCCCCGCCAGGAAAAGAAGAAGAACTGGAAGCCCTGCCCTGCCCTGCTCTGCTCAGGGTGCCGATAGGATGCCCTCCCCTGTAATTGTGGCCCTAGTTAGGGAATATTAATACACTATGTAACCGCTCTGAGACCCCTAGGGGTCTGAGCGTATATAAGTTGAAATTATAAATAAATAAAATAAAAAATCTGTTTACAAAAAAAAATACGTAGGGATTTTAAATGGAACCTCCATGCTCAGAGGCAGTGGGTATCCCTTTGCTGCCAGATGCCTGGGTAGGCACGAAACTCTTGCCAGCCTTCCGCCCTTGCTCAGGCGCCTCCGCTCGGCTTCTAGCCGGCAGCTGCTGGAAGCAAAACGCTGATGCGGCAGGACCTTTCGGCCTGATCCAGCAAAGCAATTCCTCCTGTTCTGCATGCTGTAATTATTCTTTATGTGATCGCTCCCCATTTATTTTCTCTCTAATTTGTACATCCTTCTCCTTTTGTTAATTCATTCTTCCAAGAAGGCCAGATCCTCGTGATTTTTTTCAGTGCGTGCTCTTTCGAAACCGGGACCGACAATTGGCAAAGCTTGCCAAAAAAGAGAGAATTGCTTAAAAACTTGGCAGTCGCAGAGAATAAGTTTCTTTCTCTTCCCCCCCATGCAATGACTGAGCAGCCATTAGCTTTGCATTTTGTTTTCCACTGATGAGAAGAGTTTGATTTCCAGTTTCCTCTTTTAAAGTAAAACACAAAACACCCTTTTCTATGAGCCAGTTTGGTGTAGTGGTTAAGTGTGCAGACTTTAATCTGGGAGAACCGGGTTTGATTCCCCACTCCTCCACTTGCACCTGCTGGATGACCTTGGGCAAGCCATAGTTCTGGCACAGCTGTCCTTGAAAAAGAGCAGTTTCTGTCAGAGCTCTCTCAGCCCCACCGACCTCACAGGGTGTCTGTTGCAGGGAGGGGAATGGAAAAGAGTTTGTAAGCCGCTCTGAGACTCCTCCAGGTAGTGAAGGGCGGGGTATAAATCCAATCTCCTCTTCTTCTTTTTCTTCTTCTACGACCAGGTCCTACGTTCTCTGCAAGAGGGGGCGATTCTGCATTGGCATTTCCCTCTGTTGTTTTACCTGACCCACATTGGCACAGAAAAGGTGCAGCTCACAACCGCATTCAGATCCCCTGGGGCAACGTTGTACTGACTGCAAAGTCACCCTTCAACAGCCATAAATCTATGCAGAAGGTGCCATAAAACCTGATGATGAAAGAAAGTGAAAGCGGCATGCAGTGTAGAGGGTGCCGTAAAATCCGATGATCAAAGAAAGTGAAAGCGGCATGCAGTGTAGAGGGTGCCGTAAAATCCGATGATCAAAGAATGTGAAAGCAGCATGCAATGCGGAGGGGAATTGGTATAACAACGGAGGGAAAAGCCAATGCCGAATCGCTCAGACAGGGAGAGAGAGAGAGAGAGAGAGAGAGAGAGACTAAACCGCTGACCTGATGGTGAGCAACCGCAGTCCGTTTCTCCCATTTCAGCTGCTTAGAGTGATTTATAATAACCAACAGCTACCTGCCGAGGCCGGGGAGGCTGCCTGCTACAGCTGTTCCTTCTTCTTGGCACACTCCTGCTGGCATCTGGTCCTCACTTGAGCTTTCGGGGAGAAACTTAATTTTACAGCCACAGTCTGGACTCGCTCCTGCCCACCTCTGTGATCCCCTTGCAGATTTGTTTACGCAAGCCACCATCTGCAGCCTGTCAACGCTGTCTTCTCTCTTTCCGGCCCTGAAAGAGTCGATGAAAGATGACCGGCCGCCCACCCCGCTTTCCGTGCTGCCACCTTGGCATCTTGCTTCGCTTGCGTGTGAAGCTGCAGTGCTGCAAATATTTAACTCGGGGGTTTGGTTTTGCCCAGCACAAGACTGAACCTGAACTTTGGGCTTTTCCCGGGCACAGTGTGTCCCATGCACCGAGCCACAACACCGCAGTATAGCAGGAGTTGTGGCTGTGACCCCCACGGGATTCCCTGCTCGCACAGGCAGGTGTTGTTTGTTCAGGGATAACAAGCCAGAAAAAACGACAGCTCTGGGAGTCCCCGAGTCTCACCGGTGTTGAACGTGCCGCCGAATGCCCCTTTTGTGTGAGTGGTATCTTATCAATAGTTTATTGGTGACTTTGAGTAAAGACGGTTATGTAATGCTGTAATACTTTGGGCTATTTCCAGGGCCGGTCCCTCATTAAAGAATGTTTCGTTGACTAATCACCTGCCTTTAACCAATTAGCACATTCATCATTTTAAATTTAAATAGGCTTTCAGATTAGCAGAACTTCCATTTGGGTGCCTTTCGGAGAGCGCTTACCATTTAATGAACAAAAGCGACCATTCGCTGTTGGAAGATAAGGTTCTTACATAACATAAGAACATAAGAGAAGCCAATGTTGAATCAGGCCAATGGCCCATCTAGTCCAACACTCTGTCACACAGCGGCCAAAATATACCAGGTGCCATCAGGAGGTCCAGCAGTGGGGCCGGGACACTGGAAGCCCTCCCACTGCTGCCCCCTCCAGCACCAAGAATAGAGTGCATCACCTGCCCCAGACTGAGAGTTCCCATCTATACCCTGTGGCTAATAGCCACTGGTGGACTTCTGCTCCATATGTTTAATTCCCTCTTGAAACTGTCCATGCTTGTAGCTACCACCACCTCCTGTGGCAGTGAATTCCATATGTTAATCACTCTTTGGGTGAAGAAGTATTTCCTTTTATCCGTTCTAACCCGACTGCTCAGCAATTTCATGGAGTGCCCACGAGTTCTCGTATTGTGAGAAAGGGAGAAAAGTACTTCTTTCTCAACCTGCTCAATCCCATTCATAATCTTATAAACCTGGATCATGTCACCCCTCAGCCGTCGTTTCTCCAAGCTGAAGAGCCTCAAGCATTTTAACCTTTCTTCATAGGGAAGGTATTCCAACCCTTTGGTTTTTTCTTGTTTTTTTTAATATTTCCCCCTTATTATTTTCTCCTTGGTTTTGCCTAACATCTTCTCCTAATGGCAGAACCAAAATAGCCTTAAAAAAAACCCCAATAACATGTGTTTAATTTCCATCCTTGCCGTTCAAAATTGGCCTTTGCTTCTCCATCAGCCACCGCCTGGATTGTAATTTCGTACCCCTTTCCTGTCCCCAGCCACCGATTTCCCCAAACTAATCTCGATTCTGTGAATTTCAGCAGCATCTGGTTAGTGAAGCCGCCCCGACTGTTTCTCCTGGGGAATCTTGTGGCCATTCAGGTAGCTGATTTACTTCCCGGTGCTTTGGATAGTCTGCAGTAAGTAATGTAGAAATTTATTGCCATGCTAGAGAGTGCTTCTAACACGTCGTCTACGCTTTGCTGAATCCACACATAACAGCCAGTCCAGGTGTGTTACAACTTTATAGTCTCACTTTCATTACCGTTTCTGGCAGCCAGTCAGTTGTGGTTAGTTACACAAATGCAGCTCAGGTGAATCCAAACCGTCAGGCACTGGAATTCTACCATGCTTCCTCCTTGCCTGATTCAACTGCGAAAGCCAGGCATTGCCCTGTGGGACTTTTTACCCAGCAATGCCCTCTGCCATGACCACGTAACGTTCGCACGAAAGCGGGTCACAAAAGGAAGAGTGACAAACAAGAAGCCAACCGCTTCTAGCAGAAAATAAAACCCCAATCCAACATTTGCGGTTGTTTCTCAAACTAGGGAAGGTTTGTAGGTTTGCTTAATTTGTACGATGCAGGTTATACACAGCACAGACCAAGTAATGATTATGAAGGATTTCAGACAGCGTTTTCTATTCTGTTTCAGGAACTGGTTACTAACTCCCCTCCCTGTCATTTCAGACAGACCCATTTTAGTAACCTGCTGTTAACGGAATATATGTACCTGTTCATATAATGCCAGTTGTCTCCCATTTGGGAAGCGTGTCTGAGGCGTTGTTGATGAAAACTGCTTTCCTCATGTCTTCAATCCCTTCTTCCAGATCTGAATCGCTACTGTGGGCTGTGTAAAATGCCCCATAGTGCTTCCTCCAGTGATGGGTTTTTCACACCCTCTTTTCTCCGGTGCACAATGTTCACTTGGAAGCGCTATAATGCTATAACAGGATGTCAAATCAGCGTCATAGCGCTCCCAATAAAATGTTTTTTTTAAAAAACCCTCTCAGGGAGATGATGCTCAGGGACAAAAATGGCGGGAAAAGAAAGTGGAGGTTTGAAATGGCCACAGGGCTTTAGAGGTGGCTCCTTACCAGAAGGGAAATGCTATGTGAAACAGCCGTCCCTGTACCGGTTTCCTCCCTGATGGGCCAATGACAGAAACCATGCGGTTTAAAAAGGTAACGTGAGATCGACCTATATGTATTAAGTGTTGTCAAGTCACTTCTGACTTAAGAACGTAAGACAAGCTGTGTTGGATGGGGCCAATGGCCCATCCAGTCCAACACTTGGTATCACACAGTGGCCAAAACCCAAGCGCCATCAGGAGGAAAGGTCACTTGGTTTGTGTGATTCAGAGTATGCACAACACAAACTTAGTAATGATTAGCAATTTTTTGGATAGGCTGTTCTTAGCAGTTCGAACCCATTCAAGAGGTTATTTTTTCCCCAGTGGATTCAAATAGAACAGTCCAGTGCACTCAGTGACATTTCATGCATGTGTTTTTGCAAAGCCTGACAGGAGTTGTATTTCCCCTCCCCACACAGATCTATTGTCGCTGCACTCCACTACCCAGCCAACTGTTTAGAATGAAAAGTGAGCTAAGTCATAATATCAGCCATAAAAAAGACATAAATACTGCATGGTTTCTAAAACATTCTTACGATTCGGTGTTTTCAGTACCCGTAAATAGCGCTGTTATTGGCTGCCGATATAAGAACATAACAACCTAAGAAGAGCTCTGCTGGATCAGACCAATAGTCCCTCTGGTCCAGCATCCTGTCTCACACAGTGGCCAACCAGTTCCTCTGAAGGGCCAACAGCCGGGCATAGAGGCTGAGGCCTTCCCCTGAGAAGAACTTAAGAAGAGCCCTGCTGGATCAAACCATTGGTCCATCTAGTCCAGCATCCTATCTCACACAGGGGCTGACCAGTTCCTCTGGAGAGCCAACGACAGGGTATGGAGGCCAGGACCTTCTCCTGATGTTGCCTCCTGGCTCTGGGATTCAGAGGATTAGTGCCTCTGAATGTGGAGGTTCCTCTCAGCCACCATGGCTAAGTAGCCTTTGATAGACTTCTCCTCTATGAATCTATCTAATCCCCTTTTAAAGCTGTTTATTCCTGTGGCCGTCGCTACAGTCTCTGCCAGCGAATTCCACATTTTCGGATCAGTGGAATATCAAACACGAACATTTTTTGAAAAGCCTGGTTGGGTGGTAATTTTCACGGCACATCTCTTTTAAGTTGCCAGCTACTTAATAATTTAAAAAATGGATTGCGTGGTGGGAACCGCTCAAACAAGGGAAAAAAACAGAAAATTTTAAAGTAAGTACTCTAACTGGGGCACAAAATCCGCCCTGTGATTGAGTCTCAAATAAAGTTAGCAACCACCGGTGCTGAGCAGTCTCAAAGCTTAGTTCTTGTGGCCCTTCTTGACATGCCCAGGGAAATGCTGATCGCCACTTTGGGGGTCAGGAAGCCATTGCTCTCCAGGCCAGTTTGGCTGGAGATCCTGGAGGACCCCCCCTCTTCTGGGCATACAGCAGGGGTCCCTGGGCGTGTGGGGGGAGTATTTGTGGAGCCCCTGCATTGTGCAGGGGGTTGGACGCGATGACCCTGGAGGTCCCTTCCAACTCTACGATTCTGTGATTTACACATAGGATAATACTATCCGATCTGGGAATGGCATGCCGCGCATCGGACTTCTTTCCATACCCAGCATATCCCATGGTCTGGTGCTTATAAATAACCATTTGCTCGTTATTTTATTTATTCCCTGAAATATTTCCCTTTCCCCGCTAAGAGTGACCTCCTGGTATTTGAGCGGCATAAAAACATAAATGATAAAGTGGCTCAGTCCCACCGCATTTCAAACAATAATGACTAACAATTTAAAAGCCAAATGCACTTCACCTAGTGTTTTGTTTTGTTTTTTTAAAGCCAACAGCAGAGAACTGAACTAAAAGCTCTTCTCGACAAAGCTGCCTCTTACCTGGTCTGCAGAAGACAGGGAGGGAAGAGGCCCTGTGTACATTTTTACCTGTAGCCCATCCCAGAGCTCCAGAGCGATTACTGGAAAAGGCCGTTTATTTACAGCCGCTGTCCTTATCTCCCTGTGGGAGGCATGCAGAGGAAGAATAGTGAAGGACTCAAAGCAGTTGTAGAATATCTCTGCAGCCACAAGAAGCCAGTTCTCCCAGTTTTCTGAGCTGTGAACGCTGCTGCTTGCATTTGTGTGTGTGAGAGAGAGAAACACCACAAATAAAGAGAAGGAGAGATTGGATTTATACCCGGCCCTTCACTCAGAGTCTCAGAGGGGCTTGCAAACTCCTTTCCCTCCCCCTCTCAACGACAGACACCCTGTGAGGTAGGTGGGGCTGAGAGAGCTCTTTCGAGGACTGCCCTTGAGAGAACAGCTCTGAAAGAACTTGTGACTGACCCAAGGTCACACCAGCAGCTTCATGTGGAGGAGTGGGGAATCAGACCCGGTTCTCCCAGATCGGAGTCCACGCTCCTAACCACCACAGCACACCGGCTGTGTGTGCGTGTGAAAGGGAGACACCAGAAATAAAGATCTTTTACTTCTTACTCTCACAAAGTAACTGGGAGAAAATGTCTGTGCGCTGAGTGACGTCAAGTCACATCCAGTTTATGTTGACCCTATGAATTAAGTAAAGGTAAAGGTTCCCTTGCTCGAAAGCCAGTCGAATCCGACTCTAGGGTTGCGGTGCTCATCTCCGTTTCAAAGCCGAAGAGCCAGCGCTGTCCAAAGACGTTTCCGTGGTCATGTGGCCGGCATGACTAAACACCAAGGCGCACAGAATGCTGTTACCTTCCCAGGTGAATTAATGTCCCTATGAATTAATGTCCTTCAAAACCTTCTATCATTAACAGCCTTGCTCAGGTCTTGCAAATGGAGGGCCCTCATGGCTTCCTTGACTGAGTCCGTCTATTGCCTGCATGCAATTTTTTCTAGCATGAATGATAGCCTCAGTTTCGTTATCTTAGGTTTTAGGGAGAGTTCAGGCTTGATTTGACCCAGAACCCACTGATTTCTCTTTTTGGCAGTCCACAGTATCTGTAAATGTCTCCTCCAACACCACATTTAGAGGTCCCGAATTATTCAGGAGGGACTGCGGTGGCTCAAGGGTTAAGACGCTGAACTGCAGACCGGAAGGTCGGTAGTTCGGCAGTTCGAGACCCGAGTGCCGCATGACGGAGTGAGCTCCCATCTCTCGCCCCAGCTCCCGCCAACCTAGCAGTTTGAACACAAGAAACTGCAAGTAGATAAATCAGTACCACTTTGGTGGGAAGGTAACAGCATTCCGTGCACCTCGGCATTTAGTCATGCCAGCCACATGACCATGGAGACGTCTTCAGACAGTGCTGGCTCTTCGGCTTGGAAACGGAGATGAGCACCGCCCCCTAAAGTTGGATTTGACTGGCTTTCGAGCAAGGGAAATCTTTACCTTTTTTAATTATTCAGGGGCCCTGCCTTGGATTGCCCAGGCTAGCCTCAGATCTTAGAAGCTAAGCAGGGGCAGCCCTGGTTTGTTCTTGAATGGGAGACCACCAAGGAGGTCTAGGGTTGATACGCAGAGGCAGGTGATGGCAAACTGCCTCTGTTCGTCTCTTACCTTAGAAACATTATGGGGTCACCATAGGTCGGCTGTGGCTTGTTGGTGCTCTCCACCACCGATTATTTAGGGGCTCCTTATCTTTGCTTCTCATCTGTTTAAGTAAATGAAGAAGAAGAAGAGGAGGAGGAGGAGATTGGATTTATACCCTGCCCTTCACTCGGAGTCTGAGAGTGGCTTACAAGCTCCTTTCCCTTCCCCTCTCCACAACACACACCCTGTGAGGTAGGTGGGCCTGAGAGAGCTCTCTCAAGAACTGTCCTTTCAAGGACAGCTCTTGTCAGAACTATGGCTTGCCCAAGGTCACCCAGCAGGTGCAAGTGGAGGAGCGGGGAATCAAACCCGGTTCTTCCGAATTAGAGTCCGTGCACTTAGCCACTACACCAAACTGGCTCTCTGCACCAAAGTCCATTTTAAATGCAATACTGAAGGGAGCTGAGAAGGCAACTAAGGGAGAGCAGTTTGTGGGGTGGCTGTAACAGATCCCTTTTTTTTAATTTGCTGACTTGTATGTAAACAGAACTGCATCATTTCGTACCCATACGCCTCCCCATCACCACCACCACCACCAGTGCCTTAAGCCAAGATGCTCAGAATCGAGAGACAACAGAGAACTAAACTTTTCAAGATTCAGTGGGCGAAAGGGCACTTGGGGCGCTGCAAATGTAGCAGATCCATCCTACGAGTTATTTAGTTTCCTGATCTGAGCTGAAAGGGGGAGAAATGGGCAGTGCTTCTGGCGGGCGGCTGGAGACCCGGTTGCGCTCTGGTGAGTCAGAATAACCCATTAAAACCACTTGCCAACACACTGGCGCACTCCCGATACTTCGGTTAATTATAGAACGTCTCGCAAGTAACCCCGGCTTCACCCCCTCCTTGTCTGAATGAATTGAGACTGTAAGTGAGGGAGAAGAAATATCCCAAGCAGACTTTGTTCCTCCGCTGCTGTGATTTGCTTTATAAAGGGCAATAAAAACTGAAGGCACCGGGATAAAAGCATGTTGGATCTATGGTTGCCGGGTGCCTGGAATGGGCCGGGATGAATGGCATCATTACCAGTGGGTTGCGTAAAAACAGGGCTTATTAAGTATCTATATTGCCTCTTGTTTATTGGATAGAACGCTCACAGCATCTTACCCTTCTTGGATGTCTGTGCAGCTGAGAAGCTTTGCCATTCAGTAGAGGACCCCACAGCTTGAAAAGTGCAAACACCATCAAGTCTATTCCGATGTGCAATGGTGCTTGCAACTTGACCAAGGATAAGGGATCAGGAGCGGCTTGCCCAGCCTCTCATAGAATCATAGAATGTTGGAAGGGACCTTGCAGGTCATCTAGTCCAACCCCCTGCACTCTGCGGGAGCCGAGCTGAAAGATAGCCCTACATACCTACAACGTACCCGAAAGATGGTCGTCCAGCCTCCACTTGAAAACGTCCAAGGAAGGAGCATCCACCACCTCCCGAGGCAGACTGTTCCACTGCTCAACCACTCTGACAGTTAGGAAGTTTCTCCTGATATCTAGCCGGTATCGACTCCCTCGTAATTTCCACCCATTAGATGTAGTCTTGCAATCCAGAGCAAGAGAGAATAGATCTGCTCCATCTTTTACATGACAGCTCAATCATGTCCCCTCTAAGTCTTCTCTTTCCTAGACTAAACATACCCAACTCTTTCAGCCTTTCCTCGTAAGACTTGGATTCCAACCCTCTCACCATCCTGGCTGCCCTCTTCTGGACACGCTCGAGCTTGTCAATATCCTTTCTAAACTGTGGTGCCCCAAACTGGACACAGGACTCCAGGTGAGGCCTGACCATAGCTGAATAGAATGGAACTACCACCTCCCGTGATCTGGACACAGTGCTTCTGTTAATGCATCCTAAGATTGCATTAGCTTTCTTCGCAGCCACATCGCACTGCAGGCTCATGTTTAGCTTGTGATCAACCATAAAACCCAGATCCCTTTCACATGTGCTGCTGTCAAACCAAGTCCCTCCCATTCTATATCTGTGCCTTTGATTTTTTGTGCCTAAGTGTAGGAGTTTGCACTTATCTCTATTGAATTTCATTTTATTTGTCTCAGCCCACTGTTCCAGCCTATCTAGATCATTTTGAATCCTGGCTCGGTCTTCTTCAGAATTAGCAATCCCACCCAGCTTTGTGTCATCTGCAAATTTGATAAGCATCCCCCCTCTATGTCTTCCTCCGGGTCATTTATAAAAACATTGAACAACACTGGGCCCAGGACCGAGCCCTGTGGCACTCCACTCGAGACTTCCCTCCATGTAGACGCAGAGCCATTCACGAGCCATTCACAAGCACTCATTGGGTACAATTTTTCAACCAACCATGAATCCATCCAATGGTTGCTCCATCCAGCCCACACTTAACCAGCTTATTCTCATGGATATCATGAGAAACTTTGTCAAATGCTTTACTGAAATCTAGATACACTATGTCCACAGCATTGCCAGAGTCAACCGTTTTAGTAACTCTGTCAAAAAAGGAGATAAGGTTGGTGTGGCATGACTTATTCTTGATAAACCCATGCTGGCTACTACCAATTAACTCATTCTGTTCAAGGTGCTCACAGACAGGGCATTTGATACTGCTCTAGAATTTTTCCAGGTATTGATGTCAAGCTGACAGACCGGTAATTTCCTAGCTTTGTCTTTCTCCCCTTCTTGAAGATCGGGACAACATTCGCTTTTCTCCAGTCTTCTGGCACAACACCAGTACTCCATGACATCTCAAAGATTAGAGCCAGAGGCTCTGAAATAACATCTGCAATTTCTTTTAGCACCCTGAGATGCAAGCCATCTAGCCCTGGAGATTTGAAAGTATTTAAGGCAGCTAGATGCTCTCTAACATTCTCTTACTTACTCTGGACTGGCAGTTCCTCCTTCCTTCATATGCCCTGAATTCTTCAGTTTGTATACAGCTCACCTTATGGTTAAAGACTGATGCAAAGTGAGAGTTGAGTAATTCCTCTTTGTCTTCATCCCTTGTTAAGACTTGACTGTCTTACCCCAGCAATGAGCTTATCCCATCCCTGTTCTTCTTTTTGCTCCGAACATAGGCATAGATTTTTTTCTTGTTATTTTTAGCATCCCTGTCAAGCCTCAGCTCCATCTGTGCTTTAGCCTTTCTGACACCCTCCCTACAAGTTCGAGCCTGCTTCTTGTACTCACCCTCAATAATTTGGCTCCCCTTCCATTTCCTGTACATTCCCCCTTTTAGTCTCAGCTCTTCAGAGAGTTCCTTGTTCAGCCACCTTGGCCTCATTACCCATCTCCCACCTTTCTTTCTTACTTCATTTTTCAGCATCTCCCATCCTTCTTGTGCAGATTTCCCCCTCAGCATTTCCAGCCACGAGATCCTACCTAATATTTCTCTGAGCTTTTTGCAGTCAGCCTTCCTGAAGTCCAGGATGTGAGTCCTACTATGGCCTGGTTTCACATCCCTCACTATGTCAAATTCCAAGTTGACATGGTCACTATTCCCCAAGGATCCTACAACATTCACCTCATCAACCAGTTCTTCCCTGTTAGTCAGAATTAAATCTAGGATAGTAGATCCTCTCGTTCCCACCTCCACCTTCTGAGAGATGAAGTTGTCCGCAAGACTATTCAAGAATCTGCGGGATGCGCCATGTCTAGCAGAGTTCGATTTCCGGTAAATATCTGGATAGTTGAAATCTCCCATAACCACTACATCCTGTCTCTGTGAAAGTTTAGCAAGCTGTTGTACAAATGCATCATCCCGTTCCTCCGGTTGGTTCAGAGGTCTGTAGTATGCCCCCACAACAATATCCCCTTCTTTCCCCCTGCTCTATCCTTACCCACACACTTTCAACAGGGCAACTCTCAAAATCCTGAATTTCTGTGCAGGTGTATTCCTTCTTGACATATAGTGCCACCCCGCCACCTTTTTTGTTTATTCTGTCCCGTTTGAACAAGGTATATCCTTCAATCGCTGTGCTCCATATATGAGACTCATCTCACCAAGTCTCAGTGATACCTATCAGATCATAATTACTTTCTAATATTTGAAGTTCAAGTTCCTCCTGTTTATTTCCCATACCCTGTGCCTTAACCATAACCTATCATTGTGCTTGCAGCTGTCATGGGTCAGCCAGGGCTCAGTGAGAGTGAGTACTCCTCTTGAGAAGAGGAGCCCTGTGTAGCCACCTCTGAGTCAGCAGAAGCTGGGAAAGCAGGAAGATGAGCTGCAGGCTTGTCAGGACTCACAGCCAACAACTGGTGCAGAACCACCAACACCCCCAATTTAGTAGGTGAAACTCAGTTGATTGTTTCCAGCCCTCCAGTATCACCCACACCCTTAGAGCGCCATAATCAGAGGCTAAGTGCAGAGCTACAGGAGAGACAACAGAGTGCACGCCTCCTGGCTCAATGCCAGCTGCTTGAGTAGCTGCAGGAATACCCCTGAGCAGCTGGCTGCAAGCATGACCCTTAAGCATATGACTATAAAAACCAGCCAAGGGAGGCTATTGGGCGTGGAAGCAACAAGCTGCAATCGCTCTGACCCTGTGACCACTGTATTGGATCCTGCCTCTACCCTGTGTCTCTTTGGACCATTTCCTGAGTCTGCCTTCGTCTTGCTCCTGCATCTGCTCGTGAGTAACTCTCAGATTCTCAGACCTTCCTGTACGGACTGACTCTCGGACTAGACTCCTGACGCTGTGCACAGCCTTGGACCAGACCTTGACTACACTTCTTGAGTTGGTGCTCTTGTCCTACTCGCTCCGCACTCTGACAGCACACCCTACGCCATTCCTGGCCTGGCTAGCAACAGCACCACTGTTTGACCATGGTTACTTTAGGGCCAAACCAGACATTACGGCACCCACGGGTCCTACCTTGGGTTGCCAGCTCTGGGTTGGGAAATAACCAGAGATTGTGGGGGTGGAGCCTGGGAAGGGTGGGGTTTGAGGAGGGGGAGGGACCTCAGCTGGGCACAATGCCCCAGAATCCACCCTCCAAAGCAGCCATTTTCTGCAGGGGAACTGATTGCTGTTGTATGGAGATCAGTTGTAATAGCAGGGGTTAGGGTTAGGGTTAGGGTTAAGGCCCCACCTGGAGATTGGTGACCCTAATTAGGGAGCTGCAGTTTTTCATTATCTCCATGCTCTGTGCACATGCGTGTAGAAGAGAGAGAAGAGATTGGATTTCTACCCCGCCCTTCGCTACCCAAAGGTGTCTCGGAGCAGCTTACAAACTCCTTTCCCTTCCCCTCCCCACAACAGACACCCTGTGAGGTAGTTGGGGCTGAGAGAGCTCTGACAGAAATTGCTCCTTTTCAAGAACAGCTGTGCCAGAACTATGGCATGCCCAAGGTCATCCAGCAGGTGCAAGTGGAGGGGTGGGGAATCAAACCTGGTTCTCCCAGATTAGAGTTTGTGCACTTAACCACTACCCCAACTGGTAGGTGTAGGACAATTTTTTAAAATGGCTTATTGTTACAGCTTGCGCTTCTGGTAAAGAACTCAGTATCCACACAAGCTTCATCAGCGCAGGTCATTGAGTCACTCCCGGCCTGTTCTGTGCAACAAATGGCCTCTGGTCCCCACACCACACTTGACTTTTACTGTCTAGGTCACTGGAACTCCAGCGCCATTCTAGTAACAAGTGCGGGGATGAGCGCCCGTCGAAGGAGACCCCCGTTGCATCCGTGTGTAATTGCGCAGAGCCGGGGAAAATGCCGGCTTTTAAAGGTCAGCTTTTTCCGATTGGATTTTGTTACATCTGGAAAGGCCAAAATCTCACCTTTCGATATTGCCTTAGAGGGGGCAGCAAAGGAAGTCAGTCAGGGCACGAATGCAGCTGGCGTTTCGCCTCTTGTGGTAATGCTTTCTTCCCCCCCCGCCATGATGGCCGTCATGCCACCTCCACCTTTCCCACTCGGTGACAAATCAGTGCGTTACTTGAGTAGGACGTTAAGGAGATCTCTCTGGAGCTCGGAGGGGGTAACCAATTTATTTAGCAGTCCATTTATGGCTTCCTGTCCTCTCCACACACATGCACAAGCTTACACATGTTCTTTCTCCCCCTCCCAACCTAATAGCTGTTTACTTCCCACTGGGGGCATACATTCGTTTCTGATTAAGTGCCATTTAGCTGGTGGCCTGCTTGCTCATTTAATTTTTATAGACTTGTCCACCCGGGCAAGGACTGAAAGGGAAGAGTCGACGGTAGAGAGGGGGGGAATCAGGAGGCGACGTCCTGATTAAGTTTGATTTTTCCTTTTCTGGGGAAGTTGCAATGCATCCATCCAGGGTAACGGTGCCACTTAGGGTTGTCAGCTCTGGGATGGAAAATACCTGGAGACTTTGGGGGGTGGATCCAGGAGAGGGCGGGGTTTGGGGAGGGGAGGGGCCTCTACATGGTATAGTGCCGTAGAGTCCAATGTTCCCTCTAAGCTGCGGAGTCTTGTGAGCAAAAATTTTACTTTAACCAGGGGTGTCTGAATGTGGTTTTGAGCTGCACTTTTTCCTCCCAGTTGAGAAAACGTGGTGCGAATGCCAGATGCAGAATCACCCGTTTTTTCAGAACACCACTTGGTGGCAGGAGGAGGAGCAAATGTTGCTAGTGTGATTTTCACTGCTCTGCCTGCTATAGGAGCCTCTTTCCCTTCTGCTTTGCTTGTTCCTTCTGGGAATCATCAGGGGGGGTTGCCAGGATCTGGGCTGTGCCACCAGAGGCCTACGAGGCCCAGGGAGCCTAGCTAGCAGTAGGGGAGGCTGGGCCTACAAACCCCAGAAGGCCTTGGGAAGTTTTGGTGCCGATTTTGGCCAAAAGGGAAGAAGAGGGCTTGGGAATAAAAGAACTGGTGCAAGAGAAAAAGCTGTTCTTCTTCCCAGGGAACAGGGCCAGAAGGGAGGCTGCTGTGGGGAAGAAACCCTCATCCTGAGGGAAGGGTGAGTAGACTAAGGCCACTTGAGAGGGTGAGCTAGGGACAGTATACTTAGATGTGTTAGGGCATTTGATTTCATTTCTTTTCACCCACTTACTGTTGTTATTCCTGCACATTGTTTGTTTGACCTCCTATAAAATAAACCGTTTTCATTGTTCAGTCTGCCTGGTCCTCACGCTCATTTCAGCTAAAAGGGAGTTCTAAAGGCCTGGGAGGGTGCTCTGGACCTTCTCAAAGGAGTCTGGAACCAGAGTGGTGGCAGCGTCAGTGACACCCCACCTGAGCCGTGATAGGAGTGTATCCACATTGTGATGTATATACTACACACATGACATCATCCTCTATTCAACCTGTTTCTGTATTTCCCCACGCTTTCCTGTGATCTTTCCTAGACGTGTTTTGATGCAATCTGTCTGGAAAGACTGTGGTCAAAGTACCTTGGGGTATCATATGCATGGGAAATGTGTACTTTTCCCGTATCGGATCCACACTGGAACCATTTTCCTTCAGCCCTGCTCTGCTTTTTCCCTTCTACCAGTGGGCTTTTTCAGACTTTTAAAAATTGGCAATACCTATAGTCCAGGCTAGCCCAATCTCAGAAGCCAAGGAGGGTCGGCCCTGGCTAGTATTTGGATGGGAGACCTCCAAGGAATACCAGGGGCATGACGTGGAGGCAGGCAGTGGCAAACCACCTCTGAACGTCTCTTATCTTGAAAACCCTATAGGGTCACCATGAAGCATCTGTGACTCAGTGGCACTTTCCACCACCATATTGCTACCACAATCTATACCAACAATGTACTAGTTCGCAACTTTCATTTGGGAAAAAAGAGTAAGTCTGTATCCCCTTTGGTTGCACTATTGTAAGGGAAAAGGCTGCATGTTTCTCCTTAAATCTCTGCAACCAAAAGGGCTAAAGACTGACCTTTTAAAAAGCTGGGATCTAGTAGCTTGCTGCAATATATTATTATAATATTGTAATGCTATGGCAATTACCACTTTTTTTTGAAGATGTGAAAAAGCCCTCCAGTAGTAGGAAGTGTTGGGGTATCTGGGGTGGGCGGTATATTCATCTAAATAAATAAATAAATAAATAAAATATGTGTGTGCTGCAAGGTGTAATTCAGTCGTTATAGGGTTAATCTGCTTTACCTTGTGTGCTATTGTTTAGACTGACCTGGAAGGGATACCTGGCTCAGAGCCAGTGAAAACAAAGCCGGTGAAATCTAAGTCTGTTTACTCACAATCATTGGTTAATGCACTCAGGTGATTTCCTTCTAGGGGTCAAGAAGAAGGAGAATCTCCATTACAGTTGTTGTTGAGAGGCTGTGTGGTCGGTCTGTTTCATAGCTGTGGAGATGTCGCCTTTGTTATTTTGTAGCTTTTCCTGTGAACCCTTCCCTTTAGAAATAAAGATTTTTTACACAGAAAGAAATGCCTCCTCTCCAATGAAGCAAAGACCCATTGCGAACTCTGAATATCTAAGTATTTTTGCCTGTTTTTCCAACAGGAAGGACGTGGCAGTCACTGTAGGTTGAGGCAAGGAGAGTGCAGGGGAAACTTCTGTGTTGATGCTTTTTGGGCACTGCAAATACCTCTGCATTGGCAGCCAGCAACAAGAGCAACACAGAAAATCATCTCAGTGTGGAAGGCTTCCTGGTTGGGGACTGCTGGGTGAAAAAAAAATGCTGGATTCAGGGGTCTGGTCCTGCAAAGGCGTTTTTTTATATTCTTCTGTCTCATCCAGATCCCTCAAGTGTGTTTTTCCCCCCAGATTTGACTCAGTGAGAAAAAGAGATTGTTAGTGTGTTCCCAAATAATGTACCTACTACTCCCCAAATATAATGCAAAAATTACTTGGTCTGGAGATTCTTTTCTGCTTCCTTCTGAGAGACGCGAGAGAGGGCTCATACTTAGAACCATGGTCGTGAGGCTCCATCGGGGAGTCCCATTGACATGTTCCCATGCATGTTCTCTCTTTGACACCTGTGCCATGGCAATTTCCGTGGCACTCCAGTGTGCCTTGTCTTGGGAATGAGGAAATTCAGCCCTCTGCAGCAGCCAATGGGAGACTCCTGTGGTCATCTCTTTGACCTTAGGAATTGTTAATGTTAGTTACCTTGGAGCCAGAGCCTTTCTAGGGGATGGACTGATTAGCCATCATTTGGTAGCTGCTAATGAACTGCAGCTGCTAGGGTAATTTCGTAAAAATTGGAAGTGATTTCCTTCATTGTCATTCATTGGCAGTGAGGTTGCGTTTTTGTGTGCTGGAGGATACATAGAGGAAAAAAGTGCAGGGATCTCATACACAGGCTGCCACGGTAACCCTTAAGGGGATATTCGAGTTTTGCCTAGACACAGGAGCCTGATGCTGAGTGCGGCCAATAAAATCTCCCAAGAAGTATATGGCAAAGAAGGTAAACTTACATTGGTTCAAGTAGATCTAGTTTGCATTCAGATTACAATCAAAAAGAGAGAGAGAAGAACCTAATCTAAAGGCTGCGGTCACACGAGCAGTTTACCGCAATATGGTAGTGTTACCTTTACGGATTTAAAGAACATAATTAGACGACAACATCTGCCTTCTGTACCCCAGTCATCAGCACCCCGTGTTGCCCCGCTTTGGAAGTGGAGTAATCGGGCACCAGGGAAAGGCTGAACCTTCCCTTCTGTTTCCGCCTCCTTTAAAAAAATATATATAAGGTAGCAATGGTTGTCAGTCGCCCTGGCCAAGTAGTCATTCTGGATCAGCAGCAGTGCTCCCTCTAAACTGTGGAGTCTTGTGAGCCCAAATTCTCCTTTGTGAGCTACTGGCATTAAAGTTGTGAGCGAGCAATTTGGCTGCTGCATAAATCAGTTTGCTCTGGAGCTCTCCTTCCTGAGCTAAGACAAAAATGTATGAGCCGGAGGCTAAAAAATTTTGAGCTAGCTCACACTAACTCAGCTTAGAGGGAACACTGATCAGGAGTCCCCGGTGGGGGGTTGATTTTGAGTGACACCCCCCCCAGCCCCTTTCTCTTATTTCAGCATCAGAGAGCATCCCATGATTGACACAAGGGTAAATGCACTGATTTCAATGGGGCTACTCTTATGTAAATCTGCACTTAACCCCCCCCAGTATTCCACGGAAGAGAGGCAGAGGGAAGGAGGCTGAGAGGGGCTGGAGTACTTGGCAGTGTCAGGCTCCTTAGTCAGGTCACACAACACAGGGCTTCATCAGAAGAAAACTGTTTATTGGTGAATCAGAACTAAAGACACGTGTACGGCTTGTGTCAGGAACACCCGGGAACAATAGGGCCTTCTATGTTATACTACAGTCAAACACCCCCCTTAGCGAGCTGAAGCCAATGAATTTAATTCGCACTTACGGACAAAGCAAGTGGGCAAAGCAGGCAAACAATCTAAAAGCTGTTGGTTCCCAGCTTAGGAGTTCTGCAGATGGAGCTTCTACAAGGTCACACAGATGATAACATACAGACATTGCAAACGATAATGTTCAGAGGCTGGTAGACGAAGAGTACTCCCTCCACACTCCATCCCCATGACAGGGCTACCTGACAAGCAGTAATGTGCGTGGGTGAAAGACAAAAAGAGAGAAAGGGAGAGAGAGAATGCCCCAACAATATGAACAATCGACCATGGGGTGAGCATGCAGTTAAGCCAGTTCAGGGTGGGATGTCTGATCAAAACTTCCCGCAACTATTTAAACCGCCACAAATAGAGACATAGCCAGAGTGTGCCGAGCCTCCAGTGTGACCACAGCCTAAAGAGTAATTTCCCTATCACAAATGGCCACATTGTCTGGCATCATATATATGAGGGCATTGTCTGTACATGAGAGACCTGCAGAGACCTGTGTGTCCATGGAAGGCCATGTGCAGTGAGAGGGAGAGGACAAAGTGAGAGAGAAGGAGACAGAGGGCGGTCCCCAGGTTAAGACAAAGAGAGGCATCCCACTCAAGGAGATAACACCAATACCCACTTAGAGTGATGCAGCGCCCCCCAGTGTCCAGGCATGCTGTGGCACTTACTCCAACAACCCCTTGTTGGGTTCCTTGGAAGCTCATCAGTGCTTGATTAGGAACAAGCCGGGCAACTTTCCCCGATGGACTGCTTGCCTATATATACATGCATGTACCATCAAGTTGCAACCGACTTACGGCGTCCCCAGCAAAGGGCTTTCAAGGCAAATGAGAAGCGAAGGTGGTTTGCCCTTGCCTTCCACAGCAGCATCTTTCTTCATTGTCCCCTGTTATGCATTACCTTATGTAGATAGCCTGAATGGAGAAGAAGCCTGAGCGTCAGTCACAAGCTCCGTAGACTCCCAGTACCCTAAAATCAACAACCTGATTGGCTGATGTCGTGGAACGGACCAATCAAGAAAGACTATGACTTTTGGCGGGAACAAACCCTATCGGCCTTAAGCGCTCACTCATGATTGGACCTTTGTATTCTAGGGGTGTGGCTTAGCGAGTTCTAAATTGTATATAAGTTGGGATTGTTCTGTGGGGGAGGGGCTGTTGTGTTCTGAGGTGAATAAAGAAATCACTTTTGAGAGAAGCTGCCTCAAGCCCAGTATATAATATCCCCCATCCCAGCACCAACCCTGCTTAGTTTCCATACCACTCCACTGCTTGCCTACCTGGTCATCCTTCTTCCCTACAGTGTGCAGCTGGGGAATGTCGGACATCTGGAAGTTCTCCATTCATGTCATGTGCAAAAGCGCTGCTCCACCTGAACAGAGCGTTCGTTGCTAGGATATTTCCCAGAATCCCCTGCGTGGGAGACAAGTCAATGTGGAAGACGTTCCTGGCATGAAAAGGGGAGGGGAAAGAACTTTAATCTTTTTTTAGAAACCATATGCTCGTTCTTTGAAGGGTCTCCAGCGGAGAGGCGGACCCCCAAACGAGATAGTTCTGTGTACAGGTAGTCAGGAGGGAGCCTGGGAAATAGATGGAGGCGTAGAAGCCAGCCTGGGGGGCAGGCATTCATTAGGCGGAGAAATGCCTCCCAGGCAGGAGGCCTCCAATACTCCATCAGGCTCCTAATGATTTTGTCAAGAGTGTTAATCCCGGGGGTGAGCAGCTGCATTTTGATCTCTGGCAAACAAATTGTGTCGCCAGGTAGACAGCCCAATATGGAGTCTGGCGCGACTGTGCCAAACAATCCATCAGCGCCTAAGTGGGGAGCAGAGACGTCAGTCAAGAAGGGTGTCACTCACATCCTGATGAGGAGCTTGGTTGTGCAGAGCGCATGTGAGAGAAGGCTTCGAACAGAGTCAAATCCCCCGTCTCGTTTCTGTCCTCAAAAAAAACAACACCCCGCTGGAATGAGGTGGGTGGGGGCTAGCTTTGCCAACTCTGGTTTGGGAAATTCCAGGAGATTTGGGGGTGGAGCCTGGGGAGGGCGGGGTTTTGGGAGGGGAGGGACCTCAGCAGGGTATAATACCACAGAGTCCACCCTCCAAACCAAGCCATTGACTCCGGGGGAACTGACATCTGTAGTCTGGGGATCAGTAGTAATTCTAGGAGTACTTCAGGCCCCACTAGGGTTGCCAGCTCTGGATGAGGAAATTCCAGAGATTTTGAGGGTGGAGCCTGAAGAGGGCAGGATTTGGGGAGAGGAGGGACTTCCACAGGGTATAGTGCCATAGAGACCCCTTTCCAAAGTGGCCATTTTCTCCGGGGAGATCCCCAACCACCACCTGGAATTTGGCAACCTTAGGCCCCACCTGAAGTGAGGACTAGCATCCTAATTATCATACCCAAAGGGTGGAATCAAGAGGGTATTCTACTTTGGAGAGACAGCTTGGTGTAGTGGTTAAGTGCACGAACTCTGATCTGGGAGAACTGGGTTTGAGTCCCTGCTCTTCCACTTGCACCTGCTGGATGACCTTGGGCAGACCATAGTTCTGTCAGAGCTGTCCTTGAAAAGGAGCGGTTTCTGTCAGAGCACTCTCAGCCCCACCTGCCTCACAAGGGTGTCTGTTGTGGGGAGGGGAAGGGAAAGGAGTTTGTAAGCTGCTCTGAGACTCCCTTGGGTAGTGAAGGGAAATAAATCCAATCTCCTCTTCTTCTTCTTTGTGAGCGACTGGCATTAAAGTTGTGAGCGAGCGGTTTGGCTGCTGCATAAATTAGTTTGCTCTGGAGCCCATCCTTCCTGAACGAAGACAAAAACGTGTGAGCCGGAGGCTAAAGAACTGTGAGTTAGCTCGTGCTAACTCAGTTTAGAAGGAACACTGCCCCCCCCCACACACACACAGAAAAACATCTTCCGGTCAGAAAAGGTCTGAATCGCAGCTCCTCCGAGCATCGGGCAAGAAACAGGGCAACCACCTCCAGAGCTACCGTTCTGCTTCTGTGACCTCTCCTGGTCAAGCCGCGCACCCCCCCCCCCCCAAATCGCCATGGCACCTTGTGTGCTGCAGGAATTCTTGGCCAGGCATTTGTGGAGCGACTCAACCTGACTTTTCTTCTTTGGATCCAGCCCAGGTCCATAAAGGGAGTTATCTGAGCCTGTGATAGATCCAAATGACAAAATCGAAACAAGGAGAGAGCTCCAACAGCTGCGGGAGATATGAAAGGAGGGAGGGGAAGCCGCAGCTGTGTAGGAAATGTCAAGAATGCTTTATTCGCGCTATATTTTGAGATTTACTCTTTCTGCCTCAGGCGCTGAATTATCTCGGGCTGTCTCTGACTCAGGGATTTGGGGGGGCAGGGAATGGAAAAGCGATCCTCACGGCAGAATACCGTAAGAAGAGCTAACCAAAGCAATGGGGGGGGGGAAATGCATGCGGTTCTTTGAGCCAACTGGCCCTCTTGGTGTAGTGGTTAACTTTGTTGTAGTGGTTAAGTGTGTGGACTCTAATCTGGGAGAACCGGGGTTGATTCCCCACTCCTCCACTTGCACCTGCTGGATGACGTTGGGCAAGCCATAGTTCTGCCAGAACTGCTCTTGAAAAAGAGCCGTTTCTGTCAGAGCTCTCCCAGCCCTCCTACCTCACAGGGTGTCTGTTGTGGGGAGGGGAAGGGAAAAGGAGTCTGTGAGCCGCTCTGAGACTCCGAGCGAAGGGCGGGGTATAAATCCAATCTCTCCTCCTCCTCCTCCTCCTCCTCCTCCTCTTCCTCTTCTTCTTCTTCCTCCTCCTCTTCTTCTTCTTCTTCTGCCAGGAAAGGTCCCCATGATCTAGTGCCCTGGGGGTTGGGTTTCCATCTCCAGCTGGGGAAGTTCTTATAGGTTTAGGGGCAGTGCTTGGGGTGGGTGGTGTTTGGAGAGGGGAAGGAGTTCAGTGGGGATGTGGTGCCACAGAGTCACACTCTGGCACTGCTCCTTCGGAGCCAGTCATTGTAGTTTGGAGATGAGTGATTCCTGGAGAACGACCTGGAGGTTGGTAACCTTACCTGGAGAGCCACCGACAGTTGAGACTAGCCATCAGTAGGCCAGCTCTGGCTTGGAAAATATCTGGAGATGTTGAGGGCGGAACCTTTGGAATTCTGACACAGTGAGGTGGGCACAGTCACAAAATGGCTGCCGCAGGAGGTGGAGCTAGCCACAAAAAGTGGCTTTTGCAGCTTACCTTCAGTCACGCAGTGAAGATCATCAGGCTGTGGTGGCAGCTGCTACCAGAGACATGTTTTTAAAAATCTGCACATTCAATCAAATTTCCAATGGCCGATCAGAAGCCTTGCTTGGCAAAAGCCCTCTCTGGCTCTGCCCAGTTTCTTAAAACACTTGGCAGTCACAAGGAAAGGTGTCAGTGGGCACCACAGTTGGGACCTCTGGCATAGATGCATGTCACCCTTTCAAAGCTGCATTGTAATATGAAATAACATCTAGGGAAGGGCTTGAGAATTCAGCTGGGAGAAATCTCCGCTTAGTTCTCTTGGGGACTGTGTTATTCCCTTGACACCAGTGAGGCTCAGGAGCTGAGCACCCTGGGACAGCTTTTATGCTTGGAGATGGAGAGGAGGGCTCGCTTGAGTGCATTTCTTCTGCTTCCATTGAACAGCTGCCTAGACGAAATTCAATGATTTTCCAAGGACTTCAGAATCTTGAACTCTGCGCTGCTCTTCCCTGCTATCTTGCTTGGCTGGTCCTTTGCCATCTTCCTGCTTCTCATCTGTTAGTGTGGCCAGGGTTGCCAACTCTGGGTTTGGAAATTCCTGGAGATTTGGGGATGGAGCCTGAGGAGGGCGTGGTTTGAGGAGGGGAGGGGCTGCAGCACAGGGTTGCCAGCCTCCAGATGGGGCCTGGAGGTCTCCCGTTATTAAAATTGAGCTCCAGGCAATAGAGACCAGTTCCTCTGGAGAAAATGGCTGCTTTGGAGAATGGACTGTATGGCATTGTACCCTGCTGAAGCCCCTCCCCTCCCCTCTCCAAAACCCGCCCTCCCCAGACTCCACCCCCAAATTCTCCAGGTGTTTCCCCATGCAGAGCTGGCAACCCTACTGAGTCAGTGAAGTACAAACCCATAGAGTCTTCCCTCCAAGAGAAGAAGAGGAGACTGGATTTATACCCCGCCCTTCACAACCCAAAGGATCAGAGCGGCTTACAAACTCCTTTCCCTTCCCCTCCTTTCCCTTCAGCCTCCCCTGTGAGGTAGGTGGGGCCGAGAGAGCTCTGACAGAAACTGTGCTTTTTCAAGAACAGCTCTGATAGAACTATGGCTTGCCCAAGGTCATCCAGCAGGTGCAAGTGAAGGAGTGGGGAATCAAACCCCGTTCTCCCAGATCAGAGTTCGCACACTTAACCACTACACCAAGCTGGCCCCAAAGCTGCCATTTTCTCTGATTTCTGGAGTCTGGAAGTCAGATGTGATTCCGGGAGATCTCCGGGCCCCGCCTGGAAACTGGCAACCCTGGCTGGTGTGCTCTCCCGGCCCTCTGCAGATGCGCCAGTCATGAGCCCGGCCCGGGAAGATTGACATGGCATAAGTGGAAAAGAAGTTCAGCGTTAATGGAAGTCTGGTGCCTATGAAACCGGCACCATTTCTTCCTTCGGGAGACGGGCAAGGTTTCCTTCCTCTGTTGGAATACCAATGAGCCCAGTTGACCCTTTTGTTTTCAGGTGAATTTCTGCCTAGCTAACCATTCCTTCGCACTGAAACACAGCTTGGCTCCTCTCGCTAATGAGCGCTCTGGCAGGGCCCCGCTCCCCGTCCCCCTCCCCTGCAGCTCCCAGCTTCATCTGGCAACCCATTCTCCGAAGCTCCGGCCCATTTCTTTTCATAACACTGTCCTTAAACTGCTTTAAATAATTCTCTCGTTCCTTTTATGGGAGACCCCTGTCTGGTTTGTCCTGCAGAGGCGATCGTTTGCCTCTTTGCCCCCCGTTTATTGGCCCCTTAAGTGCCACGCATCGCGTCCCTTTAACTCCGGCCCGTAGATCACAACGTCTAATTCCTTTAATCATTGTTATCGCCTGCCTTTGGATCTCTGCTAGGCTATTGTCATGCCTCCCTATTAAATTTCCTTTTTCAGAAGTCCGGGAGAGGATGCAGCACTTCAAAAGTGTTTGGGCTGGGTTTTTTTGTTTTTGTTTTTTTAATAATAAAGAATGGATGAATAAACAGACTTGGTACATCAGCTCCTTGGGCTGTTCCCCGTTGCTGTTCCCCGTTGCAGGCGTTTCCCTCCTACCCGGCATCTTGGTGCCTTCAACAGTCCATTGAAATATTTTTTTCCCCCATTATAAATCATCAGATTCTCTGCATGCTCCTTGCAAAAAGGCATAAGCGCCTGGAGATCTGGTGTGTTGAATGCAATTCCCAAGGACATAACTCTAGGCTGAGTTATAGAAGACAGCTCAGTCCTGAGCATGGTTTCTCAAAAGTAAGGCCTGCTGAGTTCAATGACTTTCTGGCAGGCGTGCTTAGAATCCCAGCCTGAATGTACAATTAGCGCCAGATGTTTTCTATGCGAGGACAGGCTTGGGTAGTTTACCTGTTGCTGATGACAATCCGACACGGTGGCAACAGGGCTTCCACGTGGCAGGCTTCCCCGTGGTTTTCCCTTCCCAGTTTAGGGATGCTGAGTCCTCTCTGACCACTGGTGGGGGTGGGGGAGCATAGGGTTGCCACCTCTAGATTGGGAAACTCCTGGAGATTTGGGGGTGGGTCCTGGGGAGGACAGGGACTTCAGTGGGGTACAGGGTGGCCAGGTCTCCCCTGGCCATAGAGTTGCCAAACTCCAGGTGGTCTCCCCTGGCCATAGAGTTGCCAAACACCAGGTGGTCTTCCCTGGCCATAGAGTTGCCAAACACCAGGTGGTTTCCCCTGGCCATAGAGTTGCCAAACTCCAAGTGGTCTCTCCTGGCCATAGAGTTGCCAAACTCCAGGTGGTCTCTCCTGGCCATAGAGTTGCCAAACTCCAGGTGGTGGCTGGAGATCTTCTGGGATTAGAACTGATCTCCAGGAAATAGAGATCAGTTCAGCTGGAGAAAATGGCTGCTTTGGAAGGTGGACTGTATGGCATTATACCCTGTTAAAGTCCCTCCTCTCCCCAAACCCTGCCCTCTGCAGGCTCCACCCACAAAATCTAGAGGTATTTTCCAACTTGGAGCTGGCAACCCTGCCTGGCCAGGCCCCCACCCTCCACCAGGGCTTTTTTAAAAGAAAAAAATAATGTTTTATTGCATTTTTTTTTCAAAAAAGAACAAACATAATAAAATGAAGCGCTCTCAGGTACATATCTGTGGCAGTAACGGGATGACTGCTGGCACCTTTTCCTATCATTTTTTTGCCTTGTGGTATTCTGCTTCTGTCTTTTTTGTGGCGTGGCGTGGTTTTATTATTGGGTTTGTTTCTTTTGAAGGGGAAGTGATGTGTTGTGAGTGAGGACATATTTTACCTCAGAATATTCCAGGTCGCATATGCAACTGACAGTTCCAACTGTCTCACAGGGGGGAGGAGTTTGAGGTGCGGAATGGAGTGAAGTCCAATCAGCTTCCATATGCAAATGACCTTGAAACGCTGGCCCAATGAGAGAAGAGTAGCCTAGGCTGCAGTGGGTGGGAGAGAACTCAGGCAACACAGCCAGTGGATAGATCACTTGTGATTGACATATCATGGAGCCAACTGATTTTGGCAGGCATAGAATGTTGTCAGACTAAATTGCAATTATGTATAAGGAGAGATTATTATGATAGTCAATGGCCAGCTGGAAAAAAACAACAAAGGAAAGCACCCCTTGGTACTAGGGAGAGGAAATGGCTGCTTCGTGGACAAGGGTTAGGAAAATGGCCACCTTGTGGGTGGGATCAGGGACATCCAAACTTTCCCACTCACAGAACAACCATCCAGGCTGCGCTGCAGTTGTGGTTGCCAGGTCCCTCATAGCAACTGATGTGGGGGGGGACACTTACCAGCAGCGAGGAGAGGCCTAGGCTGGCATCGCCGGCAATGTGGCAACATCACATCTTGGGCGACATGGTATGCTCTGGTATTTGGGGGGGGACACTCTATGGTAGAAGCCATTTTTACTGTAGACTCTTTGCCGAATACCAGAGCATCCCGTGTTGCCGGTGATGCGATGACATCACTTACAGTGCATGTCGGAAATGATGTCACCACGTTGATGGCATGCCGCCCTAGGCCTCTCCTCACTGCCAGTAAGTCCCCCTGCTGGTGGGGCCTTCAGGGTGGGGATCCTCTGCCTTCAGTGGGGACCTGGCAGCTCTAGCTTCAATCTTTCCCAAATCTTTGCAGCCCAGCAAGTTTGCAAAAGACCCGAGAGAAGCTGGGAAACCCCAGGAAATTCATGAATGCCCATTGATGCTGGGTGGAATAAGTTGGGGGGGGTGGGGTTGCCAGTCTTCAGGTGGGGCCTGGAGATCTGCCGCTTGTACAACTGAGCTTCAGCTGACAGCTCATGTCTCAAGTGGAATCTGTGGTTCTCTCGTTAAATGCTTTGCACTGCAACTTGTTTTTGAACCGTGACCACCAATTCTACTTTGTTAATTGATTGGCTGTCATTACGTTGCAGTAGGCTGATGTTTACTGGTAACTTGTGAGACTTGTGAATTTTTTTTGATGGTCTACCCTTGCGGTTTGTGTTTCTGGATCTTCTTAGCAGTGGCTGGAGGTCTCCCAGAATTACAACTGATCTCCAGCTGACAAACATTGGCTCCCCTGGAGAAAAGGGCTACTATGAAGGGTGGACTCTGGGGCATTGCACCATGCCGAGGCCCCTCCCCTCCCCAAACCCCGCCCTCTCCTGGATCCAACCCCAAAGTCTCCTGGTATTTTCCAACCCAGACCTGGCAACTGGGGGGGGAGAAGAAAATGCTTTCCAACATCATCAAACTTGGGGCAAATCACCTGTATGGAAATGGCCCTAAAACCAAAAATATGCAAACCAAGTAGTGTACAATCCACTTGGCATTCTACCGCTTTCTCCATCTTTATGAACAAAGTTTGAGTCCAGTGGCACCTTTGAGATGAACAAAGTTTAATTCTGGGTATAAGCTTCCGTGTGCCTGCACTGTTATCTGAGGAAGTGCGCATGCACACAAAAGTGCATGCCTAGAATTAAACTTTGATGGCCTGAAAGGTGCCATGGCCCTCAGGCTTTGTTCTGTTGCTTCAGACCAACACGGCTACCCACCTGAATCCATCTTTAGGTTTGCTAAAGGTTTCCCTTGATCGGAAGCCAGTTGAATCTGACTCTAGGGTTGCGGTGCTCATCTCTGTTTCCAAGCCGAAGAGCCAGCGCTGTCCAAAGATGTTTCTGTGGTCATGTGGCCAGCATGACTAGACGCCGAGGCGCATGGAATGCTGTTACCTTTCCACCAAAGCAGTACCTATTTATCTACTTGCGATTTCTTGCTTTCGAACTGCTAGGTTGGCAGGAGCTGGGACTAGAGACAGGAGCTTACTCCATTATGCGGCACTCGGGTCTCGACCTGCTGAACTACTGACCTTCTGGTCTGCAGTTCGGCATCTTAACCACTTGAGTCACCGCAGCCCTGAATCCATCTTTACGGTCTCTCGAAATAAGATAAATTCCCATGCTCCATTGCTGGCTGAATCGGCAATGCCAATATTATATTACATGATGCTGATGACGCAGTATTGTGTGAAGGGTTGCCAGGCCTGGGTTGGGAAATACCTGGAGATTACGGGGTGGTACCTGGGGAGGGAAGGGACCTCAGCATGGTACAATGCCACCTTTCAAAGTAGCCCTTTTCTCCAGGGGAACTGATCTCTTTTTGGCTGAAGACCAGTCATAATTCTGGGAGATCTCCAGCCACCGCTAAGTGGATGACAGCCCTAATCGTGCGCCAGGACGCTGTTAGGTTTGCGCCAATTGATAAAGGCCTCTGTCGAATACCATGGACAAGAAGGCCTTAATGTTAACGATGATAAATCTAAAGCAACGGTCTTTTCTAGGTCATGATCTCCAAAATACAAGCCAGAGAATTGGCAAGCAAACATTAGAACAAGTTAATCAGTTTTGTTACTTAGGGGTCTCCTTCCAGACAAATTTGCGATGGAAGATCCTTCTTAGGAATGTTTGGAGAATAGGACCTGGAGTCTTTTTTGCCGGGTAGCTTTGACACCGTTGGGTTGTGAAAGAGGCCTTGGACTCCACTTAATACAAAACAGCATTTTGATTTGGACATGGTCATTGTACCTACCTGGACTCACTGTACCCTTTGACGAAGGATTTTCTTTGAAACGGTCTTAATATTACATACGATACCATTGGGGGTATATGGGAAGGTATTTTTTCTATGGACTGTTATTGCCCCTAGGGCTGCGGTCACACGTGCCAGTTGAAGCGCAGGGGAAGAGAGGCTGTTTCCTCCGGAGGAATTTGACAGGCAGTTGTGAGATCACACAGCCTTTTGAAGCTGTGGGCGCAGCCCGTCACTGTGTGATCAGACACAACTGTGGGTGAATCGGGTTTTTTTTTTGCCATTTGTTTCCCTTGCGCATAAATGAGTAATTGAGGAATTGCACCTCCGCACTGAGGACCCCCTATGGATTATGCAATGATGCGCATACCGTAAAGGGGGGAAAAACATGGCGCAGAGTCGGGATGGGCTGATCAGACTATCCCAACAGCATGAGAGCGTGCCTGAGTGATCAGACAGGGGGAAGTCCACCCGTGGCCTGCCTTATCCAGATAACACCAGACTTTCCCCAGTGTCTTTTAACTCCGCTTCCGTGGCGGAGCAGCACGGGTTGCCGACGACTGCAGGATGCTTCCCAGCGGTTGCTGTCTGATTGCTCCCTTTAGAACCGTCAGGTATTCACACCTATGTCGGATCTAAAAGAGCGTGTGATCACAGCCTAATAGGGCTTGTGTTTGTGGACTATTTTGGATTGTATTACTTTAAGAATCATCATTCTGTGGTTTGTGTGACTTTATGATGCGCGTTACGTTCTTTTGAAGTGCTGCATGTGTTTACGTATTCACTATATTTAATATATTCCTATGAGTATCATTACCAGGCCCGTAGTTACAGCGGGGCATCTGGGGGCCTGGCCCCTTGACTTACTGCCAAGGCCCCCCTGACTTCCGATCCAGTCCAGGTGCTCCCTTCAGGGTGTGTGCAGGTACCCCCTGACTTATTTAAAGGCCCTCCTGAATTAAAAAATCCTGGCTACAGGCCTGTTCATTACTTGTCTTTAAAAACTTTTGGGGAGGTTTTCTATGTTTTCATTTGTAGATTTATACTTTCCCTTCCCGGTTAGTTTTGTGTCCAGTTTGGATAGAAGCTTGTCCGGAAACACTGGATCAGCTGCTGACAAAATGTTTGTGTAATCTTACTGAGTCTTTAGGTCTGTAGCGAGGACTGTTCTGAGATCAGAACTGGGTGTTCATTCCCTTGATGCCTGAGTTAGGGCGGCTGCCCTTCGGACGTGGTTGGAGATTGTACTCACTTTGGAATATAACAGTTGCCTTTTATGGTTAAGAAAGGACTCTCACATAAGCTCAGGGAAGCAACTGATAGCAACTTTCTCTGTCTTGAAAACTTGTTTTATGTGGAAATCTAAGACATCTGGGAGAAAGCTCAACTAAAACCCCGTTCTCTGAGAAGCTTGCTTTCCACACACTAGAGGTTTATGACACAGGGGAGTGCTCAGATGTGATTTCTCATGTGTCTGGCCTGCAGGGATAGCGAGTATATAGTCCTAGGAGAGACGGTACCGTATTCTTTTTTCTGTACATCTGATGAAAGTTCTTTGCACTCTAATTTTAAAGCTTTTTTAGAAAGTCTCCGCATTCATCAGTCACCATCCGCTGAGCACAAAAGCAGTTCCGACAGCCATCTTGTCACTGCCAAAAGATTAGCTCAGACCTCGGGTTGCCACTTTCCAGGGAAGTTCAGCCGTTTGAAATGTATTATAGGCCTAGTCACATCATAGTTCTGGTCACCACATCTCAAAAAGGATATTATAGCATTGGAAAAAGTGCAGAGAAGGGCAACTAGAATGATAAAAGGGTTGGAACACCTTCCCTATGAAGAAAGGTTAAAACGCTTGGGGCTCTTTAGCTTGGAGAAACGACGGCTGAGGGGTGACATGATCGAGGTTTATAAGATTATGAATGGGATTGAGCAGGTTGAGAAAGAAGTACTTTTCTCCCTTTCTCACAATACAAGAACTTGTGGGCACTCCATGAAATTGCTGAGCAGTCGGGTTAGAACGGATAAAAGGAAATACTTCTTCACCCAAAGAGTGATTAACATATGGAATTCACTGCCACAGGAGGTGGTGGCAGCTGCAAGCATGGACAGTTTCAAGAGGGAATTAGATAAACATATGGAGCAGAAGTCCATCAGTGGCTATTAGCCACAGGGTATAGATGGGAATTCTCAGTCTGGGGCAGGTGATGCACTCTATTCTTGGTGCTGGAGGGGGCAGCAGTGGGAGGGCTTCTAGTGTCCTGGCACCACTGCTGGACCTCCTGATGGCACCTGGTATATTTTGGCCGCTGTGTGACAGAGTGTTGGACTGGATGGGCCATTGGCCTGATTCAACATTGACTTCTCTTATGTTCTTATGTTCTTATAGTTTAATATTGGCGATTCCCAGTCAACAGAACTTAAACACAATAGCGTGGCACCAGTATGGTATAGGAACTAATACTAAGACTCTCGAAACATTGCCTTCAGTACTTCAAGACTGTGATGAATCAACAACAGCAGACAAGCCTGATGAAGAATACGCAAACGGAATAATTACTCGAATGCCGTTGTTTGTCGTTGTTGTTTTTGTAATAAGTATATTGGATTAGGACCTTGTACCTATGCTAGGTAAAGGCAAAAGTTCCCTTGCTCGAAAGCCAGTCGAATCCGACTCTAGGGTTGCGGTGCTCATCTCCGTTTCAAAGCCGAAGAGCCAGCGCTGTCCGAAGACGTTTCCGTGGTCATGTGGCCGGCATGACTAAACACCAAGGCGCACGGAATGCTGTTACCTTCCCACCGAAGTGGTACCTATTTATCTACTTGCAATTTCTTGCTTTCAAACTGCTAGGTTGGCAGGAGCTGGAACTAGAGACGGGAGCTCACTCCGTCTTGCGGCACCCGGGTCTCGAACTGCTGAACTACTGACCTTCCACAGCCTGCAGTTCAGTGTATTAACCACTTGAGCCACCGCAGCTCCTTTGTGCCTATGCTAAGACCTCATTATTTGCTGTGAATATTTCGACAGAAGTGACATCATTCTGAATGTACTGTTGGGCTTCATGGTTAATGCTCAAGTTGTATTTTTGTTAATGAATCATTCTAAAAATAGTTGCTGTAGATTTTCCGGGTTGTGCAGCCATAGTCTTGGCATTGTAGGACCTGACGTTTTGCCAGCAGCTGTGACTGGCATCCCCAGAGGCATAACACAGAAAGATGGAGTACTCTCTGTGTCAGGGTGAGCAGAAAAATGGTAGGCAGGTAATTTATATCTACCCTGGAAGGTGGGGTAGGGCTGAGTCATTATCTTGTAGTAGTTCTCCAGGTTATGAACATGCTAATGGAGGAGCTTTCCTGAGGAGGTTCTTTTGTCCATGGATTGTTTCCTGAGGAGGTTTCCTGTTTCCTGAGGAGGTTCTTTTGTGTGTGGAATGGCTATTGAAACTCTAATCTTATCTGTAGTGCTATTGTCAGCTGTAGAGCATTTTGTGTTTTTCAGGACAGGAAACCATGCCCTATTTATTTTTAAACTCTCTTCTGTTGAAATTGTGTTTATGTTTATGAATTTCAGTGGCTTCCCTGTGTAATCTGACATGGTAATTGGAAGTGTTGTCCAGCCTTTCAGTGTCTTGGAACCAAATGCTGTGTCCTGTTTGGGTCAGGCTACGTTCAGCCACTGCTGATTTTTCAGGTTGGCCAAGCCTTCGACAACCTATTCTACAAATGCCTAAAAAATTCACATTTAGCATAATATAAAGACAGGGTGGGGGTGGGGAATTGTAAATTTATACACGGTGATTTAGTGTTTTACTTTCCAGGTGAGACCTGGAGATCTCCAGCTATTGCAGTTGGTCCCAGTGCTCCCTCTAAGCCGTGGAGCCTTGCGAGCAAAAATTCTACTTTGTGAGCGACTGGCATTAAAGTTGCAAGCGAGCGATTGGGCTACTGTGTAAATGAGTTCGCTCTGGAGGCAATCCTTTCTGAGCTAAGACAAAAAATGTGTCAGCCGGAGGCTAAAAAACTGTGAGCTGGCTCACACTCACTCAGCTTCGAGGGAACACTGGTTCCAGACCATCGATATCAGTTCCACTGGATAAAATGGCTGCTTTGGAGAGTGGACTCGATGGCATTATACCCTGCTGCAGGGCCTTCTTTGTAGAAAAAGCCCAGTAGGAACGCATTAGCATAACCGGCCACACCCAACAGCAGAAACTCATTAGCACACTAGGTCACACCCCTGACAGCTCAGCTCATTGGCATATTAGGCCACACCTCCATGTTACCAGGAGTGTGGTCATCCAGCCACACCCACTTTCTTCTGCTTATTCTGTTTACCTTGTTCGTTGTCAAAACCCAGGGCTTTTTTGGTAGCAGGAACTCCTTTGCATGTTAGGCCACACAGCCCTAATGTGGCCAATCCTGATGAGTTTCTGCTGTTGGGTGTGGCCTATTATGCTAATGAGCTCCTGCTGGGTGTGGCCAACTTGGGAGCCAGCCGGAACTCTGTTCCGGTACGTTCCTGCCCAAAGATAGCCCTGCCCTGCTAAGCTCCCTCTCCAGGCTGCACCCCCCAAATCTCCAGCTGTTTCCAAACCCATGGCTGGCAACCCTGGCTCCGACCTGATCTTCCACCAATGTATATAATATGGATTCGAAACCGGTGTTCTGCTGCACTTCACATGGACTTCGCTTTTGCCCCCAAGCGACCTCACCTTGTGCTGTGATCCTGGCCAATTTCAAACACCTTGCAAGGGTCAAGAAATGTTAGCTTCAGTTTTGAGGCTTGAAACTCGGAAGGTGAAAATCTCTAGCTCGCCAGCCAGCGTTTGAGCCGGGACTCTGCCTTCTAGCCAAGACAGATGTCGCTCAAAGCGCCAGTCCTACGAGCACGTTGTGGGAAAGCTGCTGTTACTTGTGATCTAAACAGAAGATGGCTTCGGGGTGCTTTTGCCTTTAAAGCCCTGGATGAATCCCTGCTAAAATAAGGACAGCGTATCTCTGAACATTCCCGCCCCCCCTTTCAAGAGTCACTGTGAGCAACGGGCTTTATTCACTCTTTTAAGTAATAGCCCAGAATGTACCTGCTTTGCATGAATTTCTTTTCCGGAATCCTGCACAAACGTAACCCAGATCCGATGGTTAGGAAAAACTGGCCTCTGTAGCATGTATCAGTCATACTGCCCAGTGGCTGATCTCAGAGCACAGGTATGTGGATCAGGACCTTCAGGTACCCCAGAGGACCCAAACTGTGAAGGACTTTGGCGTGTTTGCAGATGGTCTCGAAAGCAAGGATCTCAATGCACTCACTGAAAGGCCTTTGCTGGAAATGGGAGAGAGTTTCCAGTCACCTCCGTTCACTTATTAACCCAGGTGTGTTTCTACTGCTGCAATTCTGTGGGGAAACGTTCATTACTGTCAGAAGCCCTAACTCAGTCAGCCAAACACCATGTCTTGTGGTTCAAACAAGAATAGCGTTTATTGGTAAGCTGCAATAGAAAGGTTACTGGAGCAGATACATTGTTCAGAATAACTTGGTTACACAAAGCAGGCAGTTATACAGGAAAGGGGTGAATGGGGACCCCCTTCTACCAATCAGGGAATAACATGCGAATGGGAATCGAAAGTTACTACGCTAATGAAGTTCCCACCGCCCCCATTAATCTCAGCAAAGCTGCAGCTTTGAAAGCGATAGGAAAGCTCGCAGCTTGACTCCTCCAAGGTCGGAATGTTCAGTCTACCAAAGATAGGGGTTGCCAGAGTAACATTCCATTCTCACACACCAGGCATAAATCTACACCCCTACGATCCCAACCTCCCGCCCGTCACGCCACCATGGCGCCCACAGCCATCCTCCCTCCCTTCCATCCATCATGGCAGGACTACCTGACAATTACGTTCGTTCAGGCTCCTTATGGAGAAGGAAATACAGGCTGAGTCGGGATTCTTTTGAACCAAGCCAAGAAGGTGGAACCCAGGAATAAAGAGAGGCACTGCGGTTGCCAATCCGTTTTAGAAACTAGGAAGGATTCATGGAGGATAAGTCTGTCAGCGGCTACCAGCCACGGTGACTGAGAGGAACCTCCACATTCAGAGGCACTAAGCCTCTGAATCCCAGAGCCAGGAGGCAACATCAGGGGAAGGCCTTGGCCTCCATGCCCTGTTGTTGGCCCTCCAGAGGAACTGGTTGGCCACTGTGTGAGATGCTGAACTAGGTGGACCCTCACTGGTCTGATCCAACAGGGCTCTTCTTATGTTCTTACCAGGGGAAGGCCTCAGCCTCTCTGCCGTGCTGTTGGCCCTCCAGAGGAACTAGTTGGCCACTGTGTGAGACAGGATGCTGGACTAGAAGGACCATTAATTTGATTCAGCAGGGCTCTTCTTAGGTTCTTAGGAATGTCCCGGCCTTTATGCCCTGTTGTTGGCCCTCCAGAGGAACTGGTTGGCCACTGTGTGAGACAGGATGCTGGACTAGATGGACCCTCAGTGGTCTGATCCAGCAGGGCTCTTCTGATGTTCTTATGTTACACTCTTATGTTTGTTCCTTATCTGGCATAACTCTCCATTTTTGGAAATGGAAATAATAAGTCTGGTTCTTGTACAGACCCACTGGGAGAGCAGGCAGAGCAGGAGAAGAACCAGTGGGAGCAGGAGGTTACCCGCCATGGCAGGCAACCTGGCAAGCCCAGTTGAGAAGGATACCGGTTCCCCGTCCATCAACCCAGGGAAGTCTTATTCAAAAAATCCATCTCCTTTTGAGATTTCTCCGAGCATTTGCAGCTCACGATTTCTAGCACAGAAGCTAAGCCAAGGAAGTCCAGGGTCGCTATGCAGAGGCAGGCAATGGCCAACCAATTCTGTTAGCACTGGTTGGTCTCCAGCAGGATCAGAAGATTGAGGTCTGTTTTCAAATGAAAGAGAATATATTAGCTGAGGATATTTTAACACTCTGTTGCAACAAAAGAGTTTCCAGGGAGGCACCCTATGAGGTGAAAAATGCAACCAAAATGATCAATGAAATCCAGCACATTAAATCAGCAGAACGCCAAGCATCAATTTAAAATTAATACCACACAGTTTTGCATTCAGTTTCTCAAGAGCCAGTTTGGTGTCGTGGTTTGGTGCGCGGACTCGAATCTGGGAGAACTGGGTTTGATCCCCCACTCCTCCACTTGCACCTGCTGGATGACCTTGGGCAAGCCATTGTTCTGATAAGAGCTGTTCTTGAAAAAGAGCAGTTCTCAAAAGAGCTCTCTCAGTCCCGCCTACCTCACAGGGTGTCTGTTGTGGGAGGAGGGAGGGAGGAAGGGGGGAAGGGAAGGGAAGGGGAAGGGAAGGGAGTTTGTAAACTGCCCTGAGACTCCGAGGGAAGGGCGGGGTAGGAATCTCCTCCTCCTCCTCGTCTTCCTCTTCTTCTTCTTCTTCTTCTTCATCTTCATCTTTGTCTTCTTGATGTTGCCTTCATGCCTGGGGAATCCTACCCCAACTCTTTCAATGAGCTACACTTGCTACTTCCTTCACATACATCTCTGATTTTGGTATCAGATGTCGTTTTCAGAAATGGCCCTGTGTCGGGAAAGGATATAATCCAGAGCTTTGGTAATATATCTGCATGAGAGTGATGGCCCCAGGAATAAACAGCTTCAAAGGGAGATTAGATAGATTCATGGAGTCTATCAATGGCTACTAGGTTATAGCCAGAATTAAACTTTCTTGGTCTTAAAGGTGCCACTAGGCTCAAACTTTGTTCTAGTGCTTTAGACCAACACAGCTACTCACCTGAATCCAAATTCAGAAGCATGAAGTCTCTGAATCCCAGAGCCAAGAGGCAACATCAGAGGAAGCCCTCGGCCTCTGTGCCCTGTTGGTGCTCCTCCAGAGGAACTGGTTGGCCCCTGTGTGAGACGGGATGCTGAACTAGATGGATTATTGGTCAGATCCAGAAGGGTTCTTCTGATGTTCTTAGGAATGTCTTGGGCTCGATGCCCTGTTGTTGGCCCTCCAGCGGAATTGGTTGGCCCCTGTGTGAGACAGGATGCTGGACTAAATGGACCATTGGTCTGATCCAGCAGGGCTCTTCTGATGTTCTTAGGAATGTCTTGGGCTCTGTGTCCTGTTGCTGGCCCTCCAGAGGAACTGGTTGGCTACTCTGTGAGACAGGATGCTGGACTAGATGGACCACTGGTCTGATCCAACCGGGCTCTTCTGATGTTCTTATCAGGGGAAGGCCTCATCCTCTCTGCCCTGTTGCTGGACCTCTGGAGGAACTGTTTGGCCCCTGTATGAGACAGGATGCTGGACTAGATGAACCATTGGTCTGATGCAACAGGGCTCTTATGACGTTCTGATCAGGGGAAGGCCTCATCCTCTCTGCCCTGCTGTTGGATCTCCAGAGGAACCGGTTGGCCCCTGTGTGAGACGGGATGCTGGACTAGAAGGACCACTGGTCTGATCCAGCAGGGCTCTTCTTATGTTCTTATGAGTGGACAGCACAATGCAGTGAAAATTGCGTGTGGCGTTTAGACACAGCAGTGCATACTGTTTCTGTATTTCTTTTACATACATTGACTCGATAATGCTTTTAACAGTCTTATAAGATAAGACTTTGACTCTTGACAGCTTATACTTTGAAAATCTCGCTGGTCTCTGAGGTGCGACTGGACTCGAAGCTAGTTCTTCCGTTGAAGATCAACTTAGCTATCCTCTGAAACTATTAATCCCTGTGTTGCATATGGGAGGCTGAGGGGGTGGACATGAAGCTTGCTCCCAGGCTGCCGCAAGATTTGAAGCAAGGACTTCCTGGCTCACACTTTTCGCCCACCCTCCAGGCCAGAATATTACACCAGCACCATAAGGGTCCCAAGTTCAAATTCCTGTTCAGCTGTCAAAGGCCCAAGCATGTGAGAAATACCCAGGAAACAATGACGCCTCCATGGCATTGCTTCTCTGCAACACAGATTGCAAGGGAAGGAAGATGAAGCGGTGCCTTTCCCTTACAGCTGGTTGCGGTTGGCGTCTCACCCAGGCTCTCAGTGGTCCATCTCTACACCTGTGTTTGCACAACAAATGAGAGAAATAATTGGCTGGATCCAGATAAATTTTTCCATCAGCAGAACAGACATTTCCTGTCCACTGATCTCCACAGGATGCTGCTCCTGTCGGACCGGGAGCCCTTTGGAAAGCTGGGAAGGCTGGACAACTGATCTCCAGGCGACAGAGATCAGTCCCCCTGGAGAAAATGGCTGCTTTGGAAGGTAGATTCCAAGTAGCTAGGATTCAGAGCCTGATTTCTAGCTACTTGGAAAATACTGGTAGACTTCGCGTCGTTTTGAATCTGGCCAGAGCTGGGCTGAGCAACATCACTAAGGAAAGCGGCCTGATGAAGCCCTAAGAAACGGCAAAGCAACCTAGGTGTGCCGTCACCACTCCTTTGGTTCGCACTACAGCTAGTCCTGAGCTCATGCCGCCTATTGTGTGCTATTGTGTATATTGTGGGCACCAGTTTGTTGTAGTGGTCAAGTGCGCGGACTCTAATCTGGGAGAACTGGGTTTGATTCTCCACTCCTCCATGTGCACCTGCTGGATGACCTTGGGCAAGCCATAGCTCTGGCACAGCTGTTCTTGAAAAAGAGCAGTTTCTGTCAGAGTTCTCTCAGCCCCACCTACCTCACAGGGTGTCTGTTGTGGGGAGGGGAAGGGAAAGGAGTTTGTAAGCCGCTCTGAGACTCCTTTGGGTAGTGAAGGGTGGGGTATAAATCCAATCTCCTCCTCCTCCTCCTCCTCCTCCTCCTTCTTCTTCTTCTTCTTCTTCTTCTTCTTCTTCTTCTTCTTCTTCTTCTTCTTCTTCTTCCTCTTCCTCTTCTTCTTCTTCTTTTCACTATTCAACTGGGACAGTTGTCATTTATGCATGGTGGCAGAACTATTTGTTATGTGTATTTATTTTGGTTGTAAGTAGAATGGTATAAGAAGACAGTAGTCTCAAGTCTGATTTATACAGCGTGACAGATTATTCTGTTTATTTGTTTGTACCCCTGGAGAAAATGGCTGCTCCATTGAAGTCTGTCCCCTCCCCAAACTCCGCCTTCCTCAGACTCCGCCCCCCAAATCTCCAGGTTAGGGAACCCCATCCAACCCTATCCAACAGGGTCTAAGTTCCTCCAACTGCTCCACGCCCACCTCTTGGCTGCTGCTTTTGTGTTTTATTGTATTGTGATTTTTTCCCCCCCGATTGTTGTCCATTTTGTTCGTTGCTGTTTTCTAAGCCACTCCGAGACTTCCTTTGCAGGAGGAAAGTGGGTTTAAAACTAGCTAAAGAAATAAGCAGCGGGGCCCATTTCATGCCACGAATGTCTCGTCTTTAGGGGTGCTTGGTGTCTCAAACATTATCTTAAAGGAAGTAATCGTAAAATGCCACGCAAGCACCCTGCTGTGCTTTGCGGCCAAGTGCCTGGGAGGGAATTGATGGAAATCATCAGTTTTGTCCAGACCGAGCCCTACGTTTCTAAGCCCAGCAGAATTAGAAGCTGAGGATGAGCGTTGGTATGTGTTCCCGTTCAGCTGTTGTTGTTTCCCTGAGTGAGACTGATTCTCTCTTTCTCTCTCTCTTTCTCTCTCTTTTTTTCCCGACCCTTTCCCAAAATCCGGTCGTGCCGTCTCTCTCCATCCCCCAGTGATGCCCTGTCACTGCATGACTGACTGTTGAGCGCCCCTCAGAGTTACCGAAGTAGCTCAGCTCTGTTCTTCCAGCCCTGGTTTCTTTCTCTCCGTGCTTCTCTGCCTGGCGTTTTTGGCTTCCTGCACAGAGCAGCCCCGAGAGGCAAAGGGTTTCCTTTTAGCGTTTCTCTTCTCGCAAGATGGGAATCCCACCCGGGGACCCCGTGACCGAGGCTGGTCCTGCATGCTCATTAGGAAAGCCGAGAGGCGCGGGCTTCTGGGATGGAGGTCACCCACGACCCGAGGTCCAGAAAGCGTCGCTTTCATGTGTGGTAGGAACAGGTCAGGGGGGTGCGCCCCGCATCCGAGCGGCAAACACGACGGAAGGCGATGTCGGAGGCAGTGGGGAGGCACTAATGAGGATGCTCGTGGCGCCTTGTTATCGGATTTCTTCGAATCCGCGCCGACACAAAGGCTCTTGCTTGGAGCTCCGCTGGAGTGGTGGGTGTCCTGGGTATACAAAGCTGAGCTCAGCGCAAACAGGGCAGTGTTTTTCACGAACGGTTTTTCAGGACGCGCGAAGCTGCTGCCCGATACTGAATCAGACCCTTGATACATCAAGACTCTCAAAAGTTTGGAACCCTAAAAAATTATTGGTCTCTAAGGTGCCGCTGGACTCGAATCTATCTGCTCGCCTGCAAACCAACAGGCTTCACTCAGAAATTAACACTTCCAGTGTCTTTTCCCCCAGCACTTCTCGGGAGTTTGCTTCTTAGAATCATAGGATGTTAGAGCTGGAAGGGACCTTGCAGGTCATCTTGTCCAACCCCCTGCACTCTGCAGGAGCAGAGCCGAAAGATAGCCCTGCAACATACCCGAAAGATGGTCGTCCAGCCTCCGCTTGAAAACGTCCAGCGAAGGAGCATCCACCACCTCCCGAGGCAGCCTGTTCCACTGCTCAACCACTCTTACAGTTAGGAAGTTTCTCCTGATATTTAGCCGGTATCGACTCCCTTGTCATTTCCTCCCATAAGACCTAGACTTGCAATCCAGAGCAAGAGAGAAGAGATCTGCTCCGTCTTCTACATGACAGCCCTTCAGATATTTGAAGACTGCAATCATATCCCCTCTAAGCCTTCTCTTTCCCAGGCTAAACATACCCAACTCTTTCAGCCTTTCCTCATAAGACTTGGATTCCGACCCTCTCACCATCCTGGTTGCCCTCTTCTGGACACGCTCGAGCTTGTCCACATCCTTCCTAAAATGTGGTGCCCAAAACTGGACACAGGACTCCGGGTGAAGCCTGACCATAGCAGAACAGAGCGGGACGATCACCTCCCCTGATCTGGACACAATGCTTCTGTTAATGCTTCTGTTAAAAGATTCTTCTTTTCATCCTTGTAAATTGCCTGCACTGCCATCGTCATATCCAAATGGGACTGGCTGCGTTGCGTTGTGATGCTATCTCTGATTGGATGGTGTTGGAAGACCTCCCGGAATTTCTCTACCCAGTGTTGGCGATCCTAAGCCAGCGATAGCAGCTGCTCATTAAACACATGAAGCTGTTCGATACTGAGTCAGACCCTTGATGCATCAAAATCAGTATTGTCTACACAGACTGGCAGCGGCTCTACAGGTTCTCAGGCTGAGGTTTTTTGTGTCACCTAGTGCCAGATTGTTTAACTGGAGATGCCGGGGATTGAACCTGGGACCTTCGGCATGCCAAGCAGATGGTCTACCACTGAGCCACACCCCCTCGCATTCCTTTAAATGGATGAACAATGGTAGCTATGAGCGGCTACCGCCATCTGCTTGCTGGCACTCTTTCAGTGGCAATGCCACGTTAGGGAGTTGGTCCACCGGACAGCATCTTGCTTCTGAACCCTGGATCTATCGGGCCCTTTTCCAGTGCTCTGCCTTGAGAGAGAGGATTCACAAGCCACCTTCTCTCCGGCTCCATGCCCCAGGGTTTGCCAGAAAATGCTAGGAGATAAAGTGGCTGTGTTTATAAGGTTGCTTCGCCTTGCAAATCCTGTTTGCCCCTTTGCCGGTGACTTCATTTGCAAGTATAATCAGTCTATACTCCATCATATTAGAAGGACCTTCAAGAATTTGTGTTGAATGAATAGCATAAAACTTGATCCAAGAGGACAGGCGAAGTGGGTCAATAGAAGGACAGGTGATTTGAACAAAAAAATATATATAAAAGATGTACAAAACCCCTCTTACTCTTTTGCTAGAAATGGGTCATCACATGCTTGTGATGTTTATCTACAAAGCAGAAATGGAATGTTGACCAGCAGTATTTTCTGCTGGAGTGAGCAGCTCGGTATACCTGGATATTGGGGGGTGGTACGTCACTCAGGGCTGTGGTGGCTCAGTGGTTGAAATGCTTAGTGGCAGACCGGGAGATCAGTAGCTCAGCAGACCCGACTGCCGCATGATGGAGTGATCTCCCGTCTCTGGCCCCAGCTCCTGCCAACCTAGCTGTCCGAAAGCAAGAAATTGCAAGTAGATAAATAGGTACCGCTTCGGTGGGAAGGTAACAGCGTTCCGTGCGCCTCGGCGTTTAGTCATGCCGGCCACATGACCACGGAAATGTCTTCAGACAGTGCTGGCTCTTGGGCTTGGAAACGGAGATGAGCACGCCCCCCTAGAGTCGGATTCGACTGGCTTTCAGGCAAGGGAAACCTTTACCTTTACATCACTTTAAGTCTGAATGGTGTTTTCTCCTTGAATGGGACGCCTCTCTTTGTCTTAACCTGGGAGTTGCCCTCTGACCTCTCCTCTCACTCACTTTGTCTTCTCATTCCCTCACATGGCCTTCCGTGGAGTCATATGACTCTGCAGGGCTCTCCACTGGAGACTCCCACACACATGGCGCCAGACAAGCTGGCCATTTGGGGCAGGGAAAGTCCTCTTTAGATTAGTCTTCTCTCTCTCCTTTTGCCTGCAACCTGAATGTGAAGTGGATCTACTTGAGTTAATGTCAGTTTTGCAATATACGTCTGGGGAGATTTATCTCATGCGCTCACTATCACGCTTCTATCACTGGGCAAAACTCTGCTCCATTAATCAAACATCCCAGCATTTTTGACCATGTTGTTTTGCATTCTTAGTTACAGACATCGATGGGAAAGACCAAACCTCCAGGAATTTCCCAGCCTGGAGTTGGCGACCCTATCGTGGCCACTGCTGAAGTCTTCTTTAACGGCGACATATACCTCTTTCCATCTCCATCTCTCCCACCTGTGACTTTTATTTCGCTGCTGGGACCTGGGGTTCGAATGCCGACACAGCTAATGAGACCAAATTGGCTGTTAAAGAAAGAGGCACTGGAGATGCTGAGGGCCAATTAACCTCACAAGTAGGTCGTGGGACACGGTACCTCTGTGCAGTGAGGGACGCACACAGGTCTCCGTGGGTGGCCATCGAAAGGCATGGCGAGGGTCCAGGTGGCTTTGTGTGCAGCAGTATCGGGCAAACCGCCAGAGGAGCGGTCGCTTGAGCGTGGTCCTTTTCCTGTAGCTGGCCATGGACCAGATTAATAGCTGGGTCTCAGCGGGGGCGGGCGGGTCAGACTTTGCAGGGCCATTAGTAGCTCAGGGGTGAGTGGGCCAGGTGCGAGTCAGAACAGCATATTGTGCTCTGTGGTGCTGAAGAGTTTGATGGAGGACACGGAGCCTGCCTATTTTGCCGACTGCAGAACTGGAAGGGGGAACTTTGCTAAAGCCCCATTCTCAGACCATTTCTGCTGTCATGAATCTGGTGCAATAGAGACGCTAGATTGTTAGGTATGAGACTCAACAAAGGATTCAGCTTCGAGTGATTTCAGCTTTATTAAACAGCAACTGTAAGTCAGGAACACACGAACTAAACACACCCAACAAGGGAAGCACAGCTCCTTCTTTTAAACTCTCCCGGGCTGTCAAAACCACACCCGTAGTCAGATAAGAACCAATAGTAACGCTGGGATAAAGGCCAATCAGAATACAGGGATAAAGGCCAATTGGGACCGTTCCCTCTTTGCAACAATATCACTCAGTGATTGGGTAATTACACAGGTTTCGCAGAAACCGACCAATAGCAATGCGACATCTGAAGAGCCACATTCAGACTCAAGCTTAACATGGGAATAGATAGGAGCGATTCACATTCAGTACATAACATAGATCATCTCATGCTGTTTTGTAGTCAACGGGTGACACACCGAGATCTTTGGATCACATCTGTCCTGATTCCCTCTGAATCCCAGGGGGATCCCTTTCCTGTTGGCAGTAATAGCTCTGTCTGTTGCCAATTTTTTTGACGATAGCGATTTCTTTAAGGCTCTATCAAGAGAGACTTTAATACATTAATGCTTCCTATGGACGTTTTAGATAGGGTTTCCAGGACGAGTCTGGCAACTGGCAGGAAGGACGGAGGCAGGGGCGTGCGTGTGAGTGTATGCGATGTCGGTGACATCACTGACATCACTATGTCACTTCCAGGTAAGCCGGCAGGTAGCTCTAGGAATTGCTAGAAACTCTCTGGTAAAACTCTGTGATGTTACCCAGAAGTGATACAGCAATGTCAGCAACGTCACTAGAGAGCCGGTTTGGTGTAATGGTTAAGTGCGCGGACTCTAATCTGGGAGAACCGGCTTTGATTCCCCACTCCTCCACTTGCAGCTGCTGGATGACCATGGGCAAGCCATAGTTCTGTCAGAGCTGTCCTTGAAAAAAGAGCAGTTTCTGTCAGAGCTCTCTCAGCCCCACCTACCCCACAGGTGTCTCTTGTGGGGAGGGGAAGGGAAAGGAGTTTCTAAGCTGCTCTGCAGGAACTTATTAACATATTAGCCCAGCAGGAACTTATTAGCATATTAGACCACACCCCCGACAGCACTGCTCATTAGCATATCAGGCCACACCACTGTGTTGCCGGAAGTGTGGTCATCCAGCCACACCCACCTTTTGCTTCTTATTCTGTTTACCTTGTTTGTTATCAAAACCCAGGGCTTTTTTTGTAGCAGGAACTCCTTTGCATGTTAGGCCACACAACCCTCATGTAGCCAATCTAATGAGTTTCTGCTGTTGGGCGTGGCCTGTTATGCTAATGAGTTCCTGCTGGGCGTGGTCAATTCAGGAGCCAGCCGGAACTCCGTTCCGGTGCGATCCTGCCCCAAAATAGCCCTGTTTCTGCCAAGGCTAACAAGGCAACTGTGTTCCTATTCAATCTGGGGAGGAAGAAGTTCAACAGGCTTGAGCCGGAATGCCAGCTTGCATGTGAGAAAGCCACTGAGGTGTATAATTGAGGGGGAGGTGTGAGGGAGGCAAAGGAGAAGCATTGGGTGTGTGTGTGTGAAAGGAACACTGTCACAGTAAGAAAACTTCCGTAGTAGCGGCAGGAAACTGTTTGAGGCTTTGGTTTGGCCTTCAAAGCAGCTTTCTTTTCAATCAGCCGGAGAGGTGAAAGGTGGACCTCTCACAGGTCGGGAGGAAATGAACAGTGTCTGTCTGGGCTGTGTCTTGCGTTTGAGCCGGGAAATCCATTCCGTTGTTTTTGTCCTTTGTTTGCGCGGGTGTCTTTCCCCTTATCGCAGGCCGAGGTGTTGAATGTCGCCAAGGAAGCTAATTTCTTAATCTCCCTCCGCCAGGCTGTGCGCAAACAAAGCACCAACAATGCCCTGGATTTGCAGGGATTTTAATGCATATTTGGTTAGCGTGGCATCGGCTTTCGGAGAGAACGAATCTCTCCCAGAAGGCCGTAAGGTCGCCACTGTCTTTGTGTAATGCATTTTGCTTTGACGTCCGACCAGCAGCAATCCCCAGCTTGGCGACTTCCGAGAACTGGACCTTTCGCAGCCAGGCACCTTGGTCTCAAATTCATATCGTTGTTGTTGCTGTTTTTATGAGAGGATTGATCCATGCATTCCCGGATATGGTTTGTGAGTACGGGATTCAGGAGGGTTGCCAACAAGGCAGAAAAATGCCTGTCCTGGCCAGTTAAGTGTAAAAAATATATATCATTTGACTTGGAAGCACAGAAGTTTACACAGTATCCCCGATCCTCCAAGTTTCCCAGTTAAGGGAAAATGCTGTTCAGACAAATTACAAAGGTGATCTGACTCCAATGGTAACAAGAGAAAGAAATTTTACTTACAAAAACAGAAGCACATCTTACATGTTCCATGTGTTAATCACTCTTTGGGTGAAGAAGGACTTCCTTTTATCTGTTCTAACCTGTAAGCGACGACATGACTTCACAGCTTCGAGAGGTACTCTTTTTTTACTGCAGCCATTGCAAGTGGTCTCTGTCATTGCAGTTTGCTTTTCCAAGTCCAAAGCTCTGCTGCCGTTGGACAGGGTACTGCGGCAAACTCTACAAACTGGCCTTTTTGGCTCAAGATGTTCCTGAATGCACGGCACACAGAAGACATGGCCACAAGGCGCCCGCACGGGCTTCTCGTACACCTCCAAGCCAACTGGGCACGTGAAGCGAGAAAGCGGGTCTTGCCGCTCAGTGGCCGGCACCCCCTCAGGAAACCAAGCACTAGCTTCAGCCGACGCCATCTTGGAGAGCCGCTTCTGCCAACGGCACCCAACAGCTCCCAACCCCAGCCTTGGCCATCTAGGTCAGGGCAGAATTTGACAGAGGTGGTCTGCCATTGCCTGCCTCTGCATAGCAACCCCGGACTTCCTTGGTGGTCTCCCATCCAGGGACTAACCTGGGCCGACCCTGCTTAGCTTCCGTGATCGGAGAAGGCTGGGATAGCCTGTGCTGTCCAGGTCAGGTCACGATTGTATCGGTAAAGCCTTCTTTTTCTCTTTCTTTTAAAATAAAATTATACAGAAATGTGACCCATTGAACCCAGCACTTTATCACTGTCACGCATCCCCGAGTCTCCCTGAATAAAAAGGCCAATATTGTAATGCCCCCGTATAGATCGATGGTGTGGCCTCATTTGGAATCTCGTGTACCGTCGTGGTCACCTTGTCATAAAAGGACACTGCAGAGCTGGGAAAAGTACAGAGAGGAGGGCGACCAAGGCGATGAGGAAGTTGAAGCACCTTCCGTATGAGGAAAGGATGGAGAGTCTGGGACTTTTCAGTTCAGAAAAGAGACGACTAAGGGGTGGGGGGACATGGTGAGAGGTTTATCGAATTATGCGTGGGATGGAGAGAGTTGACAAAGGGAAATTTTCCTCCCTCTCCTGAAAGACTAGAACTGGAGGGCATCCAGTGAAGCCGATGGGCAGTAGGTTTAGGACAGACAAAAGGAAATACTGCTTTACGCAGAGTGTAATTAAAACATGGAATTCGCTGCCAGAGGATGTCATGATGGCCACAGGAATAAACAGCTTTAAAAGCGGGTTAGATGGATTCATGGAGGGTAAGTCTATCAATGGCTACTAGCCATGACTGAGGGGAACCTCCACATTGAGAGGCGCTGAGCCTCTGAATTCCAGAGCCAGAAGGCAACACCAGGGGAAGGCCTCGGCCTCCATGCCCTGTTGTTGGCCCTCCAGAGAGACTGATTGGCCACTGTGTGAGACAGGATGCTGGACTAGATGGGCCATTGGTCTGATCCAGCAGGGCTCTTCTGATATTCTTATGAGGGGAAGGCCTCGGCCTCTCTGCCCTGTTGTTGGCCCTCCAGAGGAACTGGTTGGCCACTGTGTGGGACAGGATGCTCAACTAGATGGACTATTGGTCTGATCCAGCAGGGCTCTTCTGATGTTCTTTTCGGGGAAGGCCTTGGCCTCTCTGCCCTGTTGTTGGCCCTCCAGAGGAACTGGTTGGCCACTGTGTGAAACAAGATGCCAGACTAGATGGACTATTGGTCTGATCCAGCAAGGCTCTTCTGATGTTCTTATGAGGGGAAGGCCTCGGCCTCTCTGCCCTGTTGTTGGCCCTCCAGAGGAACTGGTTGGCCACTGTGTGGGACAGGATGCTCAACTAGATGGACTATTGGTCTGATCCAGCAGGGCTCTTCTGATGTTCTTTTCGGGGAAGGCCTTGGCCTCTCTGCCCTGTTGTTGGCCCTCCAGAGGAACTGGTTGGCCACTGTGTGAAACAAGATGCCAGACTAGATGGACTATTGGTCTGATCCAGCAAGGCTCTTCTGATGTTCTTATGAGGGGAAGGCCTCGGCCTCTCTGCCCTGTTGTTGGCTCTCCAGAGGAACTGGTTGGCCACTGTGTGAAACAGGATGCCGGACTAGATGGACTATTGGTCTGATCCAGCAGGGCTCTTCTGGTGTTCTTATGAGGGGAAGGCCTCGGCCTCTCTGCCCTGTTGTTGGCCCTCCAGAGGAACTGGTTGGCCACTGTGTGAAACAGGATGCCAGACTAGATGGACTATTGGTCTGATCCAGCAGGGCTCTTCTGATGTTCTTATGTGTATATACACCCATCTGTACGAGACGCACACCAAGATCGTTATTGAGAGCGAGGAATAAGAGCAAAATGCAATTAAATGTGCCGAGAGCTTGCTTGTCTGGATGGCAACCTCTCTCTCTCTCTCTCTGGGCCACGTAAGCTGCTGTGTCGATGCGGGCCAAGTGCTTTTGAATTATTAACACTGTAATTAATAATAGACTTGGGTTTCAGCCACCCCATTCTTATTCAGCTCCCGTTACAAAGGAAATCCCAGAACAGCAAGTTCTGAGATCCAATTTTCCTTACCTGTAGGGGCTCTCTCTCCCCCCTCTCCCCCCATCCGCCCCCTCTCTCTTTCCTCCGTTCCAAATTTGCATACCGTCCTGGATTATAATTAGGATTCCTTATTCTTTGCTCATAAGGTTTATTGTATTATTTCACTGCCAGGATTTGCATACCGGATGACAACTTTGCCCAAGCTGTGAGGGCGCGCTTCACACCTGTGCGCTCCTTGCGCCTCGCGGCATCCACTGATGCGACAATTGATGAATATGTGCGAATGAGTCGTCGCAGGTTTAATTACCAAAGACGGGCCTTTGACGTTGCTGAAGGTCGACTCGATGCCGTTGGTTCTGGGTGGAGCCGGTTCGTGCATCGAAGTGTGAGTCAGGATTGCTCAGCGACCAAGTGAAAAGAGAGTAAAGCTGCCAGGGGAAGGGGATTACTCCCTCCCAAAACCGTCTTTGCCTGGGATGTGCTGGGATTAAAGAAGGACAGAGGGCAACAAATGCCACAGAGTGGGGCAAATGAGGAACTCGAGAACCCCCTTTTCAGAGGAGACAACTGGACTACTGATGGGGCCCAGGAGCCGGGAGACGGCTGGGTAGAAGAAGAAGAGATTGGATTTATACCTCGCCCTTCGCTACCCGAAGGGGTCTCAGAGCAGTTTACAATTTCCTTTCCCTTCCCCTCCCCAGGACAGACACCCTGTGAGGTAGCTGGGGGCTGAGAGAGCTCTCTCGAGGACTGCTCTTGAGAGAACAGCTCTGAGAGAACTTGTGACTGACCCCAGGTCACACCAGCAGCTGCATGTGAAGGAGTGGGGAATCAAACCCGGTTCTCCCAGATTAGAGTCCGCGCTCCTAACCAGAGCACCAGACTGACTCTGAATATAATGTCATGGATCTCTGACCTGATCTCTGTACTCTGGAGATTAGTTGTAATTCCATGAGCTCCCCAGGCCCCACCTGGAGGTTGAAAGGAAGTGAACAACCGTGATGTATAGTGCCAAAAAAAAAAGGTTCTTCAACAACTTGTAAATTCTTTTTTCAGTATTCAGTTTACTGGAAGTAATTCCAACGCCATCAACACCAACGAACCATGCATATGACATCTCGTTTCGTGTATACTTTTATCAAAGTGGGTAGCATTGAAATACCTAGATAATGTTAATCCAATTGGCAAACGCTCTAATCATATCTCATAGTCCAGACCCATGATCCTTTGTGATTGAATAAACTGGCTTCTGTATGTGCTACTACTGAGATTGGGTCCCACTGCAGCCTATTGGTTTTGAAAAAGAATTATTCGAAACGTGGCAGCTTGCATCCGGACTACAGGTCTCTATGGCTTATGGATTTCAAGACTATATGGATTTTATTAGTTGCTGTAGATTTTCCGGGTTGTGTGGCCGTGGACTTGGCATTGTAGGACCTGTTTCGCCAGTAGCTGTGACTGGCATCCTCAGAGGTAAAACACAGAAAGATGGAGTACTCTCTGTCAAGATGAGCAGAAAAATGGTAGGCAGGTCATTTATATCTACTCAGGAAGGTGGGGTAGGGCTGAGTCATTATCTTGTAGTCGTTCTCCAGGCTATGAACATGCTAATGGAGGAGCTTTCCTGAGGAGGTTCTTTTGTCTATGGGTTGTTTCCTGAGGAGGTTTTCTGAGGAGGTTCTTTTGTGTGTGGAATGGCTATTGAAACTCTAATCTTATCTGTAGTGCTATTGCCAGCTGTAGAGCATTTTGTGTTTTTCAGGACAGGAAACCATGCCCTGTTTATTTTTAAACTCTCTTCTTTCCTGTTGAAATGGTGTTTATGTTTATGAATTTCAATGGCTTCCCTGTGTAATCTGACATGGTAATTGGAAGTGTTGAAAATATGGATTTTCCAGGAACTAAATGAATCCACTTTATGATGAATGTATGTCAAGTTGGACTATGGAATTACAATACAACAGGAGTGAGACCCTTTGAAATTTGGGGGGACTTTACTTCTCTGCACTACTGTTGTTTCTTGCAAGAACACTGCGGCTTTATGTAGTCACATGGTTATTGTGTTATTGAACTCGGTATTAAAATATTAATTTTGTACATCTTTTTTTAACATTGAGTGATTTCAGCCAGCATTTTTTTGTGCTTTGTCCCATTTCATGTACGCTGGTTCCCCCTCCCCTTTTTGTTTTCCACCTGGAGGTTGGCAACCCAGTCCTGAGCAGCGCCACTTCTGCCATTGCTAAAGATGCCACCACTCTGCACCACCGGTATCTCCTTCCCCAATGATGCTGGGTGGTGCACGTGGCAGGGAGTATGGGTGATCGAGTCCCAAGCAGAAGAGAAGGGAGTGGACTTGGATTGACAGCAGCACATGTGAAAAGGATCTAGGTTTTCTGGTTGATCACCAGCTCAACATGAGCCTGCAGTGCGATGTGGCTGTGAAGAAAGCTAATGCAATCTTAGGATGCATTAACAGAAGCATTGTGTCCAGATCATGGGAAGTGGTAGTTCTGCTCTGTTCTGCTATGGTCAGGCCTCACCTGGAGTACTGTGTCCAGTTTTGGGCACCACACTTTAGGAAGGATGTTGACAAGCTCGAGCGTGCCCAGAAGAGGGCAACCAGGATGGTGAGAGGGTTGGAATCCAAGTCTTAAGAGGAAAGGCTGAAAGAGTTGGGTATGTTTAGCCTGGGAAAGAAAAGGCTTAGAGGGGACATGATTGCAGTCTTCAAGTATCTGAAGGGCTGTCATGTAAAAGATGGAGCAGATCTATTCTCTCTTGCTCTGGATTGCAAGACTAGATCCAATGGGTGGAAATTACAAGGGAGTCATTACCAACTAGATATCAGGGGAAACTTCCTGACTGTAAGAGTGATTGAGCAGTGGAACAGTCTGCCTCTGGAGGTGGTGGATGCTCCTTCCCTGGACGTTTTCAAGCAGAGGCTGGACGACCATCTTTTGGGTATGTTGTAGCTATGTAGGGCTATCTTTCGGCTTTGCTCCTGCAGAGGGCAGGGGATTGGACTAGATGACCTGCAAGGTCCCTTCCAGCTCTAACATTTTATGATTCTGTGAGTGGCACTAAGGCAAGTGGCAGGGTGGGCGTTTGGGCAACGAATGGCAGTGGGCCCCACCAGAAGTCCCGGGCCGTGGCAGCTGCCGCACCTCAGTGTACGATGATGCTGAGCCTGGTGGACAGGAGTCTTTCCTGCAGCACCAGAAAAACTCCTCCAAGCTTTCTAAAGGAAGAGCCGAATAACAACACGATAAATAAACGACTCCCGGCATCTCTCATCCACTCCTCCTTCCAGGTGCAGGGAGAAGGGGGAGGAAACTGCCCTTTTACTTTGAGGTCCCTCTCTGGTTAATAACTTGTCATCCTTTCGGTAACATCTCTCACCTGCGTGCGCGTGCGTGCGTTTAAACAATATCAAAGCTACTCTTTTAAAGCGTTTGAAGACGCTTAAGCCTCATCTGGCTATCCTTTCCCGGACAAATTGGCATAGTGTTAATCTGCAGCCTGCCCCCCCCAACTAATCTCCCCTTTCGGCATAGGTGAAATAGACAGATAGCAAATTTGAAGCTGCTGAAAGGAAGCGCAGTCAATCTCCAGATAAGGAGGCGGCGGGGAGAAGAGATGGCTCGGTGGAACCGTTTTTCATAACGCAGAATTCTCCCCCTTCGCCCCGGTCCAGGTGAGAGGCATTGGCTCAGAAGGAGACCCAGGGCTGATTCATAGAGGCACCTTCTTCGCTAGATATCGGAAACGTGAGACCAGCCATCGCAGCCCATCCCTGTAATTTATTATTTACACCACACCTGCCACTTACCTGGCACCCATGCAGTAGCCCAGAGAGAGACAGTCCTCCTCACAGCCTTACAGTCTTATAAAATGTAACATTGGGGGGAGGAGATCAAGAGAAAGAAGCCCAAGCGTGAGTGCTAAAAGCTTCCACATCGCCCCGGGCACCATGTTTTCGATGCAGCAATCCGTGCATTGAACTGTGAGTTCCTTTTGGCTCACGCTGTTGCCGGTTCAGCTCAGTGCTGCTTACCCATCATGAGCAGAAAGCCGATCGTTTTGTGAGTGGTTTGGACAGGTGCAAATGGCTTCAGATGTAGCCCTTCTGCATGATTACACGGCTTTCTTGTGTCCGCCACCCACCTGCCATTGCAAGCTCCTCCGGTTTTTATAAGGCATGTAAAAAGAAGCAAAATCCACCCCAAAAGAAACCAATTAGAGAATTTTGAGCTGAGACCTATTACTTGGCTGTCTCTGCGTGTCTTTGGTGTCTGCCCATGATCTCAGCTAATCTTAAAAGCACTTCTTATTACTCCTTGAATAAATGCCAGTGAAATGCAACTGCAAAAAAACTGGCAATGTGTTCTGTATCGGCCTTTTTAAACGAAGCACCTGACTGTGCAGAAGCGAAGGGCAAAGAGGCAATAAACTGTAAGCGGATCCATGCTTTACAGGGCAGGCATGTTGATGACCTGACAGTAGCCTTGGGGGGCACAAGCCTCGTCTTTGTCAGTGGAAAAGGTTTAGGTCCCGGGGCTGGGAAAAGCAGCTGCAATGACCTGGCCCCATAGAACAAGTGTCTATTGTACGGACGTAAACTGGACTTCACGAAAACCGTTGAGGCCGTCTAATCAGGACTGCCTTATGTGCAGTCGAGGGAGTTTGGGGAGGTAAATACAGTGTTCATATTCATGTTGCAGTTTGCAGCATCAGCACGTCTGGTTATCAGTAATCTATCCAGCGATGAGAAATCTATTGTGTTTAAAACTGCCTTGTTATCTGCATAAGACAGTTCTGTTTGGACTTCTTCTTTTGCATGCTGTAGCCTAAAAAGAGAGCAGTTTACTTATTGTGTGTGTTTTCTAGGCGGCCAGGCAGCTACAAGATTTGCAACCCAATCCCAATGAGCTAGGGTAGCTAATCCCCAGTCGGGGGCAGGGAATCCCCTGGTTTGAAGGCCCTCCCCCCACTTCAGGGCTGTCAGAAAGCGGGGGGGGGGATGGCTGCTGGGTGCTCCATTATACTCTGTGGAGACCGGTCCCTATAGGTTATAATGGAGAATTGATCCATGGGTATCTGGGGAGCTGTTTTTTTGAGGTAGAGGCACCAAATGTCAGGCATAGCTGGTGGTGCCTCTTCTGGAAAAAAAAAAACCCAACAACCCAAGTTTCAAAAAGATTGGACCAGGGGGTCCAATTCTATGAGCCCCAAAAGAAGGTGCCCCCCGTCTTCCATTATTTCCAATGGAGGGAAAGCATTTTAAAGGAATGCTTTTTAAAGGAATGCTTTGATGTAATGGTCAGAACTCCCGGCTTGTTGGCCTAACCCGGCAGCCCTAGTGACATCACAAAAGTGATGTCACATCTTTGCTCCTGGCTCCACCCCCAAAGTCTCCTGTTCCCACCCCCAAAGCCCCCAGATATTTCCTGAGTCGGACCTGGCAACCCTACAGTGAACACAGGAAGCCACCTTATACTGAGTCAGAATATTGACCCATCAAGGTCAGCATCGTCTCCTCTGAGTGGCAGCAGCTCCCCAGGGTCTCAGGCTGAGGTCTTTGACATCATCTCCTACTATTCAATCATTTTAAGCAGGTGGTGCCGGGGATTGAACCTGGGACCTTCTGCATGCCAAGCAGATGCTCTACTGCTGAGTTGCAAGCCCCCTGTTTAAGCAGCCTCAAACCCTTGGTTTTTTCAAGGTCAGTCATTTCTCTTCTGTCTGGCAGCAGCTCTCCAGGGTCTCAGGTGGAGGTCTTTCACATCACCTGCTACCTGATCCTTTTAAGTGCAGATGCCAGGGATTGACCCTGGGACCTCCAGCATGCAGAAGAGATGCTCTGCTTACAGGGCCACAGCCTCTCTCATAACCTGGGAAAGTCTATGCAGAAAGGACACAAAAGGAGCCAAAGGCTACAGTCACACACCAAATAATCCACCTCCAGTCCCCTTTCCAACTGGATTTTGCCAGTTCACACAGTAAAATCCAGTTGGAAAGTGGATGGAAAGTAGATTATTTAGTTTGTGTGACCGCAGCCAAAGAGGGTAAAAGAGGTGGAAATCTCAGCTATGCAGGTGATGCCACTCTAATGGCAGAAAGTGAAGAGGACCGCAAGAGCCACTTGCTCAGGGTGAAAGAGGAGAGTGCAAAAGTTGGCTTGAAACTCAACATCAAAAAAAACCCTCTAAGATTATGGCATCCGGCCTTATCACTCCTTGGCAAATAGAAGGGGAAGTCATGGAAGTGGTGACAGACTTCACATTCCTGGGGTCCAAAATCACTGCAGACGATGACTGCAGCCACAAAATTAAAAGACGCCTGCTCCTTGGGAGGAAAGCGATGGCAAACCTTGACAACGTAATAAAAAGTAGAGACATCACCCTGCGAACAAAAGTCCGTATGGTTAAAGCAATGGTATTCCCAGTAGTAATGTATGGTTGCGAGAGTTGGACCATAAGGAAGGCCAAGCACTGAAGAATAGATGCTTTCGGATTATGGTGCTGGAGAAGACTCTTGAGAGTCCCTTGGACTGCAAGGAGGTCAGATCAGTCAGTCCCAAAAGAAATCAACCCTGACTGTTCCCTGGAAGGCCAGATCCTGAAACTGAAGCTCAAATACTTTGGCCACCCAATGAGAAGGGAGCACTCCCTGGAGAAGACCCTGATGCTGGGAAAGACTGAAGGTAAAAGAAGAAGGGGACGGCAAAGGATGAGATGGTTAGACAGTGTTATCGATGCCATGAAGCTGAGCAAACTCCGGAGGACTGGAGGGCCTGGTGTGATGTGGTCCATCAGGTCGCAAAGAGATGGACTTGACTGTGCGACTGAACAACAACAAAAAGTAGGGAACAAGGGTTAAGGTCCAGGGAACTGGAGGAGGCAGCTGATGCCCTGGTGTTGGCATTAAGGAGGAGGCAGGGGGATTCTATTTCTCAAAATTCATTGCCTGAAGCTGCCACTTCACCATTAGAGAAGCCAGCCATGGATTCAGGCAAAAGGATAGACAGGGGTATGTGTTCTTGAATGGTTCAGGTACCGCTCATCAACAGATAGAGCTACAGGAACACATTTCCGACTGAAGGATTACGCTTTGTTCTTTCTGAGAGCTTTCATTGCCCTCCGGGAGCTTGCCGCTAGATCCACGGGTGGCGGTGTGACGGCAGCTCAGAGCCTTACTGCAAATGGCCTGTGGAACGGAGAGCGGGTTTCTTTCCAAAACCGCCCCTCTGCGACCTTTTCAGATAATGCTCAATGAGTTGAATAATCCGGGGAGAGGTGAAGAGGTTTCCCACCCACGAGTGGTTCTTCTACTCCCTGTTCTTTGCAAATGCTCCCAATGTGTACAGCCGGGGCTACCGGCGCTGCGGTTTAGGGATCCTCTAAGGAGAATGAGCTCAGAGGTTGAAAAGGATCTGGTGGAGGTTTCCACCTGGACAGCAAATAAATTGCCTCTTGCAGCGTTTCCCTTTTTCTGTAAATTGGCAGCGCCTGGAGCGGGGCCAGCGCTGCCTTCCCTTGTGAAGACACCCACGGGCTCCTCTGGGGAAATCTCTTGAAAGGTTCCGGAGGACAGAATCTGCTTGCGCTTGCTGAAAGCGATGAGATCTTCCAAAGGTTAATTGCCTCTGGTTGGTGTTTGGCTGCAAGCTCACACTGTGGATGGGAAATTCTCTCGCCATCAAATCCCCAGGATAACACCGAGCTGCTGTTGAAGTCCCGTTGGGGGGAGAACGAGAGCCCCCTTTTGCTTCCTGGCTCCCCGTATGTGAATGCAAAAGAACTCCCCAGTGTTCCCTCTAGGCTGAGTGAGTGTGAGCTAGCTCACAGTTTTTTTAGCCTCTGGCTCACACATTTTTGTCTTAGCTCAGGAAGGACGGCTCCAGAGCAAACTAGTTTATGCAGCAGCCAAATCGCTCGCTCACAAATTTAATGCCAGGAGCTCACAAAGTGGAATTTTTGCTCACAGGACTCCATAGCTTAGAGGGAGCATTGTAATGCACGTGTGAACTTGCAGAACTTTTGAGTCTAGTTTGGTGTAGTGGTTAAGTGTGCAGACTCTAATCTGGGAGAACCGGGTTTGATTCCCCCACTTCTCCACTCGCAGCTGCTGATGTGACCTTGGGTCAGTCACAAGCTTCTGGCACAGCTGTTCTTGAAAAAGAGCAGTTTGTGTTAGAGTTCTCTCAGCCACACCTACCTCACAGGGTGTCTGTTGTGGGGAGGGGAAAGGAAAAGAGTTTGTAAGCCGCTCTGAGAATCCAAGCGAAGGGCAGGGTATAAATCCAACTCCTCCTCCTCCTCCTCCTCCTCCTCCTCCTCCTCCTCCTCCTCCTCCTCCTCCTCCTCCTCCTCTCTTCTTCTTCTTCTTCTTCTTCTTCTTCTTCTTCTTCTTCTTCATTGCAGCCAGAAGTGCAGTACAGATTTCTGCTGGGATGCACAAAGGCTGAACGTGTGCGAAGTTTGAATCTGCAGAGACTGTGGATCAGGTTACATTACACAGAAAGCTCCTTTGATATAGAACAGAAAGGATTCTAGCATCTTGAAGCACATGTATGTTGATCTAGGCAGGGGTGCGCAGCCTGCAGTCTTGTATTTAATTGCTTAAAAAACAGACTCCTTTTCTAGAGTTGCCAGTCTCCAGGGGGTGGCTGGAGATCTCCTGGGTTCACAACTGGCCTCCAGGAGGGAGGGAGAGAGAGAGAGAGAGAGAGAGAGAGAGAGAGTCAGTTCGCCTGGAGAAAATGCCCACTGTATAAACTGGAGTCCCTGGCATCGTACCCCATGGATGTCTCTCCCCTCCCCAAACTCTGCCCTCCTCAGGTTCCACCCCTAAAATCTCCAGGAATTTCCCAACATGGAGCTGGCAACCCTATTCGGGGAGGGGATTTATAAATCAGAGTGTATTCTCAGACTCTCATAACAATAAAGATATCACCCGTCTGAAGTGATGGGGAGCCATGTACTCTCTCAGGATCAGACCAAAGCAACTCTGTAATTTCTTGGTGGTCTCCCATCCAAGTACTAACCAGGGCCGACCCCACTTAGCTCCTGAGATCTGATGCAGTCGGGTTATCCTGGGCCACCCAGCTCCTTCCTACACCTATTACAATGCAATATAGTGTGGTTCCTTCTGCTGGTTGTGCCGCTTCTACGGTGTTTTGTCCTGGTGCTTAATGGTGCTCCCCGCTTATCTCCTTTGAGCTCTTTCCGACGTTTCCTTCCTTCCCCTGGAACGCAAGTTCCCTTGACTGTGGGACTGGAGTTGCCCTTGGTGATCTGCAACGGGAGTTTTATCCTTTGAATTATAACAGCTAATCATGATGTAATTCAGCGACTGCACCCTCAAGCCGTTCAGCTCAAGTTCTTAATTACCTCATTGCAGAGGAAAGAAAATAGAAACGACGTTGCGGAGCTGCCAAGTCTGATCTCGGTATACCTGAAGTGTTTTCCTTTAATGGGGGTGACTTGGGCTGGAGGGAACCAGGGTTCCTCTAAGCTGAGTGAGTGTGAGCCAGCTCACAGTTTTTTAGCCTCCGGCTCGCACGTTTTTGTCTCTGCTCAGGAACGATGGCTCCAGAGCTAACTAATTTATGCCGTAGCCAAATCGCTCGCTCACAACTTTAGTGCCAGGAGCTCACAAAGTAGAATTTTTGCTCACAAGACTCCACAGCTTAGCGGGAGCGTTGGAGGGAACCCTCCCCGTTTATTAGCACGTGTCGGGCTTCAGTATTTGAACCTCTCAGAGGCTTTTTTTAATATCCTTCTGCGAAGACGCGGGGAAGCAGAGGTATTTCAGTCCCTCACTGTTTGGCCGTTAAGTCCCAGCTGAGTTCTGGTGACCCCATAAGAGGCGGTTTGCCAGTGCCGGCCTCTGCGTAGTGGCCCTGGCCTTCCTTGGTGATGATCTCCCATCCGAGCACTAACCAGGGCTGACCAATGCGCCCTCTAAGCTCGTGAAATCTTGTGAGCAAAAATTCTACTTTGCGAGCTACTGGCATAGAAGTTGTGAGCGAGCGATTTGGCTGCTGCATAAATTTAGTTTGCTCTGGGGCCCTCCTTCCTGAGCGAAGACAAAAATGTGTGAGCCGGAGGCTAAAAAAACGGTGAGCTAGCTCACGCTGACTCAGCTTAGAGGGAACGCTGGGGCTGACCCTCCCCCCCCCCTCCAAGATCTGACAAACCTGGGCTAGCCTGGCCTACCCAGGTTGGGGCTCAGGGCACTTATACGCCCACAAAGGCCCATTTTGCATCTAGCATTCGCTTCCTAGTTTTACCAAACCCACACTGGAACAGAAAGAGATGTGGCTCAAAACCGCATTCAAATAGCCCGGGGTCAACACTGCCGTACTGACTGCAGAGTCACCCCTGAACAGCCGTAAAATGGCCATAAATCTTATGCAGATGGTACCATGTGTCAGCTATGCAGCTGCCATGGTTGGGATGGGGGGGGAATGCTGGCTGCTAGATGAATTACGCTTGTCTTGGAAGGTTAGGTTTCGATTCTCCCTCTTCTTTATCACCCTGTAGCCTGAGACTGCGACCTTGGTACCTTGTTGCTCTATTCTCTGGGAATGTATAGCCAGTTAGCTTAGGTGGGCTTTTGCTCTTATTCTGATTGGCCGAAGACCATCCCCCTGATCTTTTGAATCAAGTATATCCTTTAGCTGCGCACGCTTCTTTTCATTCCTGACACGGAATGTATGTGCAGATGACTTGCTCTTACAGACTCTAATAAACTTTACTCCTTCGGAAAGAAAGTGTGGAGAATTGATTGGGGCAGGACTCTGACACCATTAAACCGAGAGGTCAAAGGAAGTGAAAGCGGCATGCGATGTAGAGGGGGATTTCTGTTCCAGCGTGGGTTTGGTAAAACAGCGGAGCGAATGCTCGATGCAGAATGGGCCAAAGTTGACATGCACATTGAGAGATCTGATCCTGGGTCGTCCAGCTGGCCTCTGGTTGCATCTTTGGCCTTGAGAATGTTGGAAGAGAAGGACTTGGTGCCGTCCTTTTGGCCCTGGCTGGAAGAAGCCTGGATGTGTGTGTGTGTGAATGGTTTTGTCCATGGAGGGTGGGAGTGACGTTAACACTTTTGCTCCAGAATCACTGCAAAAATGTCCCTCCCATCCCAACCACTTTTGGCAGCCCCCAAACCCTTACTAGCCTCATCTTCTCAGAGCTTGGAAGGTCGACAGGGTCCGCTGGGGCTAGGACTTGGATGGGAAACCACCAAGGAAGGCTGGGGTTGCTATGCAGGGGAAGGCAATGGCGAACTACCCCAGCTTCTCTCTTGCCTGGAAAACCCCGTGGTCCTGGAGTCGCCACCATGAGTCAGTTGTGACTTGGTGACACAATCCAGGGTGGGGAATACAGGCTTGTACTGCCCGATCCCAGGCCTCAATCCAAGACGCCCCCCCCTTCCTCTCCCTGCAGTGAAGTTGCTTTTTAAAGACACGTTGAGAGATCTAGTTGTAGCTCCCCGACATAATGAGCCTTTTGGCCCTGAGATGTTACCAAGCATTACCCGTCTTCTGTCATGCATGTCTTTGTAACCCCAAGGGCAGGGAACTGGCTCTTCTTTCAAGACAAACAAAAGAATCATAGACTCATAGAACTGGAAGGGACCTCCAGGGTCATCTAGTCCAACCCCTTACACAATGCAGGAAATTCACAAATACCTCCCACCCCACACGCCCAGTGACCATGTTCCACGCCCAGAAGATGATAAAAAAACTCCAGAAGGCCAATGTTTTCAAGAACCTGGATTCCATGGCACATCCCACACATCCATCCCACATTCACCTGCAATTAACATAAGAACATAAGAGAAGCCAGTGTTGGATCAGGCCAATGGCCCATCCAGTCCAACACTCTGTGTCACACAGTGGCCAGAAAGACCAGGTGCCATCAGGAGGTCCAGCAGTGGGGCCAGGACACTAGAAGCCCTCCCACTGTTGCCTCCCTCCAAGCACCAAGAATACAGAGCATCCCTTGCCCCAGACCGAGAGTACTTACCTATACCTTGTGGCTAATAGCCACTGATGGACCTCTGCTCCAGATGTTTATCCAATTCCCTCTTGAAGCTGTCCATGCTTGTAGCTGCCATCCCCCTCCTGTGGCACTGAATTCCATGTGTTCATCACTCTTTGGGTGAAGAAGGACTTCCTTTTATCCGTTCTAACCCGACCACTCAGCAATTTCATGGAGTGCCCACGAGTTCTTGTACTGTGAGAAAGGGTGGAAAGTACCTCTTTCTCTACCTGTTCAGTCCCATGCATAATCTTATAAACCTCGATCATGTCACCCCTCAGTCGTCGTTTCTCCAAGCTAAACCTTTCTTCATAGGGAAAGTGTTCCAACCCTACAGATAGCCTTGAATAAAGGTTACAGCAGGAGGCTTCCAGTCAACCATTCACGCATGTCACCAGTGTAAAACCCCAATCCTGTGGAGCCTACTCTAAGTGACAATTTGTCCCTGACTCCTTTGGGCGTCTGCAGGTTTCTTTGCCCCACAGTCACAACCCTTCTTCTTTCCTATGGCTCATCGCCGCCGCCAACAGCGTGTAAGAATCAGAACATGAATTCTTCTTGTGCGGATGACAGCCACTTTAGTACGCTGGGGATCAGCTCCACTGAGTCTCTGCCGTGGAGAAGGTCAGTGTTTTTTCCGGTATGGGGCAGACCAGACTCTTAGCCTTTTGGCAACCTACAAGAGGTAAAGCTGTCCTGTGGGAGCTGGGAGGGGGAATGGGCAGCCACGCCGGAGGGCTGCCGATGCCGTGATTAATGCCGCGGCAGGTCCTGCTGTGTCAGAGAGGGAACCTTTCCTCCCCTGGCATTAAATATGAATAGCTGTGATAGAGAGAGACAGATAAACAAGGAAGAGGGAGAGGGGAAATGTTCATTTTCGGAGACCCGCGGTGTTAACACCGGCTCACTTGAGCTGCTGCGTTGATTTAGGCCGAAGGCAGGGACAGTGGTGATGGTTAACTCTCTGGATCCCTTTGCATCAGATAAGGAACCCATCTGTATCCATCTTGTCCCGTCCCGCAGGAAAAAGGCCAAAGAGCAACCAGTTGCTGGCCGTGGTGCTGAAATACATTCTTGTTCCAAAGGACAGCTGTTTGCTCTCACTTGGGATGCCTTGCCCTCCCTCTCTGTGTTCCTGGATATTTGTGAGCTTATCTAACAATCTGGCTTCCTGATCCGCTGTGCACACGGAACATTAGCTTCAATATCCGGCCAGGCAACCTTGTGCTTTAATCCTGACCGATCTGTAACGGGCTTCCAAAGATCGGCCCTCTACCCATCGGGATGGCTAACTGACAGAGCCATTAGCCGCAGTGCACGTGAATGTTTCAGTTGTGCTCAGCCAAGTGCGCATGTTTCTGTTCCCAAGCGTATCTCTTTGTTCCTGCATTTGATTAAGACAGCCAGGGTGGTGTAGTGGTTAGAGACAGACTACGGTCTGGGAAACCGAGGTTTGAATCCCCAGTCGGAAGCTCACTGAGTGACCTTGGGCCCGTCACAAGCTCTCAGCCTAACCTACCTGACGGGGTTGTTGTAATGATAATCCAGAGGAGAGGAGGATGCTGTAAGCCATGTTGAGTCCCCACTGGGGAGAAAAGTGGGATGTAAATAACGTAAATCAGTGTTCAGGATTCTCAATAAAAGCCTGACGTACACCCATTGGCACCTACTATTTGCATTTCAAAATGTTTTCATGGTACTTGGGCGGGGGAGGCAACAGTGGGAGGGCTTCTGGTGTCATAAGAACATAAGAGAAACCAATGTTGGATCAGGCCCCACTGCTGGACCTCCTGATGGCCCCTGGTCTTTTTGGTCACCGTGTGACAAGAGTGTTGGACTGGATGGGCCATTGGCCTGATCCAACATTGGCTTCACTCATGTTCTTATCAGAAACCCATAAAATGTAGGGTTCCTATCCCATGGAGAGAGTTGCATGCACATCAGTGTCATACATACCTTCCAATGACCATGAGTAGGTCAGGAGAAGAACTTGGTGTCATTACAATCCTGCCGCACCCCTGGGCATTCATTCTTCCCCGTTAGGATGGCTGGAGCCCAATGCTCCCTCTAAGCTGTGGAGTCTTGTGAGCAAAAATTCTACTTTGTGAGCTACTGGCATTAAAGTTGTGAGCCAGCGATTTGGCTGCTGCATAAGTCTGTTTGCTCTGGAGCCCTCCTTCCTGAGCGAAGACAAAAATGTGTGAGCCAGAGGCTAAAAAAACTGTGAGCCGACTCACACTAATTCAGCTTAGAGGGAACATTGGTGGGGTCCTCAGAGATAGGTCGCAAGCTAGCGGGGAAAACTTGCCTTTTTAATTCCTCGGGCAAATCCCCAGAGGCCTGCTTCCCGGGAGAGCTGCTGGCAGCCAGAATCAGGCCAAGCCGAGCCCCTCCCTGTAGCACCGCAGGACTACGTGGGCGGGACTCATCTGGCATCAGCACAGGAGGAGGCGACAGGTTAGTTGAGGCCCACAAAGCGGCACTCAGCTGAGATCTGGCCAGCAGAGATGCCGCTGCTGCCGCTTGGATCCAAAACCAGAAGGCCCCCACAGGAGCCATACACAACTGGAACAGGTTGTGGGCACAGCCACTGGACAGGAGAGCGTGTGGCTGAGTTTGGTGTCTTCTCTAGAAGCCGCGGCAGTCGCTTCTCGTCACCCCCGCAAGGAGGAGTTCCCCCCACAGTCTCGCATCCGAGATTCCCCGAATCTCTGACGTCGATGGCTCGCTGCCTGAAAACGACCTCCAGCTTTTCTTCCCGTCCCGTTGATGAGACGAGAAGTGAATGGAAGAAATCTCTGGGTTTCGCCTTCTTGTAATGTCGCGTGGGCCGACGGCCTTCGGGGGGCCTCAGTTTGTAAGCTTGTAAATTCAAACGGCGACACTTGTGCCTTGAGATAAAGACAATGCTGTGCAGGGGGGACTTTTATTCCAGTATATTGCTCCGAAGCAGACTCTGACACGAGCAGTCGGCAGAGGAGACGATGATCCATTAGCTGCAGGAGGAGCTGTTGGGCGAGGGCATTTTGACGTCACTCGGAGAAGGCTCAGCGGAGAAGAACAGAGAGGCTGCCCAGCTCTGCTCGGATCGCAGAGCAAGTCTGAAAAATACAATAATTATAGGAGAGAGACAGAGAAATCCTCAATAGCTGTGTTGGGGAAGTGGCTCTCAAAGGATCATCTCAAAAAGGATATTATAGCATTGGAAAAAGTGCAGAGAAGGGCAACTAGAATGATAAAAGGGTTGGAACACCTTCCCTATGAAGAAAGGTTAAAGCGCTTGGGGCTCTTCAGCTTGGAGAAATGACGGCTGAGGGGTGACATGATCGAGGTTTATAAGATTACGAATGGGATTGAGCAGGTTGAGAAAGAAGTACTTTTCTCCCTTTCTCACAATACAAGAACTCGTGGGCACTCCATGAAATTACTGAGCAGTCAGGTTAGAACAGATAAAAGGAAATACTTCTTCACCCAAAGAGTGATTAACATATGGAAATCACTGCCACAGGAGGTGGTGGCAGCTACAAGCATGGGCAGTTTCAAGAGGGAATTAGATAAACGTATGGAGCAGAGGTCCATCAGTGGCTATTAGCCACAGGGTATAGATGGGAATTCTCAGTCTGGGGCAGGTGATGCACTCTATTCTTGGTGCTGGAGGGGGCAACAGTGGGAGGGCTTCTAGTGTCCTGGCCCCACTACTGGACCTCCTGATGGCAGCTGGTATATTTTGGCCACTGTGTGACAGAGTGTTGGACTAGATGGGCCATTGGCCTGATTCAACATTGGCTTCTCTTATGTTCTTATGTTCATTTCTCAGCAAACTCAGGCTGACCGGTGGCGTTCTAAAATCCTCTTCTTAATAAAATATTACCCAGCCAGAATAACCAAGCTATCAGTCTGACTGCACAATCCTAAACAGAGTTTCACCCTGCCGTAAGCCTGTCGACTTCAATGGACTTTGGAAGCTGTAGCCGTTTTTAGGATTCCACTGCAAAGTTTTGATGTGATGTAATTCTAGAACCGATACTTTGCTTAAAATCCTCTTCTTAATAAAATATTATCCAGCCAGAATAACCAAGCTATCAGTCTGACTGCACAATCCTAAACAGAGTTTCACCCTGCTGTAAGCCCGTCGACTTCAATGGACTTCGGAAGCTGTAGCCGTTTTTAGGATTGCACTGCAAAGTTTTGATGTGATGTAATTCTAGAACCGATACTAATAGCTTAGAATCTACCACCACCACCCCCGGTTTGTTTCATTTAACTTCCCCTTGTACAGATAACCTTAGTTCAAGCCCGTTGTACTTAAATATAGAGTTATACAGTTATAAATAATTTTGAACCATAGATCAATTACTCATATAAATTGACCTTCACTTGTGGATTTCTGTGTGAATAACGTGAGCTCTGGGTGGTGATTAATTCAAAGAAATCAAAACTTCGGGGAGCTGTTAACATTTCGAACAAGTGAACAAGTATTACTATTGATTAGACTGCGCCGGAGTGTGCCGTTTCTTTGGATTTTTGTTGTATTGAATTTTCATTTTTTTTTTAATTATTAGCCGGCTGTTATTGCATTAGTCCCTGTCCGTCGGATTTGAAGGGAAACACGGTTCCAGCTGTGGCCTTTTTATTTCATTTTCCATAAGCTTAGCCTGGAATTCTGACGCATGGTACTCGTCGCCCAAAGGGGGTGCCAGATTGCTAGCAGCGATTAGAAAACCTCCCTGTTTCACGGGCAACTCCAGTCCTTCCTTGCAGAACACAGAGAGGCCTTTGGTGGTCCCAGAAAGCGGGTTACGTGGTAGAACAGGCACAAGTAATACTCATATAATTCATAAACTGCCATCAAGGGCTGTACCACATTTAGCAGGAGTGTTCTATGTGGCTCTCGATCCTTGTAAGAAATGTTTAGAAACGTTACTGAATGGAGCCTCTCTGGCTGCCGTTTCGAAGGAGAAACGGCACCTGTGCACAAGGTAGAGTTGCCAGGCCTGGGTTGGAAAATACCTGGAGACTTTGGGGGTGGAGCCAGGAGAGGGCGGGGTTTGGGGAGGGGAGGGGCCTCAGCAGGGTACGATGCCACAGAGTCCCCCCTTCAAAGCAGCCATTTTCTCCAGGGGAACTGATCTCTGCCAGCTGGAGATCAGTTGTAAAAGCGGGGGATCTCCAGGCCCCACCTGGAGGTTGTAGCAACCCGAGCTGCAATGTTAGTGGTTCAGTGCGTGGACTCTAATCTGGGAGAACCGGGTTTGATTCCCCACTCCTCCACTTGCACCTGCTGGTGTGACCTTGGGTCAGTCACAAGCTCTGGCACAGCTGTTCTCTCAAGGACAGTTTCTGTCAGAAGTTCTCTCAGCCCCACCTACCTCCCAGGGTGTCTGTTGTGGGGAGGGGAAGGGAAAGGAGTTTGTCAGCCGCTCTGAGATGCCTTTGGGCAGTGAAGGGCGGGGTATAAGTCCAAACTCTTCTTCTTCTCTTCTTAGGAGAGTCAAATAACGAATAAATATACACTGCAATAAACTTTTGTAAATTAACATGTTCTGTTTATAACTATCACTCTATAAAGTGCATAGTGTGGTATTATAACATCCAGAGAACAAGGTCAGTGGCATGCAGCCTTGAGAAGGACAGGAGCGCTCCGTCCATGAATCTTAGCTGCACGATGTGTCTTTGGTAGGACCAGCAATAAGCATCAACACAACTATAAATGAAAGCTTCCCCCCCTCCCTTTTTGGAAGACTTCGTGCAAGTAGAAGCGGGCTTGTAATTCTGGAAACTCCCGTTGGGGCTTGATTTTTAAAATACTGATGCGAAATTGACTGGTGGTGGTTGAACTGAACGAACTGAACGTTCTCCTAAGTGTTAAGATGAGGGAAGGTGTCATGGCATAGCCCAGTCTTCTCAGATCTCAGAAGCTCAGCAGGGTCACTACTGGGAAGGCAAGACTACTAGGGAAGACTTTGCAGACAAAGACAATGGCAACCCACCTCTGCTTCTCACTTGCCTTGGAAACCCCTTGCTAGGATCCTCATAAGTCAGATGCAACTTGACAGCACTTTACACACAGACAAGCATTAAGAGCAGGGAAGGTGGCGAGGTATAGCCCGATCACATCAGATCTGGGGAGCTAAGCAGGGTCAGCACTTGGAAGGGAGACCACCACAGAAGGCTTTGCAGAGGAAGGCAATTGGCAAACCACCTCTGCTTCTCACTTGCCTTGGAAGCCCCTTGCTGGGGCGGCCATAAGTTGGAAGCTAAGCAGGGTCGGTGCTTGGAAGGGAGACTACCAAAGAAGGTTCTTCTGAGAAAGGCAATGGCAGACCACCTCTACTTCTCCCTTGCCTTGAAAGCCCCTTGCTGGGGTTGCTGTAAGTGGGAAGCTAAGCAGGGTCGGTGCTTGGAAGGGAGACCACCAAGGAAGGCTCTCCTGAGGAAGGCAGTGGCAAACCACCTCTGCTTCTCACTTGCCTTGAAACCCCCTTGCTGGGGTGGCCATAAGTTGGAGCTAACCAGGGTCGGTGCTTGGAAGGGAGACCACCAAGGAAGGTTCTCCTGAGAAAGGCAATGGCAGACCACCTCTATTTCTCCCTTGTCTTGAAAGCCCCTTGCTTGGGTTGCTGTAAGTTGGAAGCTAAGCAGGGTTGGTGCTTGGAAGGGAGACCACCGAGGAAGGCAATGGCAGACCGCCTCTGCTTCTCACTTGCCTTGAAAGCTCCTTGCTGTGGTCATCCTAAGTCAGACACAACTTGACAACATTTTACACACAAGTGTTAAGAGAACTTTGAGAGTGCAGGCAGGCAAGTGGTGGGGTTAGCCACCCTAAATAGGACATGAGGTGAGGAGACCTGCATGGAAGGCTGAGTCTGCCGTGCTCTAGATGCTAAGAATGGGCAACGTGTTCAGATAAACTTTCTGCAGAGTAACCACGGTTTTGGACTTGTCCCGCCATTCAAGAGCAGGTCTCCTCTGTGAGATTCAGTTGTCTCTCCCAGTTCTCAGCGATATCTCCTCTAGACATCTTTAAGACATCATGTCACTTCACCGGAACATCTTCTTGTTCTGTAGCACAGCTAGGTTTATCCCAGGTGCTGGGAAGGACAATTATACCACTCCTCAGTGGTTACTTCTTGCTACACAAAGTCCTGGCCAATTTTTGTGGCTTTTCTGAGCAGGATTTATGGCGGCGGGACTTTAGGAAGGTGGCTGAGGCATTGCAGCAGAGCTGTGAAATATCTGTGAGGGATTTGAATGTTACGAGGCAGAATGATAGAATTAGATCTCGGCTGGAACAAGTTGACCCATTTTCCATTTACCTGTGGTTGCCAGGAAGGGTGATCAGAGGTTGCCATTCACAACAGTACCCAACTTCCCACGAGATGTGGGTATTCTTGGTTGCTCGTCATATCCCTTGGCATGATATATTGCTTTGCTTTCCTGGGCAATCAAGTCAGAAAAAGGTATGCCTAACGGATCTGGGGGGTAGGGTGGGGGGAACAAGTCACCTTTGCAAACTTAGAATTGGTCTCTCTACTCTCCAGCATTTTAGTTCATTTGCTTTGTGACTTTGGCAACTCGTAATGCCAACCTACTTCAGTTTGGGTACTTCAGATAACGCCCAACGTTGACATCTGTCACCAGCGTTATGAAACATTCTTAAAAGCTGTCGAATGCAGCCTCAAAGACAGGCACTGTTTTGTTATGCTTTGCCGAAAGCCCATTTGCGCATAATGCACAGCTGCTGCTTTAAATTGCTCCGTGGCGCCAGTGTTGCATGGAGACAAACTCGTGCATTTAACCATTGTGCTGCGTTAACTCTTCGATGTCCGGGTCGCAAATGCCCACAGCCCAAATGGACCCACGTCTCCTCCCTTTGTTTGGGATGTGATAAGTTGTATAGTTCCTAAACATGGTGGTGGAAAGTCTTCAAGGCAAGAGAAGATCAGAGGTGGCTTGTTTTTTGCCTGCCTCTGTGTGGTGACCTGGACTTAATTACTTATTTTATATTCCATCCTCCCCACAAGCAGGCTGAGAGTGGACCACAGTTTGAAGAAGAGATTGGGTTTATACCTCACCCTTCGCTCGGAGTCTCAGAGTGGCTTACAGTATCCTTCCCTTTCTCTCCTCACAACAGGCACCCTGTGAGGTAGATGGGGCTGAGAGAGCTCTCTCAAGAACTGCTCTTGAGAGAACTGTGGCTTGCCCAAGGTCACCCAGCAGCTGCATGTGAAGGAGTGGGGAACCAGACTCAGTTCTCCCAGATTAGAGTCCGTGCTCCTAACCCCTACACCAAAGTGGCTCTCGTTGGAGGTCTCCCACCCAACTACTAACCAGGGCCGACCCTGCTTAGCTTTCAAGATCTGAAGAGATCGGACTAGCCTGGGCCATCTAGGTTCAGGGCTCCTAAACATATTTTGCTGCATTTCTACAAAGAAGAAGAAGAAAAGAGATTGGATTTATACCCCGCCCTTCACTTGGAGTCTCAGAGCAGCTTACAAACTCCTTTCCTTTCCTTTCCCTTCCCTTCCCCTCCTCCCCTCCCCACAACAGACACCCTGTGAGGTAGATGGGGCTGAGAGAATTCTAGCACAAACCGCTCTTTCAGGAACAGCTGTGCCAGAGCTTGTGACTGACCCAAGGTGACACCGGCAGGTGTATATGGAGGAGTGGGGAATCAAACCCGGTTCTCCCAGATTAGAGTCCGCAAACTTAACCACTACACCAAACTGGCTCTCACACTCCGGAGTGCTGAGGAAGGCCAACTCTACCAACAGGTCCAGTTTGCAGTCTATTCTCAGCATGGTTTCAAGCCAGTTATTACTACTTGGGCTTCACAGAACCTGCCCTTGTGTTTCCAGGGCGTTTTCGCTTTGCTAACCCGTGATCTCAGGTACCCAGGGCAATTTTGTGGAGTATCTCAGGTATCCTTGCTTAAAGTAACTGCAGTTGTAAATGGGGAGCTGCAGTTGTAATTGAGTAGGGGCTGTGGTTCAGTGGAAAAGCTTCTGCTTTGTATGGAGAAGGTCCCAGAGTCAATCACCAGCATCTCCAGTTAAAAGGATGGGGTAGCCGATGATGTAAAGGACCTCAGCCTGAGACCCTGGAGAGCTGCTGCCGGTCTGAGTAGACAATACTGGCCATGATAGACCAAGGATCTGAATCAATATGAGGCAGCTTCATGTGTGTGCATCTGAGAGGTTTGTTTGGATGCCAGTCTGAATGCACTTCCAGCTGTGTCCCATTCTTTCGATGGGATGAACATCCAGATATGCATCTCCTTACGAAACAAGCATGACAGCTTTTGCAAGACTTTGGGGTAGGGGGGTTGGCAGGACAAAGAAAAAAAACGACAGTCTATAGACAAAAGCAAGGCTGCGATCACACGCCCCTTTAGATCTGACATAGGTGCAAATGCCTGACGGATCTAAAGGGAGCGATCAGACGGCAACATCTGGGAAGCGTCCCGCAGTCGTCGGGAACCCGTGCTGCTCCGCCACAGAAGCGGAGTTAAAAGACACTGGGGAAAGTCTGGTGTTATCTGGACAAGGCGGGCCACGGGCGGACTTTCCCCTGTCTGATCGCTCAAGCACATTCTCAAGCTGTCAGGGTGGTCTGATCAGGTCATCCCGACTTCATGCCATGTGTCCCCTCCCTTCACGGTATGCGCATCATTGCATACTCCATAGGGGCCCTCAGTGCGGAGATGCAATTCGTTTATGCACAAGGGAAGCAAATGGCAAAAAAACCACAAAACCCGCAGTTGCGTCTGATCATGCAGTGATGGGCTGTGCCCACAGCTTCAAAGGGCTGTGTGACCTCACAACTGCGTGTCAAATTCCTCCGGAGGGAATAGCCTCGCTTCCCCTCTGCTTCAACTTCTGGGAAGACGGTCGTGCAGAAGCCCTATTGCCACTGATGTAATACACATTACAAAACTATTGTGATGGCAGCTACAGTAGCAATGGGGAAACCGTGTAAGCCTGTGCCTGTACGGAAACCATCTGAATCCAATATATAGGGTGTTTTGCTACTGGATTTTGCAGCGTGAAATGGCAAAAGCCCCTTGCAAACAACTGCTAAAGTGTACTGAAAGAGGATTAAAGGCGCATTACTCAGCCTGCGTGAAAGTGACTCAGCAGCAAAACCCTGCAGGTAAGAACATAAGAACATAAGAGAAGCCAGTGTTGGATCAGGCCAATGGCCCATCCAGTCCAACACTCTGTCGCACAGTGGCCAAAAATACCAGGTGCCATCAGGAGGTCCAGCAGTGGGGCCGGGACACTAGAAGCCCCCCCCACTATTGCCCCCCACCAAGCACCATGAATACAGAGCATCACTTGCCCCAGACTGAGAGTTCCTATCTATACCTTGTTGCTAATAGCCACTGAGGGACCTCTGCTCTATATGTTTATCTAATTCCCTCTTGAAGCCGTCCATGCTTGTAGCTGCCACCACCTCCTGCGGCAGTGAATTCCGTGTGTTAATCCTTCTCTCTGCCCCCTCCCTGCTCTGCCTTTCCTTGCCCACCCTGCTTTTCTGCCTTTGTCCTATATCCGTCCACCGGTCTGCCCTTTAGTTAGCCCTGTAGTGCTGTTCTCCTTTTGGGCTCTTGTGTCCTTTCCTCTCCAAAGCCTGTCCTCACCCGGATCCCAAGGACGCCTAATGCAGCGCCTCTTCTTCCTTTAAATAATTCACCCCAAATGTATCTCTCTGCACACACTCCTCGTGCTGACGTTCCACGATTCTCCTTTCCCCACCGGTGCCACAACGCGGCTCATTCTTATTCTAGAAATGGGCTTTTTAAAAAAACCGTTTGCATCACTGCTTCTTGGGGGGGAGGAAGCAAGAAAAAAGGGGGAAACCAAGCCAACTGGTTAAATAAAGGGAGCACGTAATTCGTATTGGTGTTTTTGTGTGCCCCAGAGACTTGGGAAATGAGACTTAACCAAGAAAGCAGGAGGAAAAGAAACAAGCTGGTGTGAGAATTTTTAAAAGTGGGTAAACGGACAGAGAAACCAGATCGCGGAGATTAAACACTCCAATTGTTATGTTGTCGAATATGTTGTCGAAGGCTTTCACGGCTGGAGTTCATTAGCTGTTGTAGATTTTCCGGGCTGTATGCCCATGGTCTTGGCATTGAAGGACCTGACATTTCGCCAGCAACTGTGACTGGTATCCTCAGAGGTATAACACAGAAAGATAGAGTACTCTCTGTGTCAAGGTGAGAAGAAAAATGGTAAGCAGGTAATTTATATCTACTCAGGAAGGTAGGGCTGAGTCATTATCTTGTAGGATTTCCCCAGGCTGTGAACATGTTAATGGAGGAGCTTTCCTGAGGAGGTTTCCTGTTTCCTGGGGGGGTTCTTTTGCATGTGGATTGGCTATTCAAATTCTAATCTTATCTGTAGTGCTATTGTCCGATGTAGAGCCTATTGTGTTTTTCAGGACAGGAAACCATGCCCTATTTATTTTTAAACTCTCTCCTTTCCTGTTGAAATTGTGTTTATGTTTATGAATTTCAGTGGCTTCCCTGTGTAATCTGACATGGTAATTGGATGTGTTGTCCAGCCTTTCAGTGTCTTGAAATAAGAGACGGTGTCCTGTTTGAGTTAGGCTATGTTCCGCCACTGCTGATTTTTCAGGTTGACCAAGTCTGCAGTGTCTTTCATGTTCTTTTATTCTTCTCTGAACGCTACGTTGTGTGGTCCCAATGTAGACCTGTCCACAACTCCAGTTGTTGGGGGGGGTGTTGTTTTGTGAGAAATCTCTATATTCCAAAGCTTAGAATCGCACCTCCTGGTCTGTCCCTTCTATCACCCTTTTCTTTCTCTCTCCCCCCTCCTTTTAAGGGGCAGGATATGGGAGGGCTCCAACAGCCCTAAAGCAGCCATTTAAAAATTATTGTCAGAACGTCCCGCGTTTGTTGTAAACAGGAGCGCATTAGCGGCAACAGGGCCGGGAGCACAAAATCCTACATTACCATTTGTCTTTGTTACTGGGAAATGTATAACCTGGCGCGGAGCTTTGTCTGAAAGGTTCATGGGGGTCGCATAGAAAGTGTTGGTACAAGGTTGGGAGGCTGTTAAAAGTGTGGCAGAAATCCTGGCTGCCTTTGTGGAGAGAGATGTTTCTAGCCTGGATAGAGCTGCGTTTGCTGTGCCTTCAGGATCTAACTGACAACGCTTTTTGATGGCAGGTTTCTTGGGGGCAGAGGCCTGTCCGTTTGTTCCCGACGCCATAAAGCATAAAGCATCCATCTTCATCGACTGCCCTGTGCAAACAGCCATAAATAATCGCAGTGAGGCAAACCGTGGTGGAAAACGGGGAGAGCTGCCCGTTGAGATGGGCTAGGAGGTGTATCCTCCGAATGTGCAGAAGCCAGACTGGGCCGATGTGGCATCACACGCTCATGTGATTGGGAAGCGGGACCCTTGGCTGAGCTAATAATTATCATATGGCATTGTGTGTAGAATAGCCAGGCGATCCTAAGGTTGTCTGGCAGCCAGAAGTTGTCTGAGAGCCAGTTTGGTGTAGTGGTTAAGTGCGCGGACTCTAATCTGGGAGAACCAGGTTTGATTCCCCACTCCTCCACTTGCACCTGCTGGATGACCTTGGGCAAGCCATAGTCCTGTCAGAGCTGTTCTTGAAAAAGAGGAGTTTCTGTCAGAGCTCTCTCAGCCCCACCTACCTCCCAGGGTATGTGTTGTGGGGAGGGAAAGGGAAAGGAGTTTGTAAGCCACTCTGAGACTCCTTTGGGTAGTGAAAGGCAGGGTATAAATCCAATCTCCTCCTCTTCTTCTTCTAGTTCTTTTAGCGTTATGCACTACTATCTCCTCAGCCCAAAGAGCTCTAGTTCCCTTTCAGTAGCCCCTGGGGAGTGGATGGGGAGCAATGCTCCCTCTAAGCCATGGAGTCCTGTGAGCAAAAATTCTACTTTGTGAGCTACTGGCATTAAAGTTGTGAGTGAGCAATTTGGCCCCTGCATAAATTAGTTTGCTCTGGAGCCATCCTCTGTGAGCCGGAGGCTACAAAACGGTGAGCTAGCTCACACTAACTCAGCTCAGAGGGTACACTGATGAGGAGTGGAAGAGATGAAGAAGAAGCGATTGGATTTATACCCCGCCCTCCGCCTGTGAGGTAGGTGGGGCTGAGAGAGCTCTTTCAAGAACTGCTCTTTCCAGAACAGCTCTGAGAACTTGTCACTGACCCAAGGTCACACCAGCAGCTGCACGTGAAGGAGAGGGGAATCAGACCCGGTCCTCCAGATTAGAATCCACAGTCCTAACCGCTACACCAAACTGGCTCTCAGTGGGGCTGAGAGAGGACTCAGAGAACTACTCGAGAGAGCAGCACTGTGAGAGCTGACCCGAGGTCACCCGACATCTGCACGTGGAGGAGTGGGGAATCAAACCCAGCTCTCCCAGACTAGAGTCCGAGCACTTAACCACTACACCAAATTGGCTAGGCCAACTCAGTCTCTGGATTGTCCCATCAAGAGCCTTCTGTTCTGGGCTTCTTCTCAGGGTATCCAGCAGCCGGGTCCAGAGCAGGTGAGTGAGGAGTTGCTGTAGCGTTCCACCGAGCCAGCCTGCCAGTCTTGTCTATCCTCGGATAGGATGGAAAGAGCAGACATGAAGAAATGACAGTTCACAGTTCGCCACCCAACAGCGGAATTGCCACGAATTCCATCTGTAATAGGTGCTTTCAAGAGCTTCTTTACTGCTAAGAGAGAACCTTCAAGGAAAGACTCCTTATTATGGGACCGAGTTGGGGCCGATAACTCCTGAAACATGGCGGTGATCATCTTTGCATTTGGAGGCAGATGTCGGTGCAGCACTTTGGATGTGGCCGTCCCCTCGTTTGGACGCTCGCTCAAGTGGATTTTGATGGACAGCTCAAAGCCTGGAGCACAGAAGAGGAGAGCAGGTTGTCAACGAGGGCATTTGCAAGATGGGCGAGCGCGTTTAACGGCTGGGACCGCACTAGCCGCGAGACCAGTGGCCGGCCTCCAAAGCCGGCATTCGACAGCCGACTGCCACTGATACCCAGGAATGTAGAACATACGGAAGAGGAGCCAAATATAGTCCAACAGCAGATAGAGATCCAGACGGTGTGGCAGAAAGTCAGAGAGCAGCGTGTTTGGCATGGCCAGAGGCCACATTCGATTTCAATTTCTGTTTATTCCTCCCATTTTGATTTGTAGATTGCTGGAGGGGGCTGGGACAGCAAGTTGGAAGGACTTTGTGTTGTAGCACAGTGCCGTCCACTCAAGGAATGTGGATAGGAATAGAGGGGGTGATAGAAACATAGAGCTGGAAGGGTATCCCCAGGGGTCATCTAGTCCAACCCTCATAAGAACATAAGAGAAGCCGATGCTGGAACAGGCCAATGGCCCATCCAGTCCAACACTCTGCATCACACAGTGGCCAGAAATACCAGGTGCCATCAGGAGCAGTGGAGGCAGGGGACTAGAAGCCCTCCCACTGTTGCCCCCCACCCCAAGCTCCAAGAATACAGAGCATTCCTTGCCCCAGCCTGAGAGTTCCTATCTATACCTTGTGGCTAATAGCCACTGATGGACCTCTGCTCCAGATGTTTATCCAGTTCTCTCTTGAAGCCCTCAGTGCTTGTAGCCGCCACCACCTCCTGTGGCAGTGAATTCCAGATGTTCATCACTCTTTGGGTGAAGAAGTCCTTCCTTTTATGCTCAGCAGTTCCATGGAGTGCTCACGAGTTCTTGTACTGAGAGAAAGGGAGAAAAGGACTTCTTTCTCTATCTGCTCTATCCCATGCATAATCTTATAAACCTCGATCATGTCACCCCTCAGCTTTTGTTTCTCCTAGCTAAAGAACCCCAAGCATTTTAAGCTTTCTTCATTAGGGAAAGTGTTCCAACCCTTTTATCATTCTAGTTGCCCTTTTCTGGCCCGTAGTTGTGGTGGGCCTCAGAGAGCTCTTTTGAGGACTGCTCGTGAGAGAACAGCTCTGAAAGGACTTGTGACTGGCCCAAGGTCACACCAGCAGCTGCATGTGGAGGAGCGAGGAATCAAATCCGCTTCTCCCAGATTAGAGTCCGCACACTTAACCACTACCCCAAACTGGCTGAGGGTGGCGCGCGCCCATGTCCCTCCCCTCCTGCAAGATTTAAAGGGCCCTTCAACTGATCGGTGGGGAGCACATCGCCTCCCAATCGGCTGGAGGGCCCTTTAAGAGAGAGGGGTGCACGCCAGTGTTCCCTCTAAGCTGAGTTAGTGTGAGCCAGCTCACAGTTTTTTAGCCTCCAGCTCACACTTTTTATGTCTCAGCTCAGGCAGGATGGGCTCCATAATTGATGCAGTCGCCAAATTGCTCACTCACAACTTTAATGCCAGGAGCTCATAAAGGAGAATTTTTGCTCACAAGACTCCACAGCTCAGAGGGAGCATTGGTGCATGCCACCACCACCCCACTTCTTCTCAGAAGCATTTCAAGGATCCATTAAAATGTTTTGGGGAAGAAGCAGGGGGGCATGCACGCGCACTCCAAGCAGCAAATAATGGCAGCCCCACTAGAAAAAAAATCATTGTGCCACAAGCCACAAAATCCTGGCTACAGGCCTGGAGTTGGACTATAATAACAGAGAGTTCCCTGTATGATTGTCCTGCACAAGTCATGTACGCCTCTTTAAGCAGCTGTAGCCCAATCAGGGCTGCCTACCTGGGGGTTGCCTTCACGTGTGGCACCTACTCTTTGCACGCTCGCGGCAGGAAAGGGCAATGCAATGCCGGGCAGCGATCCTAATGCATGGACTTGCCCACAGCGGGCTACCTGATGTGATTTTTCACAGTGTCAATCTGATTCTTTCCAGACCTGCTGCTACAAAACAATCAGCTTCAGAATGCAGGGCTTTGTTTTGCTTTGGTCTAAAGGAAAGAAATTACGAATCCCGGGAGAAGTCTCATGCAGACTCCTTCTTGTTTTTCCATCTACAGCATGGGTATTTTATATCCTCATTTGTTCCTGCTCCAAAATAGGGTTGCCAGCTCAGGGCTGAGAAATAGCTGGAGATTTTGGGGATGGAGCCCGGGGAGGGTGGGATTTGTGGAGGTGAGTGACCTCTGTCAGAGCCCCTGGAGAAATCAGTTCCCAATAACAGTCCTTCAAAAGAATTAAAGTTTATTGAGACATTGATAGGATCCAGACTCATAACGTTCTTTGTTAGAACTGAGGTCAAGCGCACGAAGCCAGCAATTGTACTATAATCAAACAAGACATTCGTGGCTCTTGGCCAATCGCATCTAAGCTAAAAGCCCAAATTAATGCCCAAAGATTCCCAGGGGAGAGAGAATACTAAAGACAGTGTAGGTCTCAAGGTTACATGGCTACACCAGACACCAGATAGACGATATAGTGGCCAGACATGAAAGTATAAATTCCCATTCGCTCCCCCCCACCTCTCCATGGCAACCAAGCTCCAAGCAGGCGCTTTGGTTGACAACCTCAGCAAGATAAAGTGCCATAGGGTCTGTGCTCCAAAGCAGCCATGTTCTCCAGGGAACTGATCTTGGTCATCTGAAGATCAAATGTAATAGCGGAAGATCTCTAGATACCACCTAGAGGTTGACAACCCCACTGTAGAAGATTATCCAAGGTGTACTTCGCTACGGGAACCCACATGGCGTTTCCTAGTCTTCCGGAATCTATTGAATACCTCTCTTTTTGCATGGTCATCCAGTTGTAATCTCCTCCCTGGTTCTTAGGTTTGTTATCAGTCGTCGTTTTAGGTTTGTCTTAGATTTGTTATCTTGTTGTGGTTCCACAGTTGTTGTGTTTATATATATTTTTTGTCTTCCGCGCTTCAGGCACGCTTGGCCTGGAAACATGTCATATACATTTATAAAAATAAAATATAGAAAGAAGGGGTGTGTTAAGAGCAAAATATTCAGTGGGGATGGCTTCGGAGCAAAGGATAAGATGTCATGGGATGAAGCATTTGTCCACAGAAGACTCATTTATCAGTCCGGCCATAGGTTGAAAATGTGGTACCTGCCATTGGAACGATGTGGGATGAAATTCTGAATGAGACGCGAGGCAATATTTTTATATTTTACATACGTGCCTAGACACAGCGACTGGTGCCAGCAATGAAGAACAGGTGCTATTTGTTATATGTTGTCTCTTTATTTGTGTGCATGTGTGCGCTGAAAAAAGATGAGATAATAAAGGACCCTTCAGTTGCTGTTATTCATGACGTTGCCTTAGCTTGTCGATCGCCGGCGTAGCAATGTGCAGAGCAATTGATTTCGGCTGCGCATTTGGAATGCTGAGATGCAGAAGCTTTGGTTTGGCTCATGGCTGCAGTTTCTGCAATGCCCATCCTTGGGGAAACACTTTCCCCATCACCCAGTTTGCCGGAGAACCCCAGTAGGAATGTTAAGAGCCCTGCTGGATCAGACCAGTGATCCATCTAGAAGTCCAGCATCCCGTCTTACATGGTGGCCAACCTCTGGAGGTCCAACAGCAGGGCATAGAGACCAACGTCTTCCCCAAATCTTACTTCCGGGCAGTGGTCTACAGAGGCTGACTGCCTCTGAATGTGGAGGTTCCCTTTAGTCAGCATGGCTGGTAGCGACTGATAGACCTCTCCTCCAGGACCCTGTCTAGTCCCCTTTCAGAGCTGTCTGTGGCCATCTGCTACATCCTCCAGCAGCAAATCTGACATTTTAATCACTCTCTGTGTAAAGAAGTGATTCCTTTTGTCCATCCTGAATCTCCTGCTTCATTGGCTGCCTGCCTAGTATTTTGGGAGAGGGAGATAGAATTATCTTTGTCAACTCTCTCCCCCCTCCCCTTGCATAATTTGATAAACCTCTGTCATGTCCCCCCCTTACTCATCTCTTCCCTAAACTGAAAAGTCACAGACTCTTCAGCCTCTCCTTAGAGGAAGGTAGTCCAAGCCCGTAATCATCCCAGTTGCCCTCTTCTGTGGTGTAGTGGTTAGGAGCACGGACTCTAATCTGGGAGAACCAGGTTTGATTCTCCATTCCTCCACATGCAGCTGCTGGTGTGACCTCGGGTCAGTCACAAGTCCTTTCAGAGCTCTTCTCTCAGGAGCAGTCCTCAAAAGAGCTCTCTCAGCCCCACCTACCTCACAGGGTGTCTGTTGTGGGAAGAGGATAGGAAAAGAGATTATAAGCCGCTCTGAGACTACTTCGGGTAGTGAAGGGCAGGGTATAAATCCAATCTCTTCTCTTCTTCTTCTGTATGGCTGCCATGGGGATTGTGGGTTGAGTTCCAGGGGCACACTCAGTTCCCAAGAGGCAACGGCCAGCCTGATGTGTGGCAGGAACAGAGACCTCATCCACATTTCAGGAAGGTCATGAGTGGTAGACAGGATATCTTTCAGGGTAGCTAATCAGCCATTATTAATATTCTCAGAAGGAGCCTCTCTGCTAATTTCCAAGAAGAAGAAGAGAAGAGATTGGATTTATACCCTGCCCTTCACTACCCAAAGGAGTCTCAGAGTGGCTTACAAACTCCTTTTCCCTTTCCCTCCCCACCACAGGCACCCTGTGAGGTAGGTGGGGCTGAGAGAGCTCTGGCAGAAATGGCTCTTTTTCAAGAACAGCTGTGCCAGAACTATGGCTTGCCCAAGGTCACCCAGCAGGTGCAAGTGGAGGCGTGGGGAATCAAACCCGGTTCTCCCAGAATAGAGTCCACACACTTAACCACTACACCAAACTGGCTCAGGGTCCCCCCAGTTTCAAAACCGTTACTTAAGGATGTGCTGCGCCACTGTGCAGGGATAGAAAAGAGGTCTTTACTCATGGATGCCACCTTCCCCAAGTCCTGGGCTTTCTTTGTTTCTCTGCCGCCCTGGAATTCCCAGTGAAATAATGAGAAGCCAAGTGTGAAATATTGACGCTACTAGGGTTGCCAGTTCTGGGCTGGGAAATACCTGGAGATTTCCAGGTCAGCTGATCTCTATCGCCTGGGGATCAGTTGTAACCCAGAAGATCTCCAGCCGCCACCTGGAGGCTGGCAACCCTTGGCACACCCCTTAAAGCGATGTCAGGTGTTTAAATGGCAGAGTTGTCAAAACAGATTGTCTGATGCAATGGCTGAAAAATGGAGTTGTCTTAATGGATTTGCAATTGACTTTTTTGAAGGAGCTGCGGTGGCTCAAGTGGTTAAGACGTTGAACTGCAGGCTGTGGAAGGTCAGTAGTTCAGCAGTTTGAGACCCGAGAGTGCTGCATGATGGAGTGAGCTCCCGTCTCTAGTTCCAGCTCCTGCCGACCTAGCAGTTCGAAAGCAAGAAATTGCAAGTAGATAAATGGGTACCACTTCGGTGGGAAGGTAACGGCGTTCCGTGCACCTTGGTGTTTAGTCATGCCGGCCACATGACCACGGAAATGCCTTCGGGCAGCGCTGGCTCTTTGGCTTTGAAACAGAGATGAGCGCCACAACCCTAGAGTTGGATTCGACTGGCTTTTGAGCAAGGGAACCTTTACCTTTACCTCTCCTTTTTTGGTGTTGTGTGTGTGTGCGCGCATGCAACTTGTGAGCCTGGAAGTCATGGTGACTTCTGGTTACCCCTAGTGGGGCTAAGACATTTCAGAGAGTCAGCTTGCTATTGCCTGGCTCTGCATCCGGGCCCTGTTCTTCCTTGGAGGTCACCCTTCCAAGTACTTGCCAGGGTGGCCCTGCTTAGCTTCCAAGATCCGACGAGACCGGGCTTCCCTGGGCTACCCAGGTCACGGCACCTCTTGAGGAATATCTTACTTTTTGAAATGCACAGAAGAGCTTTCACAAAGATCTGCTTTGTTGGAAGCGGTTCTGCTTTTGGAATTTCGTGCCCGACTTCCTTCCATCGCCCTGCAATTACAGTTGCAGTGGTAACCATTGATTTCAGTGGATTTAAATATGCATAATTCAGCGTGCTCTGTTTCTCCCAAACTGACAGTGAAAAATGGACCCTAGTGAGGCACAGCGCCTTCTTTCTCTCTGACCTTTCGTTGGCAAGTCGGGAGGGGCCATGGCTCAGTGGTAGAGCATCGGCCTTGAATGCACAAGGCCCCAGGTTCAATCCCCGGCATCTGGAGTTAAGAAGGACCAGACGGGAGGTCTCTGCTTGAGACTCTGGAGAGCCGCTGCCAATTTGTGTACTGACATTGATAGACCAGTGGTCCGATTCCGTATAAAGCAGCTTCATGTATGTTCAAGTACAGAGGGCATCCAGTCTGGCTAGATGACTGTCAAAGTCTTGCTTGTCAGGACACTGGCAGTCTGGACAAACACTTGTCAGGGATGCTCTAGGCTGATCCTAGAAAGGGATCTAGGTGATCTGGTCGATCACAAGCTAAACACAAGCCTGCAGTGCGATGTGGCTGTGAAGAAAGCTAATGCAGTCTTAGGATGCATTAACAGAAGCATTGCGTCCAGATCACGGGAGGTGGTGGTTCCTCTCTATTCTGCTATGGTCAGGCCTCACCTGGAGTCCTGTGTCCAGTTTCGGGCACCACATTTTAGGAAGGATGTTGACAAGCTCGAGCGTGCCCAGAAGAGGACAACCAGGATGGTGAGAGGGTTTGAATCCAAGTCTTACGAGAAAAGGCTGAAAGAGTTGGGTATGTTTAGCCTGGGAAAGAGAAGGCTTAGAGGGGACATGATTGCAGTCTTCAAATATCTGAAGGGCTGTCATGTAGAAGATGGAGCAGATCTATTCTCTCTTGCTCCAGATTGCATGTCTAGATCTAATGGGTGGAAATGACAAGGGAGTTGCTACCGGCTAAATATCAGGAGAAACTTCCTGATTGTATGAGTGGTTGAGCAGTGGAACAGACTGCCTTGGGAGGTGGTGGATGCTCCTTTGCTGGATGTTTTCAAGTAGAGGCTGGACGACCATCTTTCGGGTATGCTGTAGGGCTGTCTTTCGGTTCTGCTCCTGCAGAGTGCAGGGGGTTGAACTAGATGACCTGCAAGGTCCCTTCCAACTCTTAACATTCTATGATTCTATGATCTTGCATTGAGCAGGGGGCTGGACTAGATGGCCCGGATAGCCTCTTCCAACTGATTCTATGATTCTATCACTTCTTCCCTGGATCACTGGTTCCCTATCTGTCAAATTTTGGTGTGTTACCCGTACTAAAAGGCCTAGGAAAGTGGCCCAGATCAGTCTGGAAGAAGAAAGTCCAAAAACATGCATGTTGTTCCGAATGGATCTGAGGTTCAAGGAGGGATGATCTTTGAATTTCCGATCCTTGCTGCTTCGACCTGCAAAACCCCCGCGCCTGTTCTTTTAATACAAAATGAACCGTGTGACTCTTTATTTTCGTGCTGTTTTTCTGTTTCCAAGCAGCAAATTTCCCCCCTTGAATGTACACATTCTTCAACGTTATTTCTGCATCAATAAATCAGCCTTGTAGGTATATCATACATATAAATGGCGACGATGCTCATATAAATACTGTATCAATTGTGTATAAGGACGATGGGGCACACGTACGCAATACAAATGAACCCATAAAACTAACAGCCGAAAGCAGAGGACCACAACTGTTGACGAAAAGATAATGTAAGAAGAGGTGAAACCGGGGCACTCGCTCATCCCTTGATATAAAAGGATGCCGCCTTACGCGTGTCCTCTTTACAATTTAAGCGTCGCTTCAGAACAGCTCTTCCCCTTAGTGGTTTCAAAGGTGACCTCTCCATATTTTTGAAGATCACCTTAGCTTGGCAACTCTTTTTTATTTCTCGAAACCCTGATTTGTTCGGCTGCTCGTAACGGAGCCCTATCCACTGTGCCAGACCAGAAGGGTCGTAGTTGTTGTTGTTTAAAAAAATACGCAATATATATTCAAGACTATAATTAAATATATGGAGGAAATAAAACTGCAGGCATTACACTTACAGCAGAACATTTCCCTCAGTCCTGCCAGAGGAGCACAGTGGGGGACAGGCCCTGGGAAATGAAGAAGGAGGAGGAGGAGGAGGAGGAAGAGATTGGATTTATACCCCGCCCTTCGTTACCCAAAGGAGTCTCAGAGCAGCCTACAAACTCCTTTCCCTTCCCCTCCCCACAACAGACACCCTGGGAGGTCAGTGGGGCTGAGAGAGCTCTGACAGAAAGTGCTCTTTTTTCAAGAACAGCTCTGACGGAACTATGGCTTGCCCAAGGTCATCCAGTAGGTGCAAGTGGAGGAATGGGGAATCAAACCCAGTTCTCCCAGATTAGAGTCCGCGCACCTAACCACTACACCAAACTGAATTGCCAGGAGCTGGAAAGATGAGCCTAAGGAGAGAAGGAAATGAGGGGCCATGGTTCGGTGGAAGAGCATCTGCTTGGCGTGCAGAAGGTCCCAGGTTCAATTCCAGCCACCTCCAATACTGCTAGTAGGGGATAGGAAAGACCTCAGCCCGAGCCCCTGGAGAGCCAGTGCCAGAGAAAAAGAAGGAAAAGGCAGCCACTGATGCTAGTCAGAGGGGCAAATGTTTCGTTCCTCTTTCCAGTCTTCCTCCCTGGGCTTAGTATTTATTTAATTTACATATTTAGCTCCCGATGGGGACCCAAAAGGGCTTACACCAGCTACCTTCTCCTCCATTTTGTCCTTTGCAACAACCTTGTGAGGCAGACGGGGCCAACGTCACTGCGACAGGCCTTTTCTGCCAACTGAGGGGATCCACGCAGCCTCTTGTGATTTGGGGGACCGGTTTTGTTTCAAACTGTAACCTTCCCCTTCGTTACGAGACGTAACTCTCTCAAACCCACGCACAGGATTGCCCTCACACCAGCCTTCCCTTTCCCAAGAAGCAAACTAAATGGTCCCAGGTCTGCTCATCACCACAGACGGGCTTCACAGCCAGGTACTCTGCCCTCTCCTCCCCAAACCACGCCCTCCCCAGGCTCCACCCCCAAAATCTCTAGGGATTTCCCAACCCACAGGTGGCAACCACAGTGGGGTTCCAGCTCAGCTCTGTAATGGTCTTGTTTGTGGTCTGAAAACACCACAAACTTCAAATTTTGCTACATTCTCCCCATAACCTGCCAAGTTTGGGGGTTGGTTTTGCCTGTTCTAACTCGGATCTGCTATGGCTTCACCCCATCCCTCTGGCATGAGGGGAATGCCATTTTTACAACCAAAATTTGGCATGGGATAGAAAAGGTGGCGGGGGGGGGAGTACCTTTCTCCCTTTCTCACAATCCAGGAACTCGGGGGCACTCAATGAAATTAATGAGCAGTGGGCTTAGAACAGATAAAAGGAAGTACTTCTTCACCCAAAGAGTAATTAACATGTGGAATTCACTGCCGCAGGAAGTGGTGGCAGCTACAAGGATGGACAGCTTCAAGAGGGGATTAGATAAACATATGGAGCAGAGGTCCATCAGTGGCTACGAGCCACAAGGTATAGATGGAACATTCTGTCTGGGACAGAGATGCCCTGTATTCTTGCTGCTTGGGGGACATCTGTTGGAGGGCTTCTGGTGTTCTGGTCCCACTGGTGGACCTCCTGATAGCACCTGGGTTTTGGCCACTGTGTGATAACAGAGTGTTGGACTGGATGGGCCATTGGCCTGACCCAACATGGTTTCTGTCTTATGTTCTTATTTTAGGGGCAGTGATGCTCTGTATTCTTGGTGCTTGGGAGGCAACTGTGGGAGGGCTTCTAGTGTCCTGGCCCCGCTGGTGGACCTCCTGATGCCACCTGGGTTTTGGCCATTGTGTGACACAGAGCATTGGACTGGATGGGCCATTGGCCTGATCCAACATGGCTTCTCTTGTGTTCTTATGTTCTTAATCTTAACTCCAGCACTTCAAAACACCAGTCCATTTCTTCCTGCTCATGCCAGAGATTCTAGACAGGCCTGGCCCTTGATGAACCGCCTCATAACAGGCCATACCAAAGAACTATTGACAGAAATAATGGGAGGTAGTTTATTTTGGCCCAGGGAAATGCTGAAAGACCACCTAGGAATGCTGATGAGGGTTTCTGGGTCTCTTTCCCAGCAGAACAGCTGGTGAAAAGCTGCATAAGCCAACAGTAGTTTTGAGAATGGAGAAACATTCCTAAAATCCTGGTCTGAGCTTGACTTCAGCATCCCAGAATGCAAGATTCCCTTGCCTATCTGTCCTTACTAGCAACCTTCTGGTTTATAGCAAGGCTTCGGTGGTCCAACCAATGGAGCAGGAAGTTTGATAGGCTTTCTGGGAGAAATTCTGCACCACATGACCTTCTTGGGGTGGATGGGAGAAACCCGCTTGTGCAAAGAGACTCCGAAAGCTTGACCTGTGCTCCACCACAACAGCTTCCCTCATGTGAGCAGGGCCTTCTGCAGGGCCTCCTCTGTTGTGGCCCCGACCTTATGGAAAGGATTGCTTGAGGCGGTCAGGAAGGCTCCTGCTCTCCTGGCTTTCCACAAACTGTGCAAAACAGAAACTATTCAAGAGAGCTTTTCTAGGCAGGCAATAGAGTTGCACTGTACCAAACGATTCACAAAGCCACTTGGGTAAATGATTAGGCACTGTGGTCTATACTAGTGTGTATAGCGTGCTGTAAGTAGGATCCCGCTATGTAATTTTGCATCGTTTAATGTCTCACGTCGATCCTTCTGCTTTACTTCAGTTCTGTTTTTAGATTTCGGGTCGGTTCTACGACCAGTGCTCCCTCTAAGCCGTGGAGCCTTGCGAGCACAAATTCTACTTTTGTGAGCTACCGGCATTAAAGTTGTGAGCGAGGGATTCGGCTACTGCATAAAATTAGTTTGCTCTGGAGCCATCCTTCTGGAGAGTCAGTTTGATGTAGTGGTTAAGTACACAGACTCTAATCTGGGAGAACCAGGTTTGATTCCCCACTCCTCCACTTGCACACGCTGGATGACCTTGGGCAAGCCATAGTTCTGGCAGAGCTGTTCTTGGAAAAGAGCAGTTTCTGTCAGAGCTCACTCAGCCCCGCCTACCTCACAGGGTGTCTACTGTGGGGAGGGGAAGGGAAAGGAGATTGTAAGCTGCTTTGAGACTCCTTTGGGTAGTGAAGGGCGGAGTATAAATCCAATCTCCTCCTCCTCTTCTTCCTGAGCTAAGACAAAAAAGTATGCGCCAGAGGCTAAGAAACTGTGGGCTAGCTCACACTAACTCAGCTTAGAGGGAACACTGTCTACCACCCTAATTCCTATTGCATTCTTTATTGAATGTCCCATCCGATGGATTCTGTTGACTCACTGGGTTCAATCCACTGTGAGTCCCAGCGAGAAAGTCTAACTAGAAATAGCATAAATAAAAAAACCGACGTGCTTGCTCAGAAATATTCCCAAACGCTTGACCGGCACTTATTGGTTTGCTCCCCACCACTCCTTCCCACTGTGCAGAGTTTTGGGAAATTTCCATTTTTATGTAAGAATCACAGTGAAATAAAGTTGGGCCTTTATTTTTGTACCGTTCCCTCTTTCCTAGGGCTGAATTCCTCCCCACCCCATCCCTGTTAAATTGATGCAATTTTTAACGGGAAAGAATGCATCGGGGAAGACTGGCCATGAAAACGGCTGGAATGAAAAGACTCACGATGGCCGTGTATGGGGGAAAAAATAGAAAGGGAGAAGGGAGCTATTTGTACCTTCCTCTCGTTCCCCCAAGAGGACAGTTCTGCTGATAGCAGTACAAGAACAAGCAGCTTAGGCCAGAGACCATCTGAGCCCTTTAAGCCATTTTCCATTAAGAAAATGAGCCACTCCGTGGGATGTTAGTGCTAAATGGGCACACTAATTGATTTAAAGCTGCCGCTGCCCATGCCAAGTTAGGTGAGCTGCACAATGCAGGCTGGCCAGCTGAAAGCCTCAAACTGTACTGGGAAGGCTTCCCTCTCTGCCAACGAGGGCAACATTTGTTCCACGTATGCTGTCCTAGGAATCCTGCCTTTTCTAGTTGGAGGAAAATATGGGGTTTTCCCCTTTTGCAAAATCCAAGTGCAACATTTCACAGTAGGAATTTGCCTTTCCAATGCGAAATGCTAATGCAAAATTTCACAGTGTAGGAATTTGACTTTCCAATGCGAAGCTTTACCTTGGGGCTTGTCCCCATTTCTCTGTTGTTTTGATTTTGGAAGGCATCAAAGAGAATGCCCCGCGCGGGTCTGTTTACTTCTGAGTTACCCATATTTGGGTTTAGCAGCACGTTGTAGCCCAATCTTGGAAGCTGAGCGGGGTTGGTAGTTGGACGGGAGACTACCCAGGAAGGCTCTGCAAAGGAAGGCCATGGCAAACCGCCTCTGCTTCTCACTTGCCTTAAAAGCTCCTGGCTAGGTTAGAACATAAGAACATAAGAGAAGCCAATGTTGGATCAGGCCAATGGCTCATCCAGTCCAACACTCTGTCACACAGTGGCTAACAATACCAGGTGCCATCAGGAGGTCCACCAGTGGGGCCAGGACACTAGACATAAGTTGGTTGCCATAAATTGGTTGCAGCTTGACAGCACATATGTCTCTCTGTATTGGTTTTAAATCAAATAAACTGTCCCGGCTTCCCCCAAAGCACTCGAGGGACTGAAGTTTGGTATATGTGCTACAAATTCTTTGTTAGTAGATGAACAGGTCCAGGGGATGTCTGGGAAGAAGAATAGCTGTTAAACTAGTTTTAGGTTTATAGTGAGGATTGTCGGCTCTGGGCTGGGAAATACCTGGAGATTTTGGGGGGTGGAGCTTGAAGAGGGCGGGTTTTGGGGAGGGTCCTCAGCAGGATATAGTGCCATAGGATCCGTGCTCCAAAACAGCCATGTTCTCCAGGGAAGAAGAAGAAGAGAGAAGAGATTGGATTTATACCCCGCCCCTCCCTACCCAAGGGAGTCTCAGAGCGGCTTACAAACTCCTTTCCCTTCCCCACAACAGACACCCTGTGAGGTGGGCGGGGCCGAGAGAGCTCTGACAGAAACGGCTCTTTTTCAAGAACAGCTCTGACAGGACTATGGCTTGCCCAAGGTCATCCAGCAGGTGCAAGTGGAGGAGTGGGGAATCAAACCCGGTTCTCCCAGATTAGAGTCCACACACTTAGCCACTACACCAAACTGATCTTGGTCATCTGAAGATCAAATGTAATACTGCTTAGATCTCCAGTTACCACCTGGAGGTTGACAACCCCACTGTAGAAGACTATCCAAGGCGTACTTTGTGACTCTCCAAGACTATCCAAGTCCACCCTCCAAAGCAGCCATTTGGTCCGAAGGAACTGATTTTGGTTGTCTGGAGATCAATTATAAAGGCAGGAGATTTCCAGGTGCCACCTGGAGAGTGGCAACCCTGTTTGCAGGTATACCTTCTGCATGTAAAGGGGTCCGAACCTGGTAAGTGGTGCAATTAGTATGGAAAGGCAAGTTTTTGTTTATTGGCTCGGACATTTCTGTGCTGATTTTTTTTTTCTCCCCGAAACACAGAACGAGCCATTTAAACAAGACAGTCTGGGTATCCGTCTGGCAGGCGTCTCCATCTGGCGCACCAATTTCCATTGCGTTTCAACGATCCCGTTTCCTCATTAGGCGTTTAATCAGGAGCATCTCGCCTCGTGGTCAAACCCTCTGCAGCAAGAGGTTAGACTTTGACAGACTGGAGCCGTTCAGCAGAAACTCTTTCCAAAGAAATAATGGTACTGGCAGGGTCCTCTTATTTAAAAAAAAAATGAAAGGAAAGAAAGATCTGGAACAGATGCGACACGAGCAAGAAACGGGGAGGGGATATTCCTGGATTTGCAATCCAGAGGTTGGGCACTGGGCGAAAGAGAGCAAGGAACAAAGTCGTTCTGATTCTTTGCCAAAGTGCCGCCTCCGTTGCCATCGATTCCAGCACTCAGAGCAGCAGGAGGAAAGGAGAAGGCTGTAAATCAGTGATTCATCCTCCTAATAACACTTGATGGCAAAGAGCTACCTGTTTCTTGCAGGATGCCTGCTGGGTAGGAGGGGAGGGGAGGACTGTTGACACCTGGAGTAGCCCCTTTAGGAGGATACAGCAGGAGTTCACAGGCCCCCATCCCCGCTCCACAACCTAAGGGTTGCATATATTGTAGAGCTCCTGTAGTGGACGGTCAGGTTGCCAGCTAAAGGTAAAGGATCCCCTTGCTCGAAAGCCAGTCGAATCTGACTCTATCGGGCAGTGCTCACCTCCATTTCCAAGCCGAAGAGCCAGCACTGTCCGAAGACGTTTCCATGGTCATGTGGCCGGCATGACTAAATGATGAGGCGCACGGAACGCTGTCACCTTCCTACTTGCAATTTCTTGCTTTTGAACTGCTAGGCTGGCAGGAGCTGGGGCCAGAGACGGGAGTCACTCCGTCACGCAGCACACGGGTCTCAAACTGCCAAGCTACAGACTTTCCGGTCTGCTGCTCAGCATCTTAACCTCTGAGCCACAGCGGCCCCAGTTGGGTTACCAGCCATGGGTTAGGAAATACCTGGAGATTTTGGGGGTGGAGCCTGGGGAGGGCAGGGATTGGGGAGGGACCTCAGCACAGAATAACGCCGTGGAGCCCACCCTCCAAAGCAGCTATTTCCGCCAAGGGGAACTCTGATATCTATGACACGTAGGCAGTTCTCAACAAAAGTGATTCAGCTTTTAATAAGTGATTCAACAGCTCAGAACACTCAGAAGAGACAACACAGCATAGAGCAACAGGCTCTTACTTAAACAGTGTGGGCTAGCATAGCCACGCCCATATTCCTGGTAACAACCAATAGTATTACAGAGATAACATCCAATCAGTTTGCTTCCCTCTAGCACAGTCCTTGTCTCCTGATTGGCCTGCTACACAGAGTAGCCAATCAGGTATTTCCATTTAGGATACCAGCATGTCAATGGGAATGAAAGTCAAGCTCAGGACATAACAAACTCAACTTGGTTACCTGGAGATCAATGGTAATAGCTAGAGACCCTAGTGTAGGGCTAGGAGAGTGAGTGGTGAGTGAGGCGGGGGCTAGAAAGATTCATGGAGCAGAGGTCCATCGATGGGTACCAACCATGGCAACTCAAGGGAGCCTCCATCTACGGAGGCAGCGGACCTCTGAATACCAGTGTGAGGAAGCGACATCGGGGGAAGGCCTCGACCTCTTTGCTCTATTATTTTGGCCCTGGCTGTTTGGTTTGTTTGGGCTACGATCATACGCACAATTAGACCCAGCATAGGACCGAATGCCGGGCGGATTTTAAGGGCGCAACCAGACAACAACATCTGGGAAGCTCCCCGCAGCCATTGGCAAATGGGTGAAACAGGATGCTGAACTAGATGGACCACTGGTCTGATCCTGCAGGCTTTCCTTGTTCTTATGTTTCAAGAGGGAATTAGATAAACATCTGGAGCAGAAGTCCATCAGTGGCTATTAGCCACAGGGTATAGATGGGAACTCTCAGTCTGGGGCAGGTGATGCACTCTATTCTTGGTGCTGGAGGGGGCAGCAGTTGGATGGCTTCTAGTGTCCTGGCCCCACTGCTGGACCTCCTGATGGCACCTGGTATATTTTGGCCGCTGTGTGACAGAGTGTTGGACTAGATGGGCCATTGGCCTGATTCAACATTGGCTTCTCTTATGTTCTTATGTTCTTATGCCAGTTTGGTGTAGTGGTTAAGTGTGCGGACACTAATCTGGGAGAACTGGGTTTGATTCCCCACTCTTGCAGCTGCTGGATGACCCTGGGTAAACCATAGATCTGTCAGATCTGTCCTGGAAAGAGCAGTTTCTGTCAGAGCTCTCTCAGTCCCGCCTACCTCACAGGGTGTCTGTTGTGGAGAGGGGAAGGGGAAGGAGTTTGTAAGCTGCTCTGAGACTCCGAGTGAAGGATGGGGTATAAATCTAATCTCTTCTCTTCTTCTTATGAGTCAAGAATCTCTCCGGTTCGAATCTCGCTTCGTGCTATGAATTCACTAGGGTGGCTTCAGGCATGCAAATCTCTCTCTCTCAACCTGAGTTATTAATCCTGAGCTACCTTGTATGGCTGCTGGAAGGATTATCTTGCAGTATATAAAGTGGAACATGTGAAAGTTCTATGCAGATGTATTGTCGTTTAGTATTACATGATGTGACACACCACAAAGAGAGCTTTCAACACCAACCCACAGTCACTTCGAATGATGTTTTTCAGTGGTGGTATTTGACATTATTTATTCCTTTAAAATATTTATGTGCTCACCTTGTTCCTGAGCATCATGTTTGGTTGCTAGAGTCCTGGCGTAGGAAACCAACCTGGTCCAACTCCTTGCCCAATGGGGGAAGTCCAAAACTAGAGCATGCCTGACAGGGAGCTATCCAGCCTGAAAGACCTCCAGTGAAGAAGTTGCATTACTGAGCCACATGACCACGGAAACGTCTTCAGACAGTGCTAGCTCTTTGGCTTTGAAACGGAGATGAGCACTGCAACCCTAGAGTCGGATTCGACTGGCTTTCGAGCAAGGGAACCTTTACCTTTACTAAATTACCACTAGAAAATTTCTCCTAACATTCAGCCAAAATCTGCCTTCCTGAAGTCTATTAAATTGAGTCTTGCCGTCTGGATGAGAGCAAGGCTTTGCTCTTTACCATCGGCCAGTCCTTCAGGTATTTGGAGAGATGTCTTTTCTCAGTCTTCTGTTCTTCAGGCTAACCATACCCAGTTCCTTTCCTCCTAGACTTGTTTTCCCACACCGGCAAATATCTTCTTTGTCCTCCTCTGAACCCGTGAAAATGAATGATGTGCATGCATCTATGAATCAGCCACGTACATCATCCTGTTATTGTAACTGAAGGCATCGTTTCTAAGCTTTTCTCCCTCCTCTGCCCCAGGGTTGGACTAGTTAACTAGTTGACTGCTGTGCAAAATCAAATCTGCACATTTGTTTGCAGTGGCCCCTGGTCCTTCCAGCTCCAATCATGCATGTCATCAGGCCTGATTCAGATCAATTTTGATCAGACCGGACCTCCAGTGATGTACGGTGTGGTCTGAATGGATTGGGGGAGGGGAATGCCTCCGATCTGGTTTCCAGCAACCCTCTCCCTTGTATGAAGACATAAACATGTATGTTGTATGGACTGCTCTTTGCCTAAGGACAATTCTTCTGAGGACACTCTGGCTGAACAATCATAGGAAGGCATTTTCTGGACCAGAAACTAATACCAGGGAAACACCACTTGGCCTGTGATTGCATCTTTGGAGGCCTCGTTTGTACTTTTATTCTGTGCCTAGTGGTTTCATTTTGGAACAATTTTCATCTGGTCCTTCTTGTATTTATAGTTTGTATCTGTATGATTGTACTGTGCTATTATATTAGCCAATATGTTCCTCACTGATTTTGACCTCCAAAGAAGGCCTGTGCAGGCCAAAACGCGTCAGGTCAAGCCCATTAGCCCTTATGTGTTACAATTGGGTATTTTTACATGAGATGTGATTGGGCCCTTATATATAACTAGCGGCAAGGCCCGTTGCGTGGTCCGATGCAACGGACGCTAGCCGGACTCCCTCTGGAGGCCCCGTCCCTCTCTGCGCTGGGGGAGCCTGCAGGGCGAGGCCAGCTCCGCCTCCCCCTCCCAGTGCGGCTCCACAGTGGCGGAGCGGCGAGTGAGGGAGGCCGTCTTGGTCTTCGGGCCAGCCGCTGGAGGCCCCATCTCCGTGTCCCAGCAACGCCTGCACGGCGAGGCCAGCTCCGCCGCCTCCTCCCCGCCGCGGAAGGTGTTGTGGGCTGCAGTCGGCCCGCGTTGCTCGTGGCCCCGTCTGCCACTGGTGCCTGCACGGCAAGGCCAGCTCCGCCGCCTCCTCCCTGCCGTGCACAGTGTCGCCTGCCCCTGTCAGCTCAAGTTGCTTACGGGGGGGGGAGCGCTGCGGCAAGGGAGGGAGGCCATCGATGAACTGGGGCTGCCAGTGCGCAGCCACCGGAGCATCCGCACGGTCTGGCGGCTGGAGGCAGACTGTGGCCAAGAGGCTGTCTGCTGGCTGTGTGGGCAGGACCGAGTCCACACAGCCAGGCACGTCAGCCAATGGCCAGGGCCCAATTGTGAGTGGCAGCCCCCACGGCCAACCTATTTTGCTGCGCATTTTTGCCTTATTTGGACATGCCTTATTTGGGCATGCCAGCCGACCACTACGCTTTTATATAATAGGGAAGGATTTTTAAAATTCTTGTTAATAAATACATGTATCTTTTTTATATATTTCCTTATTCTAATTCCCAGACTTTTTTTTTCTGTGCGGATACCTATTCCCTCCAACAGGGGCCTCACTCTCCCCCAACAGCTTTTCCTGCATAGTCAGTAGACTTCCTGGGTTTGTAGAAAAATCCGAAAAGTGAGGAAATCCCTTCAGGGACGGTTGAATCCCCCAAAAACCTTTTGAAATGGCCTCTGCAGGGACCCAACTCCAGGCATCAACGGTGAGAGATTAGAACGTTGTGGGGGGAGAGGCTTCTAACTGGCTCTGTCAATCAAAGGGTGGGGGGAAGGGCCCTTTCTTTCCAGGCCTCTTTCAGCCTTGGAGGGAGGGGGAGGGAGGGAGGGAGCCTTGGGGCCAGGCTGGGGGATTCCTGGAGGTTTTGGGGTGGAGTGCAAGGAGGGCAGGATTTGGGGAAGGGAGAGGCCTCAGCTGGGCATCATGCCACAGAATCCACCCTCCAAAGCAGCCATTTTCTCCAGGTAGACAGATCTCTGTTGTTCACAGATCTCTGGAGTTCACTCTCCAGCAGGCCCCACTTGGAGGTTGCCAACCCTAGGCCTGGCAGCAGTCTAGGGTTGCCAGGTCCCCCCACGGGCACTGGCAGGGGATGGGGTAGTGGGGTTGCCAGCTCCAGGTCTGAAAACTCCTGGAGATTTGGGGATGGAGCCTGGGGAGGACAGGGACCTCAGTGGGGTACAATGCCCCAGAGTCCACCCGCCAAAGCATCAATTTTCTCCAGGGGAAGTTATCTCAGTAGTCTGGAGCTGAGCACTAATTCCAGGGGATCCCCAGATCCCACCTGGAGGCTGGCATCCCTAGGCAGCACCCTCTGGGTGACTTGATACCACCTAATTTGCATGACTCAACTTGGCCTGGCTGCTTGCTGCTGTTCAGCAGCCACCCTATGAAAGCCAGCAGTGGTGCAGCAGATAGAGCCTCAGAGTAGGGTCTGCAAGACCCAGGTTCAGATCCCCATATTGCGGTGGAAGCTGACTGGGTGATTTTGGACCAGTCACATACTTTCAGCCTAACCAACCTCACAGGGTTGTTGTGCAGATAAAAAGGAGGTGAGAATAATGTAAACTGTTTTGGTCCCCACTGTGGAGAAAGACTATAATTTTTGTTGGTAGAAGCTGTGGGGGAGGGGGGTGGAGACGAAAAGCTGAAGACAGATAAAGGCAGATAAAGGTTAAGTTGGCTGTTGGGTGGGAAGGAAATAGGGTTGCCAACTCTGGATTGGGAAACTCCTGGACATTTAAGGGGTGGATCCTGGGGATGGTGGGGTTTGAGGAGGGGAGAAACTTCAGACCAGTATAATGCCATAGACTCCACCCTCCAAACCAGCCATTTCCTCCATGAGAACTACCATTGCCAGCCTCTGGGTGAGGGCTGGAGATCACCCAGCATTACAACTGTTGCCTGGGTGACAGAGATCAGTTCCCTTGGAGAAAATGGCTGCTTTGGAGGGTTGAGTCTATGGCTCCACCCCCAGAAGGGAGAAAGAGTGTGAGATAGGTAAGGGTAGAGGGGAGGAAGCAAAGGTGTGAGGAATGGGATGACCATCCCGCAAGTTTCTTGCGGGTCTCCGCTTGTATACTATATATTTAAAGTTTTTATTGTTGGCCCTCTTTTCCATTTGACTAACCTTTTCAGGTTCTGGATTCAAAGTTTCTAGGTTCAGTTCCCCCCCCTTTTTTTGTCCCAGTACGTACACAGAACCATAACTCTGGTTATTTGTGTTATGTGCCATTGAGTCTCTTCTGACTTCAGGAAGCCCTATGAATTAATGGCCTCCATAACTTCCCATTGTTTATAGCCTTGCTCAGGTCTTGCAAATGGAGGGCCCTCATGGCTTCCTTGATTGAGTCAATCCATCTCCTCTTGTGTATTCCTGTTCCCCTGCTGCCTCCAGAGAGCCAGTTTGGTATAGTGGTTAAGTGGGCGAACTCTAATCTGGGAGAACAGGGTTTGATTCCCCACTCCTCCACTTGCACCTGGCTGGATGACCTTGGGCAAGCCGTTGTTCTGATAACAGCTGTCCTTGAAAAGGAGCCATTTCTGTCAAGAGCTCACTCAGCCCCACCTACCTCACGGGGTGTCTGTTGTGGGGAGGCGAAGGGAAGGGAGTTTGTAAGCCGCTCTGAGATGCCTTTGGGTAGTGAAGGGCGGGGTATAAAGCCAATCTCCTCCTCCAGCTTTTCCTAGCATGATTGTCTTTTCCAGTGACTCCTGTTTCCCCACGATACGACCAATGGTTGATAGCCTCAATTTAGTCATTTTCTAGGCTAGACACATGTTCAGCAATTAAGCAGTTGTCTAACCCCCACCCAGATTTTCGATAGTGTGAGCTCTTCATTTTTAATTAAGCTTCAGGTAAGACCTCCAAAGACTAAACTCTGACGTGCATTCCCATCACGACTGAAGACTGTCTGCTGTCAAGAAGGGGGGGGGCTGCCATTTGCATTGCTGGAGTCGATCTAATATCATAAAGTGCGTTGGCAATTCTGGGAGTGTTTCGATATTTTCGTACCCTTTTTAATTTGTCTCTGCTCTGGCGGAAATTGTTCAGATGTGATCTGTCTACTGAGAAGTCTGGCTTTATTTGTTTGATTTATTAAAGCGATGTATGGTCTCTTGTAACTAATTGTTTTCCCGGTAATTATCGGCTATTCCCCGAAGAGCTATTAATTGGAGTTTTCAAGGATGGTGCTTTTTTGCTTAAAAAAAGCCAATATGCTCAATAAAGCACTGGGATGTCAACAAGGTGAAGCTTGAAGTGCTGTTTTCCCGATCAGACGTTTCTGTTGGACGTTCTGCCTTCCTGTCAAGTCGCCGTTTTAGTCAGGATTGGAAGAGATGCAGATAATGCGCTCGGTTGTTTCTTGAGGATTGGTGACAGATGTTAGCGGCATCTTCGGTTGCTTGGCAACTGGGCTATTTTTTTTATTTACTTCTGTAAATACTTTGGAGCAATCAACCCATCTTGAAGGGCCGTCATTAATCCTTCATCCTAGAACCGGAGGGCAAGCAAGGGCATGGAAGATTGTGTCCTGCACGGGTTCCGGCCGGCCCCCAACATTGAGGGGCATCAATCCACACCCCCATGGCGTTTATAACCTGCTAGATGCTGGAAAGTCAAGCAGCAGTCTAGAGTATAGATGGTTGAACTCTCCCCTCTGGAGTTGGCCAAGATCTTTTGTATTGCTTCCATGATTCTCAATTGACAGGGAAGTGACTTGGCACTGTTTTGGAGCATTTGTCTGCAAGATTGAGGCCATGATTTCTGCAAGGGTAAGCGTTTGGTGCCAGTTTGGTGTACTGGTTAAGTGCACGGACTCTTATCTGGGAGAACCGGGTTTGATTCCCCACTCCTCCACTTGCACCTGCTGATGTGACCTTGGGTCAGTCACAAGCTCTGGCACAGCTGTTCTCTCAAGGACAGTTTCTGTCGGAAGTTCTCTCAGCCCTGCCTACCTCACAGGGTGTCTGTTGTGGGGAGGGGAAGGGAAAGGAGTTTGTAAGCCGCTCTGAGACGCCTTTGGGCAGTGAAGGGCAGGGTATAAATCCAATCTCTTCTTCCTCTTCTTCTTCTGATTTATTCCACTTCTCCTGGAGAAAATCTCTTCTTCCTCTTCTTCTGATTTATTCCACTTCTCCTGGAGAAAATGGCAGCTTTGGAAGGTGGACGATGGCATTATACCATACCGAGGCCCCTCCCCTCCCTAAAGCCCATCCTCCCAGGCTCCACCCTCAAATCTCCAGGTATTTCTAAACCTGGAGTGGGCAATCCTACCTGCACCAGTGCAGAACGAGGGAAAACAGAGCTGAGGCTAAGGAGGCTGCTGAATTTCTCCCTGAACTCCGGAGCTCAGAGGTAGCTGGTTGTCTTTGAGAAGCAGAACTGATGTCTTCTGAAAACAGCTGCTGGCAAAGAATCCAGATAACATTCATAACACGCAATCAGAGCAAGGTTGAGTGTGCGTGTGTTTGTGTGTGTGTGTAGAGAGAGAGAGATATGCAGAGCAGTATGCCACATGTAAATGAACTGAAAGCCGGGCAGCCTGCCCATTCCAACTCCAGAAATGATTTTATTATTTCATTTTATATATATTTTTTTGCAAATCCTCCTTCTTACACTGGAGTTCCAAAGAAGCAGGACACAGGAGACACCTCCCAGAGCAATAAAAGGACGGAGCTGGGGTAATCGCATTGCTATTTAAGGCGCTCCGGGACATCTAGGATGTTAAAAAGTAGAAATTGTGGCGTGTGTGTGTGTGTGTGTTTTTCCCTCCGCTCTTTTAAATATGCCCCAAAGCAGTGGATGATATTTAAAAGCCAGCGAGACGCCAGCGAGATGGGAAACCTAAAAGGGCCCAAAGCCAGAGAAGGGTGTTTCTCTTTCCCCCTTTCTTTTAATTACTAGTAAACAGCTTGGACAGTCGCCTCTATGCCCTCTCCTACCCCAGCTGACAGGTGCTGATGAATTGCCAGACGAAAGCAGACGCTGCCGGTGCTTTGGGGTGGGGGGCACAGGTGGGGGGGGACCACACGGCGGCCGAGGAGGAGGAGGAGGAGGAGGAAAGCAAAGAAATGTGGAACAAATGACATTTGTTTAAAGCCGCGTGCGAAGATTAATGATGGGAGTTAAAGACTGTAAAGCCAACCTGGTTTTAAGTGTGATATTAATGGAACCTATTTCCCGGCCGTCTCCTCCAGGAACACTTCTGGAAGTACGGCATGGGAGGGAGGGGAGGGGGGGAGAGAAATCACTTTGCAGTAATAACAGTTATTTATATCGGAGAGCGGCGTTGGATGTATTGCCAAAAATGTGGGGTTTCGAGGTAATAGCCGGGCCTTCGCAATCATCATCGCCCAGTTAAAAGGCCATTTCTAGGATGGTGAATGGGGGGGAGGGAGAGAGATAGGCAGGCGGTAAATAAAAAACTTCCTCTCCTTATTACGCATTTCTCCCCCCTAATCTGATTGTATTAAAATGACACAAAAGCCTTGGCTGAGATGAGAGGGAAACTGATAATCGTCATGGGAGCAATTGACGAGAAACCACAAGGTTGGGTTGGGGGGGGGAATGGTACGGCCCAGTCCATTCTTTGCTGGAAATGCATCCGCGTCGCTCACTGCCTTCTCCAGTGCTTTCATTTCCCCTCTTGAGGAACTGGAGAAAGGGCAGACCTGGCGACATAATCTCTGGGATTTGCCAACCTCCAGGTGGCACCTGGAGATCTTCCCACTATTAAAAGTGTTCTCCAGATGGCCAAGATCAGTTTCCCTGGAGAAAATGGTTTCTTTGGAGGGTGGACTCTATGGGAGGGGTGACCAGACTTGCTTGACATAAGACCCACATTGAATAAACGTCAGATGTCAGAGAGCCACAAGAGGTGAACAAATATTACATACAGGGCTATTTTGGGGCAGGAATGCACAGAATTCTGGCTGGCTCCCAAGTTGGCCACACCCAGCAGGAACTTATTAGTATAATAGGCCACACCCAACAGCAGAAACTCATTAGGATTGGCTACATTAGGGGTGTGTGGCCTAACATGCAAAGGAGTTCCTGCTCCAAAAAAAGCCCTGGGTTTTGACAAGAAAGGAGGTAAACAGAATAAGAAGCAAAAGGTGGGTGTGGCTGGATGACCACACTTCTGGCAACATGGGGTGTGTGGCCTAATATGCTAATGAGTTTCTGCTGTTTAAACCCTGATTGCATACATGTTTTATTGAAAAATATGCAAATTAGCTTTTTTATTAACATTAAATGAGACTGCCAAAAATAAAAACAAAAGGGGTAAAAGCAGATATTGCTAATGATACTTATTTGTCCAATGATATTTATTTGTTTTGTCTGAGAGAGAGAGGTGGAAAGAAAGAATGAAAGAGGTGGAGAGAGAGAGAGCACAAATAGATGGCAAGGGTGGGGGAGGAAGGAAGAGAAAAAGAGAAAGAAAGATGGAAAGAAAGCAAATAGATGGGGGAGGGAGGAAAGAAGGGGGGAGAGACAGAGAAACAAAGAAAGCAAATAGATGGGGGAGGGAAGGGGAGGAAGGAAGGAAGAGAGACGGGAAAAAGAGAGAGAGAGAAAGTAACAGAGAAAGCAAATAGATGGGGGAGGGAAGAGGAAGAAGGAAGGAAGGAAGAGAGACGGGGAAAAAAGAGAGAGAAAGAAAGTAACAGAGAAAGCAAATAGATGGGGGAGGGAAGGGGAGGAAGGAAGGAAGAGAGACGGGAAAAAAGAGAGAGAAAGAAAGTAACAGAGAAAGCAAATTGATGGGGGAGGGAAGGGGAGGAAGGAAGGAAGAGAGACGGGAAAAAAGAGAGAGAAAGAAAGTAACAGAGAAAGCAAATAGATGGGGAGCTTGCCGGGAGCCACACAATAGGTGTGAAAGAGTCATATGTGGCTCCTGAGCCACAGTTTGGCCACCCCTCCTCTATGGCCTTCTAAATGGCCATGGGCCCTCTGAAAGCTGTGCCCCCCAAATCTGCAGGTATTTTTTATCCCAGAGTTGGCAACCCTAATAATCTCCTATGGTAGATTGGATTGAGGGTTTATCACGTTCCGTATAAGCACAGAAAAGGACAAGATGTGTTGTTAGGCGCAAAATTCACTTGGATCAGAGCATCCGTTTACATCTTCTTTTTTAAAAAAATTGAGGTTTCTAGTCCATATGGCAGTGGGTATATGTTTGGAAATGTGTTGGGAGGATGCCCGCTGACATCTCAGAAGCCAAAAGAGACTCTGGAATAGGTTTTCTGTGGCCACGTGGGAAAAAACCCTTGCCCACCCCCAAGACAAGCAAAAGTAAAATAAGATCTCCAAAATCACAACATGTCGTGAATACATTTTGAGACAGAAATAAATATGCTAATCTGTTTAATTTGCACACTCCGTGCAGCTTGCAGAATTGAGCTGCTATTGGCACAGAATTTGGACCTTCCCCCCCCCCAAAAAAAGGTGCATATACATATAGTTTAAATAGGCATTTGCTTCTTTTGATCATTAATAAGAGACTGCATGGTTTATATCAGGCTATATTCTGAATATATATCAGAATATATATCACTGTGGTGGCTCAAGTGGTTAAGACACTGAGCTGCAGGCTGGAAAGTCAGTAGTTCACCAGTTCGAGACCTGAGAGTGCCGCTTGACGGAGTGAGCTCCTGTCTCTGGTCTCAGCTCCTGCCAACCTAGCAGTTCGAAAGCAAGAAATTGCAAGTAGATAAATAGGTACCACTTCGGTGGGAAGGTAACAGTGTTCCGTGCGCCCTGGCGTTTAGTCATGCCGGCCACATGACCACGGAAACGTCTTCGGACAGCGCTGGCTCTTCGGCTTGGAAACGGAGATGAGCACCGCAACCCTAGAGTCGGATTCGACTGGCTTTCGAGCAAGGGAACCTTTACCTTATATTCTAATATGCAAGCAATTGCCAGACCCGGATATGACAGTGGTACAGCGTGAAAGCTGAAGTCTTCCACTTTTTCAGACCCAAGCCCAATCCTGCACCTCAACCCCAGTCACAAGATTCGGGGTTTGTTTGAGGGAGACCATGCTTTCTGTGTCCCACCTGGGATTCCTACCTTCAGCCTGGGAACTTCCTGTAGATGTGGGGGAAGTGCCTGGGATGGGTGGAATTTGGGGAAGGGGAGGGGATCTTGTGCAAATGTGGTGCAATAGAGTCCACCCTTGGAAGCTGCTATTTCTTCGAGGGGGACTGATTCCATTAGTCTGAAGAGAAACTGTAATCCCACAATTACAGTAGGGAAGCCAGCCTCCAGGTGGGACCTGGCGACCCCCCAGAATTATAGCTCACCTGCAGACTAGAGAGATCAGTTCCCCTGGAGAAAATGGACACTTCGGATGGGGGGCTCTATGACACTGCATCCCACTGAGGTCCCTGTCCTCCCCAGGCTCCATGACCAAATCTCCAGGAATTTCCCAAACTGGATCTGGCAACCCTAATTAAGCCCCCCTGAAAGTTGGCAACCCTACTCCCCTGCCTGCTTATTTTTCTCCGCCGTTTTGTTGCCTTTGTCACTGCATATCTGTGCAGCCGTTCCTTCTTTCTTAGGAACTGTAGTTCAGCCAAGGGGACTCTGGGAACTGTAGTTCTGTGAGCGGGTAGAGATTTCTAACCCTGGGCAGGTTCCCCTTGGCTCGGTATGCCCACCTCTCCATCAGTGAGGATCAGTGAGCTCTTCCGTTTTCCACAGGTTTTCTCCCCGCACATAATATAGTTGTCTGTGTTGGGAAAATTGGCAAAAATACTTCAAATATTCAGAGTTTGCAATGGATCTTTGCTTCACTGGAGGCGTTTCTTTCTGTGTAAAATCTTCATTTCTAAAGGGAAGGGCACACAGGAAAAGCTACAAAATAAAAGATCTAAGGTTACATCTCTACAGCTACAGAAACAGACTGACCACTTGGTCTCACAACAACAACTGCAGTAACAGCAATGGAGATTCTTCTTCTTCTTCTTCTTCTTCTTCTTCTTGACCCCTAGAAGGAAATCACCTGAATGCATTAACCAATGATTGTGAGTAAACAGACTTAGATTTCCCCAGCTTCGTTTTCATTGGCTCTGAGCCAGGTTTCCCTTCCAGGTCAGTCTAAACAATAGCACGCAAGGTAAAGCAGATTAGCCCTATGGTGACTGAATTAGACCTTGCAACACACACATATTTCCAGCAGTCTGCATAGTGGGGTTACGATTTGCATTATGCTACTTGCTAGAACCTGTAGTTTAGCTTTGGTTGCGCTTAGAAATTCTTCAGCTTGCACATGGGATCAAAGAGGGACAGTTGTGGTGCAAACTGACATCTTATTGTAACTTATTGTGTCACAATCACTGTGACATCACACCATTCTCCTCATGTTCTTCAGAAATGTCAGAGGGTAGTAGCTCCACTCACACTCTCCAGAGGCATCAGAAGATAGTCATTAAGAACACAAGAAGAGCCCTGCCTACAACAAGGCACAGAGGCCAAGGCCTTCCCCTGATGTGGCCTCCTGGCTCTGGGATTCAGAGGCTTAGTGCCTCTGAATGTAGAAGTTCTGCTCAGTCGCCATGGCTAGGAGCCGGTGATAGACTTGTCCTCCCTGAATCTATCTAATTCCCTTTTACATCCATTTATTCCTGTGGCCCTCACTACATCCTCTGGCAGCAAATTCCACATTTTAATCACTCTCTGTGTAAAGTAGTATTTCCTTTTGTCCATCCTGAAACTACTGCCCATCAAGATGGGTAGCCGTGTTAGTCTGTCCGTGGCAGTAGAAAAGAGCAAGAGTCTGGAAGCACCTTAAAGACTGACAAAATTTGTGGCAGGGGAGGAGCTTCATGGGTCACTGCTCACTTCTTCGGTTTCACTGGATGCCTTCGAGTTCTCGTATTTTGGGAGAGGGAGCAAAAGTCCTCTTCGTCAACTCTCTCCACCCCATGTCTTATTTTGGAAACCTGTATCGTGTCTCCCCCCTTAGTTGTCTCTTTTCTAAACTGAAAAGTCCCAGATTCTTCAGCCCCTCCTCATAGGGAAGGTGCTCCAGCAGTCAACCGACAGATGCTACGAGATGAGCATCAGACTCAGCTTGACAGCTCCATTCGACATAGCTAGTGAGCCGCCATTGAGGGATTCGATGAGGACTAGAAAACCTCCAGAACAATTTATCGAGACGTGTTAATCAGAACTGCAAATACGTTTGATTTGTTTCTTCTCCAGTCGTCGTCACACTGTAAAAAGGGAAGAGGTTGTGATAGAACTTCTTCAGGAAGTCCTTCTTCCCCCAAAGAGCGATTAACGTATGGAATTCACTGCCACAGGAGGTGGCGGTGGCTACAAGCATGGACAGTTTCAAGAGCGAATTAGATAAACATCTGGAGCAGAAGTCCATCAGTGGCTATTAGCCACAAGGTATAGCTAGGAACTCTCAGTCTGGGGCAGGTGCTGGGAGGGCAGCAGTGGGAGGGGCTTCTAGTGTCCTGGCCCCACTGCTGGACCTCCTGATGGCACCTGGTATTTTTGGCCACCGTGTGACAGAGTGTTGGACTAGATGGGCCATTGGCCTGATTCAACATATGTTCTTATGTTCTTAACTTATACTTTCAAGATACTCGCTGATATCAGCCTATTGTGTTAACTTGAACACCTTCCATCAGATCACATGTTCAAGTGGTCAATTCAGTCAGCTGAGAGTGCTTGCTCAAACCTATTGGTGCTGCTCCTTAGATTAAAACTATCTGAATGACTCCTTCTGATCTTTATATTGGAAGCAATGCTCCCTCTAAGCTGCGGAGTCTGGTGAGCAAAAATGCTACTTTGCGAACTACCGGCATTCAAGCCGTGAATAGGCAATTTGGCTGCTCCATAAATGAGTTTGCTCTGGAGCCCTCCTTCCTGGGCTAAGGCAAAAACGTGTGAGCCGGAGGCTAAAAAAACTGTGAGCTAGCTCACACTAACTCAGCTGAGAGGGAACACTGATTGGAACCCAGAAGCATTACGGTTCTGCCTGTCCTGTTCCCCCCTCCCCTGGTCCTCACAGCATCAGCTTTGATGGACAGCCACCTGGAAGTTCAATCCTCTTTCCTTCTCCGCATAAACAGCGCACCCAAGAACAAAAGAGAAGTTTGGATCTGAACGGAGGAAACCTCAGCTGCCTAAACGTTTGCGAGAAACAATCAAGAGAATTGATTGACCCAAATAGAGACAATATTTCCCTAAGGGAAGGCCTGCTTGATCGGCTGGTCTGCTTATTCAGTTCCCGGCAATCAATCAAAGTTTCATCAAGAATAAACAGTTCTCATTAAAGAACTTCTGTGCCATCAAGCGTCTGCCTTTGAACACCTGGCTGGCTGTGTATTGACCCTGCATGCTCAGAATCTCACTTAACATCATGAGATGCACACCGTCCCAAGGGAGTGGAAGGGCCTGGGTAAAAATCTTTATACTATATAGTTTGGTCACATTATGGGGACACAAGACTCGCCGGAAAAGACCGTAATGCTAGGGAAAGTTGAAGGCAGCAAGAAAAAGAGGAAAAGCCAAGAAGAAGAAGAAGAAGAAGAAGAAGAAGAAGAGGAGGAGGAGGAGTTTGGATTTATACCCCGCCCTTCACTGCCCAAAGGCGTCTCAGAGCGGCTTACAAACTCCTTTCCCTTCCCCTCCCCACAACAGACACCTTATGAGGTAGGTGGGGCTGAGAGAACTCTAACACAAACTGTCCTTGAGAGAACAGCTTTGCCAGAGCTTGTGACTGACCCAAGGTCACATCAGCAGCTGCACGTGGAGGCGTGGGGAATCAAACCCGGTTCTCTCAGATAAGAGTCCGCGCACTTAACCACTACACCATGTGTTATTGATTGACTCAATAAAGGAAGCCATCATGGCCTGCAGTCTGCAAGGCTGTCAGTGGTACAGGGTTGCCATCCTCCAGGTGAGGCCTGGAGATCCCCCGTTTTTAAAATCGATCTATAATCTACAGAGATCAGTTCCCCTGGAGAAAATGGCTGCTTTGGAGGATGGACGCTATGCCATTATACCCTGCTGAGGCCCCTCCCCTCCCAAGCCCCGCCCTCCCCAGGCTCCACCCCCAAATTTCCAAGTATTTCCCAACCCAGAGCTGGAAATACTGCAATGATAGGATGTTTGGGAAGGCATCCTACGGTCAACTGTAAGCTGGAAGACACCTTATAGCTATTAACATGCATGCACACACACACAGAGGCAATTTCCAGTTTTGGTGGAATCATCACAGAGACACTTGTTAGAGAGCCAGTTTGGTGTGGTGGTTAAGTGTGCGGACTCTAAACTGGGAAGAACCAGGTTTGATTCCCCACTCCTCCACTTGCAGCTGCTGGATGACCTTGGACAAGTCATAGTTCTGTCAGAGCTGTTCTTGAAAGAGTGGTCCTCGAAAGAGCTCTCTCAGTCCCCACCTACCTCACAGGGTGTCTCTTGTGGGGAGGGGAAGGGGAAGGAGATTGTAAGCTGCTCTGAGACTCCGAGTGAAGGGTGGGGTATAAATCCAATCTCCTCCTCCTATAGAATCACAGAATGTTAGAGCTGGAAGGGACCTTGCAGGCCATCTAGTCCAACCCCCTGCACTCTGCAGGAACACAGCCGAAACCCCTACATACCTACAACATACCCAAAAGATGGTTGTCCAGTCTCCTCTTGAAAACATCCAGCGAAGGAGCATCCACCACCTCCCAAGGCAGTCTGTCCCACTGCTCAACCACTCTCACAGCCAGGAAGCTTCTCCTGATATTAAGCCGGTAACGACTCCCTTGTAATTTCCACCCATTAGATCTAGTCTTGCAATCCGGAGCAAGAGAGAATAGATCCACTTCATCTTCTACATCCTCCTCCTCCTCCTCCACCTCCACCTCCTCCTCCTCCTCCTCTTCTTCTTCTCCTTCTCCTTCTCCTTCTCCTCCTTCTCCTTCTCCTCCTTCTCCTTCTCCTTCTCCTTCTCCTTCTCCTTCTCCTTCTTCTGCAATTGCCAAGATTTGTGGGTGGAGAGGGGAAAGCCTCGGCCTCAGCTAGTCAAGAACAGACATAAATTGTGTAGTGCAGACGTGCCCCTGCCTGACCTCCGTCTTCACCAGGTGTGACTCTGCAGTAGGTCAGGTGTGGGTCCTCCAGAGCAGTACACTAAAGGAATTATCGCCATCATCAGACCCCATAACCAGGGCCAGTCTGTTGTTGTCCCTTGGTTTGTTTTTTTCTTGTTTCCAGGCCTGAATTGAAAACCGTGCATCTGCCAGGCGTGGAGGTGTTGGGGAGGTTATAGAGGGCGGGGAGGGAATTAACGACCCGAACCGTGACTTTATTCCACTAATCAACACAAACATGGGATTATTTACAATGTACGGTGCAGCCTTATGAATCTTGTTTAATTAAGCTTATCGCCACAAACCTGATCCCGGTCCCTGCTGGATTAATGTAACTAATTCAATATCCTCTCCTAAGAAGCATCACAATAAATGCCATGGGGGGTGTAATTCACTCGTGAGAACTTCCACTCAACCTCCGATTCATGAGACAGGTATCACGGGGAGGACGCAGAGCTCTCTTATTTTTCTCTCCGGAACTGGCGGGGGTCTGGGTGGCTGGCTAATCCCACTGACCTAATCGGCATGACAATGGGTTTATGTGTGGAGGGCATTCCTCCCTTTCCACTGTTTTGTTCTGCTGCATCCCTTTTTGTCTTGTCTTGCTAATACTTTGAATTCTTAATACGCTCAGATGGAGCTGCAGTGGCTCAAGTGGTTAAGACGCTGAACTGCAGGCCGTGGAAGGTCAGTAGTTCAGCAGTTCGAGACCCGAGAGCGCCGCATGATGGAGTGAGCTCCCGTCTCTAGTTCCAGCTCCTGCCAACCTAGCAGTTTGAAAGCAAGGAATTGCAAGTAGATAAATAGGTACCACTTTGTTGGGAAAGTAACAGCATTCCGTGTTGCCTTGGTGTTTAGTCATGCCGGCCACATGACCACGGAAACATCTTTTGGACAGTGCTGGCTCTTCGGCTTTGAAACGGAGATGAGCACCGCAACCCTAGAGTCGGATTCGGCTGGCTTTCGAGCAAGGGAACCTTTGCCTTTACCTTTAATATGCTCAGTCTCGTAAGGAGTTTCCTTTGGCACTTTATAGATTCGGCCTTTTTTACCACTCTCCATTGTTTGTGCTTGGGGGACTGTTTAGAGACAAAAGGTTAAGTGGGATCACCATGAACTACCATGGATGATTAAATGGGACCTCCATGTTCAGAGGCAGTAAACCTCTGAATCCCAGAGCCAGGAGGCAACATCAGGGGAATGCTACAGCCTCTCTATGCCATGTTGTTGGACCTCCAGAGGAACTAGCTGGCCACTGTGTGAGACAGGATGCTGGACTAGATGGACCCTCACTGCTCTGATCCAGCAGGGCTTTTCTTATGTTCATATCTGGGGAAGGCTTTGGCCTCTGTGCCCTGTTGTTGGCCATCCAGAGGAACTAGTTGGCTCCTGTGTGGGACAGGATGCTGGACTAGATGGACCATTGGTCTATTCCAACAGGGCTCTTATGTTCGTATCGGGGAAGGCTTTGGCATCAGTCCCCCAGTTGTTGGGTCTCTGGTGGAACTGCTTGGCGACTATGGGAGACAGGGTGCTGAAATAGATGGTCCATCTAGTCCACTGGTCTGATCCAGCAGGGGTCTTTTGTTGTTCTTATCAGGGGAAGGTGTCGGCCTGTATGCCCTGTTGTTGGCCCTCTAGAGGAACCACTTGCCCAGTGTGTGAGACAGCATGCTGGACTAGCAGGACCACTGGTCTGATCCAGTAGGGCTTTCCTGACATTCGTATGAAGGCTTCAGCCCCTATGCCCTGTTGTTGGCCCTCCAGAGGAACTGGTTGGCCACGGTGTGAGACAGCATGCTGGACTAGATGGACCACTGGTCTGATCCAGCAGAGCTCTTCTTATTTTCTCATTGGCCTCTATGCCCTGTTGTTGGCCCTCCGGAGGAACTCATTGGCCACTGTGTGAGACAGGATGTTGAACTAGATGGACCACTGGTCTGATCCAGCAGGGCTCTTCTTATGTTCTTATCAGGGGAAGGCATTGGCCTGTATGCCCTGTTGTTGGATCTCCAGAGGAACTGGCTGGCCACTGTGTGAGACAGGATGCTGAACTAGATGGACCACTGGTCTGATCCAGCAGGGCTCTTCTGATGTTTTTATCAGGGGAAGGATGGATGTGAGGGCAATATGGCTGCGACATCTGTCACCCCATTGATCGCCAGGGTTGGTTCGGCTGATCTGGCTGGCTAGGCGGGTGTCCCCTACCTGCCTCACCACTCCATGTGCGTCCCTCCTGAAGCTGCACGCTCGGTCAAAGAGGACGACCATCCCAGATAGAAGGAGTGTACTGTTCTTCAATCAGGGGAAGGCCTCGGCCTCTATGCCCTGTTGTTGGATCTCCAGAGGAACTGGTTGGCCACTGTGTGAGACAGGATGCTGGATGAGATGGACCATTGGTCTGATCCAGCAGGGCTCTTCTGATCTTCTTATGAAGGAATCGGCCTCTGTGCCCTGTTGTTGGTTATCCAGAGGATCTGGTTGGCCACTGTGTGAGACAGGATGCTGGACTAGATGGACCACTGGCTTGATCCAGCAGGGCTCTTCTGATCTTCTTATCAGGGGAAGGCCTTGGCCTCTATGCCCTGTTGTTGGCCCTCCAGAGGAACTGGTTGGTCAGTGCATGATACTGGACTAGATGGACCACTGGTCTGACCAAGCAGGGCTTCTCTTATGCTCTTACTTACCCTTCTGTCCTGTATTCAGCTTGGCTGCTGCATTTTGAATCAATTGACGTTTCCAGACAGTTTTCAAAAAGGCATTTGGGTAATAGGGACACCTGGGAGGCCACAGCCTAACTGGCATGGGCCAGAAGACCTCCGAAATTACCTCCACTCCTATGAGACTAGTTAAGATCAACTCCCAAAATGCCTTTTATCTGTACATTGACAAGTCCGCACGGGTGCACAGAGAGGCATTGCTAAAGGGCATCCTTCAGCTTTGAAATTCCGTTCCCTGAAGATTCATCAGAACCAAAATGTGTCAGTCTTCCAGAAGTCGTGTGAGATGTTCTTATTCAAACTGGTTTTGGAAAGAATAGAACTGGAGACTTTGGCAGGCTGTAAGGCTTAATGGTTTTAATGTTGTATTGACTGAGTTTTATTATTTATTGTCTTGTTTTATGTTGCTTTAAGCCACCCTGAGCCGGCTCTGCCGGGAGGGCAAGGTAAAAATCTAATTAAATAAAAATAAATAAAAATAATAAGTCTTGTGGCTCTAATCCAATGCACAAGGGATTTGGTCTAATAGTATGGTAAACAAGACCCCTATTCACCTTTGAGGGGAAAGTAAAGATAGCATAGCAGGCACCCTTCTTTAAGAAAAACAAATCAAAGCACTCATTTGCCATTTGCTGGTGTGCATAGATGGAAGGCTGCCTTTCCAAGCTAACAACCGATGTGCCGTTTGCAGTTGTTGCAGCTTGCATCTCTAACAAAGGAGAACTGTGTTTGCGTGCTGCTCAGGAAATAATTCTCGCATGGACCCTTTCTTAATCTTAGTAAACTGATAAATAAAGGTAAAGGGTTCCCTTGCTCGAAAGCCAGTCAAATCCGACTCTAGGGCTGTGGCGCTCATCTGTTTCCAAGCCGAAGAGCCAGCACTGTCCAAAGACATTTCCGTGGTCATGTGGCCGGCTAGACTAAATGCCGAGGTGCACGGAACACTGTTACCTTCCCACCGAAGCGGTACCTATTTATCTACTTGCAATTTCTTGCTTTTGAACTGCTAGGTTGGCAGAAGCTGGGACCAGAGACGGGAGCTCACCCCGTCACACAGCACTCGGGTCTCGAACTGCCAAACTACTGACCTTCCGATCTGCAGTTCAGCATCTTAACCACTTGAGCCACCGCAGCCCCTTGTAAACTAGTACAAGTCCTTTATTATAAGGAACTCCATTCAGGATAGAGTGGAGTAGGGGTAGCATTCTAAGTTAACTAGGATGGGGAGAGATGCAAGAGAGCCGCGTTCTCATGGCGGAAAGAGGGAGAAGAGAGAGCGCAGAGATCAGGTGGACTGAAGGAAGATTCCCTGAGGGTAGCAATCGATACATCAGAGGGACTGCACTAGAATAGTGGAAAGGAAGGACACGCAGGGCCCTGAGTGAGCTCTCTCTCTAGTTTCATGGCCCCCTCTGGAGTCTTGGTGTGCATTGAATAGGGTTGCCAACTTTGAGTTGGGAGATACCTGGAGATTTGGGGGGTGAAGCTTTGGAAGGGTGCGGTTTGGGGAGGTGAGGGACTTCAGTGGGGCACAGTGGCATAGAGTCCACCTTCCAAAGCCGCCATTTTCTCAAGGGAAATCGATCTCTGTCACCTGGAAATCCCAGTTGTAATCCCAGGAGATCTCTAGCCCCCACGACTCATAGCCATCAGTGGAGAACTCTCGACTGCCTGCAACCAATGCTCCCTCTAATTTGTGGAGTCTTGTGAGCAAAAATTCTGCTTTGTGAGCTCCTGGCATCCAAGTTGGGAGCGAACGATTTGGCCGCGGCATAAGTTAGTTTGCTCTGGAGCCCTCCTTCCTGAGCGAAGACAAAAGTGGGTGAGCCAGAGGCTAAGAAACCGTGAGCCAGCTCACGCTGACTCGGCTTAGAGGGAACCCTGCACTGCAATGCTTGTAAAGTGGCGCGCCAAGGGGGTTTTTTTTCCCCTTTCTTTTTTTTTTAATATAAGTAATAAAGGCTCTCAGGGCAGCTCGCAACAATAAAACATCCAAGCCCAGAGAGATATTAAAGCCCCATCTAAATCTCTACAAGAAAACAATTGAAAACAATATAACCATAGATAACCAATTTAAATTAGATTAGAAACAACCCCCCAGAGCCCATGTCAAAACATATAAGCACTGAAAAGAAGCGAGCCGGAGCCGAAGAAAAGAAACATAGCAGACTGGGGCCACAGGATAGACGGATATAAATTAATCACAAAGAATATATAAATTTTAATTAGAACAGTCATGGAGCCATACATAGGAAACAGAGTAAACTCGGGTTGCTAACTCTGGGTTGGGAAACACCTGGAAATTTTGGGGGCGAAGCCGGAGGAGCAATGCTCCCTCTAAGCCGTGGAGTCTTGCGAGCAAAAATTCTACTTGGTGAGCTACTGGCATTAAAGTTGTGAGCAGGTGGTTTGGCTACTACATGAATTAGTTTGCCATTCCTTCCTGAGCTAAGACAAAAATCTGTGAGCTGGAGGCTAAAAAAACTGTGAGCTAGCTCACACTAACTCAGCTTAGAGGGAACACTGCTGAGGAGGGCAGGATTTGGGGAGGGGAGGGACTGCAGTGCCCTGGAGTCCCCCTTCTAAAGGGACTGTTTTCTCCAGGTGAACTGATCTCCGTTGCCTAGGCATCCGTTGTCATCTCAGGAGATCTCTGGCTATCACCTGGACACTGGCAACCCTAGAGTTAACCCTTTTCTGCAGGAGGCCCATGGAAACAATGTCTTTACCTGACATCCAAAGCTCATAAGTTCTGGTGCCAGGGGAATGCCTGGAAGGGGGTTTATTGCAAAGTCGGGGAGCCACGACTGAAGAGACCCTGCTCCCGATAGCCGTCCATCCACCCTCTTCAACCAAGAGGAGATGAATCTGAGCCTGCGATGCAGATCTTAATAGGCAATGATTACATAATTGATTGTAGCTTCTTGGATTGTCCACGCTGTCTACACTGGGCAATCCCTCCTGATGGCATTCTCAGATCTTTTACCTGCCCAGATGAATACACGGACCAAGCAGAACCCGTCAAATATTTATTCAGCCTTCCCCAACAAGAGAGTGCTGGATGGGTAAAAACCAGCTGCTCGTCCAGAAAGTTGTAAAAAGCAAGATTCTTATCATATTATTTATACATGTAGTGACAGCTGCAAGAATATTATATGCCAAATATTGGAGGGAAAATGAGGTGCCTTCAAAAAGAAGAAATTGTAAATAAAATACTTGAAACGGCAGAGATGGACAAATTAACTTTAATTTTGAGAGGACAAAATGAAGGAAACTTTGAGAATACATGGTCAAGGTTTTACGAATGGATGGAAGAGTACAACCAGGGCTCTTTTTGGGTAGGAACGCACAGGAACAGAGTTCCAGCTGACTCCTGAGTTGGCCACACCCAGCAGGAACTCATTAGCATAATAGGCCACACCCAACAGCAGAAACTCATTAGGACTGGCTACATTAGGGGTGCGTGGCCTAACGTGCAAAGGAGTTCCTGCTACAAAAAAGGCCCTCGGTTTTGACAAGAAACAAGGTAAACAGAATAAGAAGCAAAAGGCGGGTGCGGCTGGATGGCCACACTTCTGGTAACATGGGGGTGTGGCCTAATATGCTAATGCACTGTGCTGTCGGGTGTGGCCTAATATGCTAATGAGCTTCTGTTGTTGGGTGTGGCCTGTCATGCTAATGAGTCCCTGCTGGGCTTTTTCTACCAAAAAACCCGTGAGGATAACAAATAAACCATATGGACATACAACCAAAGCAAAAGAAAATATGAACCATATTTTTAGTTATGAGCAAAGTTTTCTTCAATATAGACAATATATGAGGTAACTTAACAGACAGAACAATGTTGTAAATGGAACCCCCAATTTTGTATGTTCGTTTGTCTTTTTCTGTTTGTCTTTTATAAAAAATAAAAATGTTTATTTAAAAAAAACCCAAAACCAGCTGCTCGGGTGGGCTCCGTTATCATCGTTTCCCACTGAGATTCTGCAGGCTGTGTTCAGAGCGGCTACGCTGCTTATAAATGGACTTAATCAATTAGCTACGGCAACCTTGGAACTTGTACCTGGCGCCTTTTATCGGCCCGTCCCTCGGTCGAAATGCTGCCTCCTCTGCAGCGAGCGATTGAGAAGACGCTGCCAACCGATAGATTCGGCACAGATGCTGCTGTTGAGCGGATCTAATGCCCTGGCATCCTTCGAAACCAGCAGCTCATTTTAGTTCAGAAACAGCTGGGCAGGTTCTGTGGTCTGGGTCAGGCATCCCTTTATTCAGCCCCTGATCCTGCCGTTTCATTTAGAAACAGAGAGCTGGAGGCATCCCAAAGGTCGTCTGGTTAGGGATGCCAGCCTCCAGGTGGGAACTGAGGATCACCGGAATTACAGCTCATCTCCAGACTACAATGCTTAGTTCCCCTGGAGAAAATGGATGTTTTGGAGGGCGAACTCTATGGCATTGTGCACCACGGAGGTCCTCTGCCCTCCCCAGGCTCCCCCCCCCCCAAATCTCCAGACGGGGACCTGGTAACCCTTTATCTAGTCCAGGGGTCTCGAACTCATTTGTTACGAGGGCCGGATCTGACATAAATGAGACCTTCTTGGGCCGGGCCATGTATGAAATAAAATGTAATGCCAGGTAGCAGAGATATAAACTTTATAAAGGACACGGGTACAAAGATTTTTTTTTTTTACTTAAAATAAAAAACATGCTTAAAACATTAGCTCTGTAAGCTGCAAACCTACTTTTGGTGTATTGACATTCACCACCGAAATCTCATGCTCCGAGTTCTGAGTGCAGGACCCCGGTTAAAATATGAAATGGCTGAGTGATTGAGAGAGTCTGGCGAAGCAGGCTATGATGCAGGAAGCAGGAGGCGGCCAGTTCCACTGCGGGCCTGCTGGGAGCCCTTGATCTACTCCAACCCCCTGCACAGTACAAGAAAGTCAACGGCTAACTTCCCCCCTCCCACTCACCCCGGTGACCCCTGCTCTGTGGCCAGAGGAAGGCAAAAAACCTCCAGGATCCCTGGGCCAATGGGGCCCAGAGGAAAATTCCTTCCTGACCCTCAAGTGGCCATCAGCATTAGCCTGGGCATATAAAAAAGGAGCCACAAGAACTGAGCACTGGCTCACCCGTTCCTGCCCTCCCTCTCACCACCTGCCTAAATTTATAGTGAGCAATAGCCCACCTTCCAAAGTGGCCGTTTTCTCCAGGTGAAGTGACCTCTGTCACCTGGAGATCAGTTTGTTATACACAGAAAACGTCTTGAGGGTTCTGCAGTGTTCAGTGTTTTGTGGTGTAGGTGCAGGGCTATTTTGGGGGCAGGAACGCACAGGAACGGAGTTCCGGCTGGCTCCCGAGTTGGCCACGCCCAGCAGGAACTCAGCAGCATAATAGGCCACACCCAACAGCAGGAACTCATTAGGATTGGCTACATGAGGGGTGTGTGGCCTAACATGCAAAGGAGTTCCTGCTGCAAAGAAAGCCTTGGGTTTTGACAACAAACAAGGTAAACAGAATAAGAAGCAAAAGGTGGGCGTGGCTGGATGACCACACTTCGGGTAACATGGGGGTGTGGCCTAATATGCTAATGAGTTCCTGCTGGGCTTTTTCTACCAAAAAAGCCCTGAGTAGGTGGGTTTTTAAAAAAATAACCAGACTTTGGTCGCTCTTGATCTAGAAGAAGAAGAGACTGGATTTATACCTCACCCTCTACTCGGAGTCTCAGAGTGGCTTGCAGTCCCCTTTCCCTTCCCCTCCCCACAACAGACAGTGAGCAATGCTCCCTCCAAGCTGTGGGGTCTTGTGAGCAAAAATTCTGCTTTGCGAGCTCCTGGCATTAAAGCTGTGAGCGAGCGATTTGGCTGCTGTGTTGATTAGTTTGCCCTGGAGCCCCTCTCTTCCTGAGCTAAGACGAAAAAAAGTGTGAGCCGGAGGCTAAAAAACTGCGAGCCAGCTCAGCTTAGAGGGAGCATTGCCTGTGAGGTCGGCGGGGCCGAGAGAGCTCTTTTGAGAACTGCTCTTGAGGGAACAGCTCTGAGAGAACTGTGACTGACCCGAGGTCACCCAGCTGGCTGCATGTGGAGGAGTGGGGGATCGAGCCCGGTTCTCCCAGATGAGAGTCCGCTCTCTTAACCAGCACAACAAACTGGCTCTTTAGTATGTTCATGCTTAGTTATACCCTGCCTTTCTCCCTAATGGGGACTCAAAGCGGCTTAATGTCATTCTCCGCTCCTTTGTTTCTTCCTCTCAGCCACTATAGCAGATAGGTTAGGTGGAGAGCGTGCGATTGGCCCAAGAGGTCACCCATCTAAAAGTTAGTTCCATGTCAGAGTGGGGATACGACCTCGAATTCTGAGATCCTAGTCTCAAACTAGACCCCAGGGGTCCACAACGTGTGGCCGGTGAGTGCCACAGCACCAACCAACACCTTTCCTGGTGCCCCCTGAATTATTTTTTTTTTAGAAAGTAGGCAGGGCAAAGTAAAGCTGCTGCCTGGCGTGCAGTGCCCCCTCTAAGTGGTGCAAACTCGTGAGCAAAAATCCTACTGTGTGAGCTCCTGGCATTAAAGTTGTGAGCGAGCCATTTGGCTCCAGATCCATTAGTTTGCTCTGGAGCCATCTCTTCCTGAGCCGAGAGAAAAACGTGTGAGCCGGAGGCTAAAAAAACTGAGCTGGCTCACACTAACTCAGCTTAGAGGGAACAGTGCTGGCAAGGCTTCTGATTGGCCGCTGGAGACCTGGCTGGTCGTACCGGTTTTTAAAAACGCTGCTTTAGCGGCAGCTGCCACTACAACGCAAGGAACTTCACGGTGTGATTGAAGGTAAGGTCCAGTGGCCATCTTGTGGCTACGCCCACCACACTGTGTCGGAATTCAAAAGGTGCCCACGGGGTCAAAAAGTGTGGTGCTCTAAGCAGTACAGCATGTTAGAAGAGTATAGCTTCGTCCAGGCGTTCCGGCGAGAATTTGGGAAAAACAAGACTATGATGTAATATATCCTTAGCATGCCTAGTGATATAATTGCCCCTGTTAGACACAAAGGCTCCCCAGGCACTAATGATTTTTAATAATCAGGCACAGGAGATGCTGGATTCCACCTTAGCTACCGAGTTGCTAAGCAGATGATTTCTTTTGATTCAGTCCTGCAAAATATTTGGACGGACGCATTTTGAATCAAAACGTGCAATTAGGGGTCCCTGAATTATTTGTGGAACTATGCAAGTCTTGTTGATTTGGCATCTGTATTGATATTTCATTGTGGTTGCTAATGGCTGTGTTGTCAAACAAAAGTTAGTGCTGCAAAAAGTGACATTCGGTGGCCTTCGGCTCTCTGCACTCTTTCGGAGCCCTTGGCACCGCCCGCTTTTAGGCCAGTCTTCTAGCTTTTTCCTGGCTCCCTCTTTTTGACAGTTCATTTCTTTGCCTACTGTCTCCAAACTTTTTAGTCCTCTTGCAGAAGATTCCCCCTCTCCAGTGCCATTATTGTGTGAAGGTTTGTTTCCCCCCCCCTTCCTATTTGTCAGTGTGATGCAGCGGCAAAAAGGGCTAATGTAGTCTTGGGGTGTATCAACAGAGGCATAACATCCAAATCGCAGTGTGTCATCATAGTCTCTCTGTACACCATATTAGTCAGGCGTTACTTGGAGTACTCTGTGCAGTTCTGGAGGCCTCACTTCGAAAAAAGATGGGGACAGCACCAGCAGTGTTCCCTCTAAGCTGAGTTTGTGTGAGCTAGCTCATAGTTTTTTAGCCTCTGGGCTCACATGTTTTTTGTCTTAGCTCAGGAAGGATGGCTCCAGAGCAAACTAATTTATGCAGCAGCCAAACCACTCAGTCACAACTTTAATGCCAGTGGCTCACACAGTAGAATTCTTGTTCGGAGGACTCCACGGCTTAGAGGGAGCATTGAGCACCAGTGTTCCCTCTAAGCTGAGTCAGTGTGAGCTAGCTTGCAGTTTTTTTAGCCTCCAGCTCACACCTTTTTGTCTTCGCTCAGGGAAGAGGGCTCCAGAGCAAACTAATTCATGTAGTTGCCAAGTCACTCGCTCACAACTATAATGCCAGTAGCTCACGAAGTAGCATTTTTGCTCACAAGGCCCCACAGCTTAGAGGGAGCACTGGACAGAACGGAGCAGGTGCAGAAGAGAGCAACGAAGGTTATCAGGGTTATGAGGAAAGGCTGAGGCGGGACAGGATGGCTCTCTTGAAGTATCTGAAAGGCTACAACTTAGAAGACGGCAGGGTGCTGTTCCTGTTGGCAGCAGAGGATTAGGGGCTCGCCATAATGGGTTTAAATTACAGGCTGGATATCAGGAGAAATTTTTTACAGTAAGAGCAGTTCAGCAGCAGAATCGCCTGCCTAGAGAGGTGGTGAGCGGCCCTTCAGTAGGAGCCTTCAAGCAGCGGCTGGATGAACACTTGTCAGACACGCTCTAGGCTGATCCTGCATGGAGCATGGGGTTGGACTAGATGGCCTCTAGGGACCCTTTCAACTCTATGATTCTATGATCTCTGTTATCTGGAGATCGGCTGTAATCCTGGGAGATCTCCAGTCCCCACCTGGAGGTTGGCAACCCTACTATTCTCTATCCGTTCCGTACCACTTCCCATCACTTCTTAGCATTGTTTCCCCAAACAGGAGACTCCTGGTTAATTATGCTGCAGCGGTAGTTCTCGACTGTGATTCTACATGGTAATTTAGTTAGCATGCTGGTTAATCCCGACTGTCAAGGGCTCCCTGTAAATTCTGGCCCCTCCCTTAAAAAAAAATAATCTCCGTTTATGAGACGGTACAAGAAAGTTCCCCGTTTCGGAGCAGGAGGTGAGGGGGCTTCTTACGTGAGGCTGCAAAATTCAAGGGCATATAGGAAAGCAGGAGTGTAATTATGTGATTTAATTAAATGATTAAGATAGGGGCGAAATCCTCGGTAAGAAGCAAGACCAGGGATTGTTTACTTTTGAAAGAAGGTGAATAAGAGAGAACATGATTAAAAGCGCGTGGAGAAGGCCGGTCCTGCCTGCCGCGGGGGCATCCAATGATAAAAGGAGCCCATAAATCCAAAAGCGATATTTGGAAGCAAGCGGGTTCATTTGCTTGCAAATAAAACCCCAAGAAAATGGGGATGTTTTTGTTTTGTTTTTTTTGCTCTGATTTGCACGCAGCTCTGCTTTCACGTTTCCTAGAGAGAGTTTAGGGGAGACGGGGGGGTGGGGTGGCTGAAAGAGAAGTTTCCTGGCTTCTGCTCTAAAATTGTGCCTGGACCAGAATTGTCAGCTCTGGGCTGGGAGTGGACTGTAAACGGAATATGAGCAGTCAGTGTGATGCGGTGGCAAAAAAGGCAAATTCAGTCTTGGGTTGCATTAAAAGGGCCATAGCATCAGAATCACAGGAGGCCATAGCCCCTCTGTATACTACCTTGGTCAGGCCGCACCTTGAGTCTTGTGTGCAGTTCTGGAGGCCTCACTTCAGAAAGGATGTGGGCAAAATCGAGAGGGTGCAGAGGAGAGCGAGGAGGATGATCAGGGGTCTGGAGACTGAGCCCCACGAGGAAAGGCTGAGGGCCTTGGGAATGTTTAGTTTGGAGAAGAGGAGACTGAGGGGGGACACGATTGCTCTCTTTAAATATTGGAAAGGCTGTCCTTTGGAGGAGGGCAAGGAGCTGTTCCAGTTGGCAGCAGAGGAGAGGACCCAAGGCAACGGGTTTAAGTTACATGCAGAAAGGTATCGGCTGGATATTAGGAAACACTTTTTCAGGGTCAGAGTGGTTCAAAGGTGGAATCAGCTGCCTGGGGAGGTGGTGAGCTCCCCTTCACTGGCAGCTTTCAAGAAGAGGCTGGGCGAATATTTGTCAGGGATGCTTTAGGCTGATCCTGCATTGGGCAGGGGGTTGGACTAGATGGTCTCTATGGCCCCTTCCAACTGTATGATTCTATGATAAATGCCTGCCGATGCGGTCGTGTGTGTGTGTGGAGTCTGAGGAGGGTGGGGTTTGGGGAGAGGAGGGGCTCCAGTGGGTATAATCAGGGCTTTCTTTCTTTTCTTTTTGAAAAAGGGGTGCCAGAACTCTCAAGAGGGAAATGAGGTTTTCAATCTGTATACTGAAAACTCACGGACTTTTAAACAATTTCTAAAAGAATTTTGTCGAAGAGGTTCCGGAACTCCATTCCGTCATGTTCCCCCAGGAAAAAAAGTCCTATGTATAATGTAGGGTTGCCAGCCTCCAGGTGGGGCCTGGAGACCCCCCCCCCCGCTTTACAACTGACCTCCAGCTGACAGTGATCAGCTCCCCTGGAGAAAATGGCTGTTTTGGAAGGCGGACTCTGTGGCATTGTACCCTGCTGAGGCCCCTCCCCTCCCCAAACCCCACCCTCTCCCAGATCCACCCCCAAGTCTCCAGGTATATTCCAACCCAGACGTGGCAACCCCAGGGCTTTTTTTGTAGAAAAAGCCCAGCAGGAACTCATTAGCATAACAGGCCACACCCAACAAGAGAAACTCATTAGCATATTAGACCACACCCTGACAGCACAGCTTGTTATCCTATTAGGCCACACCCCCGTGTTACCAGAAGTGCGGTCATCTGGGCACACCCACCTTTTGCTTCTTATTCTGTTTACCTTGTTTGTTGTCAAAACCTAGGGCTTTTTTTTGGAGCAGGAATGCCTTTGCATGTTAGGCCCAGGGCCGGCTCGCCCACTAGGCGAGCTAGGCGCTCGCCTAGAGTGCCGGCCCTGCAGGGGTGCCAAAATGCCCCCTGCCCCCGTGAAAAGCCCCCCTTCCCGCCCAGTGCCGGCAGCTGCGAGGCACTCAGAAAAGCCGGTGCTGGGAGGGAAGGGGTGAGGGTTCTAACCCCACCCCTTACCTGGCTCTCCTGGGCGCCTCGCAGCTGCGAGGCGCCCAGGAAAACGGCGCTCAGCCATCTCCAGGCCCCACCGGGAGGTTGGCATCCCCAGTGGGGTGGGTGCCCCAGGCTGTCCTGCCTAGGGTGCCCAGACACCTGGGGCCAGCCCTGTTTAGGCCACACACACCCTAATGTAGCCAATCCTAATGAGTTTTTGCTGTTGGGTGTGGCCTATTACGCAAATGTGTTCCTGCTGGGCGTGGCCAACTCGGGAGCCAGCCGGAACTCCCTGGGCAACCCTACTTACAGATCAACAAGGCCAGACCAAGGACCAAATTTTTAGCAGGGACTTCTGAGGCCCTGAGACATCCTGAGGTCATTCTAAACCTTATGAATTAGAGCAAGACCATTCCAGTTAACTGCTCATCTGGCTGTGTTTAGGGTTGCCAGCTCTGACTTGGGAAATCCTTAGAGATTTGGGAGCGTAGCCTGGGGAGGGCGGGGTTTGGGGAAGGGGGGAGCTCAGTGGGGTTGTTTCCATAGAGACCATTCTCCGAAGTGGCCATTTGCTCCAAGGGAACTGGCCTCTTTTTGCCTGAAGATCGATTGTAATTCCAGGGGATCACCAGCCACCGCCTGGAGGCTGAAATATAACTAACACCATATGGCACAAATCAACAAGTCTGGCCCAAAATATACCGCTGAGACGGCTCCTTAAATCACCAGAGCAATAAAGCAGAATTGAAACTCTCGCATTACAAACAAATATTTTGTGTGTGTTTTTTGGAATGTTTTCCTACAAATCATTACATGCATCCATTAACCAGTTAACACATGTATAAATTATAACATATCATTTATGTGTGTGTTACAATTTATATACGTGTGAATTGATGTGTGTAATAATTCATCTGAAAATATATATTTTTAAAAAAATACACAAAATGTTTTTGTAATTATACTTTATTGCATGAGTGATTCAAGTAGCCATTACAACGGTATATCTTGGTGCAGACCGCCTGGAGGCCGGCACCCCTGGGCGGTGGCTCGAAGTTCTTGCCAGAGAGTCGCTTTCTGCAGCTGTTCTCAGTACTGGGATTCTTCGGCAGGTGCAGACCTCGCTGTATATTCTTCTTGTCTTTGGAGTCCTTCCCTCCTGGTCTGTAACATCCCCACCTCTGCTTAGCACGTCTCCTCTAGACAGATTGCGCTGCTAAGCATCAGGCATGCGGTGTCACAGTTTGCCCCACGAATGCTGGCCGCTTTCCTCCGTTTTGTGTTCTACTTGTAGGGATTTCAGAAGGCATTGCTATCCATCAAATTGTGGAAGGCAATGCCCAGAACACTTTGCACCACTCCGCTCCGTCATCATTGCTGCTACAAATCCTGACAAGTATCTTTTCTCCCAGATATTTTCAGTGCCCATCTTTTCTCGACGTATCATTTTTGCGCTTCCTGGTTTGGGTCGGTGGAGTGTTTTATTATTTCCTCCCCTTCAGTGCTAGAATCCTCTACTGGTTTAATTAAAATCCTTGTTCATCTGATACACGGGCCAAGTGACTTCATCCGGAAAGGGTTGCATTCTCTCTCTGAGCCAAACGATGTGTGCCGGATCTGTAAGCTTTAAACTGGGATTTCTGACAATGATGTAGCATGCGGCATGGTGAAGGGGCAGATTAGACGTAGCATAGCCTCTGAAACCCTAGTTTGGAGTTCTGTTAGTTCCTGACCTCCAGTTGCTTGGGAGGGTGGCCAGCAAGAGACTGTTTTAATTCACACTCTCTCAAATTTGTATCTAGAAAGTGGACTTGTTTTCCTCTGCTACTGAGTACCAGACGGAAGATCGCTCGTTGTCTAGGATGCAGCTTTGATGACGATTTTCTTGACTTGTAGCCAGCAATTAAGGTATAAGATGTTTAGCATTAGCTATGTATCTCATCTCGGGGGTTTGCCTGGCTTCGTTGCATACATTGGAGACCCAGCAGATTGAAGATAGTTTGCTATTTCTGTTGAATTTGATGATTTATTAAAATCTCCTTGTAAGCAAACGTGGATCTTGCATATCGTTTCCTTGGGGTTTCTGCAAACTTCAGCGCTTCTGGCCAGGGCTCCAAACAGACATTGATTAATTTATTAAAAGTTTCCTGTCCAAATTTTTCCCCTGTGAAGAGGAACTGGGGCAATAAATAAAAGATAACAGTGCTAGAGACAAATTTGAGACCATGGCCTCAAAACATGGAAGAAGCATTGTAATTTTTTGCAGAATCCACTGTTGTCGCGAAAGTACTTCGCATGTGTGTCAAGTGCCGTCAAGCTGCAACTGACTTTTGTTAACCCTGTAGGGCTTTCAAGGGAAGGGATGCCCAAAAGTGGTTTGCCATGGCCTGCCTCTGTGTTGTAACCCTGGGCTTCCTTCGTGGTCTCCCTTCCAAGTACTGACCAAGGCCAACCCTGCTTAGCTTCTGAGATCCAACAAGATCAGGCTTGCCTGTGCCATCCCAGTCAGTTTGGAGTAGTGGTTAAGAGTGTGGACTCTAATCTGGGAGAACCGAGTTTGATTCCCCACTCTTCCACATGCAGCTGCTGGTGTGACTTGGTGTCAGCCATAAGTTCTCTCAGAGCTTTTCTCTCAAGAGCAGTCCTCGAGAGAGCTCTCTCAGCCCCACCTACCTCACAGGGTGTCTGTTGTGGGGAGGGGAAGGGAAAGGAGATTGTAAGCTGCTCTGAGATTCCTTCGAGTAGTGAAGGACTCCCTTCGAGTAGTATAAATCCAATCTCCTCCTCCTCCTCCACTTCTTCTTCTCTGGCTGTTGGTCTCCTTCAAATGCCCTTCTGGAAAGAGCTGCCTTTTCTAAACCATGAACATTCATGATCACACATGAAGCTGCCTTATACAGGATCTGACCCCCGGGTCCATCAAAGTCAGTATTGTCTGTTCAGACTGGCAGTGGCTCTCTAGGGTCTCTCACATTGCCTACTGCCTTGATCTATGACTGGAGATGCTGGGGATTGAACCTAGGACCTTCTGTGTGCAAAGCAGAGGCTCTTCCACCAAGCCACAGCCCCTCGATGCCAAAGGCAGAACACACCTGAAACCCCCTAAGGCCGCCAGGAGCTGAGGCATCTCTGTAATGAAGGACCTGGGCTAGAGTTTCTTGCTGAAGTTCATCTTGAGCACAACACCACGCTGAGGAGCTGTGTGCCTGTGCATGAGCTACTTGGTCATTGCAGCTTGGTATAAAATACGTAATCACTTGCAGTTTGTCCCCTTTTTGTGCCGGCTCAGTAGGATGCCCCCTTTCAATGACTGACCATGGATAGAATATATTGCCTGCTTCCCTCCCTCCCTTGTTTTGCATCTGTGCAGTCAAAAACATGTATTCAAGGAATGACCACAAGATTAGCTGGGTTTGTGGGCAGATTCCAAATGCACAACGAGACACGTTAGTGGTGAGTCTCAGCTCAAAAATCTCAAACTCATTTTCCTTTTCATTGTGTGCCTTTTACAACTGTAACTGAGGCGACAGTTGCAGACAAATGGTGGCTACTGCTGTTGCCAGAAAGTGTAGAAAAGCAGGGTAATCATGCAAATGGACACATCCGGATTCATTTGGATGCACCTGAATGGCTTGCCAAAAATTGGCTCTCTGCTGGCAAGCGGTGAGAAGGACATGAGCCAAATCTAGAGCTATCCAAGCATATATCGTCCCGAGGACTGGCAGCAACTGGGAATTTTTAAATCAAAAGAGAGCATTCATGAAATTTGGTAATCCTGCTAGTTCACCTGTTTCAGGTGTCAGCTGTTGTGACAGGCATGCAGTGCGTGAATGAGCACTTTTGACTTCTGTTGGTGTCTTTTACTCATCTGACCATGTGTTAAAATTAAAATCAGTCATGGGAAACCCAAGCTTCTGAATGCTGCACTTCTGATAGTTGTGTGTGCGTGTTAAGTGTTGTCAAGTCACTTCAGACTTAAGGCGATCCTGTGGATCAATGACTTCCAGAAACGTCCTATCATCAAGAGCCTTGCAAACGAAGGGGCATGACTCCTTGATTGAATCCATCCATCTCACGTTGGCTCTTCCTTTCTTTCCTGCCACCTTCAACTTTGCCTTTTCCATCGACTTGTCTTCTCATCATGTGACCAAAGTACAACAGCCTCAGTTAGGGGGAGTTCAGTCTGGATCTGATCTAGATCCCACTGATCTGTCTTCTTGGCGGTCCGCGGTCTCTGTAAAACTCTTTTCCAGCACCACGTTTCGAAGGCAGCTACCCTTTTCCTGTCACCTTTCTTTGTTATCCAACTTTCATGCCCATACACAGTAATTGGAAATACACTTTCTTGTGTTCTTATGAAGGCCTCAGCCCCCCCATGCCCTGATGCTGGCCCTCCAGAGGAACTGGTTGGCCCCTGTGTGAGACAGGATGCTGAACTAGATGGACCTCTCAGTCTGATCCAGCAGCGGCTCTTCTGATGTTCTTATCAGGGGAAGGCCTCGACCTCTATACCTGTGGCTGGACCTCCAGGGCACCTAGTTGGCCACCGTGTGAGGCAGGATGCTGGACTAGGTGGACCACAGGTCTGATCCAGCAGGGCTCTTCTTGCATTCTTACCAGGGGAAGGTCTCTGTGCCCTGCTGTTGGCCTTCCAGAGGAACTGGTTGGCCACCGTGTGAGAAAGGATGCTGGACTAGATGGACTACCAGTCTGATCCAGCAGGGCTCTTCTTACATTCTTATCACGGGAAAGTCTCAGTCTCTGTGTCCTGTTGTTGGCCTTCCAGAGGAACTCGTTGGCCACCGTGTGAGAAAGGATGCTGAACTAGATGGACCCTCACTGGTCTGATCCAGCAGGGCTCTTCTGATGTTCTTATCAGGGGAAGGCCTCAACCTCTATGCCATGTTGTGGGACCTCCAGAGGAACTGGTTGGCCACCATGTGAGACAGGATGCTGGACTAGATGGACTGCTGGTCTGATCCAGCAGGGTTTTTCTGATGTATCAGGAGAAGGCCTCAGCCTCTATGCCTGTTGCTGGACATCCAGGGCAACTGGTTGGCCACTGAGTGAGACAGGATGCTGAACTAGATGGACCACTGGGCTGATCCAGCACGGCTCTTCTTATGTTCTTACCAGGGGAAGGTCTCAATCTTTGTGTCCTGTTGTTGGGCCTCCAGAGGAACTGGTTGGCCACCGTGTGAGACAGGAAACTGTACTGGGGATGGACCACTGGTCTGATCCACCAGGGCTCTTCTTATCCAGCAGCCTGAATTGCAAATAATGATCTCAGCTGAAGGACGAGTTTACGGAAGGAAAAGAGACGTGGCAGCATTTCCCAGACGCCCTGTATCAGGAGGCCAACCGGCCCGTCCTTCCCCTTTGTGACAGGCTTTGTTGTTCAGTCAGTCAGAAGAGGAGCAAGTTGGCCAACTTGATCCCCGCTCTCCTCTTGACTGCCTCCCGAGGACATCGCTTTTTCTGCTAAATTCGAAGCATCCGCTCTGAGACCCGTCGGCCCATGAATGTCACACGGCTGTGGCAGGTGCTTTGAGCTTCTGGGACAGAGATAGAAGCGCCTACCACAGCTCATGCAAGGAGAGAGCCGATATACCTGAGATCACTCGCCAAAAAGCCCCGAGGAGGGAGTAGCCATGAGTATCCTGGCAACACACTTCCTTGGGCGGAACCAGACGGGGCCCTTTTCACCTGGGCCGAAAGATAAGGCTTTGGCGAGCGAAATGACATTCCGAATATTAAGAAACCTCCTCTATAGCCCGTAGAGCGAGCCTCCTTCAGCGTGTCCCTGGGCGGGGAGAGAGAGCTCGGCGCCCTTTGTCTTCCCTGCCAGGCAATTTGAAAAAGCTGATGATGATTATTTTTTTTTTCCTGTAGACTTGATGCACACAAAACAATGATTAAGAGAAGGGGGGGAAATGGACCCTATTATTCATCAGTGGAATTGCAAAGGCCGCGGGCCACGTTGCCGTTCCGTCTGCCGTTCCCACCCCACCTCCCTCACCTGAATTCATTCTCTGCCCGACTTCTAAAAAGGAAAAAGTCCATTTAAATGCAGATCTCGGGTCCTGTCTGAAACCAGCGAGGAAAAGAGGGCGGCCGCGGATCAGCCAGAAGTTATTGGGTCTCTTTGGATAGGAAAGAGAGGAGAAGATTTGGGTAATTGCTTCAGTGTGCCTCTTTCTTTGCCCATCTCATCCCATCCTTTTGTGCGGAACGGTGGATGTTTTTAAAGGAACCCGGCCGCCAGAGTCCGTCGCAGAAACATAATCCCTCCTGTTTCTCCACTGGAGCTCCACTTGACAGTCCTGTAATGAGAGTCTTTGCAAATTCCTCACAGTTTACTTGAATTGACAGCCTGAAGGGCCGAGGCCCTTTCCCACTGAGGGGGAATTCACACAAAAAAGCCAGCGAGCCTCTCGCAAACGTCTTTAACCCCGCCAAAGTGACGAAAGGAAAAGGGGAATTGGCTTAAAAAAAAAAACATCCATCCAAATTCCTCTCTCTTCTTTTTCTTTTTTTAAAAAAATGGTTTAAATACTGATTGGATTTGAAGTGGTCGGGTCAACGGGGGTGGTGATGGGATCAGAGTGTGCCGCCACCGGATTGTTCCAATGGCAGACGTTTGGGAAAGGGAAACGGCTTTGACAGCGTGGGTTTGTGCGTCACGGACTGGCATGCAGACTCCTCCTCAGACGGGGAAGGAGCTAGATAGTCGGGGGCCCCACACTGAGTTTGGTTACCAGCCCCCAGGTGGGGGCTGGAGATCTCCTGGGATTACAGCTCATCTCCAGACCGCCGAGATCAGCTCCCCTGGAGAAAAATGGCTCTTTCGGAGGGTGGACTGTATGACATCATTCCCTGGACCTGGCCCTCCCTGGCTCTGCCCCCAAAATCTCCAAGTATTTCCTAAGCAAGAGTTGGCGACCCTAAGACTGACGCAGTTGGGACACCTCCAGGAGGCCCAGTTTGGTGTGGTGGTTAAGAACACAGGCTCTGATCTGGGAGAACCCGGATTTGGTTCCCCACCCTTCCACATGCAGCTGTTGGGGCGACTTTGGGTCAGTTACAAGCAGTGCTCCCTCTAAGCTGTGGAGTCTTGCGAGCAAAAATTCTGCTTTGTGAGCTACTGGCATTAAAGTTGGGAGCAAGCCATTCGGCTGCTGCATCAAGTAGCTTGCTCTGGACACATCTTTCTTGAGCTAAGGCAAAAATGTGTGAGTCGGAGGCTAAAAAACGGTGAGCTAGCTCACACTGACTCAGCTTGGAGGGAACACCGGCTACAGGTTCTTTCAGAGCTGTTCTCTCATGAGCAGTCCTCAAAAGAGCTTTCTCGGCCCCACCTACCTCACAGGGTGCCTGTTGTGGGGAGGGGAAAGGAAAGGGATTGTAAGCCGCCCAGAGACTCCTTCAGGTACTGAAGGGTGGGGTATAAATAGAGGGTTACCAAGTACTTACTGTGGGGGAGTGGGGGACATATGCTCCCTGGCTGGACCAGTCCTCCTGGTAACGCACCATGCCATCGCCAGGAAGTGACACCAGGCGACGCTCTGGCAATGGGGCTGAAAACTCAATGGTACCATCGAGTTTCCAGCCGTATTGCCAGAGCGTCGCCTAGCGTTCCTTCCTGGCGATGGCATGGTGCTCTGCACCTGTCCTTCCCCTGGGGATAGTCCTGCGAGGACGTATCCATCCCCCACCGGCACGCAGTAAGTTCTTGGCAAGCCTAGGTATAAATCCAATCTCCTCCTCCTCCTCCTCCTCCTCCTCCTCTTCTTCTCGATGTGCAGGAGGATCCCCAAGCACCTGAGCCAGCCTGCTAACTGTGGGAAACAGCCTTGCCATCGTACTCAGACCCTGAACCATTTCAGTCCCCTTGCAATGCTCACCAACGTAATCAGGTATGGCCCCTTTAATACCAGCCGCCGGCTCCTGGAGGGGAGGGACCTCTGACTCCACCCCCTTGCAGCAGCATTTAAGGCCTCAGTTCACTCACAACCATAAGCCGGCTGCGATGTGATGGCACTGTCTACCACTAGAACCTTGATTTGACCTTGGACGTGGAGCCAGGGCAGATAACATGGCGCCACCCAAAGCCTCCATCTCGTCAAGGGCAAGCACTCTACAAAGTGCATAGCAATGATCTATAAGAGGCATCCAGAGAGAGTCAGCAGATACATTTAGCTTACCGTAGGAAAGGAAACTAAGCCAGGCAGGGCGGTGCAGAAACCGTGGCGGAGATAGCCATTTGGGGTTTATCGTCAGACTGCGGTTGGAGCATGAATTGGGTATTGATGTGCAATAAAAACCATCCACCGTATTCGTCCTGTCAGCATGTTCCTGTTATAAATATACTGGTTATACCGGGGGACTACATAAAGAGGCTACTAGTTCATCCCGTCCCAGGGATTGGTTCCTGAGGTCCCCTCTTCCAGGGTCAAACCTGTCGGGTTCCGTCAATGATTTCAGAAAATGGGGGTTTGCGTAGGTAAACTGCCGCGTATTCTTTTAGCCAAGGGAAGCAGTTTTCTAAATTGTTTTCGGGAAGCTGGCCCAAGGTCTTTGGAAGAAGCAAAGTCCTGTCTGAGAAGCCCCACGGCTCTGTGAGAGTGTACTGGTGTTTTTGTTTTTTAGGTCCCTGGCTAAAAATTTAAATAAAGGCTCCGGATGAGGGACCTGCAGTGAGGGTTCAGGCAGAAGGTTCCAGGCTCAATGTCATTACATGGCCAAATAATAATAATTAATAATTATCATATGGCATTGTGTGTAGTATAGCCAGGAGATCCTAAGAGTGTCTGGCAGCCTAAAGCTTTAGCTCTTTAGTGTTATGCACCACTAGGTGGTGAGCGAGTAGGGTTGCCAGCCTCCAGGTGGGGCCTGGAGACCTCCTGCTTTTACAACTGATATCAAGTTGACAGAGATCAGCTCCCCTGGAGGAAATGGTTGCTTTGAAGGGTGGACTCCGTGGCATTGTACCATGCTGAGGTTCCTCCCTCCCCAAAGCCCGCCTTCTCCCAGATCCACCCTCAAAGTCTCCAGGCATATTCCAACCCAGACCTGGCAACCCTGTGTTTGTCCAACAAATTTAGAGTCCAGTGGCACCTTTAAGACCAACAAAGATTTATTCAAGGTATGAGCTTTTGTGCGCACGCACATTCAGAATACACTGGCATGGTGTGTAAGCTTCAGACGTATAGACAGGGGAATTAACATGCAGCATGATGGTGTTTAAGATACGCAGAGTCACGCTAGACTTGTTTTCGAGGCAAGAGAGGTTTCAGAGGTGGTTTGCCATTGCCTGCCTTTGCATCACAGCCCTGGTATTCCTTGGAAGTCGCCCATCCAAATACTAGCCAAGGCTCGACCCTGCTTAGCTTCCGAGATCTGATGAGATCGGGCTAACCTGGGCCCTCCAGGTCAGGGCACATGGTCTAAAAAAGGCTAGGGATGCAGCATTCCCATGGGTATCACAACAGCCATGTGCCTTGCCTTATACATCAAGCTGCCCTACACCGCCTTATGCTCTTGGTCCATCAAGGTCAGTATTCTCTGCTCAGACTGGCAAAAGCTCTCCAGGGTCTCAGGTGGAGGTCTTTCACCGCACCTGCTCCCCGATCCTTCTAAACTGGAGATGCCGGGGCTATTTTTATCGGGCTGTTCTTAAACTGCCATTTGAAACTGTGAGTGATTGCCATAGGTGCATTGTTGTCTTACGGGGTTTTGTATTTCTCAAATAAAAGTTTGTTAGCTGTTGCAAAATGCCAGAATGATGGGGTGTAAATCTTTTAAATAAACAATATGCAGGCGATCACGGTCTGCATAATTTTCCGGAAGGCTGAAGTCTAGCAAGACCAGAACTAGGCATCCCAAAACGGTGAAGAACTCTGTACCAGCTCACACCATACAAATTACAGGCACCATATAGGTACACACATGAAGCTGCCTTATACTGAATCAAGCCAGCAGTCCATTAAAGTCAGCACTGTCTACTCAGACCGGCCATGTCTCTGCAGGGTCTCAGGTGGAGGTCCTTCCCATCACCTGCTGCTACCTGATCCTTTTAAACTGGAGATGCCGGAGATTGAACCTGGGACCTTCTGCATGCCAAGCAGACACTCTACTGCTGAGCCACAGCCTTCTGTTTCTATCCCCCGCAACCCAACCAGGCTATGACATTTACATCTCTTACCATGTGATTGAGTCCCCTTGTTCCTGATAGCTTTGGTTCAGGCTGGGCCGGCTCACCCACTAGGCATACCTGGGCAATCACCTAGGATGCCAGAGATGGAGGGGGTGCCTATAAGAGAAGCCATTGTTGGATCAGGCCAATGGCCAACACTCTGTCACACAGTGGCCAAAAATACCAGGTGCCATCAGGAGGTCCAGCAGTGGGGCCAGATTTTGCAATAAAATGGACCAGCGTGGCTGTCTATGACCTCTTTTTGCAGTGCGACAAAGAGGCTTCTTTAAGTCTCCCTGCAGTTGCCTCCAGTGGCCAGAGACATGTGGTGGTGCAGCAGCTGACATCTCGCTGAAGACATACTGTGGGCCAGAGTCCCAGGGAAGATGTGTTAATTTCCATTGTTCAAGGCTTGATGTTGGTGGCTCTTGATCCCCTTCCTTTGGTTTCCTCGCTTTGTCTTGTTATGGCACTGCAGGACTCACTGTGGCCCACAGCATCCCTAGGCATGGCAACATGTGCACTGATGCACCCAGAGAGAGGGTGGCCAGTGTCTTTCCTATCACTGGTGCCCAGAGAGGTGGTGATGTGGCATGCAGAAGCTGGCAGCCCAAGACTCAACCGCACCATATCCAGGGGTATTTCCCCATCCTCAGGTCCAAGAGTGGTGGCAGCAGTACTGAGCTGCAGCCTGAGCAGGAACAGCTGCCCTATGGTTGTGTGTGTGTGTGTGTGTGTGTGTGTGTGAACTACCATCAAGTCACTTCCAACTTATGGTGACCCTAGGAATTAATGATCTCCAGAATACCCTATCCATAACAGCCTTGCTCGAGTCTTGCAGACTGAAGGCCCTCATGGCTGACTTGATCGAGTCCATCCATCTCATGCCTGGTTTTCCTCTTTTCCTGCTGCCTTCAACTTTTCCTAGCATTATTGTCTTTTCCAGTGACTCTTTATCTTCTCATAATGTGACCAAAGGACAGTAGTCTCAGCCAGTTTGGTATAGCGCGGACCCTAATCTGGGAGAACCAGGTTTGTTCCCCACTCCTCCACATGCAGCTGCTGGTGTGACCTTGGGTCAGTCACAAGTTCTTTCAGAGCTGTTCTCTCAAGGGCAGTTCTCAAGAGAGCTCTCTCAGCCCCACCTACCTCACACAGGGTGTCTGTTGTGGGGAGGGGAAGGGAAAGGCGATTATAAGCCACTCTGAGATTCCTTCAGGTAGTGAAGGGCAGGGTACAAAAACCAACTCTTCTTCTTCCTCTTCTTCCTCTTGTCTTTTCCAGTGACTCTTATCTTCTCATAATGTGACCAAAGGACAGTAGCTTCAGCCAGTTTGGTGTAGTGGTTAAGAGAACCAGGTTTGACTCCCCACTCCTCCACATGCAGCTGCTGGTGTGACCTTGGGTCAGTTACAAGTTCCTTCAGAGCTGTTCTCTCAAGAGCAGTCCTCAAGAGAGCTCTTTCAGCCCCACCTACCTCAGAGGGTGTCTGTCGGGGGGGGAAGGGAAAGGAGATTTGTAAGCCGCTTTGAGGCTCCTTCACGTAGTGAAGGGCGGGGTATAAATCCAGTCTCCTCTTCTCTTCTTTTTCCTCTTCTTGTCATTTTAGCTTCTAGGGAGAGTTCAGGCTTGATTTGATCTAGAGCCCACTGATTTGTCTTTTGGACAGTCCACGGTCTCCGTAAAACACTCCTCCAATACCACATTTCCAGTGAACAAGGTTCGAGTCCGGTGGCACCTTTAAGACCAACAAAGTTTCATTCAATGGATGAGCTTTCGTGTGCAAGGCACACTTCTTCAGATGTTTCAAAGAAATCAACTCTCTCCCTGTCCGTTTTCTTCACTGTCCAATGTTCACACCCATACATAGTAATGGGGAGTTCCGTGGTATGAATTATCTTGAACTTGGTCACCACTAGTGACACATCCTTACACTTAATAATCTTTCCTAGCTCCTTCACATAGGATGCCAAAAACACTTGAATCACCCCTAGGTTTAGCTGTAAAGGTTAAGGATGACAGAGTTCCGTCCCTCCTGTTTTATGGTTGCATAATTTCTCTTGGGGAGGGGGAGGCAGCATGCTATAGCCCAGTCTTATCAGATCTCAGAAGCTAAGCAGGGTCGGTACATGAAAGGGAGACCGCCAAGGAAGGCTGTGCAGAGGAAGGCAATGGCAAATCACCTCTGCTCATCCCTTGCCTTGAAAACCCCTTGCCAGGGTTGCCATAAGTTGGAAGCTAAGAAGGGCTGGTTCTTGGAAGGGAGACCACCAAGGAAGGCTCTGCAGAGGAAGGCAATGGCCAACCACCTCTGCTTCTCCCTTGCCTTGGAAGCCCCTTGCTGGGTTTGCCATAAGTTGGAAGCTAAGGAGGGCTGGTACTTGGAAGGGAGACCACCAAGGAAGGCTCTGCAGAGGAAGGCAATGGCAAACCACCTCTGCTTCTCCCTTGCCTTGGAAGCCCCTTGCTGGGTTTGCCTTAAGTTGGAAGCTTAAGTTGGAAGGGAGACCACCAAGGAAGGCTCTGCAGAGGAAGGCAATGGCAAGCCACCTCTACTTTTCCTTTGCCTTGGAAGCCCCTTGCTACGGTTTGCCATAAGTGGGAAGCTAAGCAGGGTTGGTTGTCTGAAAGAGAGACCACCAAGGAAGGCTCTGCAGGGGAAAGCAATAGCAAACCACCTCTGTTTTTCACTAGCCTTGAAAGCCCCTTGCTGGTGTCGCCATGAGTCGGCTACAACTTGACAGCACTTTACACACAGACAATGTCACTTTGCCTTGAGTTCTGCTCCTCATGACAGCCTGCTTGGATGAGAGAATTTCTAAAAATTAATTCTTAAATTGGAGCAGGTGCCATTTCCAGCTCATTTACATCTTTGCCCCTGTCCTGTGCTACTCGTGGATATGTGTGCATTACTAAAATCCTTCCAAAATCACGGAACCTTGATGTGATTTATACATACAATTGTATCAAGGTTCTTTGTGTGTGGCATTACCCACAAGCATTCTTGTGCATCGATACCAGTAGCATCCAAGATTATTTTTTTGAGGTGTTTTAGAAAGGCACATGTTGTGTGAACATCAGGAGCGAAGGAATGAAAAGAAATAAAACTGGCAGCAAAATGCTCATGCGTTATATTCTGTATGGAATTTGGAAGTGGAAACTTAGAACAATGAGGAATTCCTACACAGAGAATGATTAAAATGTGGAATTCACTGCCAGAGGGTGTAATGAGGGCCACGGGAATAGACTTTGTTAAAATGGGATTAGATTCGTGGAGGATAGGCCTATCAGTGGCTACTAGCCATGGTGACTAAAAGGAACCTCTACGTTCAAAGGCAGTCAGCCTCTGAATCTGAGAGCCAGGAGGCAACATTAATGGAATGCTTGTTTGTTGGCCCTCCAGAGGAACCAGTTAGCCACTGTATCAATTAAGACGCTGGACTAGATGGACCACTGGTCAGATCCAGTGGGGTTCTTCTTATGTTGTTATGTTCCTAATATGTGGGTTCCATTTTGGAAACAAAGGCAGGTAATTCTGATGTTTAAGATTTTAATTGTTGATTTCCATAAGAAATGGAGCTGCAGTGGCTCAAGTGGTTAAGTCGCTAAACTGCAGGCTGTGGAAGGTCGGTAGTTCAGCAGTTCGAGACCCGAGAGTGCCGCATGACGGAGTGAGCTCCCGTCTCTAGTCCCAGCTCCTGCCAACCTAGCAGTTCGAAAGCAAGAAATTGCAAGTAGATAAATAGGTACCACTTCGGTGGGAAGGTGACAGCGTTCCGTGCACCTTGGTGTTTAGTCATGCCGGCCACATGACCATGGAAACGTCTTCGGACAGCGCTGGCTCTTCGGCTTTGAAACGGAGATGAGCACCGCAACCCTAGAGTCAGATTCGACTGGCTTTCTGAGCAAGGGAACCTTTACCTTTACCTTCCATAAGAAAGGGTAGGGTAGGGGTGGGGTAAGGTATGGGTTATGACATTCAGGAAGCAGTAGAGCACAGAGACTCAATAAACAATTTAAACCATTTAGTTCGAGTTTTACAAATAAACATACATCATTCCTTTGTTAGTCCATGTTTTCTCATTATCACTGTAATTTATACGTTCAGAGTCTCTCTCTCTCTAATCACTTGTTTGGATCCACCTACAAAATGGTTTCTATACCGCTTCCAGCTCTTGGTCATCATGGTCTCTTAGCCTTTCCAATAAGATATCCATTTCAGCAACTTCTAAAATCTTTTCAGTCAGTTCATCATCCGTTGGCACCTGGTTCACTTTCCAGTGTTTTGCGTACAAAATTCTTGCTGCTGTCACCACATGTACAATTATATGTTTTTGTTTCTTATCTACACATTCCAGTAATATATTTAACGAAAACAGTTCAGGTTTATATGGCACATTCAACTTAAGTATTTTCTGCAACCACTAATGGATCTGTTCCCAGAAATCTTTTGCTAATACACAAGTCCATCACATATGATAAAAAACTACCCTCTTTATCATGACATTTCCAAGATTTGATAGGCATTCCTGTGATCATCCGTGATAATTTTTCTGGAGCTAGGTAAAGGTAAAGGTAAGGTAAAGGTTCCCTTGCTCGAAAGCCAGTCGAATCGACCTAGGTTGCGTGCTCATCTCCGTTTCCAAGCCAAGAGCCAGCGCTGTCCAAAGACATTTCGTGGTCATGTGGCGGCATGACTAAACACCAAGGCGCACGGAACGCTGTTATATACCATCTATAAAACATTTTATAAATATTCTCTTTAAAATTAACCAGTTTAGTGATTTTTATATTATTTTCCCATCTTTGAACCCACGCACCCATCTGTATACTATAACCAAAACTTTACATCGATTTAACCATTGAGTCTTTTACCATTTCATCTTCCAATTTCAATTGTAAAAGGAACATACATACATTTTCTTAATCAACTTCTCATTTGTTTCTAACAATAATTTATCGAACCCAGTTTGCTGTAAATAGGCAGGTAATTCTGAACTCCAAAATCCAGGGAGAAACTTGGATGTAGGGAATTTTGACAAATCCTTAGACTGAAAACTTTGTAGAGAGATAAGGACAAGTCTAATGGTTTGCAAATATTATAGGCCGGGCACGGATGGCTTGCCACCGGGGGCTATTGACAGTGGATTAACCTTGCCCAGGCATAATGTGTATTCCAGCAAGCATGCGGAACAGTTATGTTTTATGGCTGAAATTCTGTCCAAGAACTTTGGCTGCCAAAACTTTTGAGGAGAGCTCCCAAAATGCTTAGCACATAAAACATCCAGAAGAAGGTTGCTATCACTTATGTCTGTGCGCATTGTGCTAGGAATTCTAAGCGCATGAATAATGTCCTTCCTGATGTACTATATTAGAGAAGCCCAGAAAATCAAGGAAAGTGTTTTACACATATCACCGGGACAATGGGGATGTCGTGACGCCATTCTGTGGCTAGCCCAGTTCAAAGGCTCTTCCTTAAATTGGGAAGGATTAGAGGCATATTCGATTCATGTCCTTGTACTGACAAGGATAGATGAAAGTGAATTTAAATAAAGATTTCAGTCGCTTCTTAATTATGCGGTTATTATGCCAGTTTTGGCAAAGTATTCCCCCGACGTAAAGGTTTTTTGTTTTGTTTTTTAAATCAACCTTTTAAAACATTAAATTACCCCTTCAGTCTGCCAGCTCTAATGATAAATAAAGCTCTGTTCAATCTCATTACCCACTCAGATTCACCGTCTGGATTAATATTTGGTAAAAACTCTCCACCCTTGTAATAATGATGTGGATATGCAAAAGAAATTAATGGCACAAAATTATAGGAATTCTGTGGGGAATTGGGGTCCCTGCATAATTATGGAACAGGAAATGAAGGAGTTTTTTTTCCCCAAAGACCTGCCTGACGCCCACCAGATGGAACTTGAGTTGCGCTGCTGCACTTCGTGGATTTGGCACATGATACGTCTAGATGACTTGTTTCCTAGTGCTCTGTCTGAAAATAGCCTTCCCCGTATCCTTTAATTTGCTGGAGAGCCTCTCGGTACCTTTCATGCGCTCGCGGCACGCGGCAGAGAATTCTGTGACGTGTTCTTAGACATCTGCTCGTTTCATGTCAGGCGCCATCTACGCCTGTTGTGTGTCATCATCCTGTGTGAAATGGCATTGCAACTGGGGACACGTCCCACGCATGTGTCATGTGCCATCCGTTCACTTCCGACTTATGGCGACCCTAAGAATTAATGACCTCCAGAAGCTCCTGTCCTGAACAGCCTTGTTCAGGTCTGGCAAACTGAAGGCCCACGTGGCTTCCTTGATCGAGTCAATCCCTCTCATGTTGGGTCATTCTCTCTTCCTGCTGCCTTCCTTCTTGTGGGGATGTTTGTTGTTGTTGTTCAGCCGCAAAGTCGAGGCCGATTCTTCGCGACCCCGTGGACCACATCACACCAGGCCCTCCTGTCTTCCACCGTCCTCTGGAGTTTGCTCAATTTCATGTCTGTTGCATCAGTAACACTGTCTAACCATCTCATCCTTTGCCGTCCCCTTCGTCTTTGACCTTCAACCTTTCCCAGCATCAGGGTCTTCTCCAGTGAGTGCTCCCTTCTCATTTGGTGGCCAAAGTATTTGAGCTTCAGCTTCGGGATCAGGCCTTCCAGAGAACAGTCAGGGTTGATTTCTCTTAGGACTGACTGATTTGATTTCCCTGCAATCCAAGGGACTCTCAGGAGTCTTCTCCAGCACCATAATTCAAAAGCATCTATACTTCGACACTCGGCCTTCCTTATAGGCCAACTCTCGGTGCCATACATTACTATCTTGTGGGGGTAAAGGTAAAGGTTCCCTTGCTTGAAAGCCAGTCGAATCCGATTCTAGGGTTGCGGTGCTCATCTCCGTTTCCAAGCTGAAGAGCCAGCGCTGTCCGAAGACGTTTCTGTGGTCATGTGGCCAGCGTGACTAAACACCAAGGTGCACGGAACGCTGTCACCTTCCCACTGAAGCGGTACCTATTTATCTACTTGCAATTTCCTGCTTTCGAAAGTCCAGGTTGGCAGGAGCTGGGGCCAGAGACGGGAGCTCACTCTGTCATGCGACACTCTCGGGTCTCGAACTGCTGAACTACTGACCTTCCACAGCCTGCAGTTCAGCATCTTAAGCACTTGAGCCACTGCAGCTCCCTTGTGGGGATAGTAACTGGTTAAATAAGGGGAAGCAGAGGTTAGGAGCAAATGGAGGGAAGTAAGCAGTGGGGTCCCCCAGGGATTTGTGTTAGACCCCAGGTTGTTGTTGTTCAGTCGCACAGTCGAGTCCGACTCTTTGCGACCCCATGGACCAGTTTACGCCAGGCCCTCCTGTCTTCCGCTGTCCGCTGAAGTTTGCTCAATTTCATGTTCATTGCATCGATGACACTATCTAACCATCTCATCCTTTGCCGTCCCCTTCTTCTTTGACCTTCAATCTTTCCCAGCATCAGGGTCTTCTCCAGTGAACGCTCCCTTCTCATTTGGTGGCCAAAGTATTTGAGCTTCAGCTTCAGGATCTGGCCTTCCAGGGAACAGTCAGGGTTGATTTCTTTTAGGATTGACTGATTTGATCTCCTGGCAGTCCAAGGGACTCTCAAGAGTCTTCTCCAGCACCATAGTTCAAAAGAATCTATTCTTCGGCGCTCGGCCTTCCTTATGGTCCAACTCTCGCAGCCATACATTACTACGGGGAATACCATTGCTTTGAGCATGCGGACTTTTGTTGGCAAGGTGATGTCTCTGCTTTTTATCATGCTGTTTAGGTTTGCCATCGCTTTCCTCCCAAGGAGCAGGCGTCTTTTAATTTCATGGCTGCAGTCACCATCTGCAGTGATCTGGGATCCTAGGAATGTGAAGTCTGTCACTGCTTCTACGACTTCCCCTTCTATTTGCCAAGGAGTGATGGGGCCAGATGCCCAGGTATCTGTTCATAAATGTTTTGGACCTGGGTGTGAACACTAAAGGGGCCAGGCTTCTGAATGACACCCAGTTATTCAGCATGGCAAGAACCAAAGTAGATTGTGAAGGACTTTGGAAAGATACCTTCAGAGTACATGAGTCAGCAGTAGGGTGACAAATTAGGTCCACTGTAAATAACTCCTGAAGCAAAACACCTTGACTTGACTTTTTGTGGTCCGACCTGGGACAGTGACCAGAAAGGAGATCTTGGTGTTGGGATGGATAGCGCAAATAAAACGTCAGTTCAGTCTGCTGCCGTGGTGAAAGAAAGGACACTTCTCTGCTGGGGATTATTAGGAAAGGGATTCGAAACAGAACAGTCGCTACTGTGATGTCCTTGGATAGATCTGTGGTTGCATCTCTCTTTGAAATAACCGTGTGTCATTAAAGTCACCAAATCTCAGACAGAATATTGTCGCACTGGGGAAGTGGAGCTTAAAAGATCAGGAGGTTAGAACACCTCCACTGTGAGGAAAAAGCTAAAGAGTTTGATAAATTTTCCGTTTAGAGAAAAAGGTGACTATGGAAAGTAATAGAAAGAGTCTGGTAGCACGTTAAAGACTAACAAAATGTGTGGCAGGGGAGGAGGAGAAGAAGAAGAAGAGAAGAGATTGGATTTATACCCCGCCCTTCACTATCCAAAGGTGTCTCAGAGCAGCTTACAAACTGCCTTCCCTTCCCCTGTCCACAACAGACACCCTGTGAGGTAGGTGGGGCTGAGAGAGCTCTTGAGAGAAACGGCTCTTTTCCAAGAACAGCTCTTATCAGAACTATGGCTTGCCCAAGGTCATCCAGCCAGGTGCAAGTGGAGGAGTGGGGAATCAAACCCAGTTCTCCCAGATTAGAGTCCACGCACTTAACCACTACACCAAACTGGCTCCCAAACCACTATACCAAACTGGCTGAAGAAGTCACAGCTCCCTTCTTCAGAGCTATGGAAAGTAATGAAAGGGGTCTATAAAATCATGCCTGGTGTAGAGACAGTTGACTAGAGTGTCCTTTCCCCACGTCTCCCACAATACAATTAGTCAGGGGCGCACCATGAAATCGATGGGCGGTAGGTTCAGAACGAACAAAAGAAATTGGGTTGCCATCTCCGAGACCTGATGTGAGAACCACCTTCTAGTACTTGAAGGGCTGTCATCTAGAGGATGGTGTGCGGAGTTCTTTTCTGCTGCCCCAGAAGGTCAGACCAGAACCAAAAGGGTTGAAATCAAATCAGAAGAGTTTTCGGCCAAACATTAGGAAGAACTTCCTGACGGTTAGAGCGGTTCCTCAGTGGAACAGGCTTCCTCGGGAGGTGGTGGGGCTCTTCTTCTTTGGAGGTTTCCAAGCAGAGGCTCGATGGCCATGTGACAGCAATGCGGATTCTGTGAACTTAGGCAGGTCATGAGAGGGAGGGCAGGAAGGGTGGCCTCCTCACTTAGTTCTTGTAGCCCTTTCTTATATGCCCAGGGAAATGTTGATCGCCACTTTGGGGTCAGGAAGCCATCCTGGAGGGGGTTTTTGTCATCTTTGGGAAGTGGAATAGCAGTCACTGCTGGTGTGGAGGGGGAGGTATTTGTGAATTCCCTGCATTGTGCAGGGGGTTGGACTAGATGGCCCTGGAGGTCCCTTCCATGATCTCTAGGTTGGAGAAATCCTGGAGATTTTAGGGATGGAGCCTGGAGACTGTGGGGTATGGGAAGGACCTCAATAGGGTTTCATGCCATAGAGTCCACCCTCTAAAGCAGCCATTTCCTCCAAGGGAAGTTCTCTGAAGGTCAGTTCTAATTCCAGGAGATCTCCAGGCCTCACCTGGAGGTTGGGAATCCTAAAAAGAAAGCCCCTCATACAATACACAACTGTCTTTTGGAACTGAATGCAGCTGACTCTGGTAATTGCTACTTAGGTAGGTGGATTTAAAAGGGTATTGGAGAGATTCATGGAAGCGTGGTCCATCAGTGGCTGTTAGCCGTGTCTGGAGGCAGAATGTTTCTGAAAGTCATTTGCTGTGGTAGGATTGTCTGCTCTGGGTTGGGAAATCCCTGGAGATTTGGGGAGTGGAGCCTGGAGAGGGCAGGGTTCGGAGGGGGGGGCGAACCTAAGAACATAAAGAGAAGCCAATGTTGGATCAGGCCAACGGCCCATCCAGTCCAACACTCTGTCCACACAGTGGCCAAAATACCAGGTGCCACCAGGAGGTCCACCAGTAGGGGCCAGGACACTAGAAGCCTCAGGGACCTCAGCAGAATATAATGCCATCGTTCACCCTCCAAAACAGCCATTGTCTCCAGGGGAACTGACCTCGGTCATCTGGAGCATTGGGAAAAGTGCAGGAAAGGGGCAACTAGAATGATCAAAGGGTTGGAACACTTTCCCTGCGAAGAAAGGTTAAAGCGCTTGGGGGCTCTTTAGCTTGGAGACACGACGGCTGAGGGGTGACATGATCGAGGTTTATAAGATTATGCATGGGATAGAGCAGGTAGAAAAAGAAGTCCTTTTCTTCCTTTCTCACAAGTCCAGAACTCGTGGGCAGTCAATGAAATTGCCGAGCGGTCGGGTCAGAACAGATAAAAGGAAGTCCTTCTTCACCCAAAGAGTGATTGACATGTGGAATTCACTGCCACAGGAGGTGGCAGCGGCTACAAGCATGGATGGCTTCAAGAGGGAATTGGATAAACGTACAGAGCAGAGGTCCATCAGTGGCTATTAGCCACACGGTGTAGATAGGAACTCTCATTCTGGGGCAAGTGATGCTCTGTATTCTTGGCACTTGGGGGGGGCAGCAGTGGGAGGGCTTCTAGTGTCCTGACCCCGCTGCTGGACCTCCTGAGGGCATCTGATGTTTTTGACCACTGTGTGATGCAGAGTGTTGGACTGGCCGGGCCATTGGCCTGATCCAACATTGGCTTCTCTTACGTTCTTATGAGATCAGTTGTAATAGTGGGAGATTTCCAGGTGCCACCTGCGACAACCCTGGGAACAGCCGTGTGGGCATGGTGAGGCTCTGATCCTTGCCCTTTCTGTTGGTCTTCCATGGCACCTTGTTGGCGATCATGAGAAACAGGAATGTCGGACTAGAAACACTTTCGCTCAGATCCAGCAAAGCTCTTCTTACATTCTCTTTCCTTAGTTGCTGTAGATTTGACCATGGCCACCCAACCTGGAAAATCTACAGCAACTAATGAACTCCGGCCATGAAAGCCTTTGACAAGATATTCTCTTTCCTCTTTCTGCATTGCCTGTCCCTAAGGATACTGGATTTCCTTTCCTTTGTCCAATAAAAGCTCTATAACTCGATGACTTGAGCGGTATACCGATCTGAAATTTCATTTATAACCTCTATTCATTTCCCCCAAGACAAAAGGAATAAAAATTTTTTGTTGTAACATGCAAGGTTATGTTAGGATTTTGATCGGAGAGAAGGAAGGGGACCACCCAGCTTGGATTAAAATCATGGTGATATCGGCTTTCAGAAATAGATTTGTTTAATTTCAAGAGATCCGGGATGAAGCTGCGGCGATCCCTTTTCCGGGGCCTGTTAATGAAATCCGATAGAAACGTCACCATTAGTGCTGACACCTGCTTTTTGCACCAGTGGCCAGTAAATGGCGTGCAGTTTTCATGTCAATTAAAAACCGGGATTGGGATACTGTAAAAGGAAGAAACGAGCTTTGGAACGCCTGCCTAGAAATGAAAAGGCTTGGAACGACATGCAAAAAAAGAAATGACAAAAGGGGTAGATTTGTACATCAACCTCAAAGTGACCTTGAATCCTCCACAGTTCTCTTCCTGACGGCATCTTAATCCCTGAGGATTACAGCAGCTTTGACTTGGGCCTTATTCTGAGGACAGCCTTTGCTCAAACCCTTTGGGCTTTTGTCTTGGAGATCCCAGGGGGCTTGTCAGGTCCCCCCGGCCACCTGCGGGGGAGGAGGGGGAGGGTTGTCAGCTCTAGGTTGGGAAACTCTTGGAAATTTCAGGGTACAGCCCGGAACGGACAGGGACCTCAGCGTGGTACAACCCTCCGAAGCATCTGTTTCCTCCAGGGGAACTGGTCTCTGCAGTGGAGATGAATTGCAATTTCAGAATATTCCCAGGTCCCACCTGGAGGCCCAACTACCTGTACAGCCCCTTGTTTATGTATTTTTTAAAAATTTTATTGAGATGTTTATATCGAGGAGTTTTCCAACCCAGAGTCGGCTGCCCCAGCTAGGCGGCATCTTCAGGAACTGGTCGTTTGGGAAATAAAGGCATGGTAAGGCTGTCCCCTTTTCCCATTGGCCCTGCTCTTCCGCCTCTAAAAGCTGAAGCCACACCCAGATTTCAGTGCAAAACCTTCCCTTGCCTTCTTACCTCCATGCTAGGAATAGCATCGCTTTCGAAGTTTGTCAAGGGCCAGCAGTGTTGTCAGAGTTGCAGGAGAGAAGCCGGAAGGGGGGATGGGGGCAGCCCTAGTGCAGGATGGCCACCTAACCGACAGAATCCCTGTGCCCTTTAACAGGCAGGAATCCACACGGCAAGCCTGTCTCGCCGCTTTATCGCCGTGCCAGAAAAGCTTCACCTGTTGATTTCTGCCTGTTTTGTTGCTGTTTAATGCATATGGCTTCTCTCCGTTGTTTTCTTAAAAGGAGGTATCGGTCTTCTGAGCCAGTTTGGTGGAGTGGTCAGGAGCGCGGACTCTAATCTGGGAGAACCAGGTTTGATTCCCCACTCCTCCACGTGCAGCTGCTGGTGTGGCTTTGGGTCAGTCACAAGTTTTCTCAGAGCTGTTCTTTCACAAGCAGTCCTCAAAAGAGATCTCTCAGCCCCACCAACCTCACAGGGCATCTGTTGTGGGGAGGGGAAGGGAAAGGAGATTGTAAGCCACTCTGAGACTCCTTCAGGTAGTGAAAGGTGGGCTATAAATCCAGTCTCCTCCTCCTCTTCTTCTTCCTCTTCCACTTCTTCCTCTTCTTCTTCTGCTTTCCCCCGTGCCACTCATTAAATGTGGCCTCCACACTTGTGAACTTTTCCAAATTCATAGATCTGTGTTCCTGGCTTTAGTGGCACACTCTCAGCTGCATAACCAGCTAAAGATTAACTGCTCACACTTTGCACTTAATGATAGTCCTTGTGTGTAAACGAAGCGGAAAAGACGGTGTTGCCTCCAGGACGGAGGGCGCTTGCCAAGGCATCTGTGCAAGGAAGAGCCATTTCACCCTTTCCCATTGCTGATTTTGGTCAAAGTGAAACACTTATTTAAAAAGAAACAAACCGCTGAATGAATTTTGTATGCCTGCCGCCCTGCCTGTCCGTTGAGAAAGTCAGAAATGGTTATGAATTGGAGGGCTGGTTCTTGCTTGCGTCTTCATCACTAGAAAGAATAGATTTCCATGTATCTGAAGAAGCCCTTTCTGCTACATATTCCTCTGTGCCTTCAGAGATAGGCCAGAGAGTCGGAAGTGAAACGGGTGAGGATGTGAAGCAGGGCCTTCTTGGTAGCAGCACCAACCCAACCCTTTGAAACTCAAAGCGGCATCCATATATGCTTGCCATCTTGTAACTGATTTAGATTCGAGTCCAGTCAGACCTTTGAGACCAACCAGATTTGGGGAGGGATATAAGCTTTCATACCTCAAAAATCTGGTTGGTCTCCAAGGTCTTACGGGACTCAAATCTGGCTCCTCTACCGCAGACCGCAGGTGGTCTGCCCTCCAAAACCATCTTTTAAGTGGTTGTCTGAGAGAGCTCAGACAGGAGCTGCGGTGGCTCAAGTGGTTAAGACGCTAAACTGCAGGCTGTGGAAGGTCAGTAGTTCAGCAGTTCGAGACCTGAGAGTGCTGCATGATGGGGTGAGCTCCCTTTACCTTTACCTTTACCTGAGAGATGTTTCACTTGGGATATAGCTAACCAATTTGTTACCCTAATACTCTTGCCGCTACAGTTCACTTGTGTCCAGGTTTGGTTATGATGCTTTTATTGCATTGGGGGTAGAAAAGAGTTGTATGGAACACAGTTCCGGGTTAGTGCACAGCTGATGATTGGCAGGTGAATGCGTGGGGCTGGAAAGTGCTGTGCTTGGAAAGTTTGGGAAGGGCCGTGCTTGGAGGGACACAAAGAGAGGCAGACGTTCTTTCTGTGTTCACGTGTTTGTTTAATGCGAGACGTCACTAGGTGTTGCAGTCGTCAAGCGGTGAGCTGCAATATATCCACCATCCCTGAATATAAAGATAAAAATATGAGATCGATACACTTAATTTTCAATGCTGTGCTTCGTTGTCTGAAAAAATGACAACTGTTGAGGCCTGTGGGAAGGTACGACAACAATATTACCCGATCTAAGGAGACCTTGCATGCATGCATGGATTCTCTCTGGCAAAGCCATGAGATCTATGTGTATGTGAAGCACCACCATGTCCCTTCCAATTTGTGAATTAATGACCGACAAAACGTCCTGTTGTTTAGCAGCCTCGCTTGGGTCTTGCGAACTGAGGGCCCTCGTGACTTTCTTGATGGAGTCAATCCATACCATAAGATCTGGAAACCATAAATGTGCACTAAAGCACAAAGGTGGCATATCACCCATGTTTTGCTTTACTTTGTTTCTTTTTAAAATAATATTTAGGGACCTGCCTTTCTCCTGAGCAACTGAGCACCCAGGGCAGGTAACAGTATCAAAATGATGGGATAAATCAACATTAAAACGGTGAATATAAAAAGCATAAAAACCCACTGTAAAAACAGCTTGTGCTAAGTTTGGAGTATATATTTGTTTGAATTCGTTATCTTATGTGCGGTATTCCCTCACAGTTTTTTAGCCTCCGGCTCTCAGATTTCTGTCTTTGCTCAGGAAGGACAGCTCCAGAGTGAACTGATTTGCGTAGCAGCCAAACCGCTCGCTCACAACTTTAACGCCAGGAGCTCACAAAGCAGAATTTTTACTCACAAGACTCCACAGCTTAGAGGGAGCATTGCATACGTGTACCTTAATTTACTCCGATTCTGGGGGGGAAAGTAGGATAAAAACCTTTAAATGACTTATTGGTTCAATTCCAGGGGAAATTCCTGGAGATTTCAGGCTGGGGCCTTGGAGACAGCAGGGTCTGCACCATAGAGGCCACCCTCCCAAGCAACCATTTGTCTCCAGGGGAACTGATCTCTGCCATCTGGGAATCAGTTCTAATTCCAGGAGATCTCCAGGCCCCACCTGGAGATTGGCAACCCTAACTCTGCAGCTGCTTGTAGTCTGCAGGTAGGACGTATGATTCCATACAGGCTTATGGAGCCTGGCCTGCTGAGGCAGCAGCTAGGTGGGAGAGTAGACTGTACCACACCAGATCGTATGAATTATGCTTCTGAATGTTCTTCTACACAAAACCTGCCTGCAAGTAGTAGTAGTAGTAGAAGAAGAAGATGATAACAATGGCCCGTAGCTACAGTGGGGCATCTTGGGGCTAGGCCCCCTGACTCACTGGTGAGGACCCCCGAGTGGTGGCGGGTGCAGGGAAGAAGTCAGACATAACCATGCAGCTGTTTGGCACGAAGGGCCAGCTACGGTGGCTGTGCAGAGCCAGACAGCACCTCTCTATTTCCTCCAGAAAGCCTATTTTCCCTGGAAAGTACTTGTTACTGATGGGCTTCCGAGCACCTGGGATCCCGAGCATACAGAGTTCCTGTGCCCCACTGTCTTGCATGTCTCTCTCTCCCCCACAGCCTCCCAGGCTGGCAAGGGCAGAAAGCAAAGTTAATTAATGCCAGTGTACATTAACTGACGTTAATTAAATTACATTTAGCTCAATTAGCCGCTGCACCTAAGAAATTTCAGTGCCCCCCAACTTAAAAATTCCTGCCTATAGGGAGAAGAAGAAGAGGAGGAGGAGGAGGAGGAGGAGGAGGAGGAGGAGATTGGATTTATACCCCGCCCTTCATTCAGAGTCTCAGAGCGGTTTACAAACTCCTATCCTTTCCCCTCCCCACAATGGACACCCTGTGCGGTAGATGGGGCTGAGAGAGCTCTGAGAGAACTGCCCTTGAGAGAACAGCTCTGAGAGAACTATGGCTTGCCCAAGGTCATCCAGCAGCTGCACATGGAGGAATGGGGAATCAAACCCGGTTCTCCCAGATTACAGTCCGTGCACTTAACCACTGCACCATTACAGTAACCCATCAGGGGGAAAATTAAAGCTCAAACAGCTCCCCGTTGTAAGAGTTCTCCATTTGAAGACATATTTTTGCAATGGAGGTACAGAAGGCTGCTATCTCTGGGTTAAGAAATATCTAGAGATTTGGGTGTGTGTGGAGTCCGGAGATGGTACAATGCCACAGGGGCCACATTCCAAAGCAGCCATTTGCTCCTGGAGAAGTGATATCTGTTGTCCAGAGACCAGTTGTAATTCCAAGAGACCTCCAGGCCCCGCCTGGAGGCTGGCAACCCAACCCATCCCACCCCTTCCTCCAGGTTGCTACCACCTCACTCTCTTGCATTCATAGACTGGGCCCCAGTCACTTATAGTACGGTTATATAGAGCAGCCATTAGCCAGCCCGAAAGCACGAGCTTTTCTGTGCCCAGAATTTAATCTCCTGATTGATGAAGCATCTAACGGGCGACTGCAATGTTCTCTCTCCTTCCACATTCATTCCGAGCATGACCTGTCACAAGGCCAAGAAGATTTCTTGCGAGGCCTTAAAAAAAAAAACCAGGAGGAGGAGGGGAAGGGAGAGAGAAGGACTGGAAAGCTCCAGCATCTCCGGGCTCTCTCTCTCGTATCCCAGCCAGCCTCCTCCCTCTGAACGCCATCCAGCTGAAATAATGGGCAACCTGGCAGCATCCGTTCCAAAACTCCCAGTCATCTCCATCCATCCAAGAGAGCCGGCAAGCTGGCTATTGCCTGCTTAGGAACCTATGAGGCTGCTTTGTGCTGAGTCAGAGATTGACTTGCCAAGGGTAGCGTTATCTGCCTTGATTGACGGCAGCTCTCTGAGGTCTCTGGCAGAGGGAAGCTTTTACCCAACACCTGGTCTGTGAGCTCTTAACACCAGGTATGCCAGGGACAGAACCTGGGGAACTTCTGCATATAAATCAGGCAACACTGATCAAGGGAAATGATAGCTGAGTCAGAGTTTAGGGTTGCCTGGGGGCATAGAGGCTGGTTTCTCTTCTCCCATGATCATGTGTGTGAGAGAGTGTTATGTGCCATCAAGTCTATGAATCAGTGACTTCCAAAACATCCTGTCCTTAACAACCTTGCTCCAGTCTTGCAAACTGAGGGTTGTGGCTTCCTTGATTGAGTCAATCCATCTCATGGTCTTCTTTTTTCCCTACTGCCTTCAGACAGCCAGTTTGGCGTAGTGGTTAAGAGCACGGACTCTACTCTGGGGAAAACGACTTTGATTCCCCAGTCATCCACATGCAGCTGCTGGTGTGACCTTGGGTCAGTCAGAGTTCTCTCGGAGCTGTTCACTCAAGAGCAGTCCTCAAATGAGCTCTCTCAGCCCCACCTACCTCCTAGGGTCTATGTTGAGGGGAGCTATTCTCTTCCCCTTCCCGCAACAGACACCCTGTGAATGTCAGGTTCCCAGTCAAATCACTCTCCACGTGCAATTTAGCAGTGAGTGCTTTACTTAGAGACACAAGATGCTACGGGTTCAAACTCTTCGTTAGGACTGGATTGCAAAGGCGGGAAAGCAGGATATAGGTACAACCCCCAAATTTCATTCACATCTACATCAGCATTACTACAATGACTTTGAAAGATATACAGCCATTATCTAGCCAGGCACAGACTTACTTCAAGGACATTTCTCATGTGAAAGATGTCTTGAGGCCTCTTCGGAAATTACCCAGCAAGCCGGCCTAATTCACTACAGACACTCACTCCCCCCCTCTCGGAATGCAATGGCCGGCGACGGCAGCTATAAGGGGTACAGAGGCTAAGCAGAATAGAACAGGTTAGAATACATCAAGTTTCAGTTAGCCAGATGCCCGAGTCTGACAGTGAGGTAGGTGGGGCTGAGAGAGCTCTCTGGAGAACTGCCATTGAGAGAACAGCTCCGAAAGAACTTGTGACTGACCCAAGGTCACACCAGCAGCTGCATGTGGAGGAGTGGGGGGATCAAACCTGGTTCTCCCAGCTTAGACTCCACGCCCCTAACCACTACACCAAACTAAGTGAACAATAGTGACCTTGATGGACCAGTGGTCTGAGGGCTATTCTTGGTGCTGGAGGGGCAGCAGTGGAGGGCTTGGTGCCCTGGTCCCACTGCTGGACCTCCTGATGGCACCTGGTATATTTTGGCCGCTGTGTGACAGAGTGTTGGACTGGATGGGCCATTGGTCTGATTCAACATTGGCTTCTCTTATGTTCTTATGTTCTTATGATTCAATGTAAGACAGCTTAAACAGGGGGCTGTGGCTCAGTGGTAGCCTCTTCTTTGGATGCAGAAGGCCCCAGGTTCAATCCCTGGCATCAGAAATTGAAAAGGGCCAGGCAAGAGATGATGTGAAAGACCCTCTGCCTGAGACCCTGGAGAGCGGCTGCCAGTCTGCATAGACAGGACTGGCTTTGATGGACCAAGGGACTGATTCAGTATAAAGCCTCTCCATGTGTTCAGTATTGGCCTACCTCATAGGGCTGTTTTAAGGATCACTGAGATATAAACTCTTTTATATATATTATGTATATATAATAGAATTTTATTGGTTTTATATACTACATCCCACATTCTAAAGGGTAAAGGGTACAGGGAAAATCTATCTCTAACTTATGACAAGAATATTTCGCAGTGTAACAAATACATATATCACTCCTACATAAGTAGTCATAAAAATACATTTATAAAAACAGTGAGATCAGTCCTCTATCTGTTACTGCTTAATTACGCTAAAATCGAGTATTTTGAAATCCAGAATGAAATGTTTATTTTTTGCGCTTTTTCTTTGCTTTTGGTGTTTTGGGTGCTGCTGCCCCTTTCTCCGACTCAGACATTGAGCTGCTGGAATCACTTGAAGAACATCCCGATTCTTCCTCGCCAGGCTCCTCTCCTTCCTCTGTAATTGGATCCTCGTCTTTATCTGTGCCCAGTTGGTTTTTTTTCCAAAAGCTTTTGGCTTTTTGAACTGAGTCAATTTTAATTTTCTTATTGTTGTATTTGAACACACGTCCTTCTGGGAAGCTCCATTTGTAGATTATTGCTTTGTCTTGTAGGAAGAGGACCAAGTCTCTGTACTGTCGTTGTCGCTTACGGATCTCAAATGGAATGTCTTTCAAGATTTTAATTTTGTCTTCATTAACTTTCAGTGATTTCCCTGCTGTAGGTTTTAAAACATTGTCTCTCGTTGTTCTGTTAGAGAATTTAGCATAGATTTCTCCCGGTAGCTTATTTTTTCTTATGAGGTCAGGGTAAGCACAATAAGCCAAGTCCATATCACTTTGTAGATCCTCTTTTTTAAGGTCTGAAATTGAGGCTATTGCTCCACTTATCGTTGCTTTTATGTCTTCTCCCTTGTGTTCCCGAACTCCTTGAAAACGAAGAACATGCATGGCTTTGTCCAGCTGAAGTTGAAGTAATTGATTTTTATCCGTGTTTCTCTCTTTTAATTGTTGCTTAATATCTATAGTCCTTGTTTCAACTTTCTCCATTCTTTTATCAGTCTTATTAGCTCTCTTTTCCATATGAGAAAGTTGTTTTTGCATGGAATCCAGGTTGGTGTTGATAGTAGACACTTGATCCAGCAGAGGGTGCAATGCTGCCGCGAGCATATTTGGAAAGTCTGCAGCCGCTTCCTGAGAGTGGGTGGGAGTCGTTGGTGTAGTACTTCCTGGCGGAAGTTTCTTTTCCATCGCTGCCGTTCTCCTCGTCCTCCCTGCCATTTGTTTACAGTGAAGAAAAGTTTTAGTTTTAAAGTAAAGTTTATCTGAATTCCACGTACTTTGGCTTAAAATGAAGCTTGCAAGCTCAAATGAAGTCTTGTATGGTTAGTTTTGTTTTATCTTTCTTTTTTGCGATGCTGGGAGACCGCTCTGTTTTGGGTGGGGTGGATCGCCATCCCTTTCCCACCCGCCGTTCCTTCTAAAAATGATCTAGCAAACTGAGACTTCTTTGCTTATACAGAGGTTTGATTAACTCACTGTTTAGATGGGTTCGCTTGTTCCAGAGATTAGTTTCGCTTATTTTCTCATCTGCTCATCCGGAGGTTGGATCTGGGCGCCATACTGGCTCCTCGGCATCAGGACCTCTTGGGGATAGGCAAGCCTCAATCCCTCGGCTGTCACCTTGGGAGAGACTTATTTCGGCTCCCCAGGCTGAGAGTCTCCCAGAGAGACTCCTGGGGGGTCTGGAACCAGCCTAGACCCATCCTGATCACTTCGGCTTGGCGTGTCTCCATCGGAGAGTCGATGAGACACGTCTAAGAGCAAGCCATCATAAACCGGAAACCCGAGATATGAACTCTTGAAGTTTGCTATGTATAAACTCCTGTTTACAATGGTGGCTGTGGTTCTTGGTGCATCGGCTATTTCATTGAAATGGGTTTGCTGTTTCAGTACCGGATCAGAGAACAGTTGTATTTGGGTGCTGTGGTGATGAAAAGATCATGTTGCAGATCTGAGCACAGGGATGGGATTGTGGCTCGGAGGTGGACCATTGGCTTAGTCCTAGGTTCAGTTCCTGGCGTCTCCACTTACAGGATCTTGAAATAGGTGATGTGAAAGACGACCTCTGCCTGAGACCCTGGAGAGCCGCTGCCAGTCTGAGTAGACAATGCTGACCAATGCTCCTTCTAAGCTGTGGAGTCTTGTGAGCAAAAATTCTACTTTGTGCGCTACCGACATTAAAGTTGCGGGTGAGCGATTTGGCTACTGCATAAATTATTTGGCTCTGGAGCAATGTTCCCTCTAAGCTGAGTGAGTGTGAGCTAGCTCACAGTTTTTTTTAGCCTCCAGCTCAGACATTTTTTGTCTCCGCTCAGGGAGGAGGGCTCCAGAGCAAACTAATTTATGCAGTCGCCAAATCGCTCGCTCACAACTTCAATGCCAGTAGCTCACAAAGTAGAATTTTTGCTCACAAGACTCCACAGCTTAGAGGGACCATTTCTCTGTAGCCATCCTTCCCGAGCTAAGACAGAGATGTGTGAGCCAGAGGCTAAAAAACTGTGAGCTAGCTCACACTCACTCAGCTTAGAGGGAACACTGGTCCTGACCCAGATGGACCAATCGTCTGATTCAGTCCAAGGCAGCTTCCTGTGCTGATCTGGCTCAGAAGACGTGACAGTGCCGTCATGTTTCTTTCTTTCTTCTCCCTCCAAAGTGCACGACACACCCGGCGATTGCATTTGCTGATGTCAGGACGGGTTTGAGTGCTTCTCATTAGAAGCCGGCAGATAGCTGTGGATTCTGGTTCCGCTTTTGCTTAAAACGCTTGGCTGGTGTGCAGGTGGCCCAGCCGGCCTTCTGCGATGTTGAATCCGAGCTCGAAAGGGGTGGGGGTGGGGATGTGCATGAACGGCGCTTCGGGAAGCCGCGCGAGCATTATCGGCCTCATTTATCTCGCCGCCTCTCGGTTCATCCAGACGGATGCTGTTAAATTTAACGGGAGATCTGCGTATGCCCGCGGGGAAGGAATGCCGGCCGAAATGCACCCACTTAGTTTATTCTTCCGTGCAGAGCTCTGGTCGTTTCCGAGGCGGCTGTTCCCCAGAGCTGAAGCTGTTTAAGAAAGGCTGCGGGGGAAACATTCAGAGCACCATCCCAACAGGTCCACCGGCTGTGCTCGTTTGGTGTGGTGGTTAAGTGCGCGGATTCTGATTTAGGAGAACCGAGTTTGATCGCCCACTCCTCCACTTGCACCTGCTGGATGACCTTGGGCAAGCCATAGTTCTGGCACAGCTGTCCTTGAAAAAGAGCAGTTTCTGTCAGAGCTCTCTCAGCCCCAAATACCTCCCAAAGTGTCTGTTGTGGGGAGGGGAAGGGAAAGGAGTTTGTCAGCCGCTCTGAGACGCCTTTGGGTAGTGAAGGGTGGGATATAAATCCAGTTTCTTCTTCTTCTTCTTCTTCTACACCCCACTAGGGGCAGATTGGCCATTAGAACCACTGGGGAAAGTACTGATGGGCAGATGGCCTGGGGGTCCCCCCCAACACTGGGGCCACCCCAGCCCCAAGTGATGGGTCACCCATGCCTGGACAGGGCTGGTGTGAGCTGACGTGAGCAGGGACCAGGGAATCATAAAACCATAGAGCTGGAAGGGACCTCCAAGGTCATCTAGTCCAACCCCCTGCACAATGCAGGGACCCCACACCCCCAGTGACCCCTGAGATTTGAAGGAAACACCCAGCCAACCCCAACACGGGGTGGGGAAGGAGGTGCCTGTCCGAGACTTGGTGTAGCTAGGGTTGCCAGCTCTGAGTTGAGAAATTCCTGGAGATTTTTTGGGGTGTGGAGCCTGGGAGGACATGGTTTGGGGATGGGAGCGACCCCAGCAGGGTATAATGGCAGAGAACGCATCCTCGAAAGCAGCCACGTCCTCCAGGGGAACTGATCGTGGTCGTCTGGAGATCAATGGTAATAGCGGGTTGATCTCCAGGTGCCACCTGGAACCTGGCAACGACCCGGGGCTGGCTGAGCAAGCTCTTCCTCCCTCCCTCCTCCTTTGGAGGGACCGGGCCGGGGAAGAGAAGTCAACAGGGCCCTTTTCCAAAGCCGTTTCCTCCCCTCCCTCCCAGCGTCCCCTTTCCTCCCCAACACGTAGGACCCTAGAGATTTCCCGTAAATACCGCAGATCTCCAGGCTACCGAGCTCAGTTCCCCTAGAGAAAAAAGACTCCTTTGGAGGATAGGCTGTATGGCTGTTATAACCTGCTAAGGTCCCTCGTCAGGCTCCACCCCAAAATCTCCAGGGATTTCCCAACCCACGACCGGCAGCCCTAAGGGGCACAGAGATCCCCCAGAATACAGCATGTCTCTGGACAACAGAGAGTCCCCTGGAGGAAGCGGCAACTTTGGAGGGTGGACTTGACCCTGCCAAGGTCCTGCCCCTCCACAGACCCCGCCCTCCCCAGGCTCCACCCCCAGGTCTCCAGGAATCTCCCAACCCAGAGCTGGGCACCCTATTCACCTGCAAAAGGATAGTCTAGCATTGGGAAAAGTGCGGGAAAGGGGCAACTAGAATGATCAAAGGGTTGAAGCACTCTCTCTATGAAGAAAGATTAAAGCACTCGGGGCTCTTTAGCTTGGAGAAATGACGGCTGAGGGGTGACATGATCGAGGTTTACAAGATTATGCGTGGGACTGAGCAGGTAGAGAAAGAAGTCCTTTTCTCCCTTTCTCACAATACAAGGACTCGTGGGCACTCCATGAAACTGCTGAGCAGTCGGCTTAGAACGGAAAAAAGGAAGTACTTCTTCACCCAAAGAGTGGTTAACACATGGAATTCACTGCCACAGGAGGCTACAAGCATGGGCAGCTTCAAGAGGGAATTAGATAAACGTATGGAGCAGAGGTTCATCAGTGGCTATTAGCCACAAGGTATAGATAGGAACTCTCGGACTGGAGCAAGGGATGCTCTGTATTCTTGGTGCTTGGGGGGGGGGCAACAGTGGGAGAGCTTCTAGTGTCCTGGCCCCACTGGTGGACCTCCCAATGGCCCCTGGTATTTTTGGCCACTGTGGGACAGAGTGTTGGACTGGATGGGCCACTGGCCTGATCCAACATTGGCTTCCCTTATGTTCTGCCTTTTGTGTCAGGGTTAAAACATTGCACTAGACTTGCAGAGACTGGGGTTCAACTCCTAGTTCAGCCATGGAACTCATTGTGTGGCTGTGGGGAAAACCCTCTCATGGCCAGTTTGGTGTAGTGGTTAGGAGCGCAGACAGTAATCTGGGAGAACCGGGTTTGATTTCCCACTCCTTGACATGCAGCTGCTGGGATGACCTTGGGTCAGTCATCAGTTCTTTCAGAGCTGTTCTCTCAAGGGCAGTTCTCAAAAGAGCTCTCTCAGCCCCACCTACCTCACAGGGTGTCTGTTGTGGGGAGGGGAAGGGAAAGGGATTGGAAGCCGATCTGAGGCTCCTTCAGGTAGTGAAGGGTGGGGTATAAATCCAATCTCTTCTCCTCTTCTTATATAAAATGTATGTCTGTGGCGGGAGGGGAGATGATACCCACTGCTGCCATCTTGGGTTCCTACCTTCTCCTTCTTCCCTCAGACCTTCTAGCTGCCCTGTGCCTCTGTAAGGATCACAGCCAGCAGGGTTGTCAGCTTTGGGTTGGGAGATTCATAGACAGTTTTGGGGGTGGAGCCCAGGGAAGCTGGTGTTTGGGGACGGGAAGGTCCTCTCAGTGGGGTATATTGCCATATAGCAGGCGTGGCCAAACTGTGGCTCGGGAACCACATGTGGCCCTTTCATGCATATTGTGCAGCTCCCGGCAGGCTCCCCATCTTCCTTCCTTCCTTCCTTCCTTCCTTCCTTCCTTCCTTCCTTCCTTCCTTCCTTCCTTCCTTCCTTCCTTCCTTCCTTCCTTCCTTCTTCCTTCCTCCCTTCCTCCTTCCTTCCTTCCTTCCCTCCCTCCCTCCCTCTCCGATCTATTTGCTTTCTTTGCTTCTCTCTCTCTCTTTCCACCTCTCTCTCTCTCTCTCTCTCTCTCTCTCTCTCTCTCTCTCTCTCTCTCTCTCTCTCTCAGACAAATAAATATCACTAGCAAGCAAGTAAATATCATTGGACAAATAAATATCATCATCAATAACTGTTTTTACCCCTTTCGTTTTTATTTTTGGCAGTCTCATTTAAAGTTAATAAAACCCCCAAATTTGCCTGTTTTTCAATAAAAATGTGCGTGCAATATTTGCCCACGTCTGCGGCTCTCAAACATCCGATGCTTGTTCTACGTGGCTCTTCTGTGAAGCAAGCCTGGCCACCCTTGCCATATCGTCCGCCTTCCAAAGCAGCCGTTTTCTCCAGGGGAACTGATCTCTTGCCGTCTGGAGATCGGTTGCCGCGCCAAGAGATCTCCAGGCCCCACCTGGAGGCTGGCAACCCCTAACAGCAGCTCAGCCACTAGCAGCTAGAGAAACGTGGGCCTAGGAAGGAGGGCTTACAGCGCCCCCTGCCCCTTTGTGGCACAGAGTTCGCTCGGCTCTAATCGCTGCCAGAGGGAGCGGGGGTCCTTCGCGCATAACCAAACAGAATAATTCATGCGCCCAGAAAGCCCTTCCTGTCCCTTTTCTCCGGCTCAAATTGAATAGTCAAGAGCAGCATCTTTTATTAACAAGGCCTGACAAACGACGCTGCGGATTCCTTCCTGGCGTGTAACCGAATATTGAGATTAATGTCAAACTTCGGCCGTGTGTTTTTAAAACTCTCCGCCCCCTCCCCATTTTTTCCCCCTCCAAGCCGACAAAACACAGCCTGGCTTTTTTGTCTGCTGCAGTGCACAAGGCTGGGGCGGGCAGATGGGCTCCGTGCGCCGCTTTGGAAGTAAACATGCAGCGCCGGCAAGTCAGTCCGAGAGGGAGACCTGCAAGGCCCGCTCGGCTTGAGACCTGCGAAGTTTTCCCCGTTCGTTTGCATTTCAACTCTTTGTTTCTTCTCTTTACCACCCACCCCCACCCTTTCTGCAGCTGCCATCCTGGACGACCCGATGGAGTGCAGCAGAGGCGAACGGCTGTCCATCACGCTGGCCAGAAACCGGATCAACCGAGCTCCGGAGCGGGTGGGGAAAGCCAAACTGGAGGTGGACATCTTCGAGCTCCTGAGAGACAGCGAGTACGAGACCGCCGAGACCAGTACGTGCACCTCTAGGGACCGGGTGGGGACCCCCTCCCACTGTGCAGAGCTTCTGAGGTCCACCTGCTAATGCTTTCTCCTCGGGAAGCCGTTCCTTGATCCCTCATGTCTGGGCACTCCATGGCACTGTGCCCCCTCTTGTCAAGTCTCACCTGACTTGTGGTGACCTCGTAGGGTATTCAAGGCAAGAGACGTTCAGAGGTGGCTTGCCATTGCCTGCCTCTATGTCATGACCCTGACATTCCTTAGCGGTTTCCCCTCCAAGTACTGACCAAGGGCTGACCCTGCTTAGCTTGAGAGCCAGTTCGGTGCAGTGGTTAGGCGTATGGACTCTAATCTGGGGGAACCGGGTTTGATTCCCCACTCCTTCACATGCAGCTACTGGTGTGACCTTGGGTTAGTTGTAAGTTCTCTCAGAGCTGTTCTCTCAAGGGCAGTTCTCAAGAGAGCTCTCTCAGCCTCACCTACCTCACAGGGTGTCTCTTGTGGGGAGGGGATTGTAAGCTGCTCTGAGATTCTTTTGGGTAGTGAAGGGCAGGGTATAAATCTAATCTCCTCCTTGTCCTCCTCCTCCTCCCTCTCCTTCTCTTCTTCTTCTTCTTCTTCTTCTTCTTCTTCTTCTTCTTCTTCTTCTTCTTCTTCTTCTTCTTCTTCTTCTTCTTCTTCTTCTTCTTCTTCTTCGTCTTCTATCTGACAAGATCCAGCTAGCCTTGGCTATCCAGGTCAGGGCTGTCTCTATGTAGACATCCTTAAAATTGTGTGCAAAATTTTCAGTTTCTGTGCAGAAAGTCGGGCTTGTCGGTGGCTGCTGGCTATAATGGCAAGGGGGCCCTCTCCATATTCAGAGGCAGAATGCAACCGACAGGCAGATGCAACAGCAGGGGGTAGCTGTTGCTGTCACGAATGGCTTGCGAAGCATTCTGAACGGGGCTTGTTTTGGTAGAAAAAGCCCAGCAGGAGCTTATTAGCATGATAGGCCATACCCAACAGCAGGGACTCATTAGCATATTAGGCCACACCCCTGATAGCACAGCTCATTAGCCTATTAGGCCACACCCCCATGTCACCAGAATTATGATCATCCAGCCGCACCCACCTTTTGCTCCTTATTCTGTTTACTTTGTTGTCAAAACCCAGGGTGTTTTTTTGTAGCAGGAACTCCTTTGCATGTTAGGCCACACAGCCCTAATGTAGCCAATCCTGACGAGTTTCTGCTGTTGGGTGTGGCCTGTTATGCTAATGAGTTCCTGCTGGGTGTGGCCAACTTGGGAGCCAGCCGGAACTCCGTTCCTGTCTGTTCCTGTCCCAAAATAGCCCTGATTCCAAAGCACCTGGAAGACTGTGGCTAGCAAACAGAACGGGCAGCCATAAACAGAATGGTTTCGGGGAGGGATGTGGCCCACAGTGGCAGAGCAGACGGTCCCAGGTTCAACCCCCGGTGTCTCCAGTCGAAAGGATCAGGTAGGGGGTGACATGAAAGACCTCCGCCCGAGAACCTGGAGATCTGCTGCCAGTCTGGCTAAACAGTACTGACCTTGGTGGACCAAGGCTCTGATTCGGCAGACTGCGGCTTCGTAGGTTCACTGATCCAGGAGAGTGTCGGTCTTGAAACTAATTTCAGCGAGCACAGAAACTCTTTGGGTAGCAGTCACGGAATTGTAGAATCGCAGAGTTGGAAGGGGCCATAAAGGCCGTCCAGTCCCAGCACCTTGCTTAGTGCAGGATCAGCCCAGAGCATCCCTGATAACAGGCCCGTAGCCAGCATTTTTTAAGTCAGGGGGCATTTAAATTTCTTAGTGGGCAACTGGCCGATCAAATTAAAGGAATACCCGGCTCCTTCCCTGCACCTGCTGCCGCTTGGGGGCCCCGGGCTGGATGGGCAAAGTTGTGGGGCCTTGCCAGTAAGTCAGGGGGCCTAGCCCCAAGATGCCCCATTGTAGCTATGGGCCTGCCTGATGCGTGTTTGCCCAGCCGCTGCTTAAAGACTGCCAGTGAAGGGGAGTTCACCACCTCCCTAGGCACAGCTGATTCCACTCTTGCACAACTCTGTCAAAAAGTTTTTCCCCGCTGGTACCTTCCCGCCCTTAATTTAAACCCACGATTGCGAGTCCTCTCCTCGACTGCCGACAGGAACGGCTCCCTACCCTCTTCTATGTGACGGCCCTTCAGATACTTCGAGAGAGCAGTCGTGTCCCCCCCCCAACCTCCTCTTCCCCCAACGTTCCCAAGTCCCTCAGCCTTTCCTCACAGGGCTCGGTCTCCAGTCCTCTACCCAGCCTGGACCACTCAAATGCAGAAGAATAAAACATCCACAAAGACCAAAGTCTAGACCCATGTTCATAAGAACATGGGGGCTTTTGCTATGCTAAACATATGGAAGCAGAAGTCCACCAGTGGCTATTAGCCACAGGGTATAGATGGGAACTCTCAGTCTGGGGCAGGTGATGCACTCTATCCTTGGTGCTGAAGGGGGCAGCAGTGGGAGGGCTTCTGGTGCCCTGGCCCCACTGCTGGACCTCCTGATGGCACCTGGTATATTTTGGCCGCTGTGTGACAGAGTGTTGGACTGGATGGGCCATTGGCCTGATTCAACATTGGCTTCTCTTATGTTCTTATATTATGTTCTTATGCTCAGGTTCCATAAAGCTGCAGTGCAGAAGGTCCATCCTTTGAGGTGCAGCCGCTGAGATCTATGTGCCACAGAAACTGTCCCGTCCCCCGTCCCCCGCCCCAGTTAGACATATCCTCCAGTTCCTTCTCTGCACTTTATTGCTAGAAGCAACCACATTGGAACCAATGGGATTACTCACAACATTAAGCCTCACTCTTGGCGGCAGAACCAGAGAGATCACTATGTGGCTCTCGAGCAGTGACAGCGCCCTCGGGACGGAGGTCGGCCGTGACTGCCCGACTGTGTAATGAGGTTTGATCGTGACCTTAGAAGGTGCCCGTCTCCCTAAAGCTGAATCCCTCTTTACGTCTGTGAAGAACATATGAATAAAGACCATGACATTTCCATCACCCAAGTCGTCTTGCCGTGTCAAGCATGTCTAGACCAAGACAGTGGCTGTGATTTCGAAATGTGTCACCGCCGTTCACCAATTAACATGCTGTAAACACTGTTTGGAACCTGCGTGCAAAGTTGATGGACCTTTTGAAGACTTTATTGGTGTGGTGTTTTAAAAATCTTGATTAATGGGGGGGTGCTTTTTTGGACAGGAGTTCTCAACCAAGACGAATGGCGTGAACCTCCGCTTGCGTCTTGCTTTTCAAAGTGGCTTCCTTGCTTTCCTCTGGGCGGGTGATAGATCCATACAGAATACTGCCTGCTGTGAATTCAGAAGTCAGAGTCCTTTTCACACTGGAGACTGAGTGTACGGATGGGGAAGATGCAGCGTTGCGCATGCAGGTTTCTGCCCAGACGCAGAGTCATGAAATGGCTGCCTGGCCCTCTCCCTGCAGTTGGAGACCCCTTTCCCCACCCGGGATTCCTAACTACAAAGAGAAATGCCCCCCATGCACACTTTTATATGCCCCTAGGATCTTTGCATCCCTAACCTGGAATACCCAGGCTAGCCCAATCTCTTCAGATCTCGGAAGCTAAGCAGGGTCAGCCCTGGCTAGTATTTCGATAGGAGACCACTAAAGAGAGCCAGTTTGGTGTAGAGGTTAGGAGTGCAGACCAGTGTTCCCTCTAAGCCGAGTTAGTGTGAGCTAGCTCACAGTTTTTTAGCCTCCGGCTCACACATTTTTGCCTTAGCTCAGGAAGGACGGCTCCAGAGCAAACTAATGGATGCAGTGGCCAAATCGCTCGCTCACAACTTTAATGCCAGTAGCTCACAAATTAGAAGTTTTGCTCACAAGACGAAAGAAGAAGAAGATAGCAAATCTACTGGCAAGTTGGACTATGTGTCTTCTGATGAGGACTCGGATGCAGAAAAGGGGGTAGCTGCTCTCAAACAAAGCTATCAACTGAGAGACCGCAAGGAGAAGCAAAATAAGAACTGAGACCTTGAAAACCTGTATAAAGCCTTTATCTTATGAGATGACTTGGGGAGGGTTCTTGAAATGGGAAAATAGCTAAGCTGATGTAGAATTGGGATTATTAGATCATGCTCAATGCTTTTCAAAGCTTTTTATAGACTAACACGGATATAAGCATTATTGAAGATCTCCATCTCTTGGGGTTTTAGTTAGTTGTTGGTTATCTTTTTTTTCTCCCTAGATGTAGATGTTTCCCCCCTTTTTCTGTTGAAGTTTGTAGTGTTTAGAAAATGCAAATAAAAAAATCCCCTTCGGGGGGCCAAAAAAAAAAAGACCCCACAGCTTAGAAGGAGCATTGGCGCAGACTTTCATCTGGAAGAACCAGGTTCGATTCCCCACTTCTCCACATGCAGCCGTTTGTGTGACCTTGGGTCAATCAGAAGTTCTTTCAGAGCTGTTCTCTCAAGGACAGTTCCCGAGAGAGCTCTCTCAGCCCCACCTGCCTCACAGGGCATCTGTTGTGGGAAGGGGAAGGGGATTGTGAGACGCTCTGAGACTCCTTTGGGCAGTAAAGGGCGCGGTATAAATCCAATCTCCTCCTCCTCCTCTTCTTTTGCCCCCAAATAGTTGCTGGGCAGGCTTTCAATGCAGCCCCTTTTCATTCTGTTATCATGTCTGTTAGCTCTTCCTAGAAACCTCTTCTCTAAGAAATCTTTAGAGAGCTCTTTCCAGAACTGCCCCTTTCAAGGACAGCTCTTGTCAGAACTATGGCTTGCCCAAGGTCATCCAGCAGGTGCATGTGGAGGAGTGGGGAATCGAACCCGGCGCTCCCAGATTAGAGTCCGCGCACTTAACCACTACACTACTCAAATGTCCCTCCGAAATACCTCTGAAGGGCTGATTCTGCATTGGCTTTTCCCTCCGTTGTTGTTGTTTTTTAAATGAAACCCAGATTGGAACAGAAATTGCCCTCTGCATTGCATGCTGCTTTCACTTCCTTTGGTCATCAAATTTTATGGAACCCTCACACTGCATGCTGCTTTCGCTTCCTTTGATCATCGGGTTTTATGGTAGCCTCCACACTGCATGCTGCTTTCGCTTCTTTTGATCATCAAATTTTATGGTAGCCTCCACACTCCATGCTGCTTTCGCTTCCTTTGATCATCGGGTTTTATGGTAGCCTCCACACTGCATGCTGCTTTCGCTTCCTTTGATCATCGGGTTTTATGGTAGCCTCCACACTGCATGCTGCTTTCGCTTCTTTTGATCATCAAATTTTATGGTAGCCTCCACACTCCATGCTGCTTTCGCTTCCTTTGATCATCGGGTTTTATGACACCTTCTGCATAGATTTATGGCCGTTTTATGGCCATTCAGGGGTGACTTTGCAGTCGGTCTGGCATTGCCCCGAGGTATTTGAATGTGGTTTTGAGCTGCACTCTTCCCTTCCAGTTGAGAAAACGTGGAGCGAATGCTCGACGCAGAATCAGCCAAAAATGCCAATTTCCACTGCTGCTTGACACGTTTCTCTCCCCTTTCTCCTCCTCCTGCGTCTGCACTGTCCTCTCCCCAAATGCCCACCCCACTTTCCCCTTCCCTGGCTGATTCATGATGAATAGGATGATGTCACAGTGCTACAGCCAGATCTGGCCCGGTAATGATGTCACCGAACCAGTCGAGCGAGGCCAGATTTCCTGCCCTGTGATTCATGCTTCGAACAGATAAAACACTTTTACCCCCTTTTTGAACTTTTCCTCTCAGCTTGAAAAATTGCCAGAAGGGATGGGGGGACGATGCTTTCCCAGCCGGGAAAAGAAAAGCATTCAAGGAAATGCCCCCCCCCGGCCACGGCTATGAAAGGAGCCTCCATTTCGGAGGCAGTCTACCTCTGTGTTTCTTTATACTGGTGGTATAAAGAAACACAGGTATTTCCCAATCCGGAGCAGGTAGCTCTAGAGCTAAGCAGCTGGAGAAGCTCAGCTTCTAGGAATAGAATCGTAAACAGTAGGCAAAGGTGGCCAAAGGAATATATTTTCAAGATATCTAGGTAGAGGATTGGTTAAGCTTTATTTTTCTTTTTAATGTACCTTTGGGTAAGATGTGTATTGGGGCTACAGTGGCTTAGAGGTTAAGAAGATGCTGAGCTGCAGACTGGAAGGTTTGTAGTTCGGCAGTTCAAGACCCGAGTGCCCCATGGCGGAGTGAGCTCCCGTCTCTGGCCCCAGCTCCTGCCAGCCTAGCAGTTCAAAAGCAAGAAACTGCAAGTAGATAAATAGGTACCGCTTCGGTGGGGAGGTAACAGCATTCCACGCACCTTGGCGTTTAGTCATGCCGGCCACATGACCACGGAGAAGTCTTCGGACAGCGCTGGCTCTTCGGCTTGGAAACGGAGATGAGCACCATCCCCTAGAGTCGGATTCGACTAGCTTTTGAGCAAGGGAAACCTTTACCTTTTTAAGATGTCCAATCCAATCCAAAGCCTTTTATTGGCATATATATAAAGACACAGTAGTCTAAATACAAAATCAAGGAGAGTAAAATTAAAATTGCAGAGTAACATCACAGAGTGACATCATAATAAGAGTAGCATCATAATAAAACCTAGAGGTGTATAATAATTACTTTGTTCCTAGAAGGACCCAATTCCAATCTCCTTTCATTTTCTCCTTTTTTTAAAAAAACCCAAGAAACTTCTTTTCCTTTTCTACACTGAAATCATTCTGGCTATTGCTTTTTTTAATCTCCTATGTTCTAGACATGCGCTGGAAGCGCTCAGCAAAGCTAGGGATCAGTGCTTTCCACACACACACCCCATCCGCTAGCCTTGGAGAAGGATTTCAGAAGGATGTTTCCGCTCCCCGAGATGGACTCGGATATGGGGAGACGGATGCTTATTTGAAAATATTTGTACGCTCATTTCTGGGCTGAATTAGGTTTCCCCGGCAACTTACAATTTTCTGTGATTAAAACCATAAACTATATAAAAATCCAATAACAGCTGAAAGACCGGCAATAGGAAATACAAGAGACGGCAGCATTAGAATATTTTAAAACATACCAAGAGCAGTGAGGTCAGTGTTTAAGAAAACCATTACTGAAAGCCAGGATGCAAAGCGGGGAGAGAGATTCATCAGACGGCTGGGGTTGGAAAAGGACTTCAGTTACCTGTCTGGGGCTGTAGCCAGAATGGGGCAGTGGATGTGCCACCCACCTGCAGTGGATTTGGGGAGACTTCTGCCCCACCTGAGGCTCTTTCGGGGTTCTACTGTGTAGAATCTTTGCTGGGAAAGATTGAAGGTCAAAGAAGAAGGGGACGGCAAAGGATGAGATGGTCAGACAGTGTCATCGATGCAACGAACATGAAATTGAGCAAACTTCAGCGGACAGCGGAAGACAGGAGGGCCTGGCGTGATCTGGTCCATGGGGTCGCGAAGAGTCGGACTCGACTGTGCGACTGAACAAAACTGTCTGAGGCAGCCGTTTCCATGTAAAGAATGGGAAGTTTGTTTTCAACTACATTTCTGTTCATTTTTTAAAAAATTAATTTAATTTCTTTATTTTTATTTTATTTCTCAAATGTATACCCCGCCCTCATAGCCAAGGGTGGCTTACATAAAACCAGCACGTTTACAATAAAACAATGAAAACATTTAAAACAATGCTAAAACCAGTTAACGATGATACAGTAAGTGCTAATATCGTTGTTGCTGAATCTGCGATGGCAACCATATTAGTTCTTTCTTCTCACAGGTCTGCTCCAGGTGTCTTTCAGGTGGCTGGCACAGGCTGATGTTATGGGTTCGAGAGACAGCAGGGCTTCCTATCCTTCAACTACAAGTTGTTGATGATGTTCAATGGTGGTGGCAGCAGCTCCAAAGGCCTGGCGGAAGAGCTCGGTTTTATAGGCCCTGTGGAACTGTAGGAGGTTCCGCAGGGCCCTGATCTCATCTGGGAGCTCATTCCACCAGGATGGAGCCACCACCGAGAATGCCCTGGCCCTGGTTATTGACAGCCCCTTTAGCTACTGTGATTGTGAGCATGGTAAAGTGCATGAAAGGGGTTAAAGCAGGGGTCCCCAACACCTTTCATGGGGATGCCCTGGTCATGCCTTGTGAGCGTAAGGAGCTGCAGCCCTGCTGCAAGAAGCGGATGAAGATGGGGAGGGGCTTCCACAGGGCCTGCCAATAGTGGCCAGCCACGTAGATACAGAAGCCAGGTCTCCATCAGGCTTGCCTGCTCTGGGTTGGGAAATAACTGGAGATTTGGGGGGTGGAGCCTGGGGAGGAGAGGGACCTCAGCAGGGCAGAATGCCAGAGAGTCCACCCTCTGAAGCAGCCATCTTCTCCAGGGGAACTGATCTCGGTCGTCTGGGGATCAGTTGTAACATTGGGCAATCTTCAGGTGCCACCTGGAGGTTGGCACCCGTAGCCTCTGTAGATATCTTCGCTGATACGAGCAAGTTTCAAGGCAGCCCTCTCTGCCGCTCTTCATCCTCTTCCTTTGAGCTCGCCCCAGAGATAAGATCCATAACTCCTAAGGGTCGGTTCGCTTTCCCCGACTTCTCCCCTTCGGCTCCGCGCGATTGCTTGTTATGGCCATACAATATTAATAAAAGCCATTTTAGATATTTTAACCTCTGGCTGCACCGCTTTCAGTCATCTCTTTAATGCCGCTGTCGGATTTCGGGCGTCCTCGATGGCATCCACTCATCACTCTTAGCCTCCCGAATCTCGTATCTTCACAATTACGTCCATCCCGAATGGTGACATTTTGTATTCTATACAATTAGCATTTTAAGAGGGCTTCGGTGAGAGGCTTGCGCTTCCCTCCCTTCTCTCTCTCTTTCATATTTCTTCCTCTCCCCCCCCCCCTTTCCCTCATTAATTTCCTTTTTTTGGTGACAAATAATATATAAATACAGAAAGACGCCGACATATCCTTCAGCGGGAAGCAATTTGAAGGGGGGGATTTGCAAAGGTGGAAAAGAAATATTATGTCATCCGTTTCCCCAAATAAAATGATCAGAGTAGAATCCTCAGCCATTTCCAATCTCATTTCACCCATTACCATAAAACTCCCCCCAGACTCCTCTGAATCCTAGACAAGGTGATAGCACAGGCTGGCAGGGGGGATGCAGGTGATGAAATCAGCATTCGTGAAGCCAAACGAGGAGCTGAATAATTGGCCTGGTTCAGACGAAACATAAAACTTCCTGAGGGCTGGCCTCGAGTATAACCACCGGCCCCTGTAGAGAGCTTAGGTAAAAGGTAAAGGTTCCCTTGCTCGAAAGCCAGTCGAATCCGACTCTAGGGTTGCGGTGCTCATCTCCGTTTCAAAGCCGAAGAGCCAGCGCTGTCCGAAGACATTTCCGTGGTCATGTGGCCGGCATGACTAAACACCAAGGTGCACAGAACGCTGTTACCTTCCCTTAGCTGATGCGTAATTTGAACAACAGTTTGTGGAGCTAGGATTCAACTCGCGGAAACTCGGGCTTACTTTGACGAATGCATTTCTGCCCTTCTCTCTGCAGCCTAGGAGGACGATGGCAAGTTGCGAGCCAGGTTGGAGCCAGGGTGTCTGTGATCGTAGGTGAAATATATAAATGGGGTTGCCAGACTCCAGGTGGGGCCTGGAGGTGTCCAAAAAAAGAGGGAGGGGAATCTAAACCAACCAAGCACAAACCTCCCAAGGAAGTTGAGAAAACTTATTGAGGGCCAAATGTTAAAAACATAAGTAAGTGTACAAAGAGTGTTTATTACAAAGACATATAAAAACCTAGTAGGGGCCCAAATAAAGCCTCATAAAATGTTCAGAGTTACAAGCACACACACAAAAGGACAGTGAATGACTCTACTAGGTTTTCATATGTCTTTCCAGGGCTCCTTTTGTAGCAGGAACTCCTTTGCATATCAGGCGACACACCCCTAATGTAGCCAATCCTCCAAGAGCTTACAGAGCTCTTCTTACAGGGTCTACTGTCAGCTCTTGGAGGATTGGCTACATCAGGGGTGTGTGGCCTAATATGCAAAGGAGTTCCTGCTACATAAAGAGCTCTGTGTCTTTCTAATAAACATTCCCTTGTACATTTACTTATGTTTTTAACTTTTGGCCCTCAATAAGTTTTCTAAACTTCCTTGGAAAGTTGGGGCCTGAAGATGTCCTAGCATTAGAACCGATAAGTATGACACTTAAAGGCAGCGTTCCAACAAGTGAATCAGCTTTAATGTAGTGATTCAACAGCTCAGAACAGATCAGAACAGACAACACAACATAGAGCAGCAGGCTCTTATTTAAACAGTAGGGGCTAGCATAGCCACGCCCACATCAGTGGTAACAACCAATAGCATTGCTTAGATAAGGCCCAATCAGTTTGCTTCCCTCCAGCACAATCCTTGTATCCTGATTGTCCCGCCAGGCAGAGTAGCCAATCAGGTATTGCCATTCTGGATACCAGCCTGTCAATAGGGCTGAAATCAAGCTCAGGACATAACAAGAACTGATCCCCAGGTGACAGAGATCAGGCCCTCTGGAGGGTGGACTTTATGGTGCTGAACCCTGCTGAGGTCCCTCCCCTTCCCAAACCCCGCCCTCCCAAAGCTCCTCCCCCAATCTCCAGGGATTTCCCAACCCAGAGCTGGCAGGCCTAATCATACATGAAATTATAAACCAGCTTCAGATCCTGGATGGGCATATCCAAATTTACCATATATGTGGAGTATTCAGACAGTCACATTAACCATAGTTGGATTACTGCAATGGATTCTTTGTGGGGCTGCCCCTGAAGACAACCCAGAAACTACAACTGGTTAGAGTCAAAATGTGTATAGTTGACTCCAAAACTAGACTATGTATCATTGTGTAAACAGAAGATATTCTTGTATTCTTAAAAATATAAATAAAATGGTAAAAAACAACAACAACAGAATGTTGCAGCCCAGAGGTTAGCTGCCAGGAACAGATGTTGCCCATTTTGAAACAGCTTCATTGGCTGCCAGTCTGTTTCTGAGAGATCCAGGTGGATAGCCGTGTTGGTCTGAAGCAATAGAAGAAAGTCCGGTGGCTCCTTTAAGACCAACAAAGTTTAATTCTGAGTATAAGCTTTCGTGGGCATGCCCACAGAAGCTTATACTCAGAATTAAACGTTGTTGGTCTTCAGGGCTTTTTTTGTAGAAAAAGCCCAGCAGGGACTCATTAGCATAATAGGCTACACACACCAGCAGAATCATTAGCATATTAGGCCACACACACCGACAGCACTGCTCATTAGGCCACACCCCTATGTTACCAGAAGTGTGGTCATCCAGCCACACCCACCTTTTGCTTCTTATTCTGTTTACCTTGTTTGTTGTCAAAACCAAGGGCTTTTTTGGAGCAGGAACTCCTTTGCATGTTAGGCCACACAGCCCTAATGTAGCCAATCCTAATGAGTTTCTGCTATTGGGTGTGGCCCGTTATACTAATGAGTTCCTGCTGGGCGTGGCGAACTTGGGAGCCAGCCGGAACACCGTTCCTGTGCGTTCCTGCCCAAAATAACCCTGTTGGTCTTAAAGGTGCCACTGGACTCAAACTTTAGTATGTTTCTGAGTTCAGTTCAAGGTCCTAGTTATGACCTTTAAAGCCCTTCACAATATGGGATCCACATATATTTGAAGGACAGTCTTCTTCTACATGTCCCTGTGCACCGACTTATGGTCAGCCAACTGTTGGCTGCCCCACCACTCAGGGTGGCCCATCGCTCATTGACCAGACCCCTGAGCCTTTTCCATTGTGGCTCCACTTCTGTGGAATGGGCTTCCAGAAGAGGTGATGGGGGGGTGCTCTTGGAGATCTTCAGGAGATGCCTGCCTGTTCTCCAGCGCTTTTGAGGGAGTTTGAATTGGCAGACATCTTACAAGGGGAAGAGTGGAGAGAGATGGGCTTTGTTATTTTATTTTTGGTTTTTAAACTGAAAATGTTTTTAATGATTACCGCAAGCCACATTGAACTACAAGGAAAGGCGGGATTGTTGTTGTTGTTGTTCAGTCGCACAGTCGAGTCCATCTCTTTGCGACCTCAGCATGCCAGGCCCTCCCATCCTCTGTCATGCCCCAGAGTTTACTCAGCCTCATGTTCGTTGCATCGATAACACTTGTCTAACCATCTCATCCTTTGCCGTCCCCTTCTTCTTTGGCCTTCAGTCTTTCCCAGCATCAGGGTCTTCTCCAGTGAGGGCTGCCTTCTCATTTGGTGATCAAAGTATTTGAGCTTCAGCTTCAGTATCTGGCCTTCCAGGGAACAGTCAGGGTTGATTTCCTTTAGGATTGACTGATTCGATCTCCTTGCAGTCTAAGGGACTCTCAAGAGTCTTCTCCAGCACCATAATTTGAAAGCATCTATACTTCGATGCTCGGCCTTCCTTATGGCCCGACTCTCGCAGCCATACATTACTACTGGGGATACCATTGCTTTGACCATATGGACTTTTGTTGGCAGGGTGACGTCTCTACTTTTTGTCATGCTGTCTAGGTTTGTCATAGCTTTCTGTTTTAATTAAACCGTGGGTTTGTGCACTGGTTTGAATGGCACTTCTGTCTCTGTGCTTCCGGGAGCAATTTCAGCTCTGGAATCTTACCGAAGTCTCTGGTTTTGTTAAATCAGTGTAATTTTCTCTTCCGTCCATTATTGTTCTATTAAATTAATGCTTTAGGCACGGAAAATGCTGGGTGGCCGGCTGATTGGTTACTTCTCTTTCTTTCTTTAGCTTGGCCAAGGCTAGCCCAGGGTAAAACCAGAGAGTTCTTGCTAATCAAGTTCATGGATGGCTTAGCACTGTCTCTCCATACCTACAGAGCAGAAAAGATGTTGACTTATTCTTATAAGGAAAACTCTGTAAATTACTGTGATTTAAAGTGATGGTTGGTTAAGAAAGGTCACCGACCAGGGGCGCATGTTGCAGTTACAGATAAAGCTCACCTTTCCCATGCGTTTGACTTTCTAAGTCTCTTTATAGAAGGCCCAGTGGCCTGGTTAACTGCATCTTCCTCTAACAGCTGTCTTCTTTCAGATGAGAATTTCCCCTCCTTCTCTTTTCTTCCTGGGTACCAGTCTGTCCCCTGTGGTTCTGCACATTGTCCATCTTCTCTAAGATCCACCCTCCTCCTCCTCCTATTATAAGCACCTGGAGGCATTTCATCTGAGAAAACAAAGGGAGGATTTCTGGCTTGAATTGTAAGGCTGAGAAATAATATTTCAAAGAGGCTTGGCTGTTCTTCCTCTAGGCTTAGCTGGTCATGATAGGATGGACAGAGGCCTTTCACTGAAGGATGCTGCCTCATTGTGATAAAAGATGGTGTCTTGGTCGCCTCCAAGAACTAAGCAGCTTTGGTCCATATATGCAGTGGGAAAAAGAAGGAAAGAAGGGATTATGGGACTACATAAATCGAGCCGCCCCATCTAACAGAGCACAGTGTGGAACCAGGGAAAATCTCTTGTGGAAGAATCTACTTGAAAATAGGTAAAGGTTTCCCTTGCTCGAAAGCCAGTCGAATCCGACTCTAGGGGTACGGTGCTCATCTCCGTTTCCAAGCTGTAGAGCCAGCGCTGTCCAAAGAAGTTTCCGTGGTCATGTGGCCGGCATGACTAGATGCCGAGATGCACGAAATGCTGTTACCTTCCCACCAAAGTGATACCTATTTATCTACTTGCAATTTCTTGCTTCCGAACTGCTAGGTTGGCGGGAACTGGGGCCAGAGACGGGAGCTCACTCCATCATGCGGCACTCGGGTCTTGAACTGCTGAAGTACCAACCTTCCGGTTGGCAGTTCAGCATCTTAACCACTTGAGCCATCACAGCCCCTTTTCTACTTGAAAATGGGGGGGGGGGAGCAATTCCATAGTGAGGCACCTGTTTCCATTATCCAGGCCTCTGGGGTCATAGAAGGGCGGCTAGTAAGAGCTCTTGGTTGCCTGTTTTGTACTGCACTCTCTAGGAAAAACTCATGCTTGGGAGTCAAAGAGCCAGTGCTAAGGTTGCCAAAGTCCAGGTGTGATTGAGAATGCCCGAAATCTGACAGTGGTATTAAAGAGGTATCTGGAAAGCTGCACAGCCAGAGGTTAAAATATCTAAATGGCTTTTATTAATATTGTATGGCCATAACAAGCAATCGTGCAGAGCCGAAGGGGAGAAGTCGGGGAAAGCAAGCAGACCCTTAGGCATTATGGATCTTATCTCTGGGGTGAACTCAAAGAAAGAGAATGAAGGGTGGCAGAGAGGGCTGCCTCTGAAACTTACTCGTACCTGCTAAGATATCTACAGAGGCTAGGGATGCCAACTTCCAGGTGGCACCTGAAGATCGCCCAATGTTACAACTGATCTTCAGAAGACCGAGATCAGTTCCCCTGGAGAAGATGGCTGCTTCAGAGGGTGGACTCTCTGGTAGGATATCCTCCTGAGGTCCGTCTCCCCCCCCCCCCACGTTCCATCCCCCCAAATCTCCACATATTTCCCAACCCAGAGCTGCCAACCCTAGCCGGTGCGCATGCAGCAAGGTTTTTGTGGTATAATCTTTTGAGAGTCAATGCTCCCTGAGTCAGATCTGATTGAAAGATCTGATTGAAAGATCTCAAATATCTTGTGGGTCTTGAAGATTTTGTCGGTTTCTAAGGGCTTCTAGTGTCCTGGCCCCACTGGTAGACCTCCTGATGGCAGCTGGTATTTTTGGCCACTGTGTGACAGAGCGTTGGATTGCATGGGCCATTGGCCTGATCCAACATTGGCTTCTCTTATGGTCTTATGTCTGGGACAAGTGATGCTCTGTCTTTTTGGTGCTTGGGGGGGGGCAGCAGTGGGAGGGCTTCTAGTGTCCTGACCCCTACTGCCGGACCTCCTGATGGTATCTGGTATTTTTGACCACTGTGTGACACAGAGTGTCGGACTGGATGGGCCATCGGCCTGATCCGACATTGGCTTCTCTTATGGTCTTATGTTCTTATGTGCAGCTAGACTCGAATCTGTCTTTTCTACTGCAGACCAGCGTGGCAAGCCTCTGTAACTCTGGTGCAGTTGTAGAGCTTCTGCCCATAGTTGTTGGGGTTTTTTAAATCCATTTAGGAATTTGGATTTAGGAAGTTCAGCTGTGTGTTGTGACACCAAAGGAGGGCGGGCATTTGTTGCTCTGTGTACCAAGCAGAAGCTGTTGATGCTCGTTATCACCACAGCTGTTGTTTTTTTTGAGTAATATTTCGAAAGGCTTGTCATCGCCTGCCTTTGATATTAGGAACTTGGCAGGGTAGAATTCGACAAACCGCTTACAGCATTTCACACGCGTGTGTCCAATTACCCAGAATCCTCCATGCCTCACCACCCCATTGATCAGGGCCTGGTGTGTGTGCCACCGGGGGGGGGGGGTGGTATCACAAGTGAGCGAAAAGCATTGACTCTGAGGAGACATTTTGCCTGGGAGGTCGATGAAGATCCTTACTCCAAGCCAGGGCCTCTCTGGTGCTCAGTAGCTCTGTGGGAAGCTGGTGTCAAAGGAAGCTTGTGTTACCAGCGAAGAAACCCTCTCTGCATGGATTAATCCTTTGCCTGAGGGCTCTTCACTTTGTTTCCATTTCCGTATTCTTAATTCCACTGGATGTTTCCCTCCCGGTGAATCAGAAGCTTCTTCTTTCCATTTCTTCTTCTTCTTTTGGTCCCTTCCGATGGTTGTTAGAACTCCATCGCTATGGCTACTTAGCTGCCCTCTCCTAAAAAGTTTTTTCCCATGGCCGCTCTTGAAACTTAAGAGTGATGCAGCACGTACCAGCATGTACTCCTTTTCTACTTGTGAGGCGAAGAATGGGTGCGGACACACAGCCAACCTCGGGCCTTTAATGACGCCTTCACACACAAATCCTTAAATAAAGATGGCTTCGCTTCAGAGCCTGATACTTCTGAGGAACAATGGAAAGCTCTCAGCGTCTGTGAGGGGACGGTGAAGATTTCTTAAACAGAAGGCACTTCTGACAAATCTCCCATATTCTCTTAAGAAAAAAGGCTGTTCAAGACAAGGGATCCAAGTACTTGAAAACATCTATACACAGAGGAAGAAAAACTGAGAGTTTAAAGCCGTCTGAAGAAGCGAGGTTGGGGGAGGTTCAACAGAACTCTCCGTCAGGTTCTTCTTGTTTTGAAAATGATTCATAACTGAAGCACTTAACTGTGCCGTCCCGAGCGGCAATGCCCCCTTTGTGAGTCCCTTGGAGTCAATGAACTTAGAACGGTAGAACTCCGTTTGGGATTGCACTGTTATTATACTTGAGTTGTTCAGCTCAGATCGTGTTAAGTAGATTTCCAGATGCTCTTTTCTAATGGAGAGGGTCTCAATTTGCAGAAATGTTATCAATGCAGAGGTGGCATTGATGTTCCCAGGCCTGATAATCACACAGGCCCGGATGCCATCTTTGTTCCGTAATTTTTTCCTCACAGTGATTCCCCACTCCCACCCCCAGCAACGGCACTGGCCGTGTCAAAGTCCCTCAGATTGAGAGTCTGGAAATGACAGATCGAAAGGCATGTAATACATTTGGGAAGGGACCGTGAGGGAAACGGTCCAGAGTCATTTCTTAACCAGCCATCATCTCGTCCTGTCAGCAGGCCTTCGTGCGGGAGGGATTTTTATTCAGGACGTCTGCAAATTCTACGACTCCCTTTATTAAAGCCGCATTATCGCCCTCATTATGAGACAGGACAGAGAAGCGGGATGACTTAATAGGCAGAGTGGAGAATAACTCCCGGGAGTCTTGGCTCTCTGCACCGCCTCGCACCACTACATTATACATTCATGCCTTTTTTTAAAAAAAGTAACCATTATGATAATGTCCAAATCTCCTGACAACACAGACCGTAGCCTTCTCTTCAATGATTTCTCAATAATGTATGTCGAGGCTGCAGGAACTTTTTCCTAAAAGATTCAGAATGACAGAGAAGTCGCCCCGCTGCTGCAGGAACTGTCCTGACAATATTACTTCCACTCCCAGTTTCATTATCTTCTCCTTTTGAAGCGTTGTAGACGATTGAGGAAAGGGTAGAAGGCAGCTGATGGTGCACAGTGGTGTCACTTAATGGATGCAGAGCCGTCGATTTGGCAGGGGCCTTGTATGTCTCCCTCACTGCTCTGTTTGTCCTGTCTACCAAATTAAAGGGTGGGGCTTTCTTTGGTGCATCTGATATCTTCTCCTTCCATAAGCATGTAAGAAAAGCCCTGCTGGATCAGAACAGGGGTCCGTCTAGTCCAGCGTCCCGTCTCACAGAGTGGCCAACCAGTTCCTCTGGAGGTCCAACAGCAGGGCAGAGAGGCTGAGGCCTTCATAAGAACATCAGAAGAGCCCTGCCGGATCAGACCAGTGGTCCATCTAGTCCAGCATCCTATCTCAAACAGTGGCCAACCAGTTCCTCTGGAGGTCCAGCAGCAGGGCTTAGAGGCCAAAGGCTTCCTCTAATAAGAACATAAGAAGAGCCCTGCTGGATCAGACCAGTGGTCCATCTAGTCCAGCATCCTGTCTCACACCGTGGCCAACCAGTTCCTCTGGAGGTCCAAAAGCAGGGCAGAGAGGCTGAGGCCTTCCCCTAACATTGTTGTTTTAACATCATCAATTTATACCCCGCCCTACCCCACGAGTGGGCTCAGGGAGGCTTAATGTTGTCTCCAGTTTGGTATAGTGCTTAAGTGTGCAGACTCTAATCTGGGAGAACCAGGTTTGATTCCCCACTCCTCCACTTGCAACTGCTGGATGACCTTGGGCAAGCCATAGTTCGGACAAGAGCTGTCCTTGAAAGGGCAGTTCTGGAAAGAGCTCTCTCAGCCACACCTTCCTCACAGGGTGTCTGTTGTGGGGAGGGGAAGGGAAAGGAGTTTGTAAGCCGCTCTGAGACTCGAGTGAAGGACGGAGTATAAAGCCAATCTCTTCTTCTTCTTCTTCTTCTTCTTCTTCTTCTTCTTCTTCTTCTTCTTCTTCTTCTTCTTCTTCTTCTTCTTCTTCTTCTTCTTCTTCTTCTTCTTCTTCTTCTTCTTCTTCTTCTTCTTCTTCTTCTTCTTCTTCTTCTCCTCCTGGCACAGGGATTCAGAGGTTTATGGCCTATGAATGTGAAGGTTCCATTTACTTACTAGGGCCAGTAGCCACTGATGGGCCTATTCTCCATGAATCTGCCTTTAAAACCCTCTGTGCCTGTGGCCCTCTGTATTTTCCATGGTCACTTTCGGTCCACACCCACCTGTTTCTTTCTATTTCATAACCCCGGAGAGATCCACACTGAAACAGAGATGATTCCTCTGTAGCTGTTGCAAGGATGAGCCTTGGTCATCTACCTGCCTGTGGAAGTTGAGTCCCAAATCCACATGGATTTGTGTAGAAGAAAACCTGGCCATCTGATTTTCCGGCCACCATCTACCAATCAGCCTCCACAATCAACTTGGCCCCACTGGTGGACCTCCTGATGGCACCTGGTATTTTTGGCCACCATGTGAAGAAGAAGAAGAAGAGATTGGATTTATACCCCGCCCTTCACTGCCCAAAGGCGTCTCAGAGCGGCTTACAAACTCCTTTCCCTTCCCTCCCCACAACAGACACCCTGTGAAGTAGGTGGGGCTGAGAGAACTTCTGACAGAAACTGTCCTTGAGAGAACAGCTGTGCCAGAGCTTGTGACTGACCCAAGGTCACATCAGCAGGTGCAAGTGGAGGAGTGGGGAATCAAACCTGGTTCTCCCAGATAAGAGTCCGTGCACTCTACCACTACACCAAACTGGCTCTCATGTGACAGAGTGTTGGACTGGATGGGCCATTGGCCTGATTCAACATTAGCTTCTCTTATGTTCTTATGTTCATTGATCACCATTCATATTTGTGGCGATCCTCACCTGTACTGAGTACTGGGCACCTGGGGAGGGGACTCTCACACATCCTGGGAGGGGAAACTGGTGGAAATCAGTGCAACCTCACCTACGAGCATGGTGGAAAGTGCCGACAAGTCACAGATGACTTATGGTGACCCTCATAGGGTTTTCGAGGCAAGAGATGAACAGATGTGGTTTGCCGTTGCCTGCCTCTTCTTGACTTCTTTGGTGGTCTCCCATCCAAGTACTAACCAGGGCCGACCCTGCTTAGCTTCTGAGATTTGATGCGATTGGGCTAGCCTGGGCCATCCAGGTCAGGGCAAAATTGTGGTGGAAAGTACTGTCAAGTTGCAACCAGCGCTCCCTCTAAACTGTGCAGTCTTGTGAGCAAACAATTCTGCTTTGTGAGTTCTCCTGGCATTAAAGTGGTGAGCAAGCGATTTGGCTGCTGCATAAATGAGTTTACTCTGGAGCCCTCCTTCCTGAGTGAAGACAAAAAATGTGTGAGCGGGAGGCTAAAAAACTGTGAGCTAGCTCACACTAACTCAGCTCAGAGGGAACACGGGTTGCAGCCAACTTATGGCTAGCCTGTAGGGCTTTCAAGGCAAGAGACAAACAGAGGCCGTTTGCTGCGGCCTGCCTCTACCTAGCAACCTTGGTCTTCTTTGGTGGTCTCCCATCCAAGTATTAACCAGGAACAACCCTGCTTAGCTTCTGAAACCTGATGAGATTGGGCCATCCACGTCAAGGCTTATGTGTACTCTGTTTAAAAAGTGCTGTGTGCCACAATGTGCCACAAAACAGGGGTACCACCGTATGCCGCAAAGCAAGGAGCAGTGGCTGCAACAGATAACTGCTGATTCAAGAAAGTGAGCCAAGGCGCGCTCTGTTGTTCAACTGAAAGCATTCTCCAAATGTTGTATGTTCTTTCATAGGGAGGAAAGGTTAATGTAGAACTGAGCCACGCTCATTGGGTGTGGATGGACTGTTTTACTGCACATCAGTTCTCGATGGGTCCACCTATCATCTCTGGATCTTCCCCGTCACTTGGTAGAATTGATATTGGTGGTCGAATGGCCCCTGGGGACCTTGGGTGATGATTTAACTGCACTGTTACCGTATACATACCCGGAATGTGAGCCACGAGTTCTCACTTCTCACCACTTTGGAGATTTTGTAGCTGGGAGGAGAAAAGGATGGATTTTGTTGTCTCTGGTGTGATAACAACTCCCTTGGACTGTCAGGCCCAGTTAACGTCACATCAGGCCCCCACGGCATGCGGCTTGTGAACTCTGTGCAGAGAAAGCGAGACTAAAAACATCTAGTTCCTGCGGTAATTTAGCTCTGTCCATGAGCAGGGAGAGGAAAGGAATGCAAATATGTCCTCTACAGTATGTCCCTTTAACCTGGGTCATTTCCTTGGTTAATATCATCCATTAACCGCTGTGCAAATAGACCTAAAGTACTGCTGGATGAATCCAGAAAGCCCTGGGGTGGGGCGGGGCAGGGGAGATGGATTCCATTCACACAATGGAGTGGCTCAAGTAGTCAAGTCTATTCTTTCACCGTGCCGCTTAAGGACATAAGAACACAAGAGAAGCCAATGTTGAATCAGGCCAATGGCCCATCCAGTCCAACACTCTGTCACACAGCGGCCAAAATATACCAGGTGCCCTCAGGAGGTCCACCAGTGGGGCCGGGACATGAGAAGCCCTCCCACTGCTGCCCCCTCCAGCACCAAGAATAGAGTGCATCACCTGCCCCAGACTGAGAGTTCCCATCTATACCCTGTGGCTAATAGCCACTGATGGACTTCTGCTCCATATGCTTATCTAATTCCCCCTTGAAACTGTCCATGCTTGTAGCTGCCACCACCTCCTGTGGCAGTGAATTCCATGTGTTAATCACTCTTTGGGTGAAGAAGTATTTCCTTTTATCTGTTCTAACCCGACTGCTCAGCAATTTCATGGAGCGCCCACGAGTTCTTGTATTGTGAGAAAGGGAGAAAAGTACTTCTTTCTCAACCTGCTCGATCCCATTCATAATCTTATAAACCTCGATCATGTCACCCCTCAGCCGTCGCTTCTCCAAGCTGAAGAGCCCCAAGCATTTTAACCTTTCTTCATAGGGAAGGTGTTCCAACCCTTTTATCATTCTAGTTGCCCTTCTCTGCACTTTTCCCAATGCTATAATATCCTTTTTGAGATGTGGTGACCAGAACTGTACACAGTATTCCAAATGAATACTGCTTCCGGCTGCAGATGGAGAGGGGCTGGATTGCATCCTCATAGGTGGGTTTACGTTCCCCCTTGAAGAAAGAAACTTCTGGGGTTGTTGTGAAGTCAGTGAGCCAGTCTGGTGCAGTGGTTATGTGTGCGGACTCTAATCTGGAAGAACCGGGTTTGATTCCCTGCTCCTCCACTTGCAGCTGCTGGATGACCTTGGGCAAGCCATAGTTCTCTCAGAGCTGTCCTTGAAAGGACAGTTCTGTCAAGAGCTCTCTCAGCCCCACCTACCTCCCAGGGTGTCTGTTGTGGGGAGGGGAAGGGAAAGGAGTTTGTAAGCCACTCTAAGACTCCTTTGGGTAGTGAAGGGCGGGGTATAAATCTAATGTCCTCTGCCTCCGCCTCCTCCTCCTCCTCCTCCTCCTCCTTCTTCTCCCTGACCTGGATAGCTCAGGGTAGCCTGAATTTGTCAGATTTTGTAAGCTAAGCAGGATCGGCCCCGGTTAGCATTTGGAGGGGAGCCCAGCAAGGAAATCACGGGTTGCTCTGCAGAGGCAAGCAATGGCAAACCACCTCCAAACAACTAACCTGTCCTGGATGACCCAGGCTAGCCCGATCTGATCAGATCTCAGAAGCTAAGTAGGGCCGGCCCTGGTTAGAACGTGGATGGGAGACCGCCAAGGAAGCCCAGGGCTGCTACGCAGAGGCAAGCGAAGGCAGACCACCTCTGTTTGCCTCTTGCCTTGAAAAGCCTGTGGGATTGCCAATAAGTAGGCTGCCGCTTGACGTCACTTTCCACCACCACCACTACCAGTGAGCTCAGTGGAATACAGATATGCCAAATGAGTGTGCTTCTGAATGGCAGAGCCAGCATAGTGCTCTTGCCCTGGGAGAACTGGGTTCAAGTCCTAACGTGGCCACCAAGCTCAGAGGTGTGGCCTTGGTCTCTTTCAGCCTGGCCTTCCTCACAGGATTACTGGTGAAAACGAAAGAGCTATGTATGGCAGCTTGAGCCCCAGAGAGAGAGGGGGGGATTCAAGCTTCTGAGTTTCCCGGGGGCTCCTCTCTGTTCACTGTCTGGAAGAGGATGTTGGACTAGGTGGGCCCGTGATCTGATCCAGAGGGCTGTATTGACCCTGTTATTGAGACTGCCAATAACTCTTCTTTCTTTTCCTTCCGGCTGACTCTTCCGTGGGGACCACCAGTGTGCCAGATCCTTCCGAAAGGGGTGGTAGCTGTCCTGGGACCATCTTCCAGTCCTGCGTCCAGCTCCATCATCAGCAATATCTGCGGGGAGAAAGAGGTGAGTGGAAGGTGGCTGGTAACGTTTGCTCTCTCGGAATGGAGCGCTCGGCTCCTTTAAAAGGTCTCGTGATCGAGGGGAATGAATGATCATGAAGGCAAGAAGCTTCCTTATCCCGAGACAGACGACTGGTCGGTTGAACTCAGTATTGTTCACTCTGATTGGCAGTGGCTTTTCAAGGTCTCGGGCAGCGAAAGGGCCTCACTCATCACTTGCAGCCTGTTAAGCACTGGGTTCCGTGGATGGTCCGACCCCAAGCTTAGTGATCGGCTCTCCTTTATTAGTGATTCAGCAAGAACGAAAAGCCAAAAGCCAGGGCAAGCGCCCTGTTTAAATAGCATGCAATCTCCACCCACTTCCCCAAACAGCTACCAATGATTGGTCATTGTCAGAACCACTAATTCCTCATTGGCCACCTCCAGAGTCCTGGTGTGCTTTTGTTCTAGAGCGCCAAGCTCAGCCAGTCTCTGGTAGAATCAGTCCTGGAATGCTCCAGTCCCAGTACATAACACAGGCTGAAATCCTGTAAGTGGGCATTTCGGGGACTGAGGGGGAATTCTCCCACATCCTCAGTTCTTCCCGTGATCCATAGCTCTGGGAGTTCTTCCTGTTTAGAAGCCTTCTGCTCTATTGGAGAGAGCGGGCACAAAAGGGGGCAATGATGTTCAAAGCTGGGGTCAGGAGTCCAACCCACAGTAGGTCTCGAACTGGCAACTTGAAGGAAGTCAGGCAGAAATTTTGGGCCAAGCTACATGATACATGTGAGATGAGATGCAGTGTGGTGTAGTGGTTAAGAGGGTCAGACCAGCATCTGGGAGTCCCGGGTTCAAATCCCCACTCGTGCCGTCGAAGCTTACTGGGTCACGTTGGGCTAGTCACACTCTCTCAGCCTAACCTACCTCGCAGGGTGGTTGTGAGGATAAAACAGAGGAGAGGAGAATGAGGTAAGCCGTCTTGGGTCCCCGTTGAGGAGAAAGTTGGAGTACAAATGAAGGAAGTAAGGAAGGAAGTAAATACATACATAAAATCAGGAGTCCCCTGTCCCAACTTTGCAGTCACTTGTAAACTGGGGAAATAATGCTATGAAGCATTCCAGGGAGCAATTCAAGAGGAAGTTTTTGTTTCCCTCTGCCTAGGGTTGCCAGGTCTTGGTTGGAAAATACCTGGAGACTCTGGGGGTGGAGCCAGGAGAGGGCGGGATTCAGGGAGGGGAGAGGCCTCAGCATGGTAAAACGCCACAGAGTCCCCCCTTCAAAGCAGCCATTTTCTCCAGGGGAGCTGATTTCTGTCAGCTGGAGATGAGTTGTAAAAGCGGGAGATCCCCAGGCCCCACCTGGAGGCTGGCAACCCTACCTCTTCCCCCTGTGTGGGGCTTCTGAGCCAAACCAGGCCCCAGAGTACTTGGGAATGGGATCATTAGTTCCCTGGTGTTAACATTGGAATAGAAGTCGGCTTGTCTATTTTGGCTTTCAGTCTGTGCATCACCTGACTGACTCTGACCCATGGAATGAATTGCGGGGAGACAGTCAAACCTACAGGAAGTTTTCTTGGTTCCAATAGGCCAGAACAGGTCAGGTGATAGTCCCTGACCCCTATAAAAGCCTCCGAGTCAGGTTTCCTCACAGATCTCAGCAACTTGTGGTGCCTGTGGGTTTATTTGCATGAGCCCCTTATGTCTTGCTTTGTCTGCCCTAAGGAACTAGATCCGGTATCCAGTTGGTAGGGTTGCCAACTCTGGATTGGAAAATTCCTGGAGATTTGGAGGAGGAGCCTAGGAAGGGGGTTTGGGGAGGAACAAGGGTAACCAGCTCTGAGTTTAGAAATACCTGGAGGTTTGGGGGGACGGAGCCTGAGGAGGGTGGGGTTTGGGAAGGAACTTCAATGGGCTATAATGCCATGGAGTCCACCTTCCAAAGCAGCCATTTTCGCCAGGTGAACTCATCTTCATCGCCTGGCAACCAGCTGTTCTCCCAGAAGATCTCCAGACTGTACCTGGAGGTTGGCAACCTGAGGAAGAAGGGAGTTCAGCAGGGATATGACGCCATACAGGCCATCCTCCAAAGGTGCCACTTTCTCCAGGAGAATTGATCTCTCTAGTACAGGAGAACTCCAAGCCTCACCTGGATGTTGGCAACCCCAGGCATCAGTTTGCAGAGTACCAGATCTCAAGAAGACTGCATCCATTTAGATCTTCAGAGAGAGCCAGTTTGGTGTAGTGTTTAGGTGTGCGGACTCTAATCTGGGAGAACTGGGTTTGATTCCCCACTCCTCCACGCACAGCTGCTGGCATGACCTTGGGTCAGTGACAAGTTCCTTCAGAGCTGTTCTCTCCAGGGTACTCCTCGAGAGAGCTCTCTCAGCCCCGCCTACCTCCCAGGGTGTCTGTTGTGGGGAGGGGAAAGGAAAGGCGATTGCAAGCTGCTCTGAGTCTCCTTCGGGTAGTGAAGGGCAGGGTATAAATCCAGCTGCTTTTGGGTCCTCACTAAGGAGGAAGGCAGGATCTACGGTTGCCAGCTCTGGGTTGGGAAATGCTTAGTGTAGTGGTTAAGTGCCAGTTTGGTGTAGTGGTTAAATGTGTGGACTCTAATCTGGGAGAACCGGGTTTGATTCCCCACTCCTCCACTTGCGCCTGCTGGATGACCTTGGGCAAGCCGTAGTTCTGATAAGAGCTGTTCTTGAAAAAGAGCAGTTTCTGTCAGAGCTCTCTCAGCCCCAGCTACCTCACAGGGTGTCTGTTGTGGGGAGGGGAAAGGAAAGGAAAGGCGATTGTAAGCTGCTCTGAGTCTCCTTCGGGTAGTGAAGGGCGGGGTATAAATCCAGTCTCTTTCTCCTCCTGCTTCTTCTTCACAGTGACCAAAAGGTTCACTGACCACCACTGCCCTTAATTCCACTGCCCTTTTCCTATCCGTTGGTAGCCGCTGTTTTCTCCTCTCTGAGTCTGCGGCTTCAGTGCCATCCCCTCTCTTCATTTGCTTTCTCCTGCCGTGAGCCGTCACAGCCAATTAGGGATCGGACAGGAAACAGGATGACATCATGACACCACAGGTTTCACACGGTGATGTCACTGAGGGGAAATGTGACTGGCTCCAGCTACGAGGCCGTGTTTCCCGGACTGCTGATATGGGAGGATCCAGCCAATCGAATCGCGGATGGCCTGTTCACTAAATCGGCTTCACTTTCATCCTGCTCTTGACGCGCTCCTCAGACGGATGTCGAAGGAGAGGAGCTTTTCGGCTCTAATAGACGTGTTTGCGAAAAGCTTCCTCCTCCGCTCAGCCCTAGACCTTGGTTTGTACTCCATGGCAGTAAAAAAATTAAAATCTGCGCCTGAAGTCCCAGTGATGCCGTTAGCTTGCACATGACCCTTCTTGGAGTCCACAGCATCCTTTGTTTGGGAGTTTTTGCGCTTAATAGAAAATCCATTTGATCGGTTTCCAAGCGGCGGCCCGGTTTAATATTTTATAAACTCCGCACCGCCTCGTGCTGATCCGTCTCCGTTCCCAGGAAACGGAGCCCAGCACTCGTATTTCATCTGCCTAACTCCTGCCTAGCATTCTCTCTGCCGTTTAGTGGGGCTTTGTAGCGTTTCCCTCGTCGCCGAGCTCCTAGACTGACTGAAAGTCAACAAGTCAATGGGTTTTGTTGTTGTTCAGTCGCACAGTCGAGTCCGACTCCTCGCGACCCCATGGACCAGACCACGCCAGGCCCTCCTGTCCTCCGCCGTCCGCTGAAGTTTGCTCAACCTCATGTTCGTTGCATCGAGTCAATGGGAGGCATCCACAAATGAATTGCCATCATTTGCCACCTTCGGATTGCGTGGGGCAGGTGAGGAGGAGAGCCCATCCTTTCCCAGAAGTTTCTGACTCTGGTTTTATTCTGAGCCACATTCTCGGCCAAGAGGGCACAGGAGGAGGGCAGGATGTGGGCACAGAATTCCGGTTCCTGCTTTCATTTGGAAGAAAAATAAGCGTGTTTCTAATCCATATGGTCAAAGCAATGGTATTCCCAGTAGCAATGTATGGCTGCGAGAGCTGGGCCATAAGGAAGGCCGAGCGCCGCAGAATAGATGCTTTCGAATTATGGTGCTGGAGAAGACGCTTGAGAGTCCCTCCGACTGCCAGGAGATCAAATCAGTCAATCCTAAAAGAAATCAACCCTGACTGTTCCCTGGAAGGCCAGATACTGAAGCTGAAGCTCAAATACTTTGGCCACCAAATGAGAAGGGAGCGTTCACTGGAGAAGACCCTGATGCTGGGAAAGACTGAAGGCCAAAGAAGAAGGGGATGGCAAAGGACGAGATGGTTAGACAGTGTTACCAATGCAACGAACATGAAATTGAGCAAACTCCAGAGGATGGGAGGGCCTGGTGTGATGTGGTCCATGGAGTCACGAAGAGTCGGACTCGACTGTGCAACTGAACAACAACAACTAATCCCAAACAGCTGATACCATGTGTTGCATATGTGGAGATCAGAGTTGCCAGTTTCAAGGTGGAAGCTGGAGGGGGGGAGGCCATATCAGTTCCCCCAAAGAAAAGGGCTGCTTTGGAGGGTAGACTATATGGCCTTATACCCTATTGAGGCCCCTCCCCACCCCAAACCCCGCCCTCCTCAAGCTCCACCCCCAGCATCTCCAGGTATTTCGCAGTCCTGAATTCGCAGCCCTGCAATGACCGTTGCAAAGGGAACTGATTTTTTTTTCCTTATCCAATTTCATGGAATGATGGCCTTTCAGAATCATACAATGTTAGAGTTGGAAGGGACCTTGCAGGTCATCTAGTCCAACCCCGTGTACTCTGCAGGAGCATAGCTGAAAGATAGCCCTACATACCTACAACATACTCAAAAGATGGTCGTCTAGCCTCCGCTTGAAAATGTCCAGGGAAGGAGCATCCCCCACCTCCCGAGGCAGTCTGTTCCACTGCTCAACCACTCTTACAGTTAGGAAGTTTCTCCTGATATTTAGCCGGTAACGACTCCCTTGTAATTTCCTCCCATTAGATCTAGTCTTGCAATCCGGAGCAAGAGAGAATAGATCTGCTCCCTCTTCTACATGACAGCCCTTCAGATATCTGAAGACCGCAATCGTGTCCCCTGTAAGTCTTCTCTTTCCAGGGCTAAACATACCCAACTCTCTCAGTCTTTCCTCGTAAGACTTGGACTCCAACCCTCTCACCATCACCTTCTGGACACGCTTGAGCTTGTCAGCATCCTTCCTAAAATATGGTGCCCCAAACTGGACACAGTACTCCAGGTGTGGCCTGACAATAGCAGAATAGAGCGGAACTACCACCTCCCGTGATCTGGACACAATGCTTCTGTGAATGCATCCTAAGATTGCATTAGCTTTCTTCACAGCCAAATCGCACTGCAGGCTCATGTTCAGCTTGTGATCAGCTAGATCACCCAGATCCCTTTCACATGTGCTGCTGTCAAGCCAAGTCCCTCCCATTATATATCTGTGCCTTTGATTTTTTGTACCTAAGTGTAGGACTTTGCACTTATCTCTATTGAAATTCATTTTATTTGTCTCAGCCCACTGTTCCAGCCTATCTAGATCATTTTGAATCCTTACTCTGTCTTCCTCAGAATTAGCAATCCCACCCAGCTTCGTGTCATCTGCAAATTTGATAAGCATCCCCCCTCTATGTCTTCCTCCAGGTCATTTATAAAAACATTGAACAACACTGGGCCCAGGACCGAGCCCTGTGGCACTCCACTTGAGACTTCCCTCCATATAGATGCAGAGCCATTTACAAGCACTCGTTGGGTACGATTTTTCAACCAACCATGAATCCATCCAACGGTTGCACCATCCAGCCCACATTTAACCAGCTTATCCTCAAGGAGATCATGAGAAACTTTGTCAGCTGCTTTACTGAAATCTAGATACACTATGTCCACAGCATTGCCAGAGTCAACCATTTTAGTAACTCTGTCAAAAAAGGAGATAAGGTTGGTCTGACTTGACTTATTTTTGATAAACCTGTGCCGGCTACTGCCAGTTAACTCATTCCGTTCAAGGTGCTCACAGACAGAGCATTTAATAATCTGCTCTAGAATTTTTCCAGGTATTGGTGTCAAACTGACAGGCCTGTAATTTCCTGGGTCCGTCTGGACTTGGGTGTGGATTTTTATTTTGACCCAGATCACTTGATGCTTCTCATTCTGCGGTCCTTCCCACCGATCTCTCCTGTTGTTGTTATTTTAAGCCAGCCGAATTTGCAATGCATGGGGAAAAAAAATATTACGGTTTAACAATTTATATCTCTGTCAAAACTGAAATGGTAGACTTCTATTCCTATCCGGTTCTGTTCTGTGCATATCTTATGCCTTTCCTTTGCTATATATTTTATGTTCATAATCCCTTGTAAGTTGTAAGTATAATAGACTTCTGCATTGTTAATTCCTTTTGGTTCCCAGAGGAATAAAACCTTATTCAAGGGAGGGGTGGGGGGAGCCGAGGGGAGCATTCCGTTGTCAGCAACGATACATCACAGGCATTCTCTGGTGACTACGGTGTGTCTTTGCGCAGTCTGTGGACGGAGACACAGTGCGTAGCCTCTTGTGGTGCCTGTAGCAATTGATTGGTGGGCCTCCAATAACTAGGGCAGATTATTCAGCTGTTTGTTTGATTGCAGCCGATATATTTTACTCGGTAGTGCTCAACAGGAGCTGCTGCGTTCCCAGCCAGCCGCTATCAGCGACGTTCTGTTCCGCTTTAAGAACATTGCTAGCTGTCTTGCTAGACAGGCCTGCCGAGCCCCTGTGGGTTATCCTTGATGAAATATGGAGGATCTTCTTCAAGCTCTCTCTGACAATTTTGTTACTCCCGTATTGGCATCCTGCTGACCCCGGGAATACCCTCTGTCAGCCCCCCACACCTGGCTCCCGCCCTACCTGCTGCCGGGAATACCTAGCCTGCCCCTCGCCGGCTCCTGATTTGCGTCCTGTTTCTCTGGCTGAACCGGCCTCTGCTTCATGCCGTCTGCCTGCCCAGCTCGGATTGAGAACATTCTTCAGCGTTAGATCACCCATCATTAGGAGCTCTTCCTTAGATTCGTCCTAATTTACTTTTAACTCAGTCCATTGATCTTCGCTATTTTTCATTTGTTCCGTCACTGAGCACTCGGGCTCTTCCTCAAGCTAGCCGGCTCTCGGCTGTCAGAGGGAAGGTGCGGCAGGTGATTCCGATTGCAGGATTCGCACACGCCGCATTTCATATTGCTACGAACACACCAAGCGGCTCTGTCGGGGAGGCTGCTGTGGCCAGTGTTCCCTCTAAGCTGGGTTAGTGCGAGCTAGCTCACAGTTGTTTAGCGTCCAGCTCACCCATTTTTGTCTGAGCTCAGGAAGGACGTCTCCGGAGCAGACTAAATTTATGCAGTAGCCAAATCGCTCGCTCACCGCTTTCATGCCTGTAGCTCACAAAAATAGATTTTTTTGCTCACAAGACTCCACAGCTTAGAGGAAGCATGTGGCTGCCTTTCTGCAGGACAATTTCATGGTGAGCGGGGGGGGGGGATATCCCAGGAACAATCTCTTAGTAGGTTCAGAGGGCGTGGGTGGAGCTACGGGAAGTGAACAGAGCGGGCAGTAGGACCCAGATATGGCAGAGCCGTACATTGGAACTGGAAAAGATCCTTGTTCTGCATGGTTTCAAGGGACAGGACCTCATGAGAGCTGGTGTGAGAAGGCAGCCATTGGCCAGTTTTGACCCCAGGCTCCTGACAGGGGCGGATGATCCCCTATCCTTGTCTCCCGTTTCCTGCCACTACCCCCATGGCTGGCAGGAGGAGAATTATATTAAAAAAAACCCAGCCATTAGAAGAGGAGGAGGAGAAGGAGAAGGAGGAGGAGAAGAAGAAAGAGAAGAAGGAGAAGAAGAAAAGAAGAAGAAGGAGAAGAAGAAGAAGAAAAGAAGGAGAAGGAGGAGGAGAACAAGAAGAAGAAGAGGAGGAGGAGGAGGAGGAGATTGGATTTATACCCCGCCCTTCACTACCAAGGAGTCTCAGAGCAGCTTACAAATGCCTTTCCCTTCCCCTCCCTACAACAGGCACCCTGTGGGGTAGGTGGGGCTGAGAGAGCTCTGTCAGAAACTGCTCTTTTTCAAGAACAGCACTTGTCAGAACTATGGCTTGCCCAAGGTCATCCAGCAGGTGCAAGCGGAGGAGTGGGGAATCAAACGCCGTTCTCCCACATTAGAGTCCGCGCACTTAACCACTACACCGAACTGAGGAGGAGGAGGAGATTGGATTTATACCCCACCTTTCACTACCCGAAGGAGTCTCAGAGCAGCTTACAATCTCCTTTCCCTTCCCCTCCCCACAACAGGCACCCTGTGAGGTGGGTGGGGCTGAGAGAGCTCTCTTGAGAACTGCCCTTGGGAGAACAGCTCTGAATGAACTTGTAACCGACCCAAGGTCACAGCAGTAGCTTCATGTGGAGGACTGGGGAATCAAACCTGGTTCTCCCAGATTGGAGTCCGCACTCCTAACCACAACACTACAGCATGACATCACTTCCGAGAAAAACCCAGAAGTGGCATCAGTCTATTGCATGAACTGCCAGAAACTATAGTTTTACCATAGAGTTTCCAGTGATTCTTAGAGAGGCGTGACAGCACTTCAGGTTTTCCCCCTGCAAGTGACATCACACAGTCACATGACCTCCACCACCACCCCCAACCTCCTGCCAGTGGCCAATCCATGCCTAGCAACCCTGCCCCTGTGCCGACCTCTGCCTCCTGACAAGTGACTATTTGCTTATCCAATGCAGTGTCATCCTGTGTTGTCTATTGTACATTTTTGCAAAACATTTCTGGAACCCCAAGAGGCCCAACATGTTTCTCTGCAGGGCAGATGTCTCATTTCGGCTGGACAGGAAGGGCGGAGAAGTCTGTTTTCTCCTTGCAGGCCCGGAGCTGAGGCAGAGAGGCTGCAGGAACTGTGCAAGGTCACGCAAGAGCTAGGAGATGGACCCCGGATCCTCTCCCTGCCAGTCCCTCTGCTCGGATCGGCAGCTGTTACTGTGAGGCTGAGAGTCCATCTGGCATGACGGAAGGAGCGGCAAACCCGTCCTGTGGGTGCCCCGTCTGCTGTACTTAAAGGAAGCTGCCCGGGGGCTCGCAGTCTGCCGCCTTCCCTGTTAAGTCAGCCAGGCCTGAGCAATATGGAGTGGAATCAAGGCAGATAGCGGCTGATTGCTCTTTAGCTTTTCTGTTAGGAACCAAGCTGCTCACGCCTCCAGTAAAGCAGCCACTGCAGCTGGTTAACAGCTTCCCCCCGCCTGGAGAAGCGCAGTCGCCGGCACGGGGCGATCGCTACCGGAAGCCCCGGTAATGGAAGCAAAGAGGACTTGATGTTCTTCTAATGGAGCAGAACCAGATGTTTTCCCTTTGCCACCTTCTGTTTCTTCCGAAACATTCACTTTGCAGAAAAAGGGAGGATTCCTTTTTGCTACTATCCTGCAATGCTCCCAAGCCTAGTTGTTCCTTTTGATCTCCCTTCTATGGTGCTCTGCTTGTTCCGGGGCCCCAAGAGCACCGGAAGCCAGCTTTGAAGAAGCCGCTGGTATCTCCCTGCTCAGGTCCTCCGCCAGGCTGTATTTCCCAGGGAAGCGGGCCGACTCCCCTGCCTCTGCTTTGATTTATTAATGGCAAATGAGCTATTATTAGGACTCAGGGCTGAGGTCCCTCCAGAGAACGTGACTTACAGTAACAGATTCTGCCCTGCAAAAATAACAGTGCAAGTCTGGCTGGCTGGCAGGGAGGGCTCGGTGCCCTTCTTGGGAATGAGGGAAGAAACATAAGAACCTAAGAACATAAAAGAAGCCAAAGTTGGATCAGGCCAATGGCCGATCCAGTCCAACACTCTGTCACATGGCGGCCAAAAATACCAGGTGCCATCAGGAGGTCCACCAGTGGGGCCAGGACACTCGAAGCCCTCCCACCGTTGCTCCCCCAGCACCAAGAATACAGAGCATCCCTTGCCCCAGACTGAGAGTTCCTATCTATACCTCATGGATAATAGCCACCGATGGACCTCTACTCTGAGAGTTCCTATCTATACTTCATGGCTAGTAGCTACCGATGGACCTCTACTCTGAGAGTTCCTATCTATACCTCATGGCTTAATAGCCACCAATGGACCTCTGCTCGGAGAATTCCTTTCTATACCTAATGGCTTAATAGCCACCGATGGACCTCTGCTCTGAGAGTTCCTATCTATACCTAATGGCTTAATAGCCACCGATGGACCTCTGCTCGGAGAATTCCTTTCTATACCTAATGGCTTAATAGCCACCGATGGACCTCTACTCTGAGAGTTCCTATCTATACCTCATGGCTTAATAGCCACCGATGGACCTCTGCTCGGAGAATTCCTTTCTATACCTAATGGCTTAATAGCCACCGATGGACCTCTGCTCTGAGAGTTCCTATCTATACCTAATGGCTTAATAGCCACCGATGGACCTCTGCTCGGAGAATTCCTTTCTATACCTAATGGCTTAATAGCCACCGATGGACCTCTGCTCTGAGAGTTCCTATCTATACCTAATGGCTTAATAGCCACCGATGGACCTCTGCTCGGAGAATTCCTTTCTATACCTAATGGCTTAATAGCCACCGATGGACCTCTACTCTGAGAGTTCCTATCTATACCTCATGGCTTAATAGCCACCGATGGACCTCTGCTCGGAGAATTCCTTTCTATACCTAATGGCTTAATAGCCACCGATGGACCTCTGCTCTGAGAGTTCCTATCTATACCTAATGGCTTAATAGCCACCGATGGACCTCTGCTCGGAGAATTCCTTTCTATACCTAATGGCTTAATAGCCACCGATGGACCTCTGCTCTGAGAGTTCCTATCTATACCTAATGGCTTAATAGCCACCGATGGACCTCTGCTCGGAGAATTCCTTTCTATACCTAATGGCTTAATAGCCACCGATGGACCTCTGCTCTGAGAGTTCCTATCTATACCTAATGGCTTAATAGCCACCGATGGACCTCTGCTCGGAGAATTCCTTTCTATACCTAATGGCTTAATAGCCACCGATGGACCTCTGCTCTGAGAGTTCCTATCTATACCTAATGGCTTAATAGCCACCGATGGACCTCTGCTCGGAGAATTCCTTTCTATACCTAATGGCTTAATAGCCACCGATGGACCTCTACTCTGAGAGTTCCTATCTATACCTCATGGCTTAATAGCCACCGATGGACCTCTGCTCGGAGAATTCCTTTCTATACCTAATGGCTTAATAGCCACCGATGGACCTCTGCTCTGAGAGTTCCTATCTATACCTAATGGCTTAATAGCCACCGATGGACCTCTGCTCGGAGAATTCCTTTCTATACCTAATGGCTTAATAGCCACCGATGGACCTCTACTCTGAGAGTTCCTATCTATACCTCATGGCTTAATAGCCACCGATGGACCTCTGCTCGGAGAATTCCTTTCTATACCTAATGGCTTAATAGCCACCGATGGACCTCTGCTCTGAGAGTTCCTATCTATACCTAATGGCTTAATAGCCACCGATGGACCTCTGCTCGGAGAATTCCTTTCTATACCTAATGGCTTAATAGCCACCGATGGACCTCTGCTCTGAGAGTTCCTATCTATACCTAATGGCTTAATAGCCACCGATGGACCTCTGCTCGGAGAATTCCTTTCTATACCTAATGGCTTAATAGCCACCGATGGACCTCTGCTCTGAGAGTTCCTATCTATACCTAATGGCTTAATAGCCACCGATGGACCTCTGCTCGGAGAATTCCTTTCTATACCTAATGGCTTAATAGCCACCGATGGACCTCTGCTCTGAGAGTTCCTATCTATACCTAATGGCTTAATAGCCATCGATGGACCTCTGCTCGGAGAATTCCTTTCTATACCTAATGGCTTAATAGCCACCGATGGACCTCTACTCTGAGAGTTCCTATCTATACCTAATGGCTTAATAGCCACCGATGGACCTCTGCTCGGAGAATTCCTTTCTATACCTAATGGCTTAATAGCCACCGATGGACCTCTGCTCTGAGAGTTCCTATCTATACCTAATGGCTTAATAGCCACCGATGGACCTCTGCTCGGAGAATTCCTTTCTATACCTAATGGCTTAATAGCCACCGATGGACCTCTACTCTGAGAGTTCCTATCTATACCTCATGGCTTAATAGCCACCGATGGACCTCTGCTCGGAGAATTCCTTTCTATACCTAATGGCTTAATAGCCACCGATGGACCTCTGCTCTGAGAGTTCCTATCTATACCTAATGGCTTAATAGCCACCGATGGACCTCTGCTCGGAGAATTCCTTTCTATACCTAATGGCTTAATAGCCACCGATGGACCTCTGCTCTGAGAGTTCCTATCTATACCTAATGGCTTAATAGCCACCGATGGACCTCTGCTCGGAGAATTCCTTTCTATACCTAATGGCTTAATAGCCACCGATGGACCTCTGCTCTGAGAGTTCCTATCTATACCTAATGGCTTAATAGCCACCGATGGACCTCTGCTCGGAGAATTCCTTTCTATACCTAATGGCTTAATAGCCACCGATGGACCTCTGCTCTGAGAGTTCCTATCTATACCTAATGGCTTAATAGCCACCGATGGACCTCTGCTCGGAGAATTCCTTTCTATACCTAATGGCTTAATAGCCACCGATGGACCTCTGCTCTGAGAGTTCCTATCTATACCTAATGGCTTAATAGCCACTGATGGACCTCTGCTCGGAGAATTCCTTTCTATACCTAATGGCTTAATAGCCACCGATGGACCTCTACTCTGAGAGTTCCTATCTATACCTCATGGCTTAATAGCCACCGATGGACCTCTGCTCGGAGAATTCCTTTCTATACCTAATGGCTTAATAGCCACCGATGGACCTCTGCTCTGAGAGTTCCTATCTATACCTCATGGCTTAATAGCCACCGATGGACCTCTGCTCTGAGAGTTCCTATCTATACCTCATGGCTTAATAGCCACCGATGGACCTCTGCTCGGAGAATTCCTTTCTATACCTAATGGCTTAATAGCCACCGATGGACCTCTGCTCTGAGAGTTCCTACCTATACCTCATGGCTAATAGTCACTGATAGACCTCTGCTCCATATGTTTATCCAATTCCCTCTTGAAGCCATCCCTGCTTGTAGCCAGCACCACTTCCTGTGGCCGTGAATTCCATGTGCTAATCAGTCTCGGCTTTGGCGGCTTTGCAGCCACGCTCCCGCAAGAAGGAAGTGGAACACCCTGCAACCTAACCGCTCCCGCTGATTCTGCAACAAGAATATGTTTCGCAAATGGAAGATATTGCAGAAGCCTGTGAGGTGAAACGTGGAAACATAGAGCTGGAGTGGAGCTGGAGGGTCATCTAGTCCAACCCGTCCCACACAATGCTGGAAATTCACAACAGCCCCTTCCCCCACACGCGCTCCCCCACTGACCCCTGCTCCATGCCCAAAGGAAGACAAAAAACCACCAGGATCCCCGGGCTAGTGTGGCCTGGAGGAAAGTTCCTTCCTGACCCCAAAGTGGTGATCGGCATTACCCTCAGCATATAAGAAAGGGCCACAAGAGCCAAGGACTGGCTCATCCCTTCCTGGCCCCCCCAATCTGCCAACATTCATAATGAATCATAGAATCCACATGGCTGTCAGATGGCCCTCTAGCCTCTGTTTGAAAACCTCCAAAGAAGGTGAGCCCGCCACCTCCCAAGGAAGCCTGTTCCACTGAGGAACCGCTCTAACCATCAGGAAGTTCTTCCTCATGTTTAGCCAAAAATTTCTTAAATTTAATTGCAATTCATTGGTTCTGGTCCGACCTTCTGGAATGATGCAGTGGACAAACTGCTCTTTTCCCTGAGCAGTTTCTCTTTCTTTCTTTCTTTCTTTCTTTCTTTCTTTCTTTCTTTCTTTCTTTCTTTCTTTCTTTCTTTCTTTCTTCCTTCCTTCCTTCCTTCCTTCCTTCCTTCCTTCCTTCCTTCCTTCCTTCCTTCCTTCCTTCCTTCCTTCCTTCCTTCCTCTCTCTCTCTCTCTCTCCCTCCCTCCCTCCCTCCCTCCAATTTGTATTTTATATAAGACAAAAAACAGCAACAACAAACAAACATACATACATACAGAGAAGGGGGAGTTCCATTTACAACCTTATTTTGCCCATTAGTTGCTGTAGATTTTCCGGGTTTTCTGGCCGTGGTCTTGGCATTGCAGGACCTGACGTTTTACCAGTAGCTGTGACTGGCATCCTCAGAGGTATAACACAGAAAGACGGAGTACTTTCTCTGTGTCAAGGTGAGCAGAAAAATGGTAGGCAGGTAGTTTATATCTACCCTGGAAGGTGGGGTAGGGCTGAGTCATTATCTTGTAGGAGTTCTCCAGGCTATGAAGATGCTAATGGAGGAGCTTTCCTGAGGAGGTTCTTTTGTATGTGGAATGTCTATTGAAACTCTAATCTTATCTGTAGTGCTGTTGTTAGCTGTAGAGCATTTTGTGTTTTTCAGGACAGGAAACCATGCCCTATATCTTTTTAAACTCTCTTCTTTCCTGTTGAAATTGTGTTTATGTTTATGAATTTCAGTGGCTTCCCTGTGTAATCTGACATGGTAATTGGAAGTGTTGTCCAGTCTTTCAGTGTTTTGGAACCAAATGCTGTGTCCTTTTTGGGTTAGGCTATGTTATTTTGTCTATTAAGTTACCTCATACATTAGCAAGTTATATTTTTTATTTTTTTCCCACCTTGTATTTTAAACTAAATCTTGATTCATAACTTTTAAAAAAAGTTATCGTTCATATTTCCCTGTATTTCAGTTGTACGTCCATGTGATTTATTTATTACACTCTTCCATCTATCTGTAAAACCTTGACCATGTATTCTCAAAGACTCTTTCATTTTGTCCTCTCGAAATTAAGGTTAGTTTGTCCATCTCTGCAGTTTCAAGTATTTTATTAATGATTTCTTCTTTTGAAGGCACTTCACTTTCCCGCCAATATTTGGCATATAATATTCTTGCAGCTGTCACTGCACGTATAATAAGGAGCAGGGTAGAAAGAGCCTAGCAGAAACTCATTAGCATAATAGGCCACACCCAACAGCGGAAACTCATTAGCATATTAGCCATAAGGTATAGATAGGAACTCTCAGTCTGGGGCAGGTGATGCACTCTATTCTTGATGCTGGGGGGGCAGCAGTGGGAGGGCTTCTGGTGTCCTGACCCCACTGCTGGACCTCCTGATGGCACCTGGTATTTTTGACCACTGTATGACAGAGTGTTGGACTAGATGGGCCATTGGCCTGATTCAACATTGGCTTCTCATGTTCTTATGTTCTCTTATATTAGGCCACACCCCTGACAGCACAGGTCCCTCCCAGGATCAGCTTCCCCGGGTGCCCCGCGGCTTGCAAGGTGCCTGGGGAACCCAAGCGGGGAGGAGGCTGTAGGCGTGGTCAACTTAGAAGCCAGCCAGAATTCCATTCCTGTGCGTTCCTGCCCCAAAATAGCCCTGATAAGGAGTCTTGCTTTTTACAATTTTCTCTAATCAGTTGCTTTCTTTCTTATCTCCCTTTTTAGGTCCCCCATTTCAAAGTCGCCCCCGAAGAATTCATCAAGCTTCAGTACCAGCGATTCACCACCCTGAACCTGCACCCCAGCAACACCGACATCAGCGTGGCTGTTGCTGGCATCCTGAACTTCTTTAACTGCACCACTGCCTGCCTCATTTGTGCCAAAGCTGAATGTAAGTGACAGACAAAGCTCAATGCCCACCCTGCGGTATTCCAGAGGAATTGCACCAATCAGTCTAGATGGCGATGGCTGGGGTGTATTTTTATGATGAGGAATATGGTGATGGGAGGAGAGGGCAAAGGCCGACGTGGCTGAATCACACATGGTGGCTTGCCACCAAAGGGGATTCTGATCAGGGTCCGTAGTTGTATCCAGTGTCGTAATTTCTGGGTGCAAAATATTCAGTGGTTTTAGGCTCCCTTTGCACACGATTCCCAGTTCTCTTGTGCAACATGTAGAAGGCTATTATGCCTTCACCAAAGTGGGCATATGCAGGGGGACAAACAGGGCCGGTGTCTATCTGCACTTTCTCGCTTGGCTCTGCGGATGTGCAATAAGGTGCAAATCAGGTGTGTTGGGGCAGATTCCTAAATGTATTGGTCTGGCAAAATGCTTCCCCCCAAAATGGAAGGGTTTGTTAATTAATTAGCAAACTCTTCCATTTTGAGAGGAAGGGCATTAAACCATCTAAACGTTAACCCATGTAAACAATTAAAAATACAGAGGAAGAGGAGGAGATTGGATTTATACATTGCCCTTCACTCTGAGTCTCAGAGAGGCTAACAAACTCCTTTCCCGCCCCTCCCCACAACAGACACCCTGTGAGGTAGGTGGAGCTGAGAGAGCTCTGAGAGAACTATCCTTGAGAGAACAGCTCTGAGAGAACTATGGCTTGCCCATGGTCATCCAGCAGCTGCAAATGGAGGAGTGGAGAATCAAACCCGGTTCTCCCAGATTAGAGTCCAGGCACTTAATCACTACACTGCGCAAGCCCGATCTTATCAGATCTCAGAAGCTAAGCAGGGCTGACCCTGGCAAGTACTTGGGAGGGCGACTTCCAAGGAATACCAGGGCTGGGACGCAGAGCCAGGTTGTATCAAGCCACCTCTCTTAAACGTCCTAGCTCCACTAGGGATCGCCAGAAGTCACCATGACGACCAGGCTCTCAAGCACATACACACACAAAACACGCACACACAAAAATAATGCAGTTAAAATTATAAAGTTCAATTGAAAACACAGTTGGATTGCACAGACTGGCCTTATATTTCATTTACCCCATCCATCCCCCCTGGAGTTGAATTCTTGTTTCTGTCTTTGTTTCGATCCTTACAACAGCCCTGTGAGGTAGAGCAGGGTGAGAGGGAGTGGTCCACGGTCATCCTGCATGCCCAGAACTGGGATTTAAACCGGTCTCTGCATTTCTAGTCTCAACACTCTAATCGTGTGATACTGCACCAGCCATAAGGGCAAAATATACTTTATGGACCATGTATGATGGTGGCCATTCATGCTGGGTATGGCAGGTACATGATCCTGTAAGTCACTCCTTATGTATAATTTGGTGGAAGAATGGCCCCGAAGAATGTTTGAAGTGTGTCATTCTAGTTGTTTCCGAATTTCATTTCCGCTGAATTCTTCCCTGGACTTTGGGTAGGGCTGTCAGGTCCTTTTGGAGATGGGGGGAGAGCTTACCAGGAGTTTATCCCACATTTCAGCAACGTGCCCGTGTGGCTTCAGCATGACCCAGAAGTGACGTAGGCACATCGGAGGCATCGGGGCAATGCTCTGGTTTTGGGGCAAAAACTCTAAGATAGAATTAGCTTCGACTGTACAGTTTTTGCCCAAAAACCAGAGCATCACCTTGACATGCCTAGCATGCCTACGTCACTTTCAAGTCACGTAGGCAAATCACTGAAATGCCCGGTGTCCCTCCCTTTTGGGAGCTGTGGTGACTCAGAGGTTAAAACGCTGAGCTGCAGACTGGAAGGTCGTTAGTTCAGCAGTTCAAGACCCTAGTGCCGAGGGACCGAGTGAGCTCCCATCTCTGGCCCCAGCTCCTGCCAACCTAGCAGTTCGAAAGCAAGAAATTGCAAGTAGATAAATAGGCACCACTTCGGTGGGAAGGTAACAGCGTTCCGTGCACCTTGGCATCTAGTCATGCCGGCCACATGACTGCGGAAATGTCTTCAGACAGCGCCGACTCTTCGGCTTGGAAATGGAAATGAGCACCACCCCTAGAGTTGGATTTGACTGGCTTTCGAGCAAGGGGAAACCTTTACCTTTTAAAGTCCCCTGCACCGGCCAGCTGATCGGTGGTAGAAAGGTGGGTCTGGCATCCCTAATTTGAGGAGTTCCAAATTACCTGTTCTTGTCTTTGAAGTAGCCATCACATTCAGGAGTCCTTCTTTGTTCCATATCTTTTTTTTTTCTTCCCATTGCTAAATTTTGAGCAGAGCGTTGTTATGGGGAAATCAGTTTTCACTCGAATCTGTGCCGAGCCTTGTCTGTGGGTGATGTATGTAATCTTCATTTTAATATTCCTCATTTCTCAGCGCATCGCTCAATACTGATAAAATGCAGTTTAGGAATTCTCTTAAATTGAAAAGATGCTAAAAGCGAAAAAAAGGTCAAAAACTGTGCAAAATGCAGGGGGAGGATAATTGCTACTTAATATGGAGGCGAAGAGGCTATGGCTTGGGGAAGAGGCTTTGCTTTGCATGCAGAAGTTCCCAGCATCAGTCCCCAGCATCTCCGGCTGAAAGGCTTGGTGGTAGGTGATGTGGAAGACCCCTGGTTAGACCTCACCTACAGCACTGTGTTCAGTTTGGGGCACCACAATTTGAGAGGGATATAGACAAGCTGGAACGTGTCCAGAGGAGGGCAACGAAGATGGTGAGGGGTCTGGAGACCAAGTCCTGTGAGGAAAGGTTGAAGGAGCTGGGTATGTTTAGCCTGGAGAGGAGACGATTGAGAGGTGATATGATAACCATCTTCAAATACTTGAAGGGCTGTAATCTGGAGGATGGTGCAGAGTTGTTTTCTCTTGCCCCAGAAGGTTGGACCAGAAGCAATGGGTTGAAATTAAATCAGAAGAGTTATCGGCTAAACATTAGGAAGAACTTCCTGACAGGCTGCGATCATACACACAATTAGACCCGACATAAAGGGAGCGATCAGACAGCTACATCTGGGAAGCGCCCCACAGCTGTTGGCAACCCGTTCTGCTCCGCCACAGAAGCGGAGTTAAAAGAGACCAGGGAAAATTCAGTAGTTAACGGGTTGTGATGGGCCACGGACAGACTTTCCCCTGTATGATTGCTCCAGCGCGCTCTCAGGGCTATTTTTGGGCAGGAACACACAGGAACAGTGTTCCAGCTGGCTCCCGAGTTGGCCACACCCAGCAGGAACTCATTAGCATAATAGGCCACACCCAGCAGCAGAAACTTATTAGGATTGGCTACATTAGAGGTGTGTTCCCTAACATGCAAAGGAGTTCCTGCTACAAAAATAGCCCTGGGTTTTGACAACAAACAAGGTAAACAGAATAAGAAGCAAAAGGTGGGTGTGGCTGGATGACCACACTTCTGGTGACATGGGGGTGTGGCCTAATATGATAATGAGCTGTGCTGTTAGGGGTGTGGCCTAATATGCTAATGGGTTTTGCTGTTGGGTGAGGCCTATTATGCTAATGAGTCCCTGCTGGGCTTTTTCTACCAAAAAAGCTGATCAGCCCATCCCGACTCCATACAATTGATTTTTCCTCCCCTTCTCAGTATGCACATCATCGCAAACTCCATAGGGAGCCCTCAGTGTGGAGGTGTGATTCATCAATTCCTCATCTAAGCACATGGGAAACAAATGGCGCAAAAAAAAGAAGACTCATCTGCAGTTGCATCTGATCACACACTGACAGGTTGTGCCTGCAGCTTCATAGGGAGGTGTGATCTCGCAACTGTGAGTCAAATTCCTCCAGAGGAAATAGCCTCGCTTCCCACCCCCCTGCCCGCTTTATCTGGCACGTGTGACCACAACCTTAGAGCGGTTCCTCAGTGGAACAGGCTTCCTCGGGAGGTGGCGGGCTCTCCTTCTTTGGAGGTTTTCAAACAGAGGAAAGATGGCCATCTGACAGCAGTGCTGATTATTTGAACTTAGGCAGATCGTGAGAGGGAGGGCAGGAAGGGTTGCCTCGGTGCTTAGTTCTTGTGGCCCTTTCTTACAGGCCCAGGGAATTGCCGATTGCCACTTTGGGGTCAGAAAGCAATTGTTCTCCAGGCCAGTTTGGAGGTTTTTTGTCATCCTCTGGGCATGGAACCAGGGTCACTGGGTGTGTGTGGGGGGAGGTATTTGTGAATTTCTTGCATTGTGCAAGGGTTTAGACTAGATGACCCTGGGTTGGGCTAGATAAATATAATTTTTTTAAAAGTGGCAGAAAGCCCTGATTGGCAGAGTGGGGAGGGAATGGTGGGGACACGGGGATTCCAAGGGAAAATGGCCCTTTCATGGGCATGGAAGTTTTTTGTTTTTGATCTGCATTTGGCTTCCACACAGTGACTAAATCCACTTTGAGTACAATCTTGCCAGAAAGGTGGTACCGAAGCAGGTTTGAGAAAGATTGCACCGAAGTGGAGGGAAGCGTGAACGTTGGACAGAATCACTATTAGATGCAGGCACTTGGGGGGTGGGGGGTGGGATGAGGGTCACCAGCCTCCAGGTGAGCAAAAATAACAAAGGACAAACGGAGTGAGAGAGCTGCTGTAACCAAATATGTTAAACTCCGAAAATGGGCTGCATCTCAGAGACTCCTAAACTGCTGAGCAGTTGGGTTAGAACGGATAAAAGGAAGTCCTTCTTCACCCAAAGAGTGATTAACACACGGAATTCACTGCCACAGGAGGTGGTGGCGGCTACAAGCATGGATAGTTTCAAGAGGGAATTAGATAAGCATACGGAGCAGGGGTCCATCAGTGGCTATTAGCCACAAGGGATAGATAGGAACTCTCAGGCTGGGGCAAGGGATGCTCTGTATTCTTGGTGCTGGGGGGGAGGTCAACAGTGGGAGGGCGTCTAGTGTCCTGGCCCCACTAATGGACTTCCTGATGGCCCCTGGTGTTTTTGGCCACTGTGTGTCATAGAGTGTTGGACTGGATGGGCCACTGGCCTGATCCAACATTGGCTTCTCTTATGTTTCCACCTGTAAGAATTCACAACTATTACTCTATTGAAAACAGTACAACTGGACTCTTGTAATTTTTGTGGGTTCATTGGTACTGACGTTGTATTTGACTACAGTGTTGTCCTGTTTTTAATTGAGTAACGTTTGGGAATTCTTACTGGTGGAACTTTGATATGATTTGGGAGTCTCTGAGATGCAGCCCCATTTTCATATTTGGTTACAGCAGCCTCCTCCAGGTGAGGCCTGGGGAATCCCCCAGAATTACAACTCATCTCCAGATGACAGAGGTTGGTTCTCCTTGGGGAAATAACTGCTTTGGAGGGTGCTGTATGGCATTACACCCCACTGATGTCCCGCCTAGGGATGCCAGCCTCCGGGTGGGACCTGGAGATCCCCTGGAATTACAGCTCGTCTGCAGATTATAGAAATCAGTTCCCCTGGAGAAAATGGATGCTTCAGAGGATCGACTCTGTGGCATTTCTGTCCTCCTCTGATATCACCCAAAATCTCCAGGAGTTTTCCAGCCTGGAGCTGGCAACCCTACCCCCACCCCCTGCTGGTGGCCACGGGGGGACCCGGCAACTCTAGGGGGAACTGCCCCAATACGGAAGGCAAGGCAGAACAAAATATCCAGGTGGACAAACCCAGAGATTTTCCTGGTACACCTTTTGGAGGTTTGGGGGAGAGGACGTTCTGGCTCAGAGCATTGCCAGCTCTATCTTTGGACTGACATTTGCAGCAGCGACTTATGCCTGCATGCATGCGCAAACCCACAGGTAACACACCCAGGAAGAGTGCCTCGCACCTGCCGGCTGACAGGCCAGCCGACGCCTACCGCTTCATTCCGCCCCCGGTTTAATTTGATCCTTCATTTATCTGGATCGGGGGGAGGGGAATCTCAGGAACCGAATCGCCGTTAAAATAACACGGCACCCAGCCGTTAATTGAGTCGGGTTTGATTGCTTTAATCAGGTAAGACTGGATGAGCCGACGGCAGGCTGGGAGGAGGGGGAGGCGGGGAACTACCGCTCAAAGAATAAATTATGGTGTTCCTCGACAAGCCTTGATTAGGGGCCGCGTCGTGGGACGGCCCGTCTCCTGCAAGGTACCAACTTCCTCCGGCTGTGAATAATCTTCTCTTTTTGTCCCCGGCCCGCTTCTCCGCAGCGGCGTGATTGCCGATTCATTGTTGAATAAAGACATTTTCAGTTGTGCAGCCAGCTCTGAGTTTGGGTAGAGAAGGAGGGAACTGCCTTTCTTCTCACCTGTAATGGAGAAAAGATGGAGCTGGTGATTTATCAATGCTTGTCAGCCTGGCAGAGACCTGATTCCTGCGAAAACAGGGACAGGGAAGGCACGCAGGGTGGGGGGAGTAGAGGCTGCTTGATACTGCAGCCCTGGGGCTTGAGTTGCCAGCTACGGATTGGGAAATTCCAAGAGATTTGGAGAGATGGAGGCTGGGGAGGGTGGGGTTTGGGGAGCGGCGGGAGCTCAGCAGGGTACAGTCGCTCCGTAGCAGCCATTTTCTCCAGGGGTAGAAAACATCGTCAAAGATTGCCAACACAAAATGTTAATTATAAAGTTGATGGCATCACAACAACAATATTAATGCATACTGTAACGATAATAAGGCGTAAGATACAATATTTCCTCCTTTGAAGATAAGACACAAAGTCCACGTGGTCAGTGTAACTTGATAGGAGGCGTCCACATAGTCACAACGTTTTCCAAACAGCCTTTGCAAAGACTCCCGGTCTAGATACCTGGAGGATGCGAACCTATGAAATCTTACACTATGAACCTTGTGGTCTGTTGAAATTGCTGAAATCAGGTTCCACTTACACAGCCGGCAAACTGAAGAAGTCGAAGGAAACGCATCTTCCAAGTAATTGTTTAAGATATCGTCTTGGCAATCTTTGATGGTGTTTTCTACTAGTGGGATTTGTACAGTTGGGACTCCTGTGACACTAGTCTTTTCCCCTTGTGGTTTGGATTTTCTCCAGGGGAACTGATCTCTTTGAATTCATTTAAATTTAATTAAGATTTAATTTAATCTGCACCCCTGGGACCCCTTGAAAAAGTTCCTGGCTACGGGGCTGCTCACGGGGTTGTTGTGAGCATTAAAACAGGGAAAGGGGAAACTGTATATGCTGTCCTTGGCCATAGGGAATGATCAATACAGGACAGGTAGATTCTTAGAAGACAGCAGACAGAGGTACATAGTGAGAGAGCGGAACTTAGTTGCTTGAGTCTTGAATTAAGGGGGGGAATGAGGAAGTTTCTAGGTCTTCTGGTGGAGAAGAGATGCTCGCATGCGTGTGGACAAAGTCTGCTCAAATCTTAGAAGCCAGAGGGTAAACGGGATGAGCATTTGCATTGGCTGTTGGCAGAGTTCCAGCAGTCTTCGGGGCTTGCAATCACAAGAAGTTGTGCCAAATGGCTGACGCAAATCTGAGGAATTTGTTCAGATCTCAGAATCTGTTTCTTCTTGGTGCAGAATTAGGCTTGTCTGGGCATGGGATTTATGGGGATTGGGGATGTAGCACTCAGTAAACGGGGCCCCGCAGTCCTCTCATGCTCTGCTCCTTCCTGTTGGTTTCCCAACCGGGATTCCTTCCTGTTGGTTTCCCAACCGTCTACGCCGGCACAAGGCAAAGGCACGGTTACTCATGCAGCCCACGTCTGATCCTGCCTCTCCTTCCTCGGTGGTCCTCTCCGAGACGCTTCAAAGTTGCAGGGAGGCGTCTGCAAGCCCTGGCTCATGTTCTGCGTGTAAAACAGTCCCTTGAAAGCGCCTCCGTCTGCCAGCATCGGGCACTTCACAGCCTCGTGTCATCAGAACAGAAGGGAATCTCTTCCGATAGGAGACCTTTTCCTTCTTGTGTGGGTGAGGGGGTCTCGGCTCGGGGTGGCCGCGTTTTGGCAGCGTTCGCTCTTCTGCTCGAGCGGCGAAGGGAAAATCCCAAGCAACTCTGAACGTCTCGCCGTCCTTCCTCATGCCTAGCTGGGTTTACTGGTGGATCAGCCAGTCCCAGATTGTACCCAGCAGAGTTAGCAAACAGTCATCTTTGAAGGGGGGAAGTTGCAAGCAGCGCTTCTGACCAGTCTTCCCTCTAAGCTGGGTTAGTGTGAGCTAGCTCACTGTTTTTTTAGCCTCCAGCTCACACATTTTTGTCTTAGCTCAGGCAGGATGGCTCCAGAGCAAACTGATTTATGCAGCAGCCAAATGGCTCGCTCGGCACTTTAATGCCAGTAGCTCACAGTGTATGAGTTTTACTCACAAGACTCCACAGCTTAGAGGGAGGATTGCTTCTGGCCTGTGCAAAATCCAGAACAAGGAACAAATTCTTTGTGATACCTGTTTAATTAGGGGTGACCCGAATGCCTCTGTGTAATCCAGAGGTCCTCAACCTTTTTGAAGGCCGCAGACACTTCTGGAATTCTGACACAGCGTGGTGGGCACAGGCACAAAATATTTGACATAAAATGGCTGCCATAGGGGGTGGAGCTAGCTCCGAAATGGTGGCCCCAGTTTACCTTCAGTCACACAGTGACATTTGTGCTTTGGGGGCAGCTGGTGCAAAAGTAGCATTTTTCAAAAAAAAAAATCTGCAGAGCCAATCAAATCTCCAGTGGCCAATCAGAAGCCTTGCTGGGCAAAAGCCCCGCCCGGCCCTACTTTCTAAAGAGCAGGTCAAGAAAGGGGTACTTTTCTCCCTTTCTCACAAGACAGGAGCTTGTGGGCTTGCTGAGCCCACGAAATTGCGGAGCAGTCGGGTTAGAATGGATAAAAGGAAGTCCTTCTCCACCCAAAGAGTGATTAACACATGGAATTCACTGCCACAGGAGGTGGTGGAAGCTACAAGCATGGACAGCTTCAAGAGGGAATTAGATAAACATATGGAGCACAGGCCCATCGGTGGCTATTAGCCACAGGGTATAGATGGGAACACTCAGTCTGGGGCAGGTGATGCACTCTATTCTTGGTGCTGGAGGGGGCAGCAGTGAGAGGGCTTCTAGTGTCCTGGCCCCACTGCTGGACCTCCTGATGGCACCTGGTATATTTTGGCCGCTGTGTGACAGAGTGTTGGACTGGATGGGCCATTGGCCTGACCCAACATTGGCTTCTCTTATGTTCTTATGTTCTTACTTGGCAGGTGCCAGAAAAGGTTTTGGTGGGGGCCATGGTGCCCCGGGCACCACGCTGGGGACCCCGGCGTGATCCTTTCAAGTTCATCACAGCTCTTCATCTGTTCAGATGTTACCAAAATATCTTTCAAGGAGGCAGAGGTGCAGCCACCCAGACTCTCATGGGATCTTCCCCTCCCCAACTGATCAAGGAACTAGTGTCAAACATATTGTGAATCAGAGAATCACAGGGTTGGAAGGGGCCATACAGTCCATCTAGTCCAACCCCCTGCTCAACGGAGGATCAGCCTAGAGCATCCCTGACAAGCATTTGTCCAGATGCTGCTTGAAGACCATCCATGAGGGGGGAGCTCACCATCTCCCTAGGCAGCTGATTCCACCGATGCACAACTCTGTCGAAAAGTTTTTCCCAGGGCTTTTTTTGTAGAAAAAGCCCAGCAGGAACTAATTAGCATAATAGGCCACACTCGTGACAACACAACTCATTAACATATTAGGCCACACCCCCGTGCTACCAGAAGTGTGGTCATCCAGCCACACCCACCTTTTGCTTCTTACTCTGTTTACCTTGTTTGTTGTCAAAACCCAGGGCTTTTTTTTGGAGCCGGAACTCCTTTGCATGTTAGGCCACATACCCCTAATGTCGCCAATCCTAATGAGTTTCTGCTGTTGGGTGTGGCCTATTATGCTAATGAGTTCCTACTGGGCGTGGCCAACTCGGGAGGCAGCCGGAACTCCGTTCCTGTGCGTTCCTGCCCAAAAATAGCCCTGGTTTTTCCTAATATCCAGCCGGTACCTTCCCGCCCTTAATTTAAACCCATGATGGTGAGCCCTCTCCTCTGCTGCCAACAGGAACAGCTCCCTGCCCTCCTCTAAGTGACAGCCCTTCAAATAGTTCAAGAGAGCGGTCATGCCCCCCCTCAGCCTCCTCTTCTCCAAGTCCCTCAGCCTTTTCTTGTAGGGCTCGGTCTCCAAGATACAGAGAGACAAGGCTGCCTTTTACTGAGTTACGCCTGGCACCCGTATTGCGCTGGCTCTGTAGGCAGAAGGAGGTCTTCCAAAATATCGCCTGTCATGGATCTTTTTTACTGGAAATGCAAAGACTGAACCTGCACCTCCATGCAGCGATGCTTCGGGATTCCATTTCTCAGCACTTGCTGAGCCAAGCATGCCAACCTCCAGATGGGGCCTGGAGATCTCCCAGAATTATATCTCCAGTTTCCAGGGATCAGTTTCCCCTGGAGAAAATGACTGCTTTGGAGCATGGGCTCTTGGGCATTGTACCCTGCTGAGGTCCTGACCCTCCCCAAACCCCGTCTTTCCCCAGGCTCCATCCCCAAATCTCCAGTAACTTCCCCATCCTGAGTTGAAAACTCTGGTGAGAACCTATTAGTATAGAAGCCAGGATGAGCTGGCGGGTCTTACGCACATGGGGGGGCTCCTTCGAACACCACGCCCCAGTTCTCCAACAGATTCTCCTCTGCCTCCTAGCCCCCCTCAAGCTCTTCATCATCCAAGTGGCACACGTAGATGATCGGGAGAGAAGCAGGTGACCGTTCAAGTAGAGAAGGAGACGCGTCGAAGGCCCAGCTCTTCAAATTGCTTTCCCATTTAGCTTCCGAGCAGGCTAGGTGATTCTTCTCAAACGGCCTCGTTAATGCGGGGCTGTAAAATTAAGGGACGGGATCTAATTTTATTTGCGGGGTGTGTGGGGGGGTGGAGGCGCCGGAATTAGACATAAAACTAGAAATCGCCACGGGGAATGGCAGCCTCTTGGGAGGCTAGATAGCTCTCGCTTGGTGTAAATCTTGGCGTCTTTGTCCATTTATTACCGCCGGCCAGCAGAAAACGGCATGGCCCAGTGGTCGCTAATTGTTGTGGGGAAGGATCTTGCTTCTAAGGAGCTGCCGACGGAAGGATAAGGTGGTCTCCGGCTGCAGGAATATGACCGGGTAAAAGGATTGGAAGCAACCCCCTTTCCAAGAACTAGGGTTGCCAACTAGGGTGGAGAAGTTCCTGGAGATTTGGAGGGGTTAGCCTGGGAAGGCCAGGGCTTGGGGAAGGGCCTCAACCAGGTATAATGTCATAGAGTAATTAGCACACAGGATTCAGTGCCACAGGAACTGGTGGCAGCCCCCCTTTGCCTTCCCCAGCCTTCTATACAGCAGTACTTTCTCGGGAAGCCAAATCAGATCAGAGAATCTGATTCGGCTTCTAGGAAACCCAAATAATGCCATATAGGCATTATATGGGGGGTTTTTTTCAGCTTGGCTGAGCTGAATGCACACCTCTACTCAGGAGCAGTTCTCAGTCAGAGCTCTCTCAGCCCCAGGAGATTGTCAGTCGCTCTGAGATGCCGGGTGAATGGCGGGGTATAAATCCAATCTCCCCCTCCCTCTCTTCTTCTTCTTCTTCTTCTTCTTCTTCTTCTTCTTCTTCTTCTTCTTCTTCTTCTTCTTCTTCTTCTTCTTCTTCTTCTTCTCCTCTTCTCCTCCTCCTCCTCCTCCTCCTCCTCTTCTCCTCCTCCTCCTCTTCTCCTCCTCCTCCTCTTCTCCTCCTCCTCTTCTCCTCCTCCTCCTCCTCTTCTCCTCCTCCTCTTCTCCTCCTCCTCCTCCTCTTCTTTTCCTCCTCCTCCTCCTCCTCCTCCTCTCTCCTCCTCTTCTCCTCCTCCTCTTCTCCTCCTCCTCTCCTCCTCCTCTTCTTCTCCTCTTCTCCTCCTTCTCCTCCTCCTCTGCCTCTTCTTCACCTTCTCCTCCTCCTCCAGCTAAAGCAGAATAAAATTGGTGTGGTTTTGTTATAGGTCTCTTAGCTTACAACTTGGAATCACGGGATGAAATGTGTCTCTAGAGGAGCCAGACAGAGCCTTTGATGTGGGGTAGTGGTTACAGTGTCAGATGAGAAGCCAGAAGACCCAGGTTCGAATCCACACTCTGCCATGGAAACTCACCGGGTGTCCTTGGACCAGTCACACACTCTCAACCGAGGCTACTCCACAGGGTTGTCGTCGGGGGGGGAAATGGAGGAGAGGACAATGCCGTAAACTGCTTTGGGTCCCCACTGGGGAGAAAGGGAAGGTGTAAATGAAGCTGATACAGAAATAAATAGCGGTTGGTGTTGGACTAGAACCTTGGAGACCTGAGTTCATACCCCCATTCTGCCACGATGATCTCTGGGTGACCTTGGGCCAGTCACTTTCTGTCAGCCTTGGGGTTGTTAGAAGAATATTGTGGGCATGGGAGAAAAAATGCTCCCTCTAAACTGTGGAGTCCTGTGAGCAAAAATTCTACTTTGTGAGCCACTGGCATTAAAGTTGTGAGCGAGCGATTTGGCTCCTGCATCAATTAGTTTGCTCTGGAGCCCATCCTTCCCAAGTGAAGACAAGAATGTGTGAGCCGGAGGCTAAAAAACTGTGAGCTGGCTCACTCTAACTCAGCTTAGAAGGAACACTGCATCCTGCCCTTGGTATCCAAGGATATACTGCCTCTGAACACAGAGGTTCCTTTCTGCTAACATAGCCAATGTCTGTTGATAGTCCCTGCATTCCCATGACTTTGCCTAATCCTTTTTAAAGCCCGGGAAGAACCAGTTTTAAGAGCCGACATGACAGCTCCAACAGTAGAAGCTGACCTCTTCCATTTTATTCTGTGATGCTTCTTAATGAAAAGGAGAAAAAAATCACTGCACAGCAGCTGCAGAATTTTAATTTATGGCAGAAATCTTTAAATCGATTGGTCGTTAATCACAAATCCATTTATCAATGAATAAAAATGGTGGATTTTAGATCAGATTTCACCCAATTCGAGTTGTGTGCTATGGGAGAGGCGGTTCCGCCGGAGCATTTGTCTAAGCAGGGGATAATCTGCCGAGCTATCCGCTGGAGAAAAACGGCTGCCGTCATTAAACATGCTCAAACCATCACCTGTAGCGAGTTATTGTAATTGTGACTTTAATCAGTTAAAAAGCGAGACAGTTAATCAACACAAAAAAGGGATTGCTTTCAGAGGCCATCGATCCACGGAGAAAAGTCTCGCAGGTGCCCAGTTTTGATTATCAGAATTTTAAAGTCTTCTTGCATAGATTTCGAGAGTTGTTGGGACGTAGACGTTTTAGCGGTGGTGTTGCATTGCGCACGGTTATCGAGCCGAGTCTGTCAGCAGATAAAGGGCTTAACACACGATCTGATCAGATTTCGGAAGCTAAGCAGGGTCGGTTCTAGGTAGTCTTCCAGTGCTCCCTCTAAGCTATGGAGTCTTGTGAGCAAAAATTCTACTTTGTGAGTGACTGGCGTTAAAGCTGTGAGCGAGCAATTCGGTTGCTGCATAAATCAGTTTGCTCTGGAGCCGTCCCTCCTGAGCGAAGACAAAAATGTCTGAGCCAGAGGCTAAAGAACTGTGAGCTGGCTCACACTCACTCAGCTTAGAGGCAACACTTGAGACCACCAAGGAAGACCAGGGCCACTCCTCAGAGGCAGGCAATAACCCTCGGAACACCTCCTGCCTCAACCTGGATAGCTGAGGCTAGCCCGATTTTGTCAGATATCAGAAGCTAAGCAGGGTCGTCGTCTTAAGATGGTGGCCTGATCCCAAATGTCCAAACAAGGTTACGTCCCGCTTTCTCTCTTTCTCTCTTAGAAGGGCTCTGCATACAGACATTCACACTGAAGTACATTGCCGTGTTGCTATATTTTCCCCCCAGTGTTGGATACCAAGGCTGTAGGAAGGAGAAACTCGGACAAAGTCAGCACGCTCAAAGGGGGTTTCGTTTTGATGTGTTTCCTCTTCCCCCCAGGCCTTCTGAACTTGGAGAGGTTGCTCCGCCAGTTCCTTATCTCCAAGGAAACGCTCTCGGTCCGGATGCTGGACGACAGCTGGGATCCGACGCCGCTGCTGAAGGAGATCAGGGATGACAAGACGGCCACCATTATCGTGCACGCCAACGCTTCCATGTCCCACATCATCCTTCAGAAAGTAAGTGGCAGGCGATCTGCTTCTGCTTGACTTTGCCAGGCTCGGAGCAGGGCCCGTACTTTACGGTGTCGGCCTCGGGGTCACCCAGTGATGCTGTGGGCAGTAACTTTATATATACGTGCCATCAAGTTGCACCCGACTTATGGCAAACTTGTAAGATGCTGCAGTTATCCAGGAGGATGCTGATGGTCTCTTTAATAAACATTTAGGACCTTTGTCGGGATAAAAGAGTGAAGGAACACGAGGCCTACCAGAGTCCTTCACAGCAGTTCTTCTGGCTCAGGGGTGTCGAACTCATTTGTTTTGAGGGCCGGATCTGACATAAACGAGACCTTGTTGGGCCGGGCCATGCGTGTCACAAAATGGAATGCCAGGTAGCGGAGTTATAAACTTTTTATAAAGGACACAAACACAAAGGGTGTGGTTTTTTTACTTACAATAAAAACATGCTTAAAACATTAGCACTCTTGCCATATTTTGTTTGTTTAACAGAGGCCCCGGACATACAAGCCAGAAAACGCAGGGGGAGGCGTGGCAATTCACCCCGGAGCAAAATAAGGCACGGTAGCCCGATTATACGGGCCACCGGGTTGCCACGCTCCAGCTCCAAGTGCTGATCACACCGCGCTGCTGCAGCACGGCAAAAAAGCGGCACAGCAGACCACACAAGCTGCGCTGTTGCGAAGTGCGCATGTGCCATTGGGGGGGGGTGGCCCCTGCCGGTGTCTTGCATATGTGCATGCCTCATTCAGCATTGGTGCGCATCCCATGGAAACTTACAACATCCGGAAACCTCAGGACATGGGCTGGCGTCGGAAGCCGCGGGATACTGGCGCGCCCGCGATCAGACGCTGGCCTTTGCCCCGGGGTTTCCGGAAACTAGTACTTCGAACCTAGTAGTTTTTTACTCCGCGTTTTCGGAGGGAAGCTGCAGGCTGGCCACGGGAGTGCTACGCCTCCCAGATGTGCTCGTATGATCGCGCACAGAAAGTCCACGGGGCTCCCATGCCTTCAGCGGGGCAAATGCTCCATGTGAATGGGGCCAGTGTCTGGTAACTGACACCTCTTGCTCTGAATTATTACATCAAAATGTCTGTGCTGTTGCAATCTTGAGTATGATGTTCAATGTATCTGTAAGCTGCAAACCTATGATGACGCAGCAGCAGCAGCAGAACTGGAAGAAGCAGAAGACAGCTAGTTCCATTGTGGGCCTGATAGAAGCCCTCCAGGGGCCTGATCCAGCCCCCAGGGCACATGTTTGACACCCCTGTTCTAGCTAGTTCATCTCCAAACATGAGTAAAACCTGGACTGGAACAGCCCCAGAGCCTAGAATCCTGGAACTAACATAAAACCTGCGATGGATTATTGAATATTACACCAACCCAAGCCAAAGGGTCTTCAAGGCAAGTGAGAAGCGGAGGCGTGGTTGGCCATTGCCTTCTCCTTCAGGGCCTTTCTTGATGGTCTCCTGCCAGAGTGCTGACTCTGCTTAGTTTCTGAGATCCGACGGGATCGGGCCATATGCTCATATAGGTTTTAATTGTATTTTTACGAAATGCCGTGTAAGCTGCCCCGAGCCTGCCTTCGCGGGGAGGGCGGGGTATAAATTGAATTGATAAAATAAAAAATAAATAAATGCCATGCCACCTTCCTTCCGGCGGTAGTTTTGGGGCTGGCGAAAAGACAAAAGTATTCTCCTGCAAATTAAATCATGGGATTCACTTCCATGAATTGGGGTGATAGCCAATGGCTTTAGAAAAACAGATTAGAAAAAAAGGTGGAATCCGCTGCCTAGGGTGGTGGTGAGCCTCCCCTTCACTGACAGCTTTCAAGAAGAGGCTGGATGAATATTGATCAGAGATGCTTCAAGCTGGTCCTGCATTGGGCAGGGGGTTGGACTAGATGGTCTGTGTGGCCCCTTCCAGCTCTATGATTCTATGAATAGACAAATCCATGGAGGATGCGTTCATGACCTTTAATACCATTAGTAGTCCATGTGTGGCTACATCTACCAGGGTTGCCAGCTCTGGGTTGGGAATGTCTGGAGATTTGGGGGGGTAGAGTGGGAGGAGGGGGAGGTTTGGGGAGAGAGGGACCATAGCAGGGCATAATGCCATACAGTCCACCCTGTGCTCTTTTTGTAGCAGGAACTCCTTTGCATATTAGGCGACACACCCCCTAATGTAGCCAATCCTCCAAGAGCTTACAGTAGCCCCTGTAAGAAGAGCTCTGTAAGCTCTTGGAGGATTGGCTACATTGGGGGGTGTCGTCTAATATGCAAAGGAGTTCCTGCGACATAAAGAGCCCTGCAGTCCTCCCTCCGAAGCAGCCATTTTCTCCAGGGGAACTGATCTTGAGTCATCTGGAGATCAACTGTAGTAACAGGAGAACTCCAGACACCGCCTGGAGGTTGGTAACCCCAACTAACAAAAATACCACTTGCCTTCTACGTATGTGGCTGGTCATTCTGTTTTATTTGGTGTACTGGTTAAGTGCACGGACTCTAATCTGGGAGAACCGGGTTTGATTCCCCACTCCTCCACTTGCACCTGGCTGGATGACCTTGGGCAAGCCGTAGTTCTGATAAGAGCTGTTCTTGAAAAAGAGCAGTTTCTGTCAGAGCTCTCTCAGCCCCACCTACCTCACAGGGTGTCTGTTGTGGGGAGGGGAAGGGAAAGGAGTTTGTAAGCCACTCTGAGACATCTTTGGGTAGTGAAGGGCGGGGTATAAATCCAATCCAATCTCTTATTATTATTATTATTATTATTTTCACCAGGTGTTTAATTGATTTCTTTAAATGTTTTGCCCCCCCCCCCTTTCCCCAACATTTATATAGAAGTCTGAACTGTGGGCCCCTTTTGGCTTTCGCTTCTTGGCAGCGTTCCCGGCCAGTCCGTTAGAACAGGAAACAATATTAACAATTTATGAACTACGGTTTGGATCTGCGGCCTCGTCACCTCGCCGGGAGCACGGACGAGTCATCCAGTGAGCGCAGCACTGTGATGCAGCGAGATTCTGTCTGCCGCCCGGGTCGCTGAAGGGAACAGGGAAGAGGTTGCAGTAATGGGCCGGCATACAAAAAGCCCACTATGCTGCAGAACAACTTGCCTGGCGACCTTGGTGCTCAAACTGCAAGCCTCGCAGTCTGTGGTTAGGAGACAGTGTAGCATCCAAGCCACATATTGGGAGTCTTCAGAGCACTGTGTGCATAAAGGAAATAGTGGTGTACCGCACCAGCCACCGTGATTGGCAAACAATACGGAACTTCTGGATTGGCCAGGCCTGGTAGAAGGTAAAGGTAAAGGTTCCCTTGCTCGAAATCTGGTCGAATCCTACTCTAGGGTTGCGGTGCTCATCTCCGTTTCCAAGCCGAAGAGCCAGCGCTGTCCGAAGACATTTCCGTGGCCAGCCTGACTAAACACCGAGGTGCATGGAACGCTGTTCCCTTCCCACCGAAGTGGTACCTATTTATCTACTTGCGATTTCTTGCTTTCGAACTGCTAGGTTGGCAGGAGCTGGAACTAGAGACGGGAGCTCACTCCGGCACCCCGGGTCTCGAACTGCTGAACTACTGACCTTCCGCAGCCTGTAGTTCAGCATCTTAAACACTTGAGCCACCGCAGCTCCGGCCTGGTAGAAACAGTGGAATAAATCCTGCCTGTCATCAGGGCAAACCTTCTGTGTTTAGGACAAAGTTGGAGTCCAGTGGCACCTTTCAGACCAACAAAGTTTAATTCTGGGTGTAAGCCGCTCTGTGCGTGCAGACTTCTTCAGATCGGAAAAAGTGTGCACGCACACTGTTATACAGTGGGTTCCGTGGATGAGCAGACCCCAAGTCTAGTGAGCGGCTCGACTTTATTAGTGACTTCAGCAAGAGCAAGACAAGACTCTAGGGCCACAGCCTTGTTTAAATAGCATGCACTGGCCACACCCAAACACACCCCACTGCCAACGATAGGCTATTTACATAACATTGCTTCTTGATTGGTTACTTCTAGAGTCCTGGTGGGCTATTGTTCTTGGGCTCCAAGCTCAGCCCATTTCAGGTAGAACAGTCCTGGAATGTTTCAGTCCCAATACATAACACACACGAAAGCTTATACCCAGAATTAAACTGTGTCGGTCTAAGAGGTGCCACCGGACACAAACATTGTTCTGTCACTTCAGGCCAACATCCGGTTCCTAGTATGGCTCCACTGTCCAGCCTGAACGCAATGTTAGTTTGAAATCAAGCAACATAAGAACATAAGAGAAGCCAATGTTGAATCAGTCCAATGGCCCATCCAGTCCAACACTCTGTCACACAGTGGCCAAAAATACCAGGTGCCATCAGGAGGTCCAGCAGCGGGGCCAGGACACTAGAAGCCCTCCCACTGCTGCCCCACCCCCCCAGCACCAAGAATAGAGTGCAGCACCTGCCCCAGACTGAGAGTTCCCATCTATACCCTGTGGCTAATAGCCACTGATGGACTTCTGCTCCATATGTTTATCTAATTCCCTCTTGAAAACTGTCCATGCTTGTAGCTGCCACCACCTCCTGTGGCAGTGAATTCCATGGGTTAATCACTCTTTGGGTGAAGAAGGACTTCCTGCTTCTGTTCTAACCTGACTGCTCAGCAATTTCATGGAGTGCCCACAAGTTCTTGGATTGTGAGAAAGGGAGAAAAGGACTTCTTTCTCAACCTGCTCTAACGTTTCTTGAAGCAGCTGGATCATAATCCACAGCATCCATTTAAAAGTTTTGGAGTGTGTGTGTGTGTGAGAGTGTCATCAACCCGCTTCTGACTTATGCTGACCCTCTGAATTGTTGATGTTGTTGTTCAGTCGCACAACATCAACTCTTCGCAACCCCATGGACCACATCACGCCAGGCCTGACTGTCCTCCGTCGTCCTCCAGAGTTTCCTCATCTTCACCCTATGAATTAGTGACCTCCAAAGCATCCTCTTGTTCACAGCCTTGCTCAGGTCTTGCCAACTGAGGGCCCTCATGGCTCCCTTGATGGTGTCCATCCATCTCGTTGTGTTCACGTGTGCTGGAGAGCTCAAGGAAAGTGGCAGCCCATGGTGCCACAGCAATGAAAAAAGGAAACTGTGCTGGGAACAATTAGGAAAGGGAAACGTAACGCAGCCGATATTATGCTCCCTCTAAGCTCGTGAGCAAAAATTCTACTTTGTGCACTACTGGCATTAAAGTTGTGAGCAAGCGATTTGGCTACTGCATAAATTAGTTGCCTCTGGAGCCCATCCTTCCTGAGCTGAGACAAAAATGTGTGGGCCAGAGGCTAAAAAACTGTGAGCTAGCTCACACTAACTCAGCTTAGAGGGAACACTGGAGCAACATGTCAGCTGCCATGAGCTCCTTGGAGGGAAAGATGAGATAAAACTTCCCTAGACAAATAGATAGTGGTTCAGGACTGGCCACTTTCTACCACTTGATGTTGTGTCTTGGAAGATCCCAGCGTTTCCCCCACGGGATCATGGCCTTTGACCATTACTGCTCTAGTGTGGGACTGTTCCAAATGTGGGGGCCAGAGCAGTGCATGTGGTGATGAAAGGATGAGGCCAGTGTATGTTCAGAAAGCGTGCATTCCGTTCTGAGAAGTCAGTTCTGTGCTGGGACTGATTAGGAAAGGGACTGAAGATAACACAGCTGATATTCTGCTCCCTCTACGCTGTGGAGTCTCGTGAGCAAAAATTCTGCTTTGTGAGCTACTGGCATTAGTGTTGTGAGAGAGCCATTTGGCTGCCACATAAATTAGTCTGCTCTGGAGCCCTCCTTCCTGAGCGAAGGCAAAAATGTGTGAGCCCGAAGCTAAAAAACTGTGAGCTAGCTCACACTAACTCCCTGTATAGATCTATGGTGCGGCCTCATTTGGAATACCGTGTACAGTTCTGGTCACCGTATCTCCAAAAGGACATTGCAGAGTTGGGAAAAGTACAGAGGAAGGCAACCAAGATGATGAGGGGTTTGGAGCCCCTTCCCTATAAGGAAAGGCTAAAGAGACTGGGGACTTTTCAGTTTAGAAGAGAGATAACTAAGAGGGACGTGTTAGAGGTTCATAAAATTACGCATGCAGTGGAAACAGTTGGCAAAGAGAACTTCATTCTAGTATTTTGGGCTTTTGTTCGAGTATTTTGGGAGCGGGAGAGAAAGTTCTCTTTTGTCAGAAGAAGAAGAAAAAGAGTTTGGATTTATACCCCGCCCTTCACCGCCCAAAGGCGTCTCAGAGTGGCTTACAAACTCCTTTCCCTTCCCCTCCCCACAACAGACACCCTGTGAGGTAGGTGGAGCTGAGAGAACTTCTGACAGGAACTGCTCTTTCAGGAACAGCTGTGCCAGAGCTTGTGACTGACCCAAGGTCACATCAGCAGGTGCAAGTGGAGGAGTGGGGACACAAACCTGGTTCTCCCAGATAAGAGTCCACGCACTTCACCACTACACCAAACTGGCTCTCCCCACCCTCCACAGCTCTCCCCACCCCCCACACTGGACGAGGAAAGATTCACTTATGTCTTTCTGCAGCTCTCCCATGAGTTAAATAGCCTCCCGGAATCAGCAGTTGTCTCAGTGGGAATTGGGCTGTTTTTGTAGCAGGAACGCCTTTGCATATTAGGCGACACGCCCCAATTGTAGCCAATCGTCCAAGAGTTTACAGAGCTCTTCTTACAGGGGCTACTGTAAGCTCTTGGAGGACTGGCTACATTAGAGGTGTGTCGCCTAATATGCAAAGGCGTTCCTGCTGCAAAAAGAGCCCTGCAGAAGACCAATAGTCGTTTGCCCCCACCCACAACCCATATGAGTACCAGAGGAAGAGTTCCCTGCAGCGCCTTCAACGTCTCTGTAAGCATTTCTCTGACAGTGACGAATGCCTGCTTTCCTCGTGGGGTGCAAAGATGAAGTGGGTCATTTGGGGAATGTAAAAATGTATCTGTTTATAGAAACGCCAGCCTCCTGAGCGTGCCGAGCCAGTACGCCAGGTTCTGTATTTGGGCGAAAGTCGCTGCCGTTATTAGTCGTCGCCGGTATAGATGGGCTCTTCTTCGGCGCACAGGCGAAGGCCGGAGCAGAAGTCTGCAAACAGAGGCGGTCCGATTCTCAGAGAGATCAGACAGATTTTGGGGATTTTTAACGCGGCTCGTCCATCAGCTGCTTGAATGGAATGTCCTAACGTTACCGGAACTGCTGCTGTGTGTCTGTCTGTGTGTGTATTTTTTAAGGGACGAATTTTGTGTGTTGACCTTTAGCGTTTACTGAAAAGCTTCCGCCTGTGGTGTAGTGTGGGGAAACCAAAGCCAAGGCACGGTGTTTCTCCCTTTCCCTTTCCCTGCCCCTCTCTCTCTCTCTGCTGAGTTAATAAAGGATTTGAATGAATTCTCTCAGTATTGAGGGCTATCCCTTCATCCTGTTGCCATGGCGATGTTGCACAGCTAACACAACCAAGGGTTCTTTTGACACCCGTTCCTCTCTCCCCTTCCTTTCTCTGGGGTATTCTCCTGCTGTGACCGACATAAAGATGTCAAGGATTGAAAGGATCTCTCTTCCTTTTTTTTTTTGGAAGGCTGTATATCCCTATACAACTGAACGCAGGAGATTTTTTGGGGTGGGGGGGAATATAAGCAGGAAACGTATATACAAGATGACATATCGTCTCCTCCTTTTGAACCTGCAACTTCTCAGGATCGGGATTTCCAGGGCTTTCAGCGGGGAGATCAAAGGAGGCAGACAAACTTGGCAAAGACGGAAGATGACGAATAGCATAGAACGGCTTCTTGCAAAGTCCCCGTTTCAACAGAGTGGGGAGCAAGCGCCGGCTGTTGTGAGCCAGACCTTAACGCAGGAAGGTTGATTTCCAGTGCCGAAAACCAGTCCTGGGATATGCCTCTGATGACCTGGGCTCTAGTCCGCGAAAGCTTAGGCTAGAATAAAAACGGGTTAAACTTCATGGAGCAGCGAGACATTTCAGCTGCAAGAGAAATACAGCCTCCCCTTTTGTACTTATTACTGAGAATTGGCGACACGAGAATAAAGCTATAAGCATCAGTTAGACAATCTCTTATTTTTTACAAGGGTGATTTTCTTCCCTAAAGGTAAAAGGAAAGGTTCCCTTGCTCGAAAGCCAGTCGAATCCGACTCTAGGGTTGCGGTGCTTATCTCCGTTTCAAAGCCGAAGAGCCAGCGCTGTCCGAAGACGTTTCCGTGGTCATGGGCCCGGTATGACTAAACACCAAGTTGCACGGAATACTCTTACCTTCCCACCGAAGTGGTACCTATTTATCTACTTGCGATTCCTTGCTTTTGAACTGCTAGGTTGGCAGGAGCTGGAACTAGAGATGGGAGCTCACTCCGTCATGCGGCACTCTCGGGTCTCGAACTGCTGAACTACTGAGCTTCCACAGCCTGCAGTTCAGCGTCTTAACCACTTGAGCCACTGCAGTTTAAAACATGCCACAAGGATAGGGTTGCTAGGTTCCAGGTAAGGCCTGGAGGTCTGCTTTTACAACTGATCTTCAAACTACAAAGATCACTTCTCCTGGAGAAAATGGCTGCTTTGGAAAGTGGACTCTGTACCCTGCTGAGGTCCCTCCACTTCAGACCCTGTCCTCCACGGGCTCCATTCCCAAAACATCCAGGTATCTCCCAAACCAGAGCTGGCAATCCAACATAAAGAGCGCATGGCCTTGCATATGTGTTCACTCTGTGGGTCAGCTAAGAGGCTAATGTTCCCAGTCCTCCAAGATCTGGTTTGGAGGACTGCAGATGCCTTGTGGGCTTAAGAACACCAGAAGAGCCCTGCTGGATCAACCAATAGTCCATCTAGTCCAGCATCCTGTCTCCCATGGTGGCCAATCAGTTCCTCTGGAGAGCCAACAACAGGGCATAGAGGCCAAGGCCTTCCCCTGAAAAGAACATCAGAAGAGCCCTGCTGGATCAACCAATAGTCCACCTAGTCCAGTTCCTCTGGAGAGCCAACAACAGGGCATAGAGGCCAAGGCCTTCCCCTGAAAAGAACATCAGAAGAGCCCTGCTGGATCAACCAATAGTCCACCTAGTCCAGTTCCTCTGGAGGGCCAACAACAGGGCAGAGAGGCTGAGGCCTTCATAAGAATATCAGCCCTGCTGGATCAGACCAATAGTCCATCTAGTCCGGCATCCTGCCTCACACAGAGGCCGACCAGTTCCTTTAATCACCATGGCCAGTAGCCATCGATAGACTGATCCTCCATGACTATCTAATCCCCCTTTTAAAGCTGTTTATTCCTGTGGCCATCCTCTGGGCAGCGAATCCCACATTTTAATCACTCTCTGTTTAAAGGTAGCGTTTCCTTTTGTCCGTCCTGAACCTCCTGCCCGTCAGCTTCATTGGATGCCCTCGAGTTCTAGTCTCTTGGGAGAGGGAGAAAACTTTCTCTTGGTCAACTCTCTCCACCCCATGCCTAATTTTATAAACCTCTATCATTTCCCCTCCACTTTGTCCTCTCTTTCGGTGAGCCAGTTTGGTGTAGTGGTCAAGTGCGTGGACTCTAATCTGGGAGAACTGGGTTTGATTCTCCACTCCTCCATTTGCAGCTGCTGGATGACCTTGGGCAAGCCAGAGTTCTGTCAGAGCTGTTCTTGAAAAAGAGCAGTTTCTGTCAGAGCTCTCTCAGCCCCACCTACCCCCCAGGGTGCCTGTTGTGGGTAGTGAAGGGCAGGGTATAAATCCAATCTCCTCCTCCTCCTCCTCCTCTTCCTCCTCCTTCTTCTCTTGTTTTCTAAACTGTAAAGCCCCAGACTCTTCAGCCTTTCCTCATAGGGAAGGAGCTGCAGCCCCGTAACCATTTTGGTCGCCTTCCTCTGGGCTTTCTCCTGATCTTGTTCATCTGGAGATCAATTGTAATACTGGAAACTCTCCAGGTGCTACCTGGAGGCTGGCAACCCTAGCGGCATAGGACTCGCCGCTGCAGTGGGACTCCTGGCATCCCTGCCTGCCACGTCTCCTCGCCTGCCCGCCTCCATTCACTCAAACACGCATCATTGCTCTTCCGGACTCCGCCGTGGCGCGGAGACGACACCGCTTGAGCTCCTGACACAGATATCGTTCCCCCTCCCTCCGTCTGGTCGCCTGATGAAGGATGAGCTCCAGGAAGCCAAACAGCCTGCATTTGATCTCTGGACGCAGCAGTTCCTCGTTCCCACCCAGTCACCTCCCCACACTCCTTGGCAAGTTGCGATCAAAAGACCACCTTTGATTTCCAGAGCTCTAACGAGGCTCTCTTCTCCAGCTTTGGACAGTGGATCTGGCAGAGTCGCCTCTCTCTGCACGCCGCCCCCTCCTCCTATGGTGCCAGAGTCACAGGCCCGCTTCCTCTGCTGATGGCCCCCTCCCCGCCAGTCCCACCTGCCAGTGTTTACGGGCAAAAAGGCCAGGGATGAAAAAAATACATAATCTGTGGCTTTCCTTTTGATTCTCTGGCCTTGGAAGGGAAAGCGGCAGACTTCAAAGGAGGCTGCCGGGAGAACAGATGTGCCGGCCCCCGGCCCTCGCTACAGACCAGGTGCAGGTTTCTGCAGGGGAGACAAGAGGCGGCAGGAAGTGGGTTTGCCGGCGCAGGGCTTAGCCAGAAGAGGTCCTGCAGAAGTCTGCAACAAACACACCACACAACAATTTTGGAATTAAAAAAAAAGGCCACAGCTCTTATTGATCACAGACCAAGGAGCATTGGCGGAGCATGGGGGTGGATCCTGGAAAAACCGAGCAACCCGCCTGCCGCCCGATAACCACGTCCCTCAGCCCGCCTGCTGAGGAAAAAACCCGGGAGTGACAAATACTACTGGGATCTCAAGGGCGGCTGCTGCCACGTGATACCAATTCAACACCTGGGGTGAGCGTGGGCACGGCCCCCGAGATGGGCTTACCATGTGGTGGCTCAAACCCCCAGACCCCTTAAGGGGGTCCCCAACAAAGGGGGTGGTGGACACGCAGGCCCGTCTCCCCGAAAAAGGAGCCACCCAGATGTGCAAAACCACCTGCTGTGACAGCAAAGAACTCAGAAAACCTTTAAACCCAGGGAGGCTGGGTGGGAATTCAACGAAATTGGCACTGCCACGCTTCACTGGCAGTGCTGCTTAAATTTTCCATAAGCAGGCTCTACGTCATCACTACGTAGAGCCCGCCAAATTCAAAGAGACCAATCAGCTGTCCCCACCCAGCTAGCGTGGAGGGCCAGTGTTGTGTCGCCTCTGCCCTGTGTCGGGATCAGCCCAGACTCTGACTGGGAGCCTCCTGTCCTGCCCTCCACACCCACTTGTGGCGAGTAGCTGCAGAAGCCTGTGCTCTTTGTGCATTTCCTGGTACTGTGTACAGTTCTGGTCACCACATCTTGGGCAAGCCATAGTTCTGCCAGAGCCTAGTTGTGCCCAGATCTTCCTGCTGTTTCTTAATAGGTGTACCAGTGCGCTGCTTCATGACACAGACCTACTGTCCAAGTGTGTGTGTGTAAAGTGCTGTTATGGCCACCCCAGCAAGGGGCTTCCAAGGCAAGGGAGAAGCAGAGGCGGTTGGCCATTGCCTTCCTCTGCAGAGCCTTCCTTGGTGGTCTCCCTTCCAAGTATCTGCCCTGCTTAGTTTCCAAACTTATGACCACCCCAGCAAGGGCTTTCCAAGGGCAAGGGAGAAGCAGAGGTGGTTCGCCATTGCCTTCCCTGCAGAGCCTTCCCTTGGTGGTCTCCTTCCAAGTACCAGCTCAGCTTAGCTTCCCACTTATGGCAAGTCCAGTGTAAAAGTACTGGGTTTCAGGCCTCATGACCAGACGACGACATAAGAGAAGATGCGCTCTATTCGGCACTTCACATAAGACAAGAACACACAGTAACGGCCGGAGGCCAACTATATACAAAATAGGGGACGGCCCTATATTCCTATTGGCGGGTTTGAATCGCCCGCCAATGCTGCCATTGGTTCACTACTGGCGAGCTCAGGAACCTAGTCCCTATTGTTTCAGAGCGGTTGCAGTGTTTCGCCAGCTCAGCCCTCTGATCCCAGGACACAACACCCTCCCCCCATGGTTCGTCTCCAGTCAGGTGTGACGCAGTCCTTTAAGTATGCTGGTGGCCTCCCTTCCTTGTGCGAACGTCGGGGGCCGGTACCGGACTGGCGGGGCCCCTGTCGGTTGGTCCACCCGCACAGGGAGCTTGGGCCTCTGGAAGTAGCCGAGGTGGTGACGGCGGCGGCTGTAACGGTGGCGGCATCGGCGGCGGTGGTTCAGTTGCTACCGTCAACGGTGGCGTGCAGCGGCGGCGGCGGTTCAGCTGCTACCGGGGCTCCCTCCGGATTCCGTGGACTTTCTGGCGCTGGCTCCGCTGTCGGTGCTCGGCGGGGTCGACTTGGATGATGGGGCGGGGGCGGCATTTCCTGGTAACTCGATCTCCCTATCGGGCATCCACGCTCCGAGCTGGTCGATGTGTTTGCGGAGAACCCCGGTCCCCATCGGTTGGGACCTCGTATACACCGGTGCCCGTGGCCTTTAGATGCGCCCTGCCACCCACTGCGGCCCCGCTTCCGTAGTTCCGGAAGTAGACAGGGTCTCCCGGTAGGAAGCTCGGGCGCTCCCTGTTCTCGACCAGCTTTCTCTCGGGAGCTCGGTCCGGGCGGGGAGTCTGTCTAATAAAGTGGCAGGGCGGCGGCCCATTAATAGTTCTGCGGGGCAGTGTCCTGAGATGGGGTTTTTGGGGTGGTGCGGTATGTGAGAAGGAATCGGGCCAGCCGGAACTCCCAGTCCCCCCGTTATGCGGCTCAGGGCCTCTTTGGCGGTGCGTACCGATCCCTCCGCCTGTCCATTAGTTGCCGGGCGGAAAGGCGCGGATCGCATGTGCCTGATGAGGTTCCTTTCGAGGAACGCCTGAAATTCCTACAGATGTGAATGCTGTTTCGCTGTCCGACACGATTGTGTCGGTAACCCGTGCGTTGCAAATATCTTCCGTGTGGCCCTTATTGCCGCCTTGGTAGAGGTGGTAGACACTCAATATTTCTACCTTACATTTTGAATAAGAGTCTACCGTTACCATGAACTGGAGCTCCTGGAACGGCCCCGCAAAGACCATGTGCAGGCGTGACCACGGCTTGTGGGTAGACTCCCAGCTTTGGGTTGGCGCTTCGGGGATTTGGGCGGGATCTCCTGACATCGTGTGCACCCCTCTGACCCAAGATTCACTTCTGCGTCCACCCCGGGCCACCACACGTAGCCTTGCCAGAGTTTATTCGTACGATGCCCGGGTGGGCCTGCGCAGCGTTTTCGACACCCCTTGTCTCATGGGCCCCGGAATGATCACCCCGCTATCTCCCCATAGTAAACACCCCTTCAATGTGCTGACAGCTCTTCCCGCCTGGCCTTGTATGCTGTGAACTCTTGGCCCAGTCTGTTCCGCTGGCCACCCCTCACCACCCAGTTTAGGACCCGGGAGAGAATGGGACCCGGGACGGCGGGCGGCCACATCTGCAGCCTGGGAAGGGGGTTTGGCAGTTCCTCCATCAGCAAGACAGCGGGGGCTGGGCGCCATTGCCTTCCTCTGCAGAGCCTTCCTTGGTGGTCTCCCTTCCAAGTACCAGCCCAGCTTAGCTTCCCACTTACGGCAACCCCAGCAAGGGGCTTCCAAGGCAAGGAAGAAGCAGAGGTGGTTGGCCATGGCCTTCCTCTGCAGAGCCTTCCTTGGTGGTCCCCCTTCCAAGTACCAACCCTGCTTAGCTTCCCAGATCTGAGAAGATTAGTCTATATATACCATGCCACCTTCCGTCTCTCACAGTGGTTTCCAAATGTAGATAAAACATAGACTAAAATATGTGTTTTTGTATGGATCATTCAGGTTTGTATGGGTCATTCAGGTTTCATTGTGTTTACTCCTCTGGACAGATTCTGTAAGAAGATTATATTGTTAGCTGTGTTTGAGATTCCTGGCTATGAGGCAGTATAAAAATAATGTTAAGTAAATTCAGTAAAATTGCATTTGAAGCAAAGGTCATATGTTGCAGCCCGATATGCCTGCAGGATTATAAATCACAAAAACGTCCCAAACTTTAATAGCCAGACCTTTACTACTGCTGTTTCACTTGGCCATGAATTTTTGGCTATCAGCGGAAGCCAGCAAATTAAAAAATATATATCTGTATTTCTTCCTTCAACTGTAATCGCATTGGGTAACCAATAAAATAATACCTACTAAATCCACAGGAGTAGAGGGAACTTGTGATTTGGTCGATAAGGTTCAGAATGCTTTGCCAAAGCCTCTTAATCTTTAGACATTTCTGTCAAAAACATAGAAAGTCCCCTTCCGTGCCACCACATCCGTGGCATTTCCCATTTGATGTGGTTTCCCAGTCAGGATAAGACAGAACTTTGCAATCTGGTTGGTTCTGTTCAAACATCCCAGTTTCGATTCTGCTTCTCCCTTTTCTGTGTCCAACTCTCTTCTGCAAAAAAAATAATGTATTTGACACGATTGGTGCATCAGTTGACCAAAAGGGCATCTAAATGGCATGCAGGACACAAAAAGCCCAACCCCAGAAACCAAAAGGATATTCCACAGCAACCAATGTGAGGCAGACTGAACCCAGCACCAACAAGCGGAATTTTAAAAAATGAAAATCACCGTTATCAGTTCATCATTCTTTGCTGTGGCTCACAACTGTGGAAATGCATGTCTTAAGACCAGCTTTCCAAGAACAATAGATGTATCAGCCAATGCTCCCTCTAAGCTGTGGAGTCTTGTGAGCAAAAATCCTGTTTTGTGAGCGCCTGGCCTGAAAGTTGTGAGTGAGCAATTTGGCTGCTGCATAAATTTGTTTGCTCTGGAGCCCATCCTTCTTGAGCCAAGACAAAACTGTGTGAGCCGGAGGCTAAAAACCTGTGAGCTAGCTTACACTGACTCAGCTTGGAGGAAACACTGAATTCCCAGCCTAATTGTGCCCAGATCTTCCTGCTGATTCTTAATAGATGTACCAATGCACTGCTTCATGACACAGATGTACTGTCCAAGTGTGTGTGTGTAACGTGCTGTTAAGTCACAGCCAGTTTCTGGTGACCCTGTGGGGTTTTCAAGGCAAGAGACAAACGTTGGCCCCGGTCACACAGGCCAGATAATGGGGGGGGGGCATGGCTGTTTGCCCCGGAGCAAAATAAAGTGTGGTAGCCCGATCACACAATCCCCCGAGCCTCCGTGCTTAGGCTGTTAGGTGCCGAACACACGGCGATGCTGAAGCATGGCAAAGAAGCAGCGTGGTGCGATCACACAAGCGGCGCTGCTTTGGGTTTCATGTTTGTGCGCATGCGCAGTTCAGCATTTGTGTGCATCCTGTGGAGACTTACGGAAACATTTGGTTTGCGCCGGGACATGGATGGGCGCCGGATGCCACAGGATACTAGCGCTCCCGCGATCAGATACCTGCCTTTGCCCTGTGTTTTCCGGATACTAGTGCACTTTCCACGGTACTTTTTAACTCCACATCTTCGGTGGGATGCCATGGGTTGGCCACGGGAGCGCTACATTTCCCAGATGTTGCGGTATGATCACGCCCTGAAAATCCGCCCGACATTCATGCCTTCAGCGCGGCAACTTCTCCGTGTGACCGGGGCCATAGGTGGTTTGCCATTGCCTACCTCTGTAGTGACCCTGGTTGCCGGTCTCTATCCAAGTGCTAACCAGGGCTGGCCCTGCTTGCTTAGCTTCTGAGATGGGATGAGGCATCCAAATCAGAGTAGAAATGAACAGAGGTGGTTTGTCATTCCCTGGCCGTGATCACACGGGCAGTTTGGCCCGACACAGCCCCTCCTCCCCTCCGGATCAGATGGGCGCAGTCAGACAGCCGCATCTGTCAGGCATTCCCCAGCCATACTTATCCCGTCACAGGACGACTTGGAGCCGGGTTAAAAAGGCACCACATCACAAGTGGTGTTTTCAGGTCCCCGCGCAGTCATTGTGCGTGGCTGGGTGTCTGAACACGGGGAGGCATTTATATATATATATATATCCTATATGTGCATGTGCATGCGTGCGCATGAGCGCATGTACACTTGAATTTTGAGGATTCTGTGGTGGCACACTCTGTGGCTGAGGCGCTGCAATAATGTGGGTGCTTTACTATGGTAGAGATGTAAAATTTCCAGAAATTTTGAAGATCGGAAAAAAACCCAGTTTTTCTTTTTGGGGAAAAACGGAATTTTTCAGGAAAATCGAAAAAAATGCTACATTAGCACTTCTTTTTTCTTTTCCAGATTGAAAGTCATTCTTTTACTTTAGGAACATAAAATATGACTACGAACAATTTTACTTGGCATGAAATTATCACAACTAGCATATTAAAAATATAGTATATCCAAACAATTATTACAAGCAGAATTTACTTTTTTATAATATTTCTTTGTCATTGTAACAAATGGAGCAATAATCTCCTGAACTGTTCACTAGTTTATGTGGAACGGACAAGAAAACCCAGGACTTGCTTGTCCTCAGTGCACAGAAATTAGATTAATCAGATACCATACCTATTTTTTAGAAATTATTTGGAAAATATTTGAACACCTGGTCTTAAAATATTTTATTCATCACGTTAAAATAAAATGTTCCATAATCATTTTTTTCTTTTCTTTTTTCAATTTTTCTAATTTTTTGGAAAAAAACAGAAAAAGCCCGTTTCCCCCCCAAATTTTTCCATTTTTTTTCCAGGCCTTCACATCTCAAGTAGCAGGGTGTGCTGTGTGGCTGATATGCCCCACAATACTTTTCATCCAGTTCAATTAGAGGCGGCGCTATATCTCGCCAAGCCGCCAGTGTGGCCATGGCCCCTGTCTCTGCATAGCAGCCCTGGATTTCCTTGGTGGTCTCCCATCCAAGTACTAACCATGACCAACCCTGCTTAGCTTCTGAGATCGGAAGAGATTGGGCCAGCCTGGGCCATCCAGGTCAGAGCTCTTTTCAGATGGTTTAAATAATAACATATTAAAAGCTGGAGGTGGGCAGTCGGCAGATGGAACTGGGTCTGCACTGATGTTTTGCCCTCTCAAGTCAACCATCCGCTTTCTGAACTTAGTCTTGCTTCAGATGATTTGGGAAGTTGTTAGAAAAACGACTTCCAAATGCCACTTGCGATTTCAGCCCCATTGCATTCGTGTCCTTCGGTAGCCAACACGGTAGACCTTTGACTCTAGCAAGAGCGGCCGGCTAATTTCCTGCCTTCCTATGTCTCATTGAGCCCCTGACCCTTTGATTGCCGAGAACGCCTCATTCCGGCACCCATTTCTTGTCTCTAGAATGACCAATCTATTTTTTTCCTTTTTTTAGAAAAAGAATCCCCAATGTTACACTATCCTAACTTCATTGTTTGGGGTTTTTTATGTAAGATTTGCTTCATACTTGCAATTAAGAAAAGTCTTGGGATTCCCCCCCCATTCTTTTAGAGAGAATTAGCCATATTTATGGAGGAAGATGGGACTCTCAATGGTGCTTTGCTGTTATAGCTGAAGAGAACTTCCATGTTCAGAGGCAGCATATTTCTGAAGTCCAGGGTTCAAATTCCATTGAAATCAATGTGTAACTCTGCTCAGGAGGTCATGTGGTCTGTCTCCTGCTTCTGGCCTTCCAAAACATCTGCTTGGCCACAGTGTGGTACAGGATGCTTAACTAGATGAACTTTCAGTCTAAGTCAACAGAGCTGTTTGTACATTGTTATGAGGTCCTTCAGTGACTATTAGCCACTAGCAGGGGTCGTTTGGACCCGGAGCATGCCAGAGCGGCGCTCCAGGAGCCCAGGAGTGGGCACAAATGGCGGTGGCAGCAAGTCCCACCCCCAGCTCCCTACCCCCAAGCTCCTTCTCTCTAGAGTTATGCCGCCAATCTCTCCGATGTATTCTATGGCCCCTGCGCTCCTGCAGGAAATGACCCCTGGGTGGTAGTAACGGTGGTGGTGGTAGTGGTGGTGGCGGCTCCAAAGGCCTGGCGGCTCTGTTTTACAGGCCCTGCAGAACCGTAGAAGGTCCCGCAGGGCTCTCGGGGAGCTCGTTCCACCAGAATGGAGCCCAGTCCAACAGGAATGGTTTTTTCCCCAGAAGTCGTGAAGAGGAACCATGGTTCATTTGTGTTTTCTCTCACCTCCCCCAGCTTCCTAATGAAGTGAAAAGCTGCCGAACAGAAACAGAAACACGAAATAGATCAGAACCCAGTTGTGGGAGAAGGTGTCACTCGTTTGCATAGGCAAATTCGTTTAGGCATCGCACATTGCAGACTGTTGCCTTGCGCCGTGGCAGAGCTAAAAAAAGCCGTCCAGGTGACAAACCCCTAAATAGAGAGGAGCACAGGCGCCCTCCTCAATTACAATCAGTCATCTTCAGCACGGCTTCTGCAGCTTTGCAGTCGGCGATCCTGCTCATCTTTCCAAGGAAAGCCATTTAAACCTGGGCTGCAGAAATCCTGGGTTGGCACCTGAAAGTTCTGCTTTTCAGGGGCCCACGAACATACGTAAGCACATGAAGAAGCCTTATACTGAATCAGACCACCAGCCAGGCCCATAGCTACAATGGGGCATTTCGGGGCCTAGCCCCCTGACTTCCTGCCAAGGCCCCCTGACTTCCACCCAGCCTCCAGCCCCACCGGCTCTCTGGGCCACCTGGAGGACTCCCAACTCTCTGGCCCATCCAGAGGACTCCCCACCATCGCCCCTTCCCCAAGCATGGCTTGCATCCCCATACAGGCAAGCAGAGTGCAAATGCCGCAAAAGTGAGTTTTTTTAAATTTTATATATTTTTTTATTTTTTATTTTGTGATGTCAGTGCCCCCTGACTTATTTAAAGGCCCCCTGAATTATAAAATCCTTGCTACAGGCCTGCCACCAGTCCATCAGGGTCAATGTTGTCTACTGGGACTGGCAGCAGTTCTCTAGGGTATCAGATGGAGGTCTTTCACATCACCTAGTTCCTGGTCCTTTGAACTGGAAACACGGGGGATTGAACCTTGGACCTTCTGTGTGCCAAGCACAGGGCCGGCTCGCTCACTAGGCAAACTAGGCATTCGCCTAGAGGGTGCTGGCCCTTAGGGGCACCAAAAGCCCCCCACTCAAAGCCCTACCAAAATCCCCACCCCTTCCCTGGCTTGCTGGTGCACCCCGCAGCTGCAGGGAGCGTTGGCAAGCCGGCGATCAGATGGAAGGGACTGGGATTTAAACCCCCGCCTCTTCTCTGGCTTGCCGGCACTCAGATGGAAGGGAAGGGGGTTTAAACCTCCTTCCCTTCCTTGGCCTTTGCCAAGGAAAGAGCACAGGGGGGGCGACAGAAGGTGTCCTTGCCTATTGTGCAAAAACACCTGGGGCCGGCCTTGGCCAAGCAGGTGCTCTATCACTGAGCCACAGGCCCCCACCCTTACTGATTCCACCGCCCCCCCCCCGGCAAGCTTTGAAGTCCGTTATTGGGCGTTCGTTGCCTCGACGGCTTAGGCAACAGACAAAATCATTTTGGAAAGGTTGGAGGAATCGTTCCTGGGCTGGAAGCTAAGGGACCGCCTCTTCCCATATACGCCTCGAAGAGCGTTACACTCGAAAGATCAACACCTCCTGGTGGTCCCTGGCCCAAAGGACGTCCGTCTTGCCTCCAGCAGGGCCAGGGCTTTCTCTGTTCTGGCCCCAGCCTGGTGGAACATGCTCCCTATGGAGACCAGGGCCCTGCGGGACCGCCTTCAATTCCGCAGGCCCTGCAAGACGGAGCTGTTCCGCCAGGCCTGTGGTTGAGGCAGCAGGGACCCATCTACAGCCTCCCTGAGGTCGCTGTCACCCGTCTGTCACCTGTCTACTGACCACCGACAACTGGGCTTTAACTCACTGTACCATCAGGCCAGAACTTTATAGCCCACTGATGCTCTTCCAAGCGGTACCCGTTGTTTTAATTGTTATAATTTTTTATTGTGTTTTGATGTTTAATGTTTTAAACTGAAATTGTATTTATTCTAATGACGTTACTCGCCCTGAGCCCGCCCATGGGATGGGCGGGATATAAATGCAAATAAATAAATAAATAAATCCAAAACTCAAATATTCCACCCCCAATACGGATGCCCACTCCGGGTTGGGGAATTCCTGGAGTTTGGGGGGGGGGTTGAGTCTGGGGGAGGCAGGGTTTGAGAAGGGGATGGATCTCAGTGGTGTGTAACGCTGGGTGACCCTGGGCGAGTCCACCTCTCTCAGCCTAACCTACCTCTCAAGGTTGTGGTGAGGATAAAAGGGAGGTGAGGAGAACGGAGTAAGCTGCTTTTGGGTCCTCACTGAGGAGGAAGGCAGGGTCTAGGGTTGCCAGCTCTGGGTTGGGAAATGCTTGGTGTAGTAGTTAAGTGCCAGTTTGGTGTAGTGGTTAAGTGCGGGGACTCTAATCTGGGAGAACCGGGTTTGATTCCCCACTCCTCCACTCACACCTGGCTGGATGATCTTGGGCAAGCTGTAGTTCTGATAAGAGCTGTTCTTGAAAAAGAGCAGTTTTGTCAGAGCTCTCTCAGCCCCACCTACCTCACCGGGTGTCTGTTGTGGGGAGGGGAAGGGAAAGGAGTTTGTAAGCCACTCTGAGACTCCTTTGGGTAGTGAAGGGCAGGGTATAAATCCAATCTCCTCCTCCTCTTCTTCTTCTTCTTCTTCTTCTTGGAGATTTGGCAGGGTGGAGCCTGAGGCAATGCTCCCTCTAAGCCGTGGAGTCTTGTGAGCCAAAATTCCACTTTGTGGGGCACCGGCATTAAAGTTGGGAGCGAGCAATTTGGCTGCTGCATTTATTAGTTTGCTCTGGAGCAATGCTCCCTCTAAGCTATGGAGTCTTGTGAGCAAAAATTCCACCTTGCGAGCTACTGGCATTAAAGTTGTGAGCGAGCCATTTGGCTACCGCATAAATTAGTTCGCTCTGGTGCCCATCCTTCCCGAGAGGAGGCAAAAATGTGTGAGCTGGAGGCTAGAAAGCTGTGAGCCAGATCACACTGGCTCACCTTAGAGGGAACATTGCCTGGAGCCGTCCTTCCTGAGCTGAGGCAAAAATGTGTGAGCTGGAGGCTAGAAAACTGTGAGCCAGCTCACACTAGCTCACCTTGGAGGGAACATTGCTCTGGAGCCCTCCTTCCTGAGCTGAGACAAAAATGTGTGAGCTGGAGGCTAGAAAGCTGTGAGCTGGCTCACACTCACTGGGTTTGAGGCATAATGCCATCGAGCCCAACTTCCCAAGTGGCCATTTTCTCTAGGTGAATATCCTGACTGAGGTATGTACTGTTGTAGAGAGAGATGCACTATAATAAGGAAATATCGAAGTATTAAGGTTGTCATAGTTATAGTTCCACAGTTTTTGTAGTTTTTGATTACACCACCTGGAGGTTGGCAACTCGAGCGGGATACCGATAAATTAAATAAGTATTGAAAGGACCAGGCCCACGGCGGAAGCCTGGTTGCATTTGTGAGTCTGCAAGGAAAGTTTCTGAAAGGTGGATTTTTTGCACTGCAGGAGTGAGCTTGTCGCTCTGGCCTCTCTAACCCCTCTCCTCCTCTCCTTTGCAGGCAGCGGAACTGGGAATGGCGTCGGCCTATTACACGTACATCTTCACTAATCTGGTAAGACATTTTCTCAGCTGCCTAAGAGCTCTGTTGATGAAAGGGGACCGGCTGGAGCTGCCAGGATCTCGGAGGTGTCTGGCACCTCTGCCGGTGCCGCCGAGTGGGAGGGAGAGGCGAGAAATCTGGGGGGTGTCTCCAGAGATGCAAACTTGTAATTTTTTTTCATGGCTCGATCAGTTGTGAAATTGCTCAGATGAGAATCCTGTAATGCACTTTGAGCCAAAACTATTGATGGCCTTTATGGGCCCTCCCAGCGCTGTGAGTCTCTGATTCTACTCGGTTTTTCACGATGGTTTTTGGGACTGCCAAAAATGCTTTGTCTTCCGGCAATTTTTTTTTAAAGAACTCATTGCAAAATAATTAGTTACTGTGGATTTTCCTGGTTGTGTGGCCGTGGTCTTGGCATTTGTAGGTCCTACAATGCCAAGACCACAGCCACACAACCCAGAAAATCTACAGCAACTAATGAACTATGGCCGTGAAAGCCTTCGACAACATATCATTGCAAAATAATTTTTAAAAATTACAATGCTATGCAAAAGGGGAGCAAGGTGGTATCAACACTGTGGACTTCAGTTTCCATAACGGTAGAGAAATGTGTAAAAGATAAAGTTATTGATGGCTAATAGCAATGCTCCCTCTACGATGTGGAGTCTTGTGAGCAAACGTTCTACTTTGTGAGTGACTGGCATTAAAGTCATGAGCGCCCGATTTGGCTGCTGCATAAATTAGGTTGCCCTGGGGCCACATCCTTCCGGATCCAAGACAAAAATGTGTGAGCTGGAGGTTAAAAAACTGTGAGCTAGCTCACACTAAGTCAGCTTAGAGGGAACATTGGCTAATAGCCGTTACAGCTCACTAGAACCTCCATGTTTAAAAGCAATCTAACCTCTGAATACCAGTCGTCAGGACAGACAGCGGGACACGTCTAGCCTTCATGCCTTGCTTGTGAGCTTCCCAGAGTCATCTGCCTGGCATCTGTCAAAATGGCAGACCATGAGAGCTCTTCATCTAAGCCAGAAAAGTTGTTCAAGAGCCAGTTTGGTGTAGTGGTTCAGTGTGCGGACTCTAATCTGGGAGAACCGGGTTTGATTCCCCACCTCTCCACTTGCGTCTGCTGGATGACCTTGGGCAAGCCATAGTTCTGGCAGCGCTGTTCTTGAAAAAGAGCAGTTTCTGTCAGAGCTCTCTCAGCCCCACCTTCCTCACAGGGTGTCTGTTGTGGGGAGGGGAAGGGAAAGGAGTTTGTAAGCCACTCTGAGACTCCCTTGGGTAGTGAAGGGCGGGGTATAGATCCAAACTCCTCCTCCTCCTCCTCCTCTTCTTCTTCTATTATTATTATTGTTGTTGTTGTTATTGTTGTTGTTATTGTTGTTGTTATTGTTGTTGTTGTTATTATTATTGTTATTATTATTATTATTGTATGCTGTGTTGATAACCTGGCCCAACCTTTCTTTCTTTGTACTGCAACAAAAAGACAGCTAGAAGGTCAAAAGATATCATCATGTGAAGTTTGGGGGGCTCCTTGTCATCGAGTAGTTGAGGAGTGTTGTCAGTTTCCAGCTTATTCTTGTTCTCGAATTTCAAAGCGATGGTTTCAGGAGGGAAGCCGGGGCTCTGCGGATATAATGGCCTGGACCCAGACTAAACTGGTGGTTTCCCGCTCCCCATTGCAGACATCCCCGACTGTCATTCCTCAGGGCATCCTGGCTTCCCAGGAGCAGAATTTTATGGAGGTCTGTGGGCCACAGTAAGGAGGAAGAGGCAGGGGTGGGGTTGCCATCTTCCAGGTGCTACCTGGCACGCTCTTGGAATTATGGCTGATCTGCAGGCTACAGAGAGCAGTTCCCCTGGAGGAAATGGCGCTGGAAGGGGGTGAGCCTCTATGGCTTCATACCCCAAGGTCCCTCCCCGACCCAAAAACCCACCTTTCCCAGGCTCTGTCCCCCAAATCTCCATGAATTTCGCAACACAGAGTTAGAGTTGCCAGATCTCCCCTGCCTCCCCCCAATTACAATTATCTCCAGGGTATGCAGATCAGTTTCTCTTGGAGAAAATTACTGCTTTGGAGGCTGGGCTCCAGGGCTATTTTTGGGCAGGAACGCACAGGAACGGAGTTCTGGCTGGCTCCCGAGTTGGCCACGCCCAGCAGGGACTCATTAGCATAATAGGCCACTCCCAACAGCAGAAACTCATTAGGATTGGCTACATTAGGGCTGTGTGGCCTAACATGCAAAGGAGTTCCTGCTCCAAAAAAGGCCCTGGGTTTTGACAAGAAACAAGGTAAACAGAATAAGAAGCAAAGGGTGGGTGTGGCTGGATGACCACACTTCTGGCAACACGGGGGTGTGGCCTGATATGCTAATACGCTGTGCTGTCAGGGGTGTGGCCTAATATGCCAATGAGTTTCTGTGGTTGGGTGTGGCCTATTATGCTAATGAGTTCCTGCTGGGGTTTATGGCATTATAGCCTGCAGAAGTCCCTCCCCTCCCCAAACCTGGCTAGGGTTTACTGGTCCCCGCCCAGCCATCAGCGGGATGGCGGTGGGTAGGGTTGCCATCTCCAGGTTAGGAAAGTCTTGGAGATTTGGGGGTGGAGCCTGGGGAGGCCCGGGACCTTAGTGAGGTACAACGCCATAGAATCCAACCTCAAATGCATCCATTTTTCTCCAGGGGAACAGATCTCTGTATTCTGGAGATAAGCTGTAATTCCAAGGGATCCCCAGGTCCCGCTTGAAGGCTGCCATCCCTACCTGGAGTGGGCAGCCCTGTACAGGAAAGCTCCATTCTGCCCTTGGAAGATCCAGTCTGGCGCTGTGCAGGCCAGTTGTAATCAATACTCCCCTCTAAGCTGTGAAGTCTTGTGAGCAAAAATTCTGCTATAGTTGCGAGCGAGCAATTTGGCTGCTGCATAAATTAGTTTGCTCTGGAGCCGTCCTGCCTGAGCTAAGACAAAAATGTGTGAGCCGGAGGCTAAAAAAACTCTGAGCTAGCTCACACTAACTCATCTTAGAGGGAGCACTGGTTGTGATGTGCAGCCTTGCCTGCAGGAGGACAATTTCGTGCGACCGCCTCCCTTGTGGAGATTTCAGGTGTGTTTTGAGCTTCCTTTCACCTTGACAAAGCTGCCTTCTTTTCAGCAGGTGTAGGAGGTGGGGGGGGGCCTTTCTGCTTTCTTAAAAAAAACGGAGGTTGATCTCTGTCTTCGGCGGGTGGGAGGAGGATGTTAATAAAGGGGAATTAGCTCTACTTCCCTTTCTGGCTTCTTTGAAATTGACGTTCACTTTCTAATGGTATAATTCGAGTTTGGCTTTGGGAAAGGCGCTGAATCAAATTCCCCTCCCTGCTCCTCTCGAAATTAACTTTCGTGAGGAATCTCTCCTGCCATTGGCAAATCCTCCGCGTTTGCAAATCTTCAGTGTGGGTCTCTGCTGATCGTTTCTCAATAGCTCCATTACGCCATATAAATGATTTTTAAAAAATCTTTTCTTGGCAGTTTTATCTGCGGTGCTTCAAGGCCATTAAACCCGGCGTTCCTGTCCATCAGGGCGTTTTCGTGTTAGTTTCCACGGGCTTGGACTTTTTGCCTCCCCCGCTCATCCTGAAAGGCTGGCTTGGCTGCTCTCTGTGTGTGGCGAAACCATTGTGTGGCCCATCACTTGGGTTGCCACCCTCCAGGTGGGGCCTGGAGATTTCCCACTATTACAATTGATCTCCAGCCAATTGAGATCGTTTCCCTGGAGAAAATGGGTGCTTTGGAGGGTGGGCTCTATGGCATTGTACACCCAACCGAGGCCCGTCCCCTTCCCAAACCCCACCCTCCCCAGGCTCCACACACCCCCAAATCTCCAGGTATTTCCCTACCTAGAGCAATCCTGCCCTCCACATGAATGAATATGCGTGAACGTCAGAGCCATGCTATAACAAGGTCATATTTTGCCAGCTAGCATTGCCAGGATTGGGACATGAACCAGAAGTCTCCTGATCTGGATGCTGATGCTCTTTGAGGCTGGGGAGCGGAGAAAGAAAGGATCCTATCAGGTGTGGGACCAGGATGCTTGAAGGGCCACATTCTGCTTTGTATGCCGCTGTTGTAAGAGATTCAGATGAAAGCCACGTGCAGCGGGGCCTTTTCAGTGGTGTCTGCTGGGTCTACCCCTCCTGATTGTGTAGGAACTTAATTAAAATTTCTTTCCTGGTGTGATGAATGAACACTGTGCTTTAGGTGGTTGTAGCTAAGAGTCTTCTAATTTGTTACTTAGACTGCCATGGATTTTGTTGAGTTGGCAATTAGAAGTCATTTGGCTTTGTTTTATGGTCACTGTGACGTATTGGCTGTGTTCATAGTGATGTGCAGTTGAATAATGTTTGAGCCTTCATAACAGGATCTTGATCATGATACAAGCCACTTGGTGGATATTTTATACCCCCAAAATGGGGTAACATGTTCTGATTAATAAATGAAGCCAGATCCCAATATGATTTCAATCTGTTATCACATAGGCCAGGAGTCCCCATGTTTTTTGAGCTTGTGAGCAACTTTGGAATTATGACACATGGTGGTGGGCGCCACCACAAGATGGCTTCCACAGGAGGCGGGGCTAGCCACAAAATGGCTGCCACAGGAGGTGGAGCTAACCCCAAAATGGCTGCCGCAGGAGGTGGAGCTAATGCCAAAATGGCTGCTGCAGGAGGTGGAGCTAACCACAAAATGGCTGCCAGAGGAGTTGGAGCTAACACCAAAATGGCTGCTGCAGGAGGCACAGCCACACATACAGAGAAAGCCCAAGTGCAGGAGAGAAGGAGGTAATTAAAATACAAAGACTGTGCTGGCAGCTACCACTGGAACAATTTTGTTTTGTTCTGCAAGCAGTCAATCAGATCTTCAGCGGCAAATCAGAATCCCCGATGGGCAAGAGCCCCACCCACTTTCTAAAAACACTTGGTGGGTGCCAAGAATGGTGTCGGTGGGAGCCATGGTGACCGCAGGCACCATCTCGGGGACCTTTGGCATTGGCTGTCAAACTTTCCAGTTCAGGCTCGAACCTTTGCTTAGGCAAAAGCTGGGCTATTTTGGGGCAGGAACGCACAGGAACGGAGTTCCGGCTGGCTCCCGAGTTGGCCACACCCCGCAAGAACTCATTAGCATAATAGGCCACACCCAACAGCAGAAACTCATTCGGATTGGCTACATTAGGGGTGTGTGGCCTAATGTGCAAAGGAGTTCCTGCTACAAAAAAGGCCCTGGGTTTTGACAACAAACCAGGTAAACAGAATAAGAAGCAAAAGGTGGGTGTGGCTGGATGACCACACTTCGGGTAACATGGGGGTGTGGCCTAATATGCAAATGAGATTCTGCTGTTGGGTGTGGCCTCTTATTCTAATGAGTTCCTGCTGGGCTTTTTCTACAAAAAAAACCCTGGGCAGAAGGCAAGATCAAGGTATTCTGTTATCCCAGGCGAGGTGCTGTTTCGCTGACAGCGCCCCCCACCTCCACTGCCGGTTTATTCCTAAAAAGCATAACGCCTGTTAATGGAAAACAGCATTCCATTTCCTGAGATACATTTTCCTTTTCGTTTTGATGTCTTTCACATTAAATATATAATAATTATTCTTTCATCGCCGGGAACAATATTTCTATGGCAGAATGCCTTTTAATGGGTGTTACAATTGCTCCCCTGCCTTATAAACAAGGCATTATCAATGGCTAATAGATTCATTGTCGCACAGATAAATGCTGAATTGGAATTTAATGATATATTTAATTGCATTAACCAGGGCTTAAGCGGAGGCTGGTAACAGCAGCTGCGAGTGGTCCCGGCGCTTATCTTGTACTCCTGAGGTTTGTAGGGAGACGTCAAGAAGGGCATGCTGGGCAGGTTAACTGTACTGTTCACATACACACACATACAGTTGCCAACCTCCAGGTGAGGAGCTGGAGATTTCCAAGAATTACAGCTGATCTCCAGACTACATACATTGCTTATTCATTAATTTTTTTAAAAATTATTTAAAATATTTATTCCACTTCTCCTGGAGAAAACGGCTGCTTTGGAAAGTGGACTGTACGGCATTATACCCTATGAAGGTCCTTCTCCTTGCTAAACCCCCGTCTCCCAGACTCTACTCTCAAGCCTCCCGGTATTTCAGAGCCTGGAGTCAACCCTTCACACACACACACACCTCTAGGCTATCCACACATAGGGTTGCCAACCTCCAGGTGGCACCTGCAGACACCCCCCCTCCAATTACAATTGGTCTCCAGACGGCAGAGTCCCACTGGAGAAAATGACTGCTTGGAGGGTGGACTCTAGAGCACTGTACCCTGTTGAGGTCCCTCCTCAAACCCTGCTAGGGTTGCCGGGTTCGCCCTGGCCACCAGGGGGATGGTGGGTTAAGGCTGCCAGATCCAGGTTGGGAAATGCCTGGAGATTGTGGGACAGAGCCCGGGGAGGACATTGTATCTCAGTGGGCACAATGCCATAGAGTCCACCCTCCAGAGCAACCATTTTATCTGGAGGAACTGATCTCTGTAGCCTGGAGATGAACTGCAATTCCAAGGGATCCCCAGGTCCTACCTGGAGGCTGGCATCCATAAACCCTGCCAACCCTGCCAATCTCCAGGCATTTCCCAAGAAGAGGAGGAGGAGGAGATTGGATTTATATCCCGCCCTTCACTACCCAAAGGCGTCTCAGAGCGGCTTACAAACTCCTTTCCCTTCCCCTCCCCACAACAGACACCCTGGGAGGCAGGTGGGGCTGAGAGAACTTTTGACAGAAACGGCTCTTTTCAAGAACACCTCTGACAGAACTAAGAAGAAGAAGAGGAAGAGATTGGATTTATACCCCGTCCTTCACTACCCAAAGGAGTCTCAGAGCGGCTTACAAACTCCTTTCCCTTCCCCTCCCCACAACAGACACCCTGTGAGGCAGGTGGGGCTGAGAGAACTTCTGACAGAAACGGCTCTTTTCAAGAACACCTCTGACAGAACTAAGAAGAAGAAGAGGAAGAGATTGGATTTATACTCCGCCCTTCACTACCCAAAGGAGTCTCAGAGCGGCTTACAAACTCCTTTCCCTTCCCCTCCCCGCAACAGACACCCTGGGAGGCAGGTGGGGCTGAGAGAACTTTTGACAGAAACGGCTCTTTTCAAGAACACCTCTGACAGAACTAAGAAGAAGAAGAGGAAGAGATTGGATTTATACCCCGTCCTTCACTACCCAAAGGAGTCTCAGAGCGGCTTACAAACTCCTTTCCCTTCCCCTCCCCACAACAGACACCCTGTGAGGCAGGTGGGGCTGAGAGAACTTCTGACAGAAACGGCTCTTTTCAAGAACACCTCTGACAGAACTAAGAAGAAGAAGAGGAAGAGATTGGATTTATACTCCGCCCTTCACTACCCAAAGGAGTCTCAGAGCGGCTTACAAACTCCTTTCCCTTCCCCTCCCCACAACAGACACCCTGTGAGGGAGGTGGGGCTGAGAGAACTTCTGACAGAAACGGCTCTTTTCAAGAACACCTCTGACAGAACTAAGAAGAAGAAGAGGAAGAGATTGGATTTATACTCCGCCCTTCACTACCCAAAGGAGTCTCAGAGCGGCTTACAAACTCCTTTCCCTTCCCCTCCCCACAACAGACACCCTGTGAGGGAGGTGGGGCTGAGAGAACTTCTGACAGAAACGGCTCTTTTCAAGAACACCTCTGACAGAACTAAGAAGAAGAAGAGGAAGAGATTGGATTTATACTCCGCCCTTCACTACCCAAAGGAGTCTCAGAGCGGCTTACAAACTCCTTTCCCTTCCCCTCCCCACAACAGACACCCTGTGAGGGAGGTGGGGCTGAGAGAACTTCTGACAGAAACGGCTCTTTTCAAGAACACCTCTGACAGAACTAAGAAGAAGAAGAGGAAGAGATTGGATTTATACTCCGCCCTTCACTACCCAAAGGAGTCTCAGAGCGGCTTACAAACTCCTTTCCCATCCCCTCCCCACAACAGACACCCTGGGAGGGAGGTGGGGCTGAGAGAACTTCTGACAGAAACGGCTCTTTTCAAGAACACCTCTGACAGAACTAAGAAGAAGAAGAGGAAGAGATTGGATTTATACCCCGCCCTTCACTACCCAAAGGAGTCTCAGAGCGGCTTACAAACTCCTTTCCCTTCCCCTCCCCGCAACAGACACCCTGGGAGGCAGGTGGGGCTGAGAGAACTTCTGACAGAAACGGCTCTTTTCAAGAACACCTCTGACAGAACTAAGAAGAAGAAGAGGAAGAGATTGGATTTATACCCCGCCCTTCACTACCCAAAGGAGTCTCAGAGCGGCTTACAAACTCCTTTCCCATCCCCTCCCCACAACAGACACCCTGGGAGGGAGGTGGGGCTGAGAGAACTTCTGACAGAAACGGCTCTTTTCAAGAACACCTCTGACAGAACTAAGAAGAAGAAGAGGAAGAGATTGGATTTATACCCCGCCCTTCACTACCCAAAGGAGTCTCAGAGCGGCTTACAAACTCCTTTCCCTTCCCCTCCCCGCAACAGACACCCTGGGAGGGAGGTGGGGCTGAGAGAACTTCTGACAGAAACGGCTCTTTTCAAGAACACCTCTGACAGAACTAAGAAGAAGAAGAGGAAGAGATTGGATTTATACCCCGCCCTTCACTACCCAAAGGAGTCTCAGAGCGGCTTACAAACTCCTTTCCCATCCCCTCCCCGCAACAGACACCCTGGGAGGGAGGTGGGGCTGAGAGAACTTCTGACAGAAACGGCTCTTTTCAAGAACACCTCTGACAGAACTAAGAAGAAGAAGAGGAAGAGATTGGATTTATACCCCGCCCTTCACTACCCAAAGGAGTCTCAGAGCGGCTTACAAACTCCTTTCCCATCCCCTCCCCACAACAGACACCCTGGGAGGGAGGTGGGGCTGAGAGAACTTCTGACAGAAACGGCTCTTTTCAAGAACACCTCTGACAGAACTAAGAAGAAGAAGAGGAAGAGATTGGATTTATACCCCGCCCTTCACTACCCAAAGGAGTCTCAGAGCGGCTTACAAACTCCTTTCCCATCCCCTCCCCACAACAGACACCCTGGGAGGGAGGTGGGGCTGAGAGAACTTCTGACAGAAACGGCTCTTTTCAAGAACACCTCTGACAGAACTAAGAAGAAGAAGAGGAAGAGATTGGATTTATACCCCGCCCTTCACTACCCAAAGGAGTCTCAGAGCGGCTTACAAACTCCTTTCCCTTCCCCTCCCCACAACAGACTCCCTGTGAGACAGGCGGGGCTGAGAGAACTTCTGACAGAAACGGCTCTTTTCAAGAACACCTCTGACAGAACTAAGAAGAAGAAGAGGAAGAGATTGGATTTATACTCCGCCCTTCACTACCCAAAGGAGTCTCAGAGCGGCTTACAAACTCCTTTCCCTTCCCCTCCCCGCAACAGACACCCTGGGAGGGAGGTGAGGCTGAGAGAACTTCTGACAGAAACGGCTCTTTTCAAGAACACCTCTGACAGAACTAAGAAGAAGAAGAGGAAGAGATTGGATTTATACCCCGCCCTTCACTACCCAAAGGAGTCTCAGAGCGGCTTACAAACTCCTTTCCCATCCCCTCCCCACAACAGACACCCTGGGAGGGAGGTGGGGCTGAGAGAACTTCTGACAGAAACGGCTCTTTTCAAGAACACCTCTGACAGAACTAAGAAGAAGAAGAGGAAGAGATTGGATTTATACCCCGCCCTTCACTACCCAAAGGAGTCTCAGAGCGGCTTACAAACTCCTTTCCCTTCCCCTCCCCACAACAGACACCCTGGGAGGGAGGTGGGGCTGAGAGAACTTCTGACAGAAACGGCTCTTTTCAAGAACACCTCTGACAGAACTAAGAAGAAGAAGAGGAAGAGATTGGATTTATACCCCCGCCCTTCACTACCCAAAGGAGTCTCAGAGCGGCTTACAAACTCCTTTCCCATCCCCTCCCCACAACAGACACCCTGGGAGGGAGGTGGGGCTGAGAGAACTTCTGACAGAAACGGCTCTTTTCAAGAACACCTCTGACAGAACTAAGAAGAAGAAGAGGAAGAGATTGGATTTATACCCCGCCCTTCACTACCCAAAGGAGTCTCAGAGCGGCTTACAAACTCCTTTCCCTTCCCTCCCCGCAACAGACACCCTGTGAGGCAGGTGGGGCTGAGAGAACTTCTGACAGAAACGGCTCTTTTCAAGAACACCTCTGACAGAACTAAGAAGAAGAAGAGGAAGAGATTGGATTTATACTCTGCCCTTCACTACCCAAAGGAGTCTCAGAGCGGCTTACAAACTCCTTTCCCTTCCCCTCCCCGCAACAGACACCCTGGGAGGGAGGTGGGGCTGAGAGAACTTCTGACAGAAACGGCTCTTTTCAAGAACACCTCTGACAGAACTAAGAAGAAGAAGAGGAAGAGATTGGATTTATACCCCGCCCTTCACTACCCAAAGGAGTCTCAGAGCGGCTTACAAACTCCTTTCCCATCCCCTCCCCACAACAGACACCCTGGGAGGGAGGTGGGGTTGAGAGAACTTCTGACAGAAACGGCTCTTTTCAAGAACACCTCTGACAGAACTAAGAAGAAGAAGAGGAAGAGATTGGATTTATACCCCGCCCTTCACTACCCAAAGGAGTCTCAGAGCGGCTTACAAACTCCTTTCCCTTCCCCTCCCCGCAACAGACACCCTGTGAGGCAGGTGGGGCTGAGAGAACTTCTGACAGAAACGGCTCTTTTCAAGAACACCTCTGACAGAACTAAGAAGAAGAAGAGGAAGAGATTGGATTTATACTCTGCCCTTCACTACCCAAAGGAGTCTCAGAGCGGCTTACAAACTCCTTTCCCTTCCCCTCCCCGCAACAGACACCCTGGGAGGGAGGTGGGGCTGAGAGAACTTCTGACAGAAACGGCTCTTTTCAAGAACACCTCTGACAGAACTAAGAAGAAGAAGAGGAAGAGATTGGATTTATACCCCGCCCTTCACTACCCAAAGGAGTCTCAGAGCGGCTTACAAACTCCTTTCCCATCCCCTCCCCACAACAGACACCCTGGGAGGGAGGTGGGGCTGAGAGAACTTCTGACAGAAACGGCTCTTTTCAAGAACACCTCTGACAGAACTAAGAAGAAGAAGAGGAAGAGATTGGATTTATACCCCGCCCTTCACTACCCAAAGGAGTCTCAGAGCGGCTTACAAACTCCTTTCCCTTCCCCTCCCCGCAACAGACACCCTGGGAGGAGGTGGGGCTGAGAGAACTTCTGACAGAAACGGCTCTTTTCAAGAACACCTCTGACAGAACTAAGAAGAAGAAGAAGAAGAGGAGATTGGATTTATACTCCGCCCTTCACTACCCAAAGGAGTCTCAGAGCGGCTTACAAACTCCTTTCCCATCCCCTCCCCACAACAGACACCCTGTGAGGGAGGTGGGGCTGAGAGAACTTCTGACAGAAACGGCTCTTTTCAAGAACACCTCTGACAGAACTAAGAAGAAGAAGAGGAAGAGATTGGATTTATACTCTGCCCTTCACTACCCAAAGGAGTCTCAGAGCAGCTTACAAACTCCTTTCCCTTCCCCTCCCCGCAACAGACACCCTGGGAGGGAGGTGGGGCTGAGAGAACTTCTGACAGAAACGGCTCTTTTCAAGAACACCTCTGACAGAACTAAGAAGAAGAAGAGGAAGAGATTGGATTTATACTCTGCCCTTCACTACCCAAAGGAGTCTCAGAGCAGCTTACAAACTCCTTTCCCTTCCCCTCCCCGCAACAGACACCCTGGGAGGGAGGTGGGGCTGAGAGAACTTCTGACAGAAACGGCTCTTTTCAAGAACACCTCTGACAGAACTAAGAAGAAGAAGAGGAGATTGGATTTATACTCCGCCCTTCACTACCCAAAGGATTCTCAGAGCGGCTTACAAACTCCTTTCCCTTCCCCTCCCCGCAACAGACACCCTGGGAGGGAGGTGGGGCTGAGAGAACTTCTGACAGAAACGGCTCTTTTCAAGAACACCTCTGACAGAACTAAGAAGAAGAAGAAGAAGAGGAGATTGGATTTATACTCCGCCCTTCACTACCCAAAGGAGTCTCAGAGCGGCTTACAAACTCCTTTCCCTTCCCCTCCCCGCAACAGACACCCTGGGAGGGAGGTGGGGCTGAGAGAACTTCTGACAGAAACGGCTCTTTTCAAGAACACCTCTGACAGAACTAAGAAGAAGAAGAGGAAGAGATTGGATTTATACTCCACCCTTCACTACCCAAAGGAGTCTCAGAGCGGCTTACAAACTCCTTTCCCTTCCCCTCCCCCCAACAGACACCCTGTGAGGGAGGTGGGGCTGAGAGAACTTCTGACAGAAACGGCTCTTTTCAAGAACACCTCTGACAGAACTAAGAAGAAGAAGAAGAAGAGGAGATTGGATTTATACCCCGCCCTTCACTACCCAAAGGAGTCTCAGAGCGGCTTACAAACTCCTTTCCCTTCCCCTCCCCGCAACAGACACCCTGGGAGGGAGGTGGGGCTGAGAGAGCTCTGACAGCAACTGCTCTTTTTCAAGGACAGCTCTTATCAGAACTACGGCTTGCCCAAGGTCATCCAGCAGGTGCAAGTGGAGGAGTGGGGAGTCAAACCCGGTTCTCCCAGATCAGAGTCTGCGCACTTAACCACAACACCAAAGCTGGCAACCCTGTACACATCACGGCGCATCCTCGGATGGAACGCTTCAGCATATTCCTGGGAAGAGTTGCCACTTGAGGGGCGTGACCGCCACAACTGTATTTATAAATCCGCACACAGAAGGGAAACTCTGCATTGTGTACATCCGCTCTGTTGCCGAGAAAATGAGGCAATTGCAATGTTCAGGGGAGAGAGAGAGAGAGAGAGAGTCTGGGTGGCACTGGGAGGGACAGGAGAGTGGCAGGCCCCGCTGGGTGCCGTTTTCCGCACAGCCCATATGAGCACTGAGTTTTACGGCTCCCATTCACCTTAATGGGGAGCCATATAGTTAAATCCAGCCCCCTGCCGTGGCACGGAGTTAAAACATGCCATAATGGGCTTAAGCAGCAGTGCCGGAAAGCCCGGGATGAACATCAGGCTAATTTTCTCCGTCCTTGCCTGCAGGAGTCAAGAGGGTTAATGCCAACGCAAGGCGGAGGCCGGGGGGAACAGCCGTCTCCTGAGATCGCACAGATGAGATCAGACACCCATTTACTAAGGCGGGTTTCGGGGTAATGAAATCTCGGCTGCCTTAACGGCAAGGGGACGGGCTAGGAGATTAACCGGAGGTGCCCACCCTACCTGATGGCGCTCTGTAATTTCAGTGAAATGTTTATGGGCTGTGTGTGCCTGTGTGTGTGTATGCCTACACACTCCACAGGGAAGCGGAGAGCGTGCTGTATGTTTGGGTGGGCTGGAGACAGGAACAGATGGAAGAAAGCGGGAAGGAACAGTAATCCAAAGTTAGGGGAATGAAATAAATGGAATGCTGGGAGCTGGGGGTGGGAGAGCGGAGAGACCCATTAAAGAAGAAGAGGGCCGCCTTCTGTTAGCTGGCGGTGTGCTGGTTCCTGCCGAGTCCTCGCAACTCTCTGCACAAGTCTCCCCTTGCTGCTGAGTCATTTCCCATCTCTTTTATCTATTTTTACATATATATATATATATATATATATATATATTTGTGTGTGTGTGTGTATACGCATGTGTGCTTTTGTGTGCTTGCCTGGCAGTCGGTGTCCCCTCTAAGCTGAGTTAGTGTGAGCTAGCTCACAATCCTTAAGCCTCCAGCTCATAGATTTTTGTCTCAGCTCGGGAAGGAGGGCTCCAGAGCGAGCTAATCTATGCCGTAGCCAAATCGCTTGCTCACAAAAAGTAGAACTTCTGCTCACAAGACTCCACAGCTTAGAGGAAGCATGGCTGGCAATCATGGCTGACTTCTAATGACCCCTGCTGAGGGCCTGGATGTACCCCGAGAGATGGCATGATTAGCCTGCCTCTGTGTCCCAGCCCTGGTATTCCTTGGAGGTCTCTCTTCCAAGCACTTGCCAGAGTTGGCTCTGCTTAGCTTCCAAGATCTGATGGGATCGGGCTTGCCTGGGGTATCCAGGACAGGGCAAGTCATTTCCCATCTCGACAATCTCCCATCTTGAGGACACATCCATTAGGGCCCGGTCAGCAGGCAATGAGTTCAAGCGAGTTCTGTTGGACTGGACGATACACCTTGCTGTATTACTGAAGAAGTTTTGTTTAAGGTTTCCAGGCAGTGCCTGGCAACTGGTGGGAGGGCTGTGTCCAGGGATACAGGGAGGGGGGCAGTGTTCCCTCTAAGCTGAGTCAGTGTGAGCTAGCTCACAGTTTTTTAGCCTCCGGCTCACACACTTTTGTCTTAGCCCAGGAAGGAAGGCTCCAGAGCAAACTAATTTATGCAGCAGCCAAATGGCTCGCTCACAACTTTAATACCAGTAGCTCACAAAGTAGAATTTTTGCTCACAAGACTCCACAGCTTAGAGGGAGCATTTGGGGGGGGTTCATAAAGCTGGCTTCAGCATCCTGTCACTTCCGGTAAAAAAAACCCCAATGACATGGGCAGCTCTAGGAATCGTCAGAAACTCTATGATTTAAACCCATTCCTAGAGGTACCCTTTGTCACTTCCTCTTTGTTAAAAAAAAACAGGCCAAAGGAGTCTCAGAGCAGCTTACAAACTCCTTTCTCTTCCCCTCCCCATAACAGACACCCTGGGAGGTCAGTGGGGCTGAGAGACCTCTGACAGAAACTGCTTTTTTTCAAGAACAGCTGTGCCAGAACTATGGCTTGCCCAAGGTCATCTAGCAGGTGCAAGCAGAGGAGTGGGGAATCAAACCTGGTTCTCCCAGATTAGAGTCCACGCACTTAACCACTACACCAAACACAGGTGCTTTCAAGCTGGGTTTTTAAAAAGGGGACGTGCTCCCTGTTCCACCCCAGTTTATAGATTAATTTATGGGAAAGTCTAGGCCCACCTCAGACTTCCTGAGCTTCCGACAGGGGTCATTAAGGAACTGGGGGGGGAGCAGACGGAAGAGAAGTTTAAGGAAATTAGTAATATTTAAATGAGGAGGAGAGATAGGAGAGGAGCCATCGAAGCTAATAAATCTAGAGGGATTATCAAGCCACTAATGAACCCTCGGAGTTTTTGCAATCATATCTTAGCAGGGGGAAAAGATAAAAAATCAGCATGACTGGGCTTTATGGGATATCGAGCCGGCTAAATCAAGTCCTGGGTGGGAAGAGGGGAGCGGAGATGTACATTGAAATGCAAGGATATTAAACCGAGAGGAGACGGGAGAAAGTCATTCGACGGAACCGGCAGGAATGGAGGGGGGGCGGACAGAGGTTGATTCCTCTTGCAGGAGCATGTTATGAAGGCCAGCTTTTAGGAGAGCAGAGAGAGCTTATTACGTTTGGAAAGACGAGTCAGCTGGGAACTTATTCCTGTCCAGTGCTCTCCTTCCCCTCATCTGGGCTCTTGATGGAAATTAGTTTCTTTCCCCTACATCTTTGTGGATCTGGAGATGTCAGGCTGAGGAGCGGCGGGGCTGGCTGCCTTCCATCCCCGATCCGTGACTCATCGCGACTTTAAATCCCACTAATTAGACAGTTCAGCGGAGAGAGAATGCGGCTTGAGAAAAACAGGGGGAAACCTCTGGCAGGAGGTTAGGACTTGGGCGATCGTCTCTGTCTCCGCCAATGCGCTGAGGCAGGATGAGTTCATCGCTTCCCCGGAACCCGCCGCAAACGTTTTCGTGGGTCGATCTCATACATAGCAGGCCACGTTTTGGGATGTGGGGCGTCTCCGGGACCCAGCGGCTGGGGAAACCAAGCAGAAATGTGCATGTGTGAACAAGGCCTTGAAGGGCAATGATCTCAAGGCAGAATCATCCGGGTTGTCAGAACGGTTTGGTGGGGGCTGTTCGGTCGCGCCCTTGGATCCAGGCCAGGTGGGATGGGCTCTGTATGAGCGCAACCCAGTTTCGTCTGCTACTAAGTGGAACTGCTGACCGACACTCTCTCTCCCTCCCTCTCTCTCTCTTTTCCTTTGTGCCATCAAGTCACCGCTGACTCATGCAACATTAGAACATAAGAGAAGCCAATGTTGGATCAGGCCAATGACCCATCTAGTCCAACATTCTGTCACATAGTAGCCAAAAATACCAGGTGCCATCAGGAGGTCCAGCAGTGGGGCCAACACACTAGAAGCCCTCCCACTGTTGACCACCCCTCCCCCCAAGCACCAAGAATACAGAGCATCCCTTGCCCCATCCTGAGAGTTCCTATCTATGGCCCCGTTCACACGGAGCATTTCCCCCTCTGAAGGCATGGTAGCCCTGTGGACTTTCCCTGCGCGATCATACCAGCACATCTGGGAGGTGTAGCACTCCCGTGGCCAACCCACGGCTTCCCGTGGAAAACGCGGAATAAAAAACTACTAGGGTCGAAGTACTAGTTTCCGGAAACCCCGGGGCAAAGGCCTGCATCTGATCGTGGGAGCGCTAGTATCCTGCGGCTTCCGACGCCGGCCCATGTCCCGGAGTTTCTGGATGTTGTAAGTTTCCATGGGATGCGCACCAACGCTGAATGAGGCATGCATATATGCAAGACACCGGCAGCGGCCCGTCCCCCCCCACAGCACATGCGCATTTCGCAACAGCGCAGCTTGCGTGGTCTGCTGCGCCACTTTTTTGCCGCGCTGTAGCAGTGCTGTGTGATCGGTGCTCAGCACCGGAGCATAACAACCCAGTGGCCCGTGTGATCAGGCTACCGCGCCTTATTTTGCTCCAGGGCGAACTGCCACGCCTCCCCCCGCGTTTTCTGGCCCGTATGACCGGGGCCTATACTTTGTGGCCAATAGCCACTGATGGACCTGTGCTCCGTATGCTTACCTAATTCCCTCTTGAAGCCATCCATGCTTGTAGCCGCCACCACCTCCTGTGGCAGTGAATTCCATGTGTTCATTACTCTTTGGGTGAAGAAGTACTTCCTTTTATCTGTTCTAACCCGACTCCTCAGCAATTTCATGGAGTGCCCACGAGTTCTTGAACTGTGAGAAAGGGAGAAAAGGACTTCTGCTCTATCCCCATGCATAATCTTATAAACTCTGTAGGGTTTGCAGTGGCTCAGTGGTTAAGACACTGAACTGCAGACCGGAAGGTCTGTAGTTCGGCAGTTCGAGACCCGAGTGCCGCGTGACGGAGTGAGCTTCCATCTCTGGCCCCGGCTCCTCCCAACCTAGCAGTTCCAAAGCAAGAAATTGCAAGTAGATAAATAGGTACTGCTTTGGTGGGAAGGTAACAGCATTCCATGCTTCTTGGTGTCTAGTCATGCCGGCCACATGACCACGAAGAAGTCTTCGGACAGCGCTGGCTCTTCAGCTTGGAAAGGGAGATTCGACTGGCTTTCGAGCAAGGGAATCCTTTACCTTTACCTAGGCAAGAGACAAACAGAGGCTTTGCCATTGCCTACCTCTGCATAGCGACCCTGGGTTTCCGTGAAGGTCTCCCTTCCAAATCCTGACCAAGGCCGACCCTGCTTAGCTTCCGAGATCTGATGAGAACAGGTCAGATTTCTCTGTCCGCTATTTACAAACGTCAGCTTACCTTCCCTGCTTATCTCCGGTATCTGATTTTCCCCAGGGAAGGAGCCAGGGGCAATTGGCTACCAAGGGCAGATATAACAAATAAGCAGATGGTGGGTAGTGACCAGAGGCCTCTTCGTTCCTGGTGTGCGTGTGATTTGGGTTCCCCTCTAGCTGGGCGAGCTGACGGAGTTTCGGACTCCATTTTCAAGCGGTGACAGCAGTAACTGGAACCTATTTCTCAGCTGCCCATCACTGGGAGTCGTCAAGCAACAGGGAACCAAACAGCACACGTACTTGTGTCAACCGCCCCTTGGAAGACCAAGAACTGCAGATCGAGGGGACAATCTGGTATTCCTGGGAAACGAAAACCAGGCACCAGCTCAGTCACCGTCCAGCAGCCTGGGAACTCAGCATCCAATGCATCAACTCATGAAATACTTTGGAAGTAATTACATTGACCCAAGGATGAGCCTCGTTTCGGACTTGTGAAAGAGCCCGGGCTTCTTGGTCGTCACCTCCCACCTGTGGGAGCAGCAGGACCTCCTTGACAAAGGACCAGTGTTCCCTCTAAGCTGAGTTAGTGTGAGCCAGCTCACAGTATTTTAGCCTCCGGCTCACACATTTTTTTTTCTTGTCTTTCCTCAGGAAGGATGGCTCCAGAGCAGTGTTCCCTCGGAGCTGAGTTTGTGTGAGCTAGCTCACAGCTTTTTTAGCCTCCGGCTCACGGATTTTTTTTTTTTGTCTCAGCTCAGGAAGGAGGGCTCCAGAGCAAACTCGTTTACGCAGGAACCAAATCGCTCGCTCACAACTTTAATGCCAGGAGCTCAGAAAGGGGAGTGTTTGCTCACAAGGCTCCCCAGCTTAGAGGGAGCACTGCCTCCCACCTGGTCCTCATAGCTAGAGATGCCGGGGATTGAACCTGGGACCTTCTGCCTGCCGAGCAGATGCTCCACCCCTGAGCCACTTCCCTCCTCCCCCGTAGAGCTATGCAGTCAGCCATTGTTCCCGCGGGCTGTTCGGCATCAAAGATCCTTCCGCTGTCGTACATCTATAATTTCCTCTCCCCGTCTCCCTATTATTTTAATATCCTCCCCTTTAAAATATACATATCATCCATCCATCTTCTGACAGCTTCTCTCTTTATTTAATGGGGTTTTCATCTGCAGTTAGACATTCCCCTGGATTGTATATATATTTCTCTTAGGGTGTACCGGGGAGGAGCCGAGTCCTTATCGCCTAGATCTTGCGGCCTTCACTTACGTCTTCTTTGGAACAGGTTCTGGGGGGCAGGAGAGGGGGAGTTCTTGCTCATGGCCGGAGGGCAAGAGTCCCACCAACAAGGCCCCGATAGCAGGATCTCCCTCTCCCTGCCTCACGCATACACCAGCACAGTGCAAAACTGCAAAACATGGGAGAGAATTGGGAAATCAGAGTGCTCAATGGCACCTGTCTAAGTCATGCCACACTTGGGGGCTGCGTTGGCTGAGGGGTTAAGATGCTGACGCTGCAGACCGGAAGGTCTGTAGTTCAGCAGCTCGAGACCCGAGTGCCGCGTGACGGAGTGAGCTCCCGTCTCCGGCTCCTGCCAACCTAGCAGTTCGAAAGCAAGAAATTGCAAGTAGATAAATAGGGACCTCTTTGGTGGGAAGGCAGCAGCATTCCATGCATCTTTGGTGTTTAGTCATGCCAGCCACATGACCACGAAGTCTCCGGACAGCGCTGGCTCTTCGGATTGGAAACGGAGATGAGCACTGCCCCCTAGAGTCGGATTCGACTGACTTTCGAGCAAGGGGAAATCTTCACCTTTACCTTAAGCTGTGCCACAGGAGATTCCTTTTGCAGGGGACCTGCAGCATTGACTTGCCAGCTCTCAAACTACTCTACATTGTCCAACGAGCTCCCTTGCATCCCCATGGAAATCAGTGGGATCTAGTTCTGAAGAAAGACGGTACATACCGGGCTGAAGTGTGTGCGTGTATACACACAAACATGCCCTGACCTGAATAGCCACAGCTAGCATGATCATGTTAGATCTCAGACGCTAAGCAGGGTCGGCCCTGGTTAGTATTGGGATGGGAGACCACCACGGAAATCCAGGGTTGCCACGCAGGGGCGGCCAAGGGCAAACCATCTCTGAACATCTCTTGCCTTGACAACCCTGTGACATAGTGGCGCTTTCCACCACCACACACAAGCACACACATAAATTCTGCCTGTTTGTTAATCTTGTATCCCCCTCCAAGGATCTCCGGATGGCGTATGTTGCTTCTTCCCTTTCCAAATGTTGTAACAACCCTGTGAGGTAGATCAAGGGGCTGTGGCTCAAGGGAAGAGCCTCGGCTTTGCATGCAGAAGGTTCGAGGTTCAGTCTCCGGCATCTACCAGGAAAAAGGAATAGGTAGTTGGTGCTATGAAAGACCTCTACCATAAGAATGTAAGAAGAGCCCTGCTAGATCAGACCGGCGGTCCACAGTGCTCCCTCTAAGCTGTGGAGTCTGGTGAGCAAAAATTCCACTTTGTGAGTTACTGGCATCGAAGTTGTGAGCCAGCAATTTGGCCCCTGCATAAATTAGTTTGCTCTGGAGGCACCCTTCTTGATCTAAGACAAAAATGTGTGAAGCGGAGGCTAAGGCTGAGTACAGACTGGCAGTTTGCTCCGGTAGCCAGTCGTAGCAAAAAAGCCCCGGAATAAACTATACCGGGTTTTCCCGTTCACGCAGCGGGGGCCGCTGCCGGAAGATACGGGACAGAGGCGCGTGGGAGCGTTCAGACTGCTGCACCGGAGGCATGCTATATTCGCCGTGTCCCCATTAATTCGGCTGTGGGTGTATGGGTGTATGTGCGCATGAGCGCCCATGCGCATAAGCACATAAGCGCATTTTGCCGATTGGGGGAGGACCCTGCAGCACCGGCACCGCATTGGGCAGTAGAGCGGAGCGCAGCCAATCACACCGCTGCTGCCTTCTGCCCAATGCAGGTTGCTCCCAGCTTTTCGGCTGCGCGTTCAGACTCCCCGGAAGCGGAGAAACGTGCGACACACGCGGGCTTTCGGATTTGCTACGGGTTTTATCAGGTATCTTTTTAATCCAGCGGTGAAGCGCAACAGCACGGGTTGGCTACGGGTGGGGGACGCCAGGCAGATGTGCCTGTGTGAACGCCCCATTTACTCTGGGATTGAGTCATCGCTGGCCTGGGTCCCTACCGGGGCAAATTGCCAGTCTGAACTCAGCCTAAACCTCTGTGAGCTAGCTCAAACTAACTCAGTTGAGAGGGAACCCTGGTGGTCCACCTAGACAATACTGACTTGATGGACCGATGGTCTGATTGAATATAGCGATAAAGAGGAATCACAGTCAATGTAACGTGTAAAGTGAGAACAAGAATGTGATACACCAACTAATAAAGAACGTAAAACAGAAATTATGGGAAAACCAGAAGTATTATCTGTTCTTATTATTACAAAATCTTAAAGTGCTAAATACAAAAATAGTTTGATGTAGAAAGAATGGCCTCATCTGGATATCTCATCAATCAGTCCATCAGTCCGTCCTGGATTTTTGGCCGAAGAAAAATTCTACTCATTGAAACTAGCTACAATGCAATCTGGATTATCTCATCTGTACTCATGTGGTTTGCCTGCAGGACAATTGGACTGGAATCTTCATAAAAATATTTATGTTTGGATTATAGGACTTTATTCATTCATGAGAGTAGAAACATTCACTGGACTTTATTCCATATTCATTATGAATTGGTCTCTCTTACATTAATTTGTATATATGATTTCTACAGTTTGGTGTAGTGGTTAAGTGCGTGGACTCTAATCTGGGACAACTGGGTTTGATTCCCCACTCCCCCACGTGCAGCTGCTGGATGACCTTGGGCAAGCCATAGTTCTGTTAGAGCTGTTCTCTCAAGGGCAGTTCTGGAAAGAGCTCTCTCAGCCCCACCGACCTCACAGGGTGTCTGTTGTGGGGAGGGGAAGGGAAAGGAGTTTGTAAACCACTCTGAGACTCCGAGTGAACGGCGGGGGGAAAATCCAATCTCCTCCTCCTCCTCCTCTTCTTCTTCTTCTTCATTAGTTGGCATATCACAGTTTCTTGTTCTTACTATAGCTGATTCAGTATAAGGCAGCTTCATCCTCATCAACAACTCTGGATTAGGGTAATTTTCAATTGAGTTATTAAATATTAATCAAAAACATCTCTATCTCTCCATACAGCATTCCGGTTTTGGCCCTATTTTATTTCATTGTTTATTGCCTTACAGGTGTTAACAGGGACTCTGTTAACTTAGTGTATTTTGTACTATTTGACCTCTGAAGAAGGCTCTCATGAGCCGAAACGCTTCAGGTCATACACTGTTCCTTTTTATGTATTTGTAACTCTGAACGTTTTATGAGACTTTATTTGGGCCCCTGCAAGGTTTTCATATGTCTTTGAAATAAACGCTCTTTTGTATACTTACTTATGTTTTTAACTTTTGGCCCTCAATAAGTTTTCTAAACTTCCCTTGGAGGTTTGTGCTTGGTTGGTTTAGATTCCCCCTCCCTCTTTTTCTTGAGTAAGCTAAAAGAAAGCCTGGGGAGAGAGAGTGTGGGACTAGTGCCAGACTGCTCAGCAAACTTCATGCCATAGTCAGGATTTGAGCCCCCGTCTCTCCAGTCCTAGTCTGACGCATTTATTTATCTGATACCTTTCTAGCCCACCATTCTCACTGACACACTCTCACCACTGAAGTGCACTGTCCCCAGTGTGGGCACGGTCTCCTGCTGTTTCCTTTTCCAAATACGGGAGACTGAATTTGCATTCCTGTGCATGCTTAACTGGAGACTCGTTCTCACTGCATAGCTGTGAGATTCCGTCCTGATGAAACATGTATTGATTGCGCCGCGCGATGCCTTCTCGGCACAGCCCAATCCGGTGTCGACTTGGAAATGAATTCCGCGGGTCTCACTCCCAAGAAAGCGCGCCTGGGACGGCATCTTTCATGTTGGCATCGGCAGGGCCCTATAAGCGATCGGTTCGTATATCTGATTAAAAGTTTTAATTAAAACAATTTGTTCAGCCGAAATCCCCGACGAGGAATGCATTAGAATAAAACAAATTGTAACCACATTGATGCTTGATTTATTATAATAGTAGTGAGATAATGTGCGGAGAGAAAATTATAGAGCAAGGGGATGCATGTTTTTCACAGGCCTAGAGATGCCCCAAACCACAATTAGGGAACACGAGAGATTTTGCACGACTCTGAAAACCAACAAGAGAATTAGAGAAGAAGAAGAAGAGATTGGATTTATACCCCGCCCTTCACTGCCCAAAGGCGTCTCAGAGTGGCTGACAAACTCCTTTCCCTCCCCCTCCCCACAACAGATGCCCTGTGAGGTAGGCGGGGCTGAGAGAACTTCTGACAGAAACTGTCCTTGAGAGAACAGCTGTGCCAGAGCTTGTGACTGACCCAAGGTCACATCAGCAGGTGCAAGTGGAGGAGTGGGGAATCAAACCCGGTTCTCCTAGATTAGAGTCCGCGCACTTAACCGCTACATCAAACTGGCTCTCATTAATCTCATTGTCACTCATTAGGTTCTGGATTCCCCCCCCCCTTTACATATATGTATGCATATAGGGGCTCAGAGTAGCTCGCTCTCGTCAGATCTCGGAAGCTAAGCAAGGTTGACCATAGCTAGTATTTGGATGGGAGACCTCCAAGGAATACCAGAGTTTGGATGCAGAGGGACGCAATGGTGAACTACCTTTGAACTTCTCTTGCCTTGAAAACCCCACCAGAGGTCACCATATGTCACCTGTGACTTGGCAGGGGGGGAAATAATGCATATGGGGGAGAGGACCGAAGATAGACTCTTAAACATCAAAACATTTATCAAGGAGATCAAAAGAAACAAACAAAAAAAGGATTACCGTTGTCATCCAGCAGGTGCAAGTGGAGGAGTGGGGAATCAAACCCAGTTCTCCCAGATTAGAGTCCATGCACTTAACCACTACACCAAACTGGCTCACTGGGCACAAACTGTCAAAAAGTATTTGAGTGCTGCCTAGAGAGACAGGCACTACACTCAGTTTATTCAGTTCTGTTTCCCAGTGTTAATGGGTGGCAGTGGGTGAATAGCAACACAGAGAGGGTTCCCGATGTCAGGCAGCTATTTTATGGGGTTGAGGAGAAATGGCTCGGTGGAAGCACCCGCTTTACACGCAGAAGGTCTCAGGTTCAGTTCCTGGCATCTCCTGTTAAAGGGTCTAGCACAGGGGTCCCAAACTTTTTGAGCCTGTGGGCAACTTTGGGATTATGACGGAGGTGGTGGTAAGCACAGTTACAATATGGCTGCCACAGGAAGTGGAGCTGTACACATGCCCAGAGGAAGTCCAAGTGCCGGGGACAAGAGGGGTAATTTTAAAATATACACTGGGAAAGAGGCCTGGGAAGGAGAATAAAACCAACACAGGTGACAGAAGCTGTTTCACTTGAAGCGTCGGGCTAGAGGAGAGTTCTACAGACACTGTGGACACCCAAAATGATAAATAAGTGGGTTAGGGTTGCCACGTCCCCATGGTGTGTGAGGGATCTCCCAGTTTCCGGTGCTCCTCCCTGGCACCGGCCGGTGGCTGGCAAGGGAGAATTACAGCCCCAAACATGACGTGCTCACCTCACCTGGAAGTGACGTAGGCATGTTGGTGACATCGGGGGGGGGGCACACTCTGGTTTTTGGGCAAAACTCCATGGTAGAATTAGCTTCAAACCATAGAGTTTTGCCCAAAAACCAAAGTGTCGCCCCCTGACATCACTGACGTGCCTACACAACCCAGAAGAGATGTAGGCATGTCAGGGACATGGGGAGGTGACGCTCTGGTTTGGGGGCAAGACTCTATGGTCGAATTAGCTTCTACCATAGAGTTTGGCCCCAAGACCAGAGTGTCACCCCCTGATGTCCTCGACATGCCTACGTCACTTCTGGGTCATTTAGGCATGTTGTGTTTAATTTCCGTGTTCTTCCCTGTTTGGGGGGTAATTGCCCCCCCATCATCTAGTGGCTGAGAACTGGGGCCTGAAAGTGGGGGACACCCACCCCCACTGGGGGGGGTAAGGTCTGGCATCCCTAAGATCAGGTTATCCTGGGCTAGCCAGGTCAGGGCAGTAACCTCCTTGCAGCTCCTAAAATACGGCTACCTCTTATTGTTCAGACAACTTCCTACTTAACAGGAGGAATTGATTTTTGCGTGTACGTGGTTTATTATGCAATTATTGATAGACAGTATGTTATGGATGTACTCAAACATTTTTTTTCCCCCTTAACACCATAAAGCACTTAGGGTAATCTTACACAGTTTAGTGAATAAATGAAAATGTTTTCCAGGCAGCTAAGAGTGATGAATTGACTTAGCAGCTAAGCATTTATAGACCCTGAAGGCCACTGTATTCGCCGAGGGAGGGCATTGACGCCCAAAGGAATGCCTTCCTCTGCTCATAAATGCGAGCGGGGGGGGAGCGTGACGGCTATGCCTCAGTCAGTTGGAGTACTTCTAGGATCACTGAAGAGCTCAATCAGGGATCCCTTTTCTAGAAACCTTCTCTGGAGGCCCTCGGTTCAGGTTGATTCAAACTCCAGGTGGGGGCTGGAGATCTCTTGGGATTATGACTGATCTGCAGATTGCATAAATCCCTTGTTTCATTTATGATTTGCTTATTTAAAACAGCTTCCTTGCTTTCCTCCTGACTTCTGCCCTTCAGCTCTGGGGAGGGGTCATGTTTTTTTTGACACCCAAAATATGTGGTGGTGGGAAGAAGAAGAAGAGGAGGAGGAGACTGGATTTATACCCCACCCTTCACTCGGAGGGAGCTGCGGTGGCTCAAGTGGTTGAGACGCTGAACTGCAGGCTGGAAGAGCAGTAGTTCAGCAGTTCGAGACCCGAGAGTGCCGCATGACGGAGTGAGCTCCTGTCTCTGGCTCCAGCTCCTGCTGATCTAGCAGTTCAAAAGCAAGAAATTGCAAGTAGGTAAATAGGTACCGCTTCAGTGGGAAGGTAACAGCGTTCCGTGCGCCTCGGCATTTAGTCATGCCGGCCACATGACCACAGAAATGTCTTCGGACAGCGCTGGCTCTTTGGCTTGGAAACGGGGAAAAGCACCGCAACCCTAGAGTCGGGTTCGGCTGGCTTTCAAGCAAGGGAAACCTTTACCTTTACTTCACTTGGAGTCTCAGAGCAGTTTACAGTCTCCTTTTCCTTTTCCTTTCCCTTCCCCTCCCCACAACAGACACCCTATGAGGGAGGTGGGCCTGAGAGAGCTCTGAGAGAACTGTCTTTGAGAGAACAGCTCTGACAGAACCATGGCTTGCCCAAGGTCATCCAGCCGCTGCAAGTGGAGGAGTGGGGAATCAAACCCGGTTCTCCCAGATTAGAGTCCACACACTTAACCTCTACACCAAACTGGCTCTCAGGTCCCAGTGTCATCAAGTCCCAGCCAGCTTTTGGCAATCCTGTGGGGTTTTCAAGGCAAGAGATGAACACAGATGGTTTGCTATGAGGTAGTGCTCCGGCCTTTCTTGGTAGTCTCCCATCCAAGCGGTAACCCGGACCGCCCCCGCTTCGCTTCCAAGATCTGACGAGATCAGGCTTACCTGGGCGACCCAGATCAGAGCCCCCAAACATGCAATGCTGTCATTGTTGTTGTTTTTAAAATCATCTGTCATTTTACACAAAGTGCCAAACAGTAGCATTCAGAAGGGCTTTTTAATAAAAGGATTAGCACTGTAATAAAATGGAACCTCTCAGGAGGGCACTTCAGTAAGGGACCGTATTGTAGTCCATCGCTCTGTTTATTGTACGCATCCCCTCCCGTTTTACCGCAATGTCCTTATCTTCCGTAACCGGCTTTCCTCGTTACGGTACGCCATCCCTCAGACAGTCTTTGTTGCCTGAGACACTTCTTCGCGGGCACCGTTTTTCCCGATTCTGTTATCCCGGCACTATTGCATTGTTTATTAGAGGCCTTGTGCTGTCAGAGTGAATTTGCTTCTCGTGTTTTGTAATTCACCGTGAGTCTCACAGGGGAAGGTGGGCTAGAAATGATGTTTTAAAATATCTGTGTCCTGCCTTATCGCCTTAGACTCAAGGCAGCGAGCAGCAAACACAGTAAAACAATAGATTAGCAAGATAAGAAGAGTTCAGCCGGATCGGGGAAACACAATTTATCCTCCACCAAAATGCTCCTTGGAATAAGACCGTTTTACACGCGTTCCTGAATGCAAAAAAAGTAGAGGTGTTCCCCTCCCCCTTCTTGGGTTGCCAGGTTCCACCTGGCCATTGGTGGAGAATGGGGAGGTAGGTCCAGGTTGAGAATCTCCTGGAGATTTGGGGATGGAGCCTGGGGAGGACAGGAACTGTAATGTATCCAGTTCAGCCTGTGGCTTGACCATGTGCTCTAGCCGGCGCAAACCGGTAGAGCACAGGGCTAGCTAAAGCTGAGCTTCGTTCCAGGGAAACAATAGAACAGGGGCTCCTCAAGCCCCACCAATCTGGCCTCGAATATCTTAGGAGTTAAGTGGATTAAGTTTGAATGATCCTATCACGGGTGGAGTAGGAGTTGGGGTGTGGGTTTGCTGAGGGATATAAGCCGGCCTGCGAGCCGGCTAGTTTGTCTTGTTCTGTAACTAATAAAGTACGTGAGAGCTGAAATCACTCGTCAGTCTCAGTACTTTTCAGGAACCTCAGTGGGGTACAATGCCAGTGTTGAATAATACACAGCTTCTTTTTCATTCGTAATGTACATAAGATCAGTTACTGACTGCTACATTGGGGGCGTTCACACAGGCACATCTGCCTGGCGGTCCCCACCTGTAGTCAACCCGTGCTGTTCCGCTTCGCTCCCGCGTTTAAAAGATACCTGGTGAAAGTGGTAGCAAATCCCGGAGAGTGCCTTTATCCCGCTTCGTTCCGCTTCCCGGAAGTGTGAACGCCAACCTGAGAAGCCGGGAGCAACCCGCGTTGTGCTTAAGGCAGCAGCGATATGATTGGCTGTGCTCCGCTCTACCGCCCAACCTGGTGCCGGCGCAACGGGATCCTCCCCAAATTGGCCGGATGCGCATGTGCGCTCATGCGCGCATACACACATAGCCGAATTACCAGGAAAAAGCCATTTACAGCTGCGCCTCTGGGCCAGCAGTCTGAACGCTCCCGCACTCTTCCTCCCGGTATGCTCCCGCATCACTCGGCACAGTGTGACCGGGAAAACCCGGAACAGTTTGCACCGGGGCTTTTTTTGCCACGACTGGCTCCCGCTTCAAACTGCCAGTCTGAACTCAGCCACTGTATTTTTGAAAAACGACTCTATTTATATAGATTCAGTACAGGACCGTGGTGGCTCAGAGGTTAAGACGCTGAGCTGCAGACCTGTAGGTGGGTCTGTAGGTCTGTAGGTTGGCAGTTCAAGACCCTAGTGCCATCCAATGTAGTGAGCTCCAGTGTTCCCTCTAAGCTGAGTTGGCGTGAGCTCGCTCACAGTTTTTTTAGCCTCCGGCTCACACATCATGGCATCTGGCCCCATCACTCCTTGGCAAATAGAAGGGGAAGTCGTAGAAGTAGTGACAGACTTCACGTTCCTAGGATCCCAGATCACTGCAGATGGTGACTGCAGCCATGAAATTAAAAGACGCCTGCTCCTTGGGAGGAAAGCGATGGCAAACCTAAACAGCATGATAAAAAGCAGAGACATCACCCTGCCAACAGAAGTCCGCATGGTCAAAGCAATGGTATTCCCCGTAGTAATGTATGGCTGCGAGAGTTGGACTATAAGGAAGGCCGAGCACCGAAGAATAGATTCTTTTGAACTGTGGTGCTGGAGAAGACTCTTGAGAGTCCCTTGGACTGCAAGGAGATCAAATCAGTCAATCCTAAAAGAAATCAACCCTGACTGTTCCCCGGGAGGCCAGAGACTGAAGCTGAAGCTCAAATACTTTGGCCACCCAATGAGAAGGGAGCACTCACTGGAGAAGACCCTGATGCTGGGAAAGATTGCAGGTCAAAGAAGAAGGGGACGGCAAAGGATGAGATGGTTAGACAGTGTCATCGATGCAACGAACATGAAATTGAGCAAACTTCAGCGGACAGCGGAAGACAGGAGGGCCTGGCGTGGTCTGGTCCATGGGGTCGCGAAGAGTCGGACTCGACTGTGCGACTGAACAACAAACACACATTTTTGCCTTAGCTCAGGAAGCTCCAGAGCAGACTGATTTATTCCGTGGCCAAATGGCTCGCTCACAACTTTAATGCCGGTAGCTCACAAAGCAGAATTTTTGCTCACAAGAACTCCACCGCTTAGAGGGAGCGGTAGTCCTTAAGCTGCAGCAAAGGTGGTTTCGGGGAGGGTGAATAACTGCATAAGCCTGAGCAAACCTCTGCTGCTTCAACAGCAAAGCCGGGACCAGATGCCGCAGCTTTCCGCTCGGTGTCTGGAGGAGGGCAGGAGGCGGAACAGTTGCAGCTGCCGCGGAAGAGCGCCCCGGCTTGCTCGGCAATTCATCTTCACCTAATTGAGAATAAAGGGGATTTTGCGGGAAGGTGTAGACAGAATAGGGGATTCCGAGCCTGAGCCGTCGTTGATCCTCTCCCGGCGTCTCTCTCAGAATGAAAAAAATCCTGATGCAGATGGCAGGAGGAGAGCTCTGTGAACTCAGAGGGCTTAGTCACATAAGGGGAAGGCTTCTTTTCTAGCAGCCGGCCTGGCTTTCTCCGATTGTGGATCCGTCCCCTAATCAGATCTCGACGCTCTCCCGTAGCAGCACCAGCCGGGGAGCAGTTGGGAGGGGGTTGATCAGCGGCAGATCTGGAAATCCAATAAAACTCTTGCGGTAATTAATAGAAGATACAAAACCATGTTGGGTTTGTGTGTGTGTGTGTTGGGGGAGAGAGAGAGAGGGAGGGAGGTTGGGAGGGAGAGGAGGGGGGGACGTGGCCTCTCAAGGAATTAAAATGAGCAAAATCTTGGCATCCTTTCTCTTCCTCTCCCGGAGAGCTGCCCTGCCGCCTCTTTGGCTCTGCGAGTGATCTGGGTTATTAAAACTATGATAAGGATCTCGGGGGGAAAGACGAGAGATTCTGTGACCCAGAGCGAGGGGCGGGAGGGAGAGAGTTCCTCCCCAGTCGAATCGATGGGAAGGAAAAGGGCTGGCTGGCTAATGCAGGTAGCCTAACAATAGCAGCTTGGCCTTTCTCGCCGTTCGGAGAGAAGTAATTAGTGGAAGGCAACTGTGACTGTGTCGCTGGCTGCACTTGACTGGGCAGAGAGGGACTCCCTCCCCAAGGAGCCTTTGGCGAGGCTTCTGCTTTGCGTTGGGTTCTGACGATCAGCGTGAAGCTCTCCCTGTGGGACCGCATCCAGAGGTCTTGCATCGGCTGGACGCAACCGGTCCCTCGACTGAGCTGTAACCTGACCGGAGACCCTAAGGCTGAAATCCTAAGGCACACCATCTTGGGAGTAAGCTTTCCTTCCAAAGCCAGTTTGGGTTAGTGGTTAAGTGTGCAGACTCTAATCTGGGAGAATCGGGTTTGATTCCCCACGCCTCCACTCGCAGCTGCTGGATGACCTTGGGCAAGCCATAGTTCTGACGAGAGCTGTCCTTGAAAGGGCAGTTCTTGAAAGAGCTCTCTCAGCCCCACCTACCTCACAGGGTGTCTCTTGTGGGGAGGGGAAAGGAAAGAAGTTTGTAAGCCCCTCTGAGACTCCTTTAGGTAGTGAAGGGCGGGCTATAAATCCAATCTCTCCTTCTTCTTCTTCTTCTCCTCCTCCTCCTCCTTCTAAGAAGCTTCTGTAGGTTGCATGGTCTTGCTGTCTGACACCAACAGAACCTGTAGGCTAGATTGGGCTAACAGTTGCCAACCTCCTGATGGCACCTGGAGATCTCCTGCTATTACAATTGATCTCGAAATGACCAAGATCAGTTCCCCTGGAGAAAATGGCTACTTTGGAGGGCGGACTCCGTGGCATTGTACCATGCTGAGGCCCCCCCTCTCCCCAAACTCACCCTCCACAGGCTCCATTCCCAAAATCTCCAGGCATTTCCCAACGCAGAGCTGGTAATCCTACCAGCCATGAAATGGGCAGTGGATTCAACAGCATTCTTCCAACCCTTGCCAGGAGCTTTTCTTTTGCAGGGGATTTTGCTCATCCTGAACCGGTCCTGTGAACGCAACTGCCAATCGTAGTATACCTTTGCCTAGAGAGCCAGTTTGGTGTAGAGAGCCAGTTTGGTGTAGTGGTGAAGTGCATGGACTCTAATCTGGGAGAACAGGGTTTGATTCCCCACTCCTCCACTCACAGCTGCTGGATGACCTTGGGCAAGCCATAGTTCTGTCAGAGCTGTCCTTGAAAAGAGCAGTTTCTGTCAGGGCTCTCTCAGCCCCACCTGCCTCACCAGGTGTCTGTTGTGGGGAGGGGAAGGGAAAGGAGTTTGTAAGCTGCTCTGAGACTCCAAGTGAAGGGTGGGATATAAATCCAATTTCCTCCTCCTCCTCCTCCTCCTCCTCTTCTTCTTCTCTCCCCTCTCTAGAGATGATGGCGTGCCTTCAGGTTAGAGACACAGGACAGATCATTGACTGTGTTCACTCTGCGTGCAGAGGCAAAAGAGAAATTCTGGCCGGAACAAAGGATGCTGAAATAATAGAAGCGGGAGAGAAGAATGTAGCGTGCCATTCTAATTAAGAGTATAATGGAGGGGGCTTTGTCTGGGAATTTAGCAACACATCCCTCTCGTGAAGTTTTCCTTTCTGTCGCAGAAGATGGGATTGTCAGACTGTGGGGTAGTGCTGATAGAATGATGATGAAGATCGCTCGAGGTACACGGCGTGTGCTGATAGGCCAGAGGGGGCGCACTGGCTCTTGCCATGAAAAACAGAGAATCTGTCGTCTTGTTAGTAACGTTAGGTGAACGCAGGCTTCCTGGCCTAATCCTTGCTTGTTCCTGGATGCATTGTCCAGGAACAACGTCGCTTCCAAGCGACAGGGAGAAAAGCACGAAACCTGCAAACCAGGATTTGAGCAACGGTTTGTGTGATGAGTCCTGGTTTCACAAACTGAGCACAGCTAAGATCGGTTCAGGTGGGCCGCCATGTCGGTCTGAAGCTGTGGGACAAAGTTTGAGTCCACTGGCACCCTTAAGACCAACAGAGCCGTTAAACACTGGGTTCAGGACGCATTGCAGTAAACAGCTCTACTTTATTAGGTGATCCAGCAGATACAAGACTGAGTCGCCAGGGCAATAGCCCTGTTTAAATAGCATGCAAAAACCACAGCCAAACACACCCCACTCCCAATGGTATGCTATTTACATAACATAACATAAGTTTCTCATTGGTCATTTCCAGAGTCCTGGTGGGCGATTGTTCTAGAGCTCTGGGCTCAGCCAGTCTCTGGTAGAGAGTCCTGGAATGTTCCAGGCCTAATCAGGCCTTTTTTTTTTGTAGAAGAAGCCCAGCAGGAACCCATTAGCATAATAGGTCACGCCCTTGACAGCATGGCTCATTAGCATATTAGACCACACCCCCATGTTACCCGAAGTGTGGTCATCCAGCCACACCCACCTTTTGCTTCTTATTCTGTTTATCTTGTTTGTTGTCAAAACCCAGGGCTTTTTTTGTAGCAGGAACTCCTTTGCATGTTAGACCACACACCCCTAATGTAGCCAATCCTAATGAGTTTCTGCTGTGGGGTGTGGCCTGTTATGCTAATGAGTTCCTGCTGGGCTTGGCCAACTCAGGAGCCAGCCGGAACTCCGTTCCTGTGCGTCCCTGCCCCAAAAGAGCCCTGGGCCTAATACATAACAAAAGTTTTATTCAAAGTGTAAGCTTTTGTGTGCAAAGCACGCTTCTTCAGGCAAATGGAACTAAACCTCCTCAGGGGCTACTTACGGGGGAAAGCGGGGGCAGCCGTTAGGAGGGGCCACTCAGGGCCAAGATGCACACGCAGAGCTGAGATTGGATCGGGTGGCCGGTAAGATCAAGGGACAGCAGCAAATTAGCATGTAGATGCAAGAGTTCACAAAATGATGTGAGAATGAAGCTAGAGTCCAGCAATCAAGGTTCTGTGTGCCTGTCTTGAGTTGCCAACTCTAGATTGGAGAAATTCCTAGAGATTTGGGGGTGGAGCCTGGGGAGGACATGGTCTGGGAAGGGGAGGGGCCTCGGCCAGGTATAATGCCCAGGGGACCCACCCTCCAAAGCAGCCATTCTCTCCAGGGGAACTGATCTCTGTCATCTAAAGATCAGTTTGTAATCCCGGGAGATCCCCAGGCCCCACCTAGGGATTGGCAACCCAAATTGTCCGAACTAAGCCACTGAATGGAGGCACATTCCTCGTTATTCACACACACACACACACACACACACACACACACACACACACACACACACAGAGAGAGAGAGAGAGAGAGAGAGAGAGAGAGAGAGAGAGAGAGAGAGAGAGAGAGAGAGAGATGCACATACACTGGGAAACCAAACCAAACAAGTCACCTTCTAAATATTAGTTTCCACGGCCAGTTACATTCTCTGTGCAGCATTTGGTAACGCCGTCTGTCACCAAGGAGAATTCAGTGCCATTCAGGATCAGGCCACCGTTATCCTACATATTTGTGGCTGACCAAATGAGCAGAGACGTGGTGCTTTTGTATGTTAAGGAGCATCACGGCGCCTCTTGCAAGGCGTTGAGTCATCGGCGGCTGTGGGTGGATCCCCTCCCAGCTGTCCTGCCGAGGCATTTCCACTCTGCCTGGATTGGGAAGGAACCCTGCTGGGAGCCAAAGGCTTAGGTCACTCGCAGGAGTTTTTCCCGAGGCCGTAAAAAAAAATTGAGTGTGTAGGTCAGGCCCCCTGCCGATAACAGTGGTTGCCGGGGGAGAGACTGTGCCCCGTGTTGCCTCCCCGCGTGCTGTCTCCCAGGGAACATCTCTCTATTCTATTATTTAATAACGCCAGCCTAGCACTTTGGAAATAGCACGGCCGGATCGTCTCAAAGTGGTGTTATTATTTAATCCACACATTTACTGCCTGCTTAAAGCCCAGGCCGGGGAAGGCATAGATCTCAAGATGGGCTTTGGCAGCTCCAGAAACGGGCGGCTTGGCTCTTCTCGAGGCTGGGTCCAGTTTTCCAGCCAAGCCCCCACCACATGGAACACATGGAATTCACTGCCACAGGAGGCAGTGGCGGCTACAAGCATGGATGGCTTCAAGAGGGAATTGGATAAACATATGGAGCAGAGGTCCATCGGGGGCTATTAGCCACAAGGTATAGATAGGGACTCTCAGTCTGGGGCAAGGGATGCACTCTATTCTTGGTGCTGGGGGGGCAGCAGTGGGAGGGCTTCTGGTGTCCCAGCCCCACTGGTGGACCTCCTGATGGCACCTGGTATTTTTGGCCACTGTGTGACAGTGTGTTGGACTGGATGGGACCTCTTAGGACAGGGATTGATCAAGGCACCGACCAGGGTGGAAACCGGCCCAAGATTGGGTGGCAGTGGGGTAGGGATGGAGAAGCAGAGGTTAAAAGGGAGATCAGTTGTAGATTTTCCGGGTTGTCTGGCCATGGTCTTGGCATTGTTTCACCAGCAGCTGTGACTGACATCCTCAGAGGTATAACACAGAATGTTGGAGTACTTTCTGTGTCAAGGTGAGAAGAAAAACGGTAGGCAGGTAATTTATATCTACTCAGGAAGGTGGGGTAGGGCTGAGTCATTCTCTTGAAGGAGTTCCCTAGGCTGTGACATGCTAATGGAGGAGCTTTCCTGAGGAGATTCTTTTGCATATGGATTGGCTGTTGAAATTCTAATCTTACCTGTAGTGCTGTTGTAAGATGGAGAGCATTTTGTGTTCTTCAGGACTGGAAACCATGCCCTATTTATTTTTAAACTCTCTTCCTTCCTGTTGAAATTGCATTTATGTTTATGAATTTCAGTGGCTTCCCTGTGTAATCCAACATGGTAATTGGATATGTTGTCCAGCCTGTCAGTGTCTTGGAATAAGATACTGTGTCCTGTTTGAGTTTGGAAGAGTTCCGACGATGGCCGGATCTGACATAAATGAGACCTTGTTGGGCTGGGCCATGCGTGCCATAAAATGTAATACCAGGAAGCGGAGATATAAACTTTATAAAGGACACAAACACAACGATTTTTTTTTTACTTACACTGTAAGCTTCTGGTGCCCTGGCCCCACTGCTGGACCTCCTGATGGCACCTGGTATATTTTGGCCGCTGTGTGACACAGAGTGTTGGACTAGATGGGCCATTGGCCTGATTCAACATTGGCTTCTCTTATGTTCTTATGTTCTTATGTTCTTACTTTTGATGTATTGACATTCACCACAGAAATCTCAAGCTCAGAGTTCTGAGTCCAGGACCCAGGTTAAAACATGAAATGGCTGAGTGATTGAGAGAGTATGGCGAAGCAGGCTATGATGCAGCAGCAGCAGCAGAACTGGAAGCAGGAGATGGCCAGTTCCACCACAGGCGTGACAGAAACCCTCCAGGGGCCTAATCCAGCCCCCAGGCCGCATGTTTGACACCCCTCCTATTTGGCATTAAAGCCCCCACTTATGTCCCTCCTCAAACCCTGCTGTACTCAGCCTCCACTCCCCCCAAAAATCTCCAGGAAATTTGCAGCCCACAGTTGGCAACCATAAACCATAGTCTGCTCTCAGAAGCTGGTCTCTGTGGGCTGGAAATCAGTTGTAATTCCAGGTGAACTCCGGGTCTCACCTGGAGGTTGGCAGCCCTAAGAGGGAAGAAGGGCGGGCCAGTCTTGGGCCACAGCTGGGCACAACTGTCGCCGTGCTCTTTGCCTACAGAAATTTCCTCAGGTCCTGACTCCCCTCCGCCACCTGCTCTCATACTCCAGGTTGACAGCGCTGCCTGGGAAAATGGATCGCCTGTCAGGAGGAGGGCAGGATAATATCATTCAGCCTGAATCAATAGTACACAGGCAATTTTTGCGTTCCCTAATGACAATGCGATTGTGTCCAAACTACCACTTAATCCTGTGTCTCATCTTGTTCTCCTCAGAGCGGCCTGTGCTGGGGAAGTCACCCCTGCTCTGCTTTTACGGAGCCCTTAAAGAGCTGTCGCCCCAGCAGCCAAAAATTAGCGATGTTTTTGTGTGTGTGTCTAGAGATCCTGTCAAAAAAAATCATAATCACCCCCATTCAGAATATGAATTTACTCACCTCAGTGTTAAAGGGATGACAAGTCAAATGTCTTCGTCCTGAAAAGCTGGCACGGGAAGGAGCCATGACTCAGCAAAGGCTCAATCCCTGACATCTTCATTAAAAGGAACTAAAGTCGGTGGGAAATACCTGTTATCTGTCTGAAACCGTGTAAAGACACTGCCAGACTGGATAACACCAAACTTAACTGGAGCAATGGTCTCATTCAGCAAAAGGCAGCCTCTGTACGTTCTAAACTGGCTCATTATGGTAAAGAGAGATTCCGCATGTGTGGAGATCCTGTCATGGACATTAATTGCAGCTCAGAGTCAGATGCCCCCCACCCCAAGAAGAGATTTTTAAGATGAACCCAAAGATACCTCAGGGGAAAAAGCTGTGTGATCCTTGAGCTTGTCCAAAAGCTGTGCAATCCTTGAGCTGGTCTGGCCAGGTTCTAGGAAACTTCTCTGTGCAATAGTCAAAGCCTTACGCAAAAGCTTTTTTATATTTTCTTGGCCTTTTCCCTTTAGTTAATAATTTTATTTATGTCCTTACTTCATTTATATCGTCTTCCCCAACAGGGGCACGCAAAGCAGCTTATATCCTTCTCTTCTCTCCTCCATTATTAACCACACCAAAACTCTGTGAGATAAGTGAGGCTGAAAGTATGTAATTGGCCTTAGGTTTCCCAGCAAGCTTCCATGGCAGAGTGGGGATTCTAATCCCACTGGCCAAAAAAACCCCTGCTTCTGAAAACTGGAGCACTGGTCCTGATGTTTCTGGTAGAATTAAAATGATTTGGTTGAATGTACAATAAATAATTTGACCTGGAAAGCACAGAAGCTTTACGTGGTATCCCCGATCCTCCACTATTTCCATTTAAGGGAAAATGCTGTTCAAATGAATTACAAAGATGGTCTGACTCCAATGGTAACAAGAGAAAGAAATTTTACTTATAAAAATAGAAGCACATCTTTAGTGACATGTTCCTGTGGGTACTTTTAACTTACTGTGAACAGATTAACTTCAAAAAGGGTACTTGCTACAGCTCCAAGCCCAGTTAAGAGAAAGCAAGGTCCTATATATAAGGTGAAACAGGAGGCAAGCAAGGGCCAAAGGGGCTTATCATCTAACTGATGAGAGGGTGAGGCCAACGGCCAAGTGTACATGAGCAGAGAATTAAGAATATAAGAACATAAGAGAAGCCAATGTTGGATCAGGCCAATAGCCCATCCAGTCCAACACTATGTCCACACAGCAGCCAAAAAGACCAGGGGCCATCAGGAGGTCCACCAGTGGGGCCAGGACACTAGAAGCCCTCCCACTGCTGCCACCTCCAGCACCAAGAATAGAGTGCATCACCTGCCCCAGACTGAGAGTTCCTATCTATACCCTGTGGCTAATAGCCACTGATGGACCTCTGATCCGTATGTTTATCCAATTCCCTCTTGAAGCCGTCCATGTTTGTAGCCGCCACCACCTCCTGTGGCAGTGAATTCCAGGTGTTAATCCCTCTTTGGGTGAAGAAGTCCTTCCTTTATCTGTTCTAACCCGACTGCTCTGCAATTTCATGGAGTGCCCACAAGTCCTTGTATTGTGAGAAAGGGAGAAAAGGACTTCTTTCTCAACCTGCTCAATCCCATTCATAATCTTATGAACCTCGATCATGTCATCTCTCCAAGCTAAAGAGCCCCAAGCACTTTAACCTTTCTTCATAGGGAAAGTGTTCCAACCCTTTTATCATTCTAGTTGCCCTTTTCTGCAATTTTCTAATGCTATAATATCCTTAATTCTCTCAGCCCTTTCCCTCCCACATCCTCTTGCATGCAGAGTTACAATAGCCAACAAAAATTACCTTCCCTGATCAGAAGGGTTCGGATCCAAGAGTCAGCAACCACCAATTGAGGTAAGGTAGGTGGCTACACACAAGAGTGTCCATTCTTTTGTAGGGCTGTGGTGGTGGCTGTCTTCAAGGACACAAACTGCTTCCTCCTTTAGTGTAGTGGTCAAGAGCAGCAGACTCTAATCTGGAGAACTGGGTTAGATTCCCCACTCCTCCATGTGCAGCCAGCTGGGTGACCTTAGGTCAGTCACAGTTCCCTCAGAGCTGTTCTCTCAAAAGCAGTTCTTTCACTCAGCCCCACCTACCTCACAGGGTGTCTGTTATGGGGAGAGGAAGGGAAGGTGATTGTAAGCCCCTATGAGACTCCGAGTGAAGAGCAGGGTATAAATCCAATCTCGTCCTCGTCCTCCTCCTCCTGTTTGGGGTGAACTGATATGAGGCTTGGATGCCTTTTGCGCTCTGTTTATCACCAGGTCTTGCCGTTCCCTCAATCTGCTCTCTTCATCCACACCATGAGCTGCTGAAGAGCACGCATCTCTTTCCACACCTCCTAACTCTCCTTTCTTGGCTTCCTTTAGGAGTTTTCCCTCCAGCGGCTGGACAGCCTGGACGACCGAGTTAACATCTTAGGATTTTCCATTTTCAACCAGTCCCACGCTTTCTTCCAAGAGTTTGCACAGAGCCTCAACCAGTCATGGCAAGAGAACTGTGACCACGTTCCATTTACCGGGCCCGCGGTAAGTAGAAATAGGCCTCCAGCCCTTACCCCACTCTATAGTTACGTTCAGTACCGGGAGGGAAGAAGCGGTAAGCTTTCAAGAGGGAACCGGAATGGCAACTGTTAAAGTGTCTAGAATCTTCTCTCCCTTTCTGCATATAGTCGAGATCAGGGGTCCCCAACATGGTGATTTACTGGCACCTGCTAAGCAATGCTCCCTCTAAGCTCTGGAGTCTTGTGAGCAAAAATTCTACTTTGTGAGCAACTGGCATTAAAGTTCCGAGCGAGCCATTTGGCTGCTGCATAAATTAGTTTGCTCTGGAGCCATCCTTCCCGAGCGAAGACAAAAATGTGTGAGCCGGAGGCTAAGAAACCGTGAGCTAGCTCACACTAACTCAGCTTAGAGGGAACACTGCTGCCAAGTGTTTTTAGAAAGTGGGCTGGGCCAGGTGGGGCTTGTGCACCGCAAGGCTTCTGACTGGCCATTGGAGATTTGATTGGCTGTGCAGATTTTTACAAGCGTCGCTTTGGTGGCAGCTACCACCGCAGCATAAGGATCTCCTCCATGTGACTGAAAGTAAGCCGTGGCACTCATTTAGTGGCTGACTCTGCCTCCTGTGGCAGCCATTTCATGGTCGTGCCAACCACTCTGGCGTCAGAATTCCAAAGGTGCCCACAGGCTCCAAAAGGTTGGGGACCCCCAGTCAATGAGGTTTATGCACTACATTCCTGGCTGATGTATTTGACATGAGCGTGGATTGCTGTAACTGTTAATTGCACTGAGTGGTGTTGTGAAGTTGTTTTTTTTTAAACTTTGCCCATAGATCCGGACAACTTATCCCCAAAGCTGTTGGCAGCTTCCTAAAGGAAGTGGCAAAAGCCAGTACTTTGAACAGAGAATCTTAGAGTAGGTCATGAAACCTCTGCAAGTGGGTTGCCGCAGGCCAGCCCTCCATAACGTCCACCCTTGCCTCTCCATTGCTCTTTTCTGTATCTTGGAAACCAAGATCTGACCCTGAAAACGGTATCATCCAGGTCATACATTAATTGGTATTTTTTTCTTCACTGTGTAGACATGTTGATCAAGTTAAACTTGTCCTGATGGCCGCTAGAGCGGGTGAGAATCTTAGAGGGGAATAGAGGGAGTAATGGAGAAGGAGAGGATGGTTAAAGGCTGGAATGCAATTTCTGTATGCAAAGATCATGTATGCCGGAATTCCGCTTGCTTGGGGTTCTGAGTGGGGTCGGTGGCACCCTTTGTGTGATGTCTGCTGGTTTCTCAAAAACATCTGGTTAGCCTCTGTAAGAAAATGGAATGCCACTGTAGAAAATGGAATGCCACTGTAGTAAATGGACTGCCACTGTAGAAAGGAATGCCACTGTAGAAAATGGAATACTGAACCAGATGCGTAGATAGTGAACCAGATAGTTGCCTAGGGCCCCCCCAAAAAAAAGTGGGTTGGCCCTGTATAGGTCACCATACCATACCAAGTAAATTTAGACTCGTGGGTCACCCTACTGCAAAATTTGGAAACTGCCGATCTAGCTTGAACCTTGGGTTCCCTTTATGGCTTGTTACTTGAATTCATTCACTTTCGATTGTAGGAAGGGACACTGTCCCAAGTGACTCTGCCTTCCGAAGTTCCCAGAAGCCGCTGCCAGTCTGAGTAGATAGTATTAAACTTGAGGGACTGGCAGTCTGATTCAGTGTGAGTTCATGAACCCCTCTGAAGAGTGTTTTTACTCCTGCCTCTTAATGCCTTGTTAATGACACTCGACCAAGGCCTTCTCTGTTCCTCCACGAGCACATCTGTGTACTGTGGAGGGGAAGGAGTGCTTCTTCCCTAGAACACAGTGTTCTGGGGCGCCGCGACCACGCAACTTGACTGCAAATGATGTTCCTGGCATGGGAATGTCTACGAAAGGCGTGCGCTTGCTCCCAAGCAGGACTCTAAATGTTAATGCATAAATAAGCAACCTCTACAAGCTCGGCTCTGTCACTCCTGCTCACGTGAAAGGTCAATGTGGCCAGAAGCCGACAAATTAGGATCGCTGCTTGCGTCACCGTCCCCCTGTCCTTAAAATACCAAGGATGCTTGACATCTTGCTGATGCCCGTTGCTTACACCAAGCTGCCGCCGCTTGCTCACGCTGTGCGCTCTGGGGGAGCTTCCACCCTCCCTCCATCACCATCCGCCCACTCCTTCAGTCCGGGGTAATGCTGCAGGTAATTTGCTGCTGCCCGGACTTGCTGTATCCCTAATGCAACCCCTCTGTTGCCAAGAGCCTTGGTTGACAGCTACCTTATAAACCCAGCTTGCTGATTAGGCCAAGGAAACAGAAATGAGGGTCTGATCTCTGCCCTCTAGCTCAGGGGTGTCGAGCTCATTTGTTATGAGGGCGAGATCTGACATAAATGAGACCTTCTTGGGCCGGGCCACGTGTGTCATAAAAGGCAAGGCCAGGTCACGGAGATATAAGCTTCATAAAGGACACAAACACAAAGGGGTTTTTTTAACTTAAAATAAAACCATGCTTCAAACGTTAGCACTCCTGCAATATTTTGTTTATTTAACAGCGTCTGATAACTGACACCTCTCGCTCTGAATGATCGCATCAAAATGTCTGTGCCGTTGCAGTCTTGAGTCTGCTGTTCGGCTGTGTATCTGTAAGCTGCAAACCTGCGACGACGCAGCAGCCGCAGACCTGGAAGAAGAAGCAGGAGACAGGCCACATGTTTGACACCCCTGCTCTAGCTTTCCTGTCATTTTACTCTTGGATTTTTTGCACGTGGATCCTTTTTTGAACTGAGGCCTGGTATCGCGTGGGTCTCCGAAGTGGTTTTTCCACTGGAACTAACTATGCAATATACACTGTTCTTCTGTTCTGCATCTGTGATCATATGGTATATATTGCGACTGGAGCTTTACGACACCTTTAAGAGTTAACGTTATAGTATAATCGTGCAATCCAGTCGCAGTGTTGTGTGTTGCTTCTGATCTTATTCTACTCCTCTGAGGATCTTTCCTGTGCAAGACCCTGCTGGGATTAATGCAGAGTCTTCTACGAGTGTCTTCTTGGAGAGACTCAGAAGCAATGTTCCCTCTAAGCTGTGGAGTCTGGTGAGCAAAAATTCTACTTTGTGTGCTACTGGCATTAAGTTGTGAGCAAACGATTTGGCTACTGCATAAGCTAGTTTGCTCTGGAGCCATCCTTCCTGAGCGAAGACAAAAATGTATAAGCTGGAGGCTAAAAAACTGTGCGCTAGCTCACCCTGACTCAGCTTAGAGGGAACACTGCTCAGAAGGAAAGCGACTTCTTACCTTCCGGCAGCGCGTGTCAGTAGCGGGGTCCTGATGCCATTTTCGGAAGAGCTGAGCAACTTTGGAAGGAAAGAATTCAGAAGTTGGGGTGGAGGAACTTCACCTTTTGGTGTGAGAGCCAGTTTGGTGTAGTGGTTAAGTGCGTGGACTCTAATCTGGGAGAACCGGGTTTGATTCCCCACTCCTCCACTTGCACCTACTGGATGACTTTGGACAAGCCATAATTCTGACAAGAGCTGTTCTTGAAAAAGAGCAGTTTCTGTCAAGAGCTCTCTCAGCCTCACCTACCTCCCAGGGTGTCTGTTGCGGGGAGGGGAAGGGAAAGGAGTTTGTAAGCCGCTCTGAGACTCCTTTGGGTAGTGAAGGGTGGGGTATAAATCCAATCTCTTCTTCTTCTCTTCTTTTCCCTTGCTGGCTCTTTTTCCTCCCAAAGTCAACTCCCCCAGCTGTTTCCCCCTCCCTCATAGGGTTTCAGATCAGTAACCCCTTTCAGGCATACATCTGGAAGACCACATGGGTAGTAAACATCTGGGACGGGTGATTTGGAGAAGAAAAACATCTTGTAGGAAAATGACTTAGCTCCTTTCCCCCCACTGTTCCTGTGCTGCAAATTCCTTCCTCCAGCACTTATCTTTGCTCTTTGGAAAATGGCACAGGGGGATTTTTACGCATGCTAGCTGACGTCATAGAGTTGGCACCTCACCGCTTGGCTGTACCAGCTATTCATATTGATGTATCATTCATTGTTTGGACTTGTCCTGGAGGAATTCTTGGATACCTTGTTGTGTGAAGGAGCTGAAAACTGTCATTTAGAGATCCCTAGATCCTTTGCCACCCTGACCTATGTGGCCCAGGCTAGTCCGATCTCATCAGATCTCAGGTGCTCAGCAGCCACTCTGAGACACCTTTGGGTAGTGAAGGGCAGGGTATAAATCCAATCTCCTCCTCCTCCTCCTCCTCCTCCTCCTCCTCTTCTTCTTCTTCTTCTTCTTCTTCTTCTTCTTCTTCTTCTTCTTCTTCTTCTTCTTCTTCTTCTTCTTCTTCTTCTTCTTCTTCTTCTTCTTCTTCTTCTTCTTCTTCTACTTTGTGGCTCATAGCCACTGATGGACCTCTGCTTCATATGTTTATCCAATTCCCTCTTGAAACTGTCTATGCTTGTAGCTGCCACCACCTCCTGTGGCAGTGAATTCCAGGTGTTAATCACTCTTTGGGTGAAGAAGGACTTCCTTTTATCTGTTGTAACCCGACTGAGTGCCCACAAGGTCTCATATTGTGAGAAAGGGAGAAAGGGACTTCTTTCTCGACCTGCTCTGTCCCATGCATAATCTTATAAAACTCGATCATGTCTCCCCTCAACCATCTCAGTCCCCCCACCAAGTGTCCACGGAAATAACAAGTACTGGGTTTTTGAAAAATCCCTCGGATGCACGCTTCCACGTTCCCAAAATCTAAGGATCATGGAACAAGTGTTAACAGCACACAAAAGGAACCCTTTGAGATTAGCTTTATGTTTTCAAAGAACTCTTTGGGGGGCATTTCAGTACACAAAGGGCCAGTTTTGATGTTGCAACACATGGTGTGCTTGTCCCAGGGTTCCCAAACCTTGGGGTCGTGTAACTTGTACAATCACTGGATCTTAAAAAAAAAAGATTCCCGGTTTAAGTTGTTCACCTGAATACCACAAAAATGGGGTGGGGGGAGAAGCCTTCTTGTCTTTACCCCTTAGGTTCTTCTCTTCAAAGCTCCGTGAAATTAAAAGAAGACAATCAGAGTGAAACCCCAGGAGAAGAGTGAGTGAATCCCAGTTGGCAAGGGAGTGGGGGTGGGGGAATCTAGTCATCCCTAGTTGAAGTTTCAAGCATAGACATGAAATAGGAAGATGGGGGGGGGGCGTCATCTCCTTTGAAATGCTGCTGCTTTCCTCGGCCATCAGCACAGTAGGTGTTACAGTACCGCTCAGTGATCTGTTTTTCACCGCAGCCTGTGGAGCAGACATCACGTATCGTGAAGCCCCCAGGTGATTGTAGCAGCAGCCGTCAGAACTGATAGCTACTAGTACCTACGGGGGGCCTTCCTCCAGCCTTCTCACTGCTGCCGCTGACTTGCTGAGGGCCGAAATAGACAGGATTCTCGGAGTTACGTGTATAGGACTCCGAAACTCTTCTCTTCTTTAGACAGCAGGCACCTCGAACCCTGACTGAGATCGTGACTGCCGTGTGGGGGAAGGGGTTCAACCTTTTCGTCACCACCACCGTTTTCCCAACCTGAAGTACGTCAGAGAAGCGGCAGACTTTAAGAGTTTAGTTAATGTAAATTCTGGTGAAAGAGATGTTTAGTCCACCTTTACCCTAAGGGGAGCTATGGAGCATGCTCTCACATTCAGGGCTTATTCATAGAATCATAGAGTTGGAAGGGACCTCCAGGGTCATCTAGTCCAACCCCCTGCACAATGCAGGAAATTCACAAATACCCCCACCACCGCACCCACAGTGACTGCTGTTCCTCGCCCAGAAGATGACCAAAAAAACCCACCCCAGAATTGCTTCCTGACCCCAAAGTGGCAATCAGCAGATAAGAGTCCACACACTTAACCACTACACCAAAAGAGGCAATAAAGAGAAGTCTCAGTGTTGTCTTGTTTCTTGCTGCTGTTTCGAGCCAAGTACTGCCAAATGTGAGCGACCAGCAGCAGGTGGCAGCATTGAGATGGCTGGAAAGGAGACTCTCTCTCAATGAGTGCCTGTAGTCATCCATTTTAGTAACTGCTGTTACAGTCACCTGGAGGCCTCGGGTATGTGGTGGCTGGTTCATAGGCTGCTGTGTGAAACAGGACCATAATATCCCTTGCAACACCCAGAGCACATGGTTTTATGTTGTGGGGACCATTCATTACCCACAGGATTCCCAAGAACTTACCGTAATTCAGCGGGGCATGGATACGTCCTGGTAGGACCATTCCTGGGGAGGAAAAGATGCAGCGCACGATGCCGTCGCCAGGAAGTGATGCCGGGTGACATTCTGGCAATGGGGCTGGAAACTCAATGGTACCATTGAGTTTCCAGCCCCATTGCTAGAGCATCGCCCGGCATCACTTCCTGGCGATGGCATCGTGCGGTGTGGGTGTTCCACGGAAGAATGTTCCGGCCAGGGACTGTGTATCCCCCGCCGAAATACGGTAAGTACTTGGCAACCTTAATTACCCATGACAGAAGGGCTGTTGATTATAGTCACCCAGGGCATTGTTCCTTGTTTTTGTACTTGTTAGACTCTTGGTGCCAATGAAGTTTAAGAAGGCATAACTCGAGGGAGGGGCTGTCTGTCTGGTGACCTGCGGATTTGCCTTTCTCCCTTGGGGGAACGGAACACCTCAGAGAGCTCTGAGCACTGATGCCCGACAGCTGGGTTTACCAGGAAGGCCACATAAACCACGGAAATCCCTGGGCTTTCTTGCTATGAAGCGGTAGAGCACGTTTGCGAAAAGGAGGAGGGGAGCTATCTGCTCGCAACACCGTTCTCATTAATCACATTGCAAAGAAAGGAAATCAGAGAAAATCATTAAAATTGCAGATGGCTAGATTAGGTAATTAGAGTGTAGGCTAAAGCAGATGTTTGTAATTAACTGTTTATTTCATTGACAGAAACCCTGATTGTACCATGAGACTGAGACACTCTTAATTCTGCGTGTTCGGTTTACAGGCAAAAATTCGCGGGATGTTGTCCCAGAGGTTATAAAAAACATATATATATATATATTTTTAAAGAGCTCTCCAAAAGTTTTGTCCTGGACTTGCACTGTTGTCCTGGACTTGGGTGTAAATTTTATATTTCACCTTACTTCATGTTTACCATTTGCCCTCCCAGGGACACGCCCGCAGGGCTTTGCAAGTACCTGTCACTACTAATACAACTGCCGAATAGGATTAAATCGTGATAAACTAACTAGTTGGAATTGCCCACAAGTACATTTTATAATGTTTATGTTTTTAAATAGACAGTGCAATACATATAACATCTGAAAACTACAAATGAATTTCTTAGAAAAATACAATCTCTGTTTGAGAGCCAGTTTGATGTAGTGGTTAAGTGTGCGGACTCTGATCTGGGAGAACCGGATTTGATTCCCCACTCCTCCATTTGCACTTGCTGGATGACCTTGGGCCAGCCATAGTTCTGTCAGAGCTGTTCTTGAAAGGGCAGTTCTTGAAAGGGTTTGATCCCCCACTCCTCCACATGCAGCTGCTGGTGTGACCTCGGGTCAGTCACAAGTTCGCTCAGAGCTGTTCTCTCAAGAGCAGTCCTCGAAAGGGCTCTCTCAGCCTCACCTACCTCACAGGGTGTCTGTTGTGGGGAAGGGAAGGGGAAGGAGTTTGTAAGCTGCACTGAGACTCCTTCCAGTAGTGAAGGGTGGGGTATAAATCCAATCTCCTCCTCCTCCTCCTCCTCCTCCTCCTCCTCTTCTTCTTCTTCTTCTTCTTCTTCTTCTTCTTCTTCTTCTTCTTCTTCTTCTTCTTCTTCTTCTTCTTCTTCTTCTTCTATATAGGTTTAGGAAAATTCACCAGTAGGTACTAAGTCCTTATATGAAAAGTTGATCAAAAGGGAAGGAATTCTTACTAGTTAGTTTATCGCAGTTTAATCCTATTTGGCAAAGGTGTTTCCGTGATTCTCTCTCTTTGTTTGTTTTCTACGAATGCAGGGGCAGGCTGAATAAACCGTGCATGTAGATCCCAAGAGTTGTCCACACCTCATGAGTGGCAGTGGGACACGTGAACTGGTCCATGTCGCCATCTGATACTTGCATCAACGGCCATGTATATGTGACCTCCCAGTTGTAGATAGGATGGATCGATCCTGGTGTTACTTAGTCCTCCAGGACAACCAAGATCTAGTTCAGGGGATGCCCCCAGGTGGTGCTTGTGGACACCCATGACCCTTGTTTGACACCTCTCCTGGTGCCCCCCAAAGCGTTTTTAGAGAGTGGGCAGGGCCAAGTAGAGGGTCTTCTGCTCAGCAAGGCTTCTGATTGGTCCTAGGAGATTTGACTGGCTCTGCAGCGATTTAAAAATATTGCACTGGCAGCAGCTGCCACCACAACATGAGGATCTTCACCGTGGGACTGGAGGTAAGCTTTGTGGTTGGCTTCGCCTCTTGCAGCAGCCTTATTGTGGATGTGCCCGCCGTGCTATGATGGAATTCCCAAAGTGCCCACAGGCTCAAACAAGTTGGGGACCCCTGATCTAGTGGATAGAGGGACTCAGGCCTTGCAACGTAGGTTACTGATCTGAATGGAAAATATGAGAAGAAGAGGAGGAGGAGGAGGAGATTGGATTTATACCCCGCCCTTCACTCGGAGTCTCAGAGCAGCTTACAAACTCCTTTCCCTTCCCCTACCCACAACAGACATGCTGGGAGGTAGGTGGGGCTGAGAGAACTCTAACACAAACTGCTCTTTCTCAAGAACAGCTCTGACAAAACTATGGCTTGCCCAAGGTCATCCAGCAGCTGCAAGTGGAGGAGTGGGGAATCAGACCCGGTTCTCCCAGATTAGAGTCCGCGCACTTAACCACTTAACCACCACACCAAATTGAAAAGGGGGGAAGGACTCAATATTGACCACCGAGGAAGGCCCTAAGGGCTGAAACGTGTAACCTATTTTATCATTTACTAATTTAATTACTAGTTTAATCAATGTACCTGTTTTTATCTTGTTATAATATTATGTAAACTCCCCTGAGCCTGCTTTGGCGGGGAGGGCACCATATAAATAAAATAAAATATAATAAATAATAAATATTTGTATTTTTATAACAACTTATTTTGTTAGTTTGACCCTCATATATCAGATACCTATCTGAATGGTCCGTTCTGCTCTCAGATGCTTCTGCCTTTGTTTAAATCGGAGCACAAGCGACTGGTTATTCTTGGCGATGGCTGGCTTGGACCCTAGGGGTCGGCATGGGGTTATTCCAAAGGCTGCGTTTTATCTCCGATGCCGTTTAACGTCTACACGAAGCTGCTGAGAGGGACCATCTGGAGGCAGCTGTCACCAGTGAGGGCTCCCAGCTCTGCGTGTCTCCAATTCAGCATGCTGGGGCAGAAATCTTGGTTCTGAATCAATGCCTGGAAACAGGTGGTCAAGTGGGTAAGGTTAAACAAGCGGAATGAAATTAAAATCCAGACAAAGATAGAGGGTCGGGCTGGTAGGCAGCCCAGTGCTGTGGAGGGGTGTAATAGACGGGGTGGTCGTTTCCTGGCCGGATAGAGTTAACTGCCTATCTGGGACAGCACCAGTGTTGCCATCCTCCAGGTGAGCCCTGGAGATCTCCTGGAATTACAACTCTAATCTCCAGAGGACAGAGATGAGCCCCCCCCGGAGAAAATGGCTGCTTTGGAGGGTGGGCTCTATGGCGTTGTACCCCACGAAGGTCCCTGAACCATCAGTGATGCCGAAGTGTGACAGGCAATGCTCCCTCTAAGCTGTCCTGAGAGCAAAAATTCTACTTTGTGAGCTACATTAAAGCTGTGAGCAGGCGATTTGGCTGCCGCATCAATTAGTTTGCCCTGGAGCCATCCTTGCCTGAGCGAAGACAAAAATGCGTGAGCCGGAGGCTAAAAAACTGCGAGCTGGCTCACACTAACTCAGCTTAGAGGGAACCCTGGTTACGGGGCCTTGAGTTCTGCCGCATCTGGATTGTCAAGCAGTTTCCCAGCACTGATTTCCAGGCAAAAAAATAGCTTCATGGCTCAATTTCTTTAGCTCGGGTTTCTACCAAAGTTACTGAAGAAGGGACAAACAACAATGGCAACGACAATGACGACAAGTTCGAGCCATTATATGGTCAAGTTCTCTTGGAAGGCGCCTTTTTAGTTCACTTGCCGATATCTTGGATTCAGCTCTTAAGTGCCAGACCGAGAGAAGAGGGAACTGCGAGCGAGAGACCCACCCCACCCCAAAGCCCCCAAACGCATCACACCCTCAGCTATCAGAGCATTGTTTACAACCAACAAGGCACAACAGTGAAAGTCAACAGCAGCGAAAGAACATATGCTAATGAGCAAATTAGGCAATATTTGCAGAAAGGCGATTCATGTCAAGAAAAGGATTAGAATTCTAAAGGGGGGGAGGAGGAGATTTGATTTCAGGTTGGGAGGCAGGAAAGAGGGGGGTGTATTTCACGGCGGTTGGCAGACCGGGGAGCCCTGTGGATCTCTGCCGCCGCCGCCTTCGCATGGACATATTGACTGCATTTGGCGCCCTCCATACGAGCCGTATCCCAAATTGCTTTTATTGCGTTAAATAAGGCTAACAGATAAATAGTGGCAGAGGGAGATGGCAATTAAGAACCCTAGAAGGAGTAGGAAATATTGTTTTCAGCTGAGATTTGAAATGAGCTGGAAAGTTGATGAGCCAGAACGAAACGAAGGAGGTTCTTCCAGATTGTGGGGGGGACGTCTAGAAGAAGGCACCAGACATTCCCCAGGTTGACTTCGGGCAGGACGGCCGAGGGCAGCAGAGAACTAAAACCAGGGAAAGATTTGTAACATTAGAATTGGGAGGAAGGGGGTGCACGAGGGCTATTTAGGAAGGCTGTGTCAGGATTGGAACACTTTCCCTGTGAAGAAAGGTTAAAACGCTTGGGGCTCTTCAGCTTGGAGAAACAACGGCTGAGGGGTGACATGATTGAGGTTTATAAAGATTATGCATGGGATAGAGCAGGTAGAGAAAGAGATACTTTTCTCCTTTTCTCACAATACAAAAACTCTTGGGCACTCCATGAAATTGCTGAGCGGTCAGGTTAGAACAGATAAAAGGAAGGAATTCTTCACAGATAAAAGGAAGGACTTCTTCACCCAAAGATGTGGAATTCACTGCCACAGGAGATGGCGGTGGCTACAAGCATGGACGGCTTCAAGAGGGAATTAGATAAGCATATGGAGCAGAGGTCCATCAGCGGCTATTAGCCATAAGGCATAGATAGGAACTCTCAGTCTGGGGCAAGTGATGCTCTGTATTCTTGGTGTTTGGGGAGGGCTTCTGGTGTCCCGGCCCCACTGCTGGACCTCCTGATGGCACCTGGTATTTTTGGCCACTGTGTGATAGAGTGTTGGACTGGATGGGCCATTGGCCTGATCCAACATTGGCTTCTCTTATGTTCTTATGATCCCACCAAGAGCTATCATTGATGTACAGATTGACTGTTGAACTAGGACTAATGCAGGTTCCGGGTTCAAATCCCCACACAGCTTGCTGGGTGACCTCAGGCCAGAATGGCTCTGCTGTGAGGATGAAATGGAGGCGTGGGAGAACTCCGGGTTGCAAGGTCTTCTACGATGGTGGAAACACGCAGTTCTCATCCTTGCTCCTTGGGGCAGTGGGAGAAATTTTTTTTAAAAAAAATTGCCAGCATTGCTCATGACGTGACAACATGTGGAAAACCTAGAAGTGATGTCACGCCATTCTGGGAATCTCCAGAACATCTATAGTTTTGCAACAGAGTTTACAGTGATTCCTAGAGTGATGTGATGTCACTTCCAGTTTCCCCCAGAAGTGATGTCACGCTGTGTGCAATGCGGATGCCCCCTTCACATCCCCATCCGCCATCTCCTGCCAGGTGCCAGCCATCAGCTTCCAACCCTCCCTGAGCTCCTTAGAGGTCAAAGCAGGATAGAAATGTTTTATAAAAGGAGGGTAGATCGAGGAGAAAGTCCAGCAAACATGGGACTGAATTCAAGAAAGCAGGAGGAAAGGAAGACGCCAGAGTTTCAGAAATCCAGAAGAATTAGTTTATTACGGGGCCTCAAAAAATTAGCTAACTCCTGTGCCTTTTGAAAACATCCCATTCCAGTTTGATGTCGTGGTTAAGTGTGCGGACTCTAATCTGGGAGAACCGGCTTTGACTCCCCACTCCTCCCCTTGCAGCTGCTGGATGACCTTGGGCCAGCCATAGTTCTGCCAGAGCTGTTCTTGAAAAAGAGCAGTTTCTGTCAGAGCTCTCTCAGCCCCACCTACCTCCCAGGGTGTCTGTTGTGGGGAGGGGAAGGGAAAGGAGTTTGTAAGGTGCTCTGAGACTCTGAGTGAAGGGCGGGGTATAAATCCAATCTCCTCCTCCTACTTGCCTCCTCCTCCTCCTCTTCTTCTTCTTCTTCTTCTTCTTCTTCTTCTTCTTCTTCTTCTACTACTACTACTACTACTACTACTACTACTACTACTACCATCCCTTCTTCCCTTTCCTCAGAGGGTTTCTTCTTTGTGGTAGGGTAGGGGTGAAGCAGGATTTGGATCCAGAAACACGTGATATGCCAACAGGCAACTTTGGGGATGCATTCAAGGCAAGGATCAGGCTGAAGAGAACAGAGGAATTCCTAGGTGGTTGCCCAGAAAGGGGGGGGACAAGGAGGCACATTATAGCCCGATCTCATCCAATCTCAAAAGCTAAGCTGGGCCTGTATTTGGAAGGGGGACCACCAAGGAAGGCTCTGCAGAGGAAGGCAAAGGCCAACCACCTCTGCTTCTCCCTTGCTGGGGAAGTCAAGCAGGGTCAGTATTTGGAAGGGGACCACCAAGGAAGGCTCTGCAGAGGAAGGCAAGGGCAAACCACCTCTGCTTCTCCCTTGCTGGGAGAAGTCAAGCAGGTTGGTACTTGGATGGGAGACCACCAAGGAAGACTCTGCAGAGGAAGGCAAAGGCCAACCACCTCTGCTTCTCCTTGCTGGGGGAGTCAAGCAGGGTCAGTATTTGGAAGGGGACCACCAAGGAAGGCTCTGCAGAGGAAGGCAAAGGCAAACCACTTTTGCTTCTTACCTGTCTTGAAAGCCCCTTGCTGGGGTCACCATAAGTCAGTTCAAGATGGGTAGCCGTGTTCGTCTCTCTGCCACAGTAGAAAAGAGCAAGTTCTGAAGAAGTGAGCTGCAGGTCACAAAAGCTCACCCCCTGCCACATATTTTCTTAGTCTTTAAGGTGCTCCTGGACTCTTGTGCTTTGCTGCTGCATAAGTCCATTGTGACTCGACGACCTTTATGTATGTACATACCCCAGAACACATCCCATAAGGAAATGGACATTGTTATCTTGGCTACCCGGGGGGGGGACTGTGGCTCAATGGAAGAGCCTCTGCTTTGCAAGCCTCAAGTCCCAGGTCCAATCCTCGGCATCTCCCATTGCAAGGACCAGGGAGGAGGTGGTGTGAAAGACTTCATCCTCAGAACCCGGAAAGCTGCTGCCAGTCTGAGTAGACAATTCTCACCTTGATGGACCGATGGTCTAATTCAACACAAGGCCGCTTCATGTCTGTCATTCTGGAAAGTGGGCACTCCGTGGAATTGCTTAGCAGTCGGGTTAGAACGGATAAAAGGAAGTCCTTCTTCACCCAAAGAGGGATTAACACATGGAATTCCCTGCCACAGGAGGTGGTGGTGGTGGCTACAAGCATGGGTGGCTTTGAGAGGGAATTGGATAAACATATGGAGCAGAGGTCCATCAGTGGCTATTAGCCACCAGGTATAGATAGGAACTCTCAGTCTGATGCTCTGTATTCTTGGTGTTTGGGGGGGGGGCAACAGTGGGAGGGCTTCTAGTGTCCTGGCCCCACTGGTGGACCTCCAGATGGCACCTGGTATTTTTGGCCACTGTGTGGACAGTGTTGGACTGGATGGGCCATTGGCCTGATACAACATTGATGTAGTGGTTAAGTGCACGGACTCTAATCTGGGAGATCCGGCTTTGATTCCCCACGCCTCCACTTGCACCTGGCTGGATGACCTTGGGCAAGCCATAGTTCTGGCACAGCTGTTCTTGAAAAAGAGCCATTTCTGTCAGAGTTCTCTCAGCCCCACCTACCTCACAGGGTGTCTGTTGTGGGGAGGGGAAGGGAAGGGAGTTTGTAAGCCGCTCTGAGACACCTTTGGGCAGTGAAGGGCCGGGGGTATAAATCCAATCTCTTCTTCTTCTTCTTCTTCTTATCTTATGTTCTTAAAGTCTAAATCTTTAATTGGAAAGTCAGCAGGGAGTCCATCCCCCAGTCACTAGCGTTTGAGATTTCTTGTGATTTATTCTGTGTGGTGGGCAAGTATATTTAAGGCCAGCTCTCTGGTGCTGCCGCCGCCGCTGCCACTCTAAGTGGATTAAAGTGATAAGCCGTATTCTGGGATACACATGTCAAAGGCAGAAATCCGCTTGTATAAGGAAACGAAATAAGAAATGGCTGACCTGGGCTGGAAAGGGCGGCCTTATTATTATTATAATTATGAGGTGTTTAAATGTAACTAATGCCAAAGTTCTTTAAATGTTTTGCTCTTTCTAAATTTTATTTCCAATATATCCGAGAACGGGCCTTGATATTTGCTCCTTGCGCCTACCGAAAATACGGTCTCCGAGAGAAGGTGTGGCAGGTACTGGGTTTAGGGGAAGGGTGGCCAGCTCTGGGTTGGGAAATACCTGGAGACTTTGGGGGTGGATCCAGGAGAAGGCGGGGTTTGGGGAGGGGAGGGGCCTCAGCATGGTCCAATGCTATAGAGTCCACCCTTCAAAGCAGCCATCTTCTCCAGGGGAACTGATATCGGTCATCTGAAGATCGATTGTAGCAGCGGGTGGGAATCATACTTGACGACTGTATTCTAAACAGTCGTCCCGTTTTCTTTTGTTTGATCGAGTTTGTTTCCCCTCTTGAAATCAGTCGTTTGTGACCTTTATAGAGCTTCTTAGAACATTATTCTTGATCGTCTTGTCTAATCAAATCCAGCAAAAAAAAAAAAAGGAGGCATTTGTAAACCTAAAAGCCTCTCCAGGAATTCCAGGACCTGTTTGGAGTTTGCCGTCAAATATCCCCATCAATAGTGTCATATGCTTCATTAAGATCTACAAGCATCATTTGTGGTAGCTAATAAGAGATCGTTAATGGCACAGGGGAGAGAGGAGGAAATGAAAAACAGACTGGAGACAATTAACGAGGATGAGCCGATCTTCTGACGTGCGTTAACAAATCTGGGCTCCTGGGATACATTGGTTTGATGCAGCAAGTTTGATCTCGCCTTCCGTAACCGATTCCCGCCAAATCTGGACTCCCATATTTGAGTTTACCCTCTGCAAGTTTTGTGCCATTGTGACAGTTTGGGGGAATGCTGGTACACCTGTGTGGAAGAAGAAGAAGAGGAAGAGGAAGAGGAGGAGGAGGGCTGTTAAGTCCGTGCAAAACACCAAAAGCCTAAACGCAGGTACATAAGAACATAATGGAAGCCAATGTTAGATCAGGCCAATGGCCCATGCAGTCCAACACTCTGTGTCACACCATGGCCAAAAACACCAGTGGGGCCAGGACACTAGAAGCCCTCCCACTCTTGCCCCCCCCCAAGAACCAAGAATACAGTGCATCACTTGTCCCAGATTGAGAGTTCCTATCTCTACCTTGTAGCTAATAGCCACTGATGGACTTCTGCTCCATATGCTTATCTAATTCCCTCTTGAAGCCATTCATGCTTGTAGCCACCAACACCTCCTGTGGCAGTGAATTTCATGTGTTAATCACTCTTTGGGTGAAGAAGTACTTCCTTTTAACTGTTCTAACCTGACTGTTCAGCAATTTCATGGAGTGCCCACGGGTTCTTGTATTGTGAGAAAGGGAGAAAAGTACTTCTTACTCTACCTGCTCTATACCATGCATAATCTTGTAAACCTCAACTATGTCACCCCTCAGTCGTCATTTCTCCTTATCCAGTGGCCAATCAGAAGCATTACTGAGCAAAAGCCCCACCTGGCCCCACCCACAGTCTAAAGACGCTTGGCAGGCTCCAAGAAAGGTCTCAACAGGCACAACACTGGGGACCCTTGCTCTAACCATGGTACCATGCAGGGAATGGATTTGGGATCAGGGCCCATGCCTCGCCGATAGGCTTCACTTGAAATGCTGGTCATTTTTGCCAATTACTCTGTTTAGAGTTTCCCTTAACATAAACAGCTAGAGGACAAAAACTGTCACAATCAGCAGGTATTCTCAAATTTTAATGGTGTTCACAGGCTGGGGACGGGAGACAAGAGGAGAAGCGTTGCTCAGCCCCCACCGTGATAATAGAAGGGAGAGACTCCACAGAGGGAGGTTAGTTAGAAGAAGTGGTGCTTTGATAATAAGGAACTGACACAGGTGGGAAAGCAGGAAGTGACGATAATGAAAGGTGAAATCTTAGTCATTGCTGTGAGGAGGAGAGAGAAAATGACCAGTTAATAACTAGATTTTAAAAAAAAAAAGCATAACCTGTAAAGGATCGTGGATGGGGTGAATTAAAAAGTAGCGCACGTAGCCAGATGGAGAAACAGAAGTGATTAGAAGCAAATGAGTCTGAGTTGAGCTGTCGATGCAGATTTTGCTCCATTTTGCAGAAATAATATTGTCAGATGGAAGTCCCGAGCGTAGGAAGGTAACAGGAGAGTTTAATGTAACGAGCATCAAAATGGCCAGCCTAGGAGATTGAAGCTCAGTGGTAGAGCCTTTGCTTGGCATGCAGAAGGTTCCAGGTTCAATCCCCGGCATCTCCAGTTAAAAAGGACCAGGCACTGGTGATGTGAAAGACCTCTGCCTGAGACCCTGGAGAGCTGCTGCCAGTCTGAGTAGACAATACCAACCTGATGATGATTCAATGTAAAGCAGGTTCGTGTGTGCGTTCACGTGTGTTCAAGTTCTTCATGCATGCCTACTCTCTCAGATTTACATGAGCAGTCCGATGAGGACCTGTACCCATGGCATCTCTTTGTTTGCATGGTTTATAGAACTAAGGACCAGTGGACGTGGCTTTGAGTGCTTGCTGGGAGAAGGGAGAGTCAGGGTGTGGCTTTAAAAAGTGACAAGAAGGGTCAGCAAAGAGAGCAAAGCCCAAGCTGGGGACTCTCACAAGTTGTAGAAGAGGAACCGAGCACGTGCTGTGATCTGAGGCAAGACTAGATCTAATGGGTGGAAATTATGAGGGAATCGTTACCGGCTAGATATCAGGAGAAACTTCCTAACTGTCAGAGTGGTTGAGCAGCGGAACAGTCTGCCTCGGGAGGTGGTGGATGCTCCTTCCCTGGATGTTTTCAAGTGGAGGCTGGACGACCATCTTTTGGGTATGTTGTAGGTATGTAGGGCTATCTTTCGGCTCTGCTCCTGCAGAGTACAGGGGGTTGGACTAGATGACCTGCAAGGTCCCTTCCAACTCTAACATTCTGTGATTCTCTTCTTGTTTTGTTTTTCTTTGAGAAGTGTTATGTGCTGGGATTGAATCATTCCTGACTGAATCACCCCAGAGACTGGCTGAGCTTGGAGCACAAGAACAATAGCCTACCAGGATTCTGAAAGTAACCAATCTAGTAGTAGTGTTACGTAAATAGCCTACCGCTGGGAGGGGTGTGGCAGTTGCATGCTATTTTAACAGGGCTGAGGCTCTGGAGTCTTGTCTTGCTCTTGCCGAAATCACTAATAAAATAGAGCTTATCACTTGACTTGTGGTCTGTTCATCCACGGAACCCTCTAGCCCCTGTCATTCCAGAAACATGCCTGAAAGCCAGGAAACTCTTGGAAGCCACTGATGCTACGTTATTAGGGTTTCCAGCTCTGGGTTGGGAAATACCTGGAGATTGTGGGGGCGGAGCCTGCGGAGAGTGAGGTTTGGGGGCGGGAGGGACCCCAGCAGGGTATAATACCATATAGCCCACCCTCCAAAGCTGCTGTTTTCTCCAGGGTGACTGATCTTTTGACTGATCTTTCTACCAGAGCCTACTGATCTTGTTCGTGTGTAGATCGGTCGTAAGAACAGGAGGTCTCCAGAACTGGAGTCTGGAAACCCCATCGTTATTCTAGATCAAATCAAAGGCAGGGGTTTCTGCTTTTTGTTCTTGTCGTTCAGTCACGCAGTCGAGCCCGACTCTTTGTGACTTCATGGACCACATCACTCCAGGCACTCCTGTCTTCCGTCGTGTTCCGGAGTTTGCTCAAATTTCATGTTGGTTGCCTTGATAACATTGTTTAACCATCTCATCCTTTGCCGTCCCCTTCTTCTTTGACCTTCAGTCTTTCCCAGCATCAGGGTCTTCTCCAGGGAGTGCTCCCTTCTCATTGGATGGCCAAAGTATTTGAGCTTCAGCTTCAGGATCTGGCCTTCCAGGGAACAGTCAGGGTTGATTTCTTTTAGGATTGACTGATTCAATCTCCTTGCAGTCTAATGGACTCTCAAGTCTTCTCCAGCACCATAATTCAAAAGAATCTATTCTTTGCGCTCGGCCTTCCTTATGGTCCAACTCTCGCAGCCATACATTACTACTGGGAATACCCTTGCTTTGACCATACGGACTGTTGTTGGCAGGGTGATGTCTCTACGTTTTATTACGCTGTCTAGGTTTGCCATCGCTTTCCTCCCAAGGAGCAGGCGTCTTTTAATTTCATGGCTGCAGTCACCATCTGCAGTGATCTTGGATCTCGGATCTCAGGAATGTGAAGTCCATCACTGCTTCCACGACTTCCCCTTTGTTTGTCAAGGAGCGATGGGGCCGAATGCCATGGTCTTAGTTTTTTTGATGTTGAACATAATAAATAATGCCACGATTAACAGGGCCTCCTGCAACACTTGTGCAACCCTTCGTACCATGCAGACAAACCCTTTGACCTGATGAGGTAACCTTACTTGCTTAGAATTTCTGGGCGCCTCAGGTAAGGATAAATCAGAATTACTGGATTGGAACCAAGGTGGCTTTAGGACTGCCAGAGGTTAAAATCTGCACCTTCTGTGTGTACCGTACTTTCAGAGAGAAATGTGCTTAGAGAGGTGGTTACTGGAGACATGGTCTTTTCTGGGGTGGATCCTCAGCTGTGGAATTCCCCCCTCCAATCAAATTTTCAAGGCCTTTCAGCTATGAAGCCTGTCAAGCTTATCCATGCGTTTAATAACTTGTGACCCGAAAGTATCAGCTTTTTTATATTTAAAAAGTTTTTGCCATGGCTGCGGCTGGGTGTTTTCGATTGGTTTAAAATGTGATGTTATTGGATCTGATCTTATTGAGGGGGGAATGTTCTTTTTGATTTGTAAGCTGCCTGGAATGCTCAAAAAGGCGGGAGAGGAGAAACTCCCAAAGGCAAATTTTTTCGGCCAAAAAATCAGAAACACTGTTTGCTGTGATACTTGGCCTTGCGGTATTTAGCTGGGTGGGCTGGTTAGATATTTATTTGGGGGTAATCGTGTCTCGGGACCGGCTGCAGCTGTTTAAACCGACTGACTGGCAGAATTGAGGGCTTAGAAGGGGGTGTTATTGCCAGTTTACCTCAGTTTGCTATGATTGGCCTTTGGGACTATCCTAAACAGAGTCATATCTTTTTAAGACCTCCTTGACTTTGGTGGATTTAGGAGGGCAGTCTCTGCTTAAAGGGAACAGATTCCCTAGAATAATCTGTGATCCTTTCATCTCTTTTGTATAAGTCCTCAGTGTAGAGAAAAGCCTCGCAGCCGGATCCTGGGAGGGTTTACTCTCGAGTAAGTCATCCCAGTCTGTGAAGAGAGATATTCTGCTATCCGTGGGGCTTGGGGAGGGGTTAAATACACTGTGAGGACTTATACAAAAGAGATGACAGGCTCACAGATTGTTCTAGGGGAGGGCCAGGGAGAGCAAAGAGGAAAGAAATGGGGGGGGGAGCATCAATACAAGATACCCTTTCCTGCCTCATCACCACCACTACCCCAAATCATTGCCAAATGGGTTTTGCATTTGGGGGGAATCTGCTGCAGTGGTTCAAGTGGTTAAGACACTGAACTGCAGGCCAGAAGGTCGGCAGTTTGGCAGTTCGAGACCTGAGTGCTGCATGACGGAGTGAGTTCTCGTCTCTGGCCCCAGCTCCTGCCAACCTAGCAGTTCGAAAGCAAGAAATGGCAAGTAGATAAATAGGTACTACTCCGGTGGGAAGGTAACAACAGTCCGTGCATCTCGGCATTTAGTCATGCCGGCCACATGACCACGGAAACGTCTTCAGACAGTGCTGGCTCTTCGGCTTGGAAATGGTGATGAGCACTGCCCCCTAAGATTCGACTGGCTTTCGAGCAAGGGAAATCTTTACCTTACCTTACGGCAAGATCAGGGCGAGAAAAGGGGGCATGGATTATTCTAGGGACACAGATTGTTGTGTACAGTTGCGTGCAGACAGGGAAACGATGGCAAAAACAGCAGCCCCACCAGGAAAAAAATTGCCCCACAAACTACAAAATCCTGTATACGGGCCTGTTCATGAGTCTCTTGTTAATTTGGATGGAAGAAAATGCACCAGGGTTAAAATGTCCACCCTGCAGAAACCCGTTCTGTCAGTTGCTCATGCCCTTCTTAAACTTCTATAGAATGAGGAGGCAACATAGATTTTGAGGCTCGGCTTACAGATGTGTCAGGATAAGCCAAATGCTGGCTTTTGGTTGAAACAGGCATTAACATACATCCCTTCCGAGGCCTTTCCTTCGATCGATAAATATAAGCACCAAAGGTTACTTGGGCAGACGTTAATACCATCACAGCTGCGAAAAATCCTGGGATAAATACCGAAATGAGCCTGAGTCTTGGTATATCTCCATTGGCATCTTCTATTAAGGACTCAGAATTTAATTTTAGGAGGTGTTTTAGGAGGCTTTCCTTTTGTGCGAGCGGCATAACGTTTTTAGATTTGAAGATTTAGCGACAGCTAATAGATTTATTGCTCGCTGAGAGATAAACGTTCGTTGACAAGGGCAGATACCTCCGTGCCATCTTTGCTTTCCGGTCCAGCGTTCAGTAGGACAGAAATAAAGATGCACACTAGCCAGTTGACAAATTTAATGCAGTGTGAAGAACGGCTGGAAAAAAGGATCTGGAAAGAAAGGGCCGTTGTCTCCCTGGTAAAAGAAAACAACAACCTGAGGTTTAGAGATTAAGAGGAACCCTTGTAAGTTTCTCTCTGTGAGCATCTTGGGGAATAGCGTGTCAGGCAGGATTTGGGGGTGAGAGCCATATATCAATTAGACAGTTTTATCGCTAAGAGAAGCTGAATGCAGTACCCCTACAAGGTTAAATAAGATCTTTAGAATAGAATGCAAACACTCTTAGAAGTTGGAAAAACCATGCCGGGCACGACACTGTTTATCCTGGAGTAGACAGTGGTGTTGGGGCTGGGATGGTTGGACCCCGATCGTAGGGCTCCTTTTTCAAATAATTGGTCGACGGCTCGATTTTCATATATTAACTTGTACTTTTGAATCATTTCGAGGATGTCATTCAAGGGGCCATTAGGAGATCAGCGCGCAAACAGCGTACCTACTTCCAACATCATATTCACTTGTCATTAAAAACCCCTCATCAATGGCAGCGATTATGCAGCGATTAAAGTTCTGGATATTGCCGAGATTAATAGATAAAGTGTATCAAAGGGAAGGCTTAAGTGTTTCTGTGGAGATAGCTGAAAAAGAGCTTCCGTTTATACTGCTTCAGAGCGTTCAGCATAATAAATGTAAGCCTGGGAAGGCATATTTTGCTTTATTTGTTTGCTTGTTTAAATATATATATATATATATATATATATATATATATATATATATATATATATATATATATATATTTGTGGCTGTCAGAACCAGGACTTGGGCACAGTACATATAGCCTTTCCCTGCTCCCATAACTAACAGACGCAGAATAAATTATGCAAATATTAAAAATGCAATATTCTCTTCTCCCGTCAGGGTCTTCAGATGGGTTTTGCAGTACGTACGTTTATTTATATTTAATTGATCTGTGAATTTCTTAAAACCTAGGCAGAGTCAATTAAAATTTTTTGTAATGGGTTGACAGATCTAATATTTCTATGCCACCTTCTCTGAGCGCCCCATGAGTAACACCTTCCTTTTCCTAGCAGGAGTATTTTAATTGGAAAGGAGATTTTTAAAAAAAAAAGAAAAAGAAAAAGCGCATTTCATGTTTGCTGATTTTAAAAAATGATTATTATAAAGAATGTAAATTAAGCTGAGCAAATAAAAAAGAAAAGACTCGATAATGACGTTTCTGTTCTACGAAGTGGGGAAGCTTGTGTTGGAGGGAGAAGCCCCTCCCCTGCCCCATTGGAAGAGTCCTCCTTTCACGGATAGGGGTACCAGCCCCCAACGGGGGGCTTACCAGGATCAGGAGGGAGGCCCGAGCAACATTTCTTCCAGAATGTACCAAAAGTGATATTATCTCATCAGTGATGTCTGAGCGTTGTCTGAGCGACACTCTGGTATTTGGGCGAGAACTCTAAAGCAGAAGCCATTTTTACCATAGAGTTTGTTTGTTGTCTAACTACCAGAACATTGCTAGGATGTCCCAACGTGATGATGTCACTTCCAGTACAGTTTGGTGTAGTGGTTAAGTGCACGGACTCTAATCTGGGAGGACCGGGTTTGATTCCCCACTCCTCCACTTGCAGCTGCTGGTGTGACCTTGAGTCAGTCATAAGTTCTTTCAGAGCTGTTCTCTCAAGGGCAGTTTTTGGGAGAGCTCTCTCAGCTCCACCTACCTCACAGGGTGTCTGTTGTGGGGAGGGGAAGGGAAAGGAGTTTGTAAGCCGCTCTGAGACTCCTTCGGGTAGTGAAGGGCAGGGTATAAAACCAATCTTTTCTTCTCTTCTTCTACACACTAGAAGTGATGCCATGACATTGCCGGTGACGTAGGTTGGGCCTCCCTCCTGCCCCTAGTAAGTTCCCTCCAATCCCCCACCAGTTGCCAGGAGGGACTTGGCAACCCGATTCACAGAGGAGAATTACTGAATCCAGCCCATAATATGCAGACATCTCTGTGCCTCTCTGGTTATCTGTTTCAATTTACTTCTATTACAGTCCTTAGACCATAGATCTGGTTGCCTGGTGACGCTTCCTCTCTCTCGTCCCTCAGCTTTCCTCTGCTTTGCTGTTCGACGCCGCCTATGCCGTGGTGAGCGCCGTGCAGGAGCTGAACCGGAGCCAGGAGATCGGCGTGAAGCCCCTGTCCTGCGGCTCTGCCCAGATCTGGCAGCACGGCACGAGCCTGATGAACTACCTGAGAATGGTGAGGAAGGACTGAACGTTGATGCTGCCTTCAGGTGCGGCTGTTCCGCCCTCCCCGCCCACTGGGCCTACTACGAGGAAGGCGGCGGCACCATCCAGTCCCAACACAGGATGTTTGGAAGAACTGCGGGGTGGGGGGGAGAACGATGATTGTTAGGTCAGGTTACTCATGCATGCTTTACCTGACCCACCACTCCAGATGCAGTCAGGCATCTCATCAGGCTTCCTGGAGACAAATAGAGGGCTCCCACTATCACAACTGATCCCTAGACGGGAGAACATAAGAGAAGCCAATGCTGGGTCAGCCCAATGGCCCATCCAGTGCTTGGGGGGGGGCAGCAGTGGGAGGGCTTCTAGTGTCCTGGCCCCACTGCTGGACCTCCTGATGGCACCTGGTATTCTTGGCCCCTGTGTGACACCGAGTGTTGGACTGGATGGGCCACTGGCCTGACCCAGCGTTGGCTTCTCTTACGTTCATACGCACTTCTCTAGAAGTGAAGAAGTGAGCAGTAACTCATGAAAGCTTCTCCCCTGCCCCAAATTTGGGTGAGTCCTTCAGGTGCCACTGGACACTTGCCCTTTTTTACTGCTACAGACAGGCTAACGCAAAGACCCATCTTGATCTCCAGATGCCAGAGATCAGCCCCCAGGAGGAAATGGCTGCTTTGGAGGGTACATTCTGTGGCTTGTTCCCTGCCAAGATCCCTCCTCTCCTCAAGCCCCAGCCTCCCATGCTCTGCCCCCAAATCGCCAGGAATTTCCCAACCTGGCAGGGCTATTTTGGGGCAGGAACGCACAGGAAGGGAGTTCCGGCTGGCTCCCGAGTTGGCCACACCCAGCAGGAACTCATTAGCATAACAGGCCACACCCAACAGCAGAAACTCATTCGGATTGGCTACATGAGGGCTGTGTGGCCTCACATGCAAAGGAGTTCCTGCTCCAAAAAAAGCCCTGGGTTTTGACAACAAACAAGGGAAACAGAATAAGAAGCAAAAGGTGGGTGTGGCTGGATGACCACACTTCTGGTAACACAGGGGCGTGGCCTAATAGGATAACAAGCTGTGCTGTTATGGGTGTGACCTAATATGCTAATGAGTTTCTGCTGGGCTTTTTCTACAACCCCCCCCCTGCAACCTGGAGTTTGCAACCCAACCAGCTACCCCCTGCCAGTAGCCGTGGGGGACCTGGCAACCTCTCTCTTTCTCTCTCTCTCTCTCTCTCTCTGAGCCTCTGCGAGGCTCTCGAACCAGAAGTGAGGCCTCCTCTCTGTTATTTCATGGCACGGCGGTGAACACCTTCTCAGTGTCACAAGCCCAGCCTAGCCCTCCCCCCCGCCCCAAGCCTGGCAATTGCAGAACTTGCTTTCCCTCTCTGCTCATTTTCCTCGGCTCTTTGTACGGGGTTGTTGTCAGAGGCATTGTGCTCTGACAGCAATTAAGCGGCGAGAGTGTTGCTGCGTTTGCCAGCCCTTCACACAACACGGGTGTGTGTTAACACAGTGCGCTTTGCTTCCCTGCACCCCACGTGGAGGTTTCCCTCCTCCCAAGGTCCCAGACAACAGGAATAAACACAACACGATTAATCACCCGCCTACAGCAGCGTGGGTTTCGGTGACGGCTAAAGAAACAAGTTGGCAGGGAGAGCGCTCGTAAAGCAGAAGGGGAGGAGAGTCCGGGGGAGAGGGGAGTCGAAGGAACCCTTGCCTCTTAGGATGGAGTCCAGTGGCAGATTAGACACCAACAAGATTTTCAGGGCAAAGCTCCCTTAGTCAGATACCATGAGCAATTCTGCATCTGGCATTCGCTCCACATTTTCTCAACACTGAGGAAAAGGTGCAGGTCAAAACCACATTCAGATCCCCTGGGGCAACGCCGTACTGACTGCAAAGTCACCCCTGAACGGCCATAACTCTATGCAGAAGGTACCATAAAATGCGATGATCAAAGGAAGTGAAAGTGGCATGCAGTGCGGAGGGTGCCATAAAATGCGATGATCAAAGGAATGAAAGCGGCACGCAGTGCGGAGGGTACCATAAAATGCGATGATCAAAGGAAGTGAAAGTGGCACGCAATGCAGAGGGTGCCATAAAATGCGATGATCAAAGGAAGTGAAAGTGGCACGCAATGCAGAGGGTGCCATAAAATGCGATGATCAAAGGAAGTGAAAGTGGCATGCAATGCAGAGGGTGCCATAAAATGCGATGATCAAAGGAAGTGAAAGTGGCATGCAATGCAGAGGGTGCCATAAAATGCGATGATCAAAGGAAGTGAAAGTGGCATGCAATGCAGAGGGTGCCATAAAATGCGATGATCAAAGGAAGTGAAAGTGGCATGCAATGCAGAGGGTGCCATAAAATGCGATGATCAAAGGAAGTGAAAGTGGCATGCAATGCAGAGGGTGCCATAAAATGCGATGATCAAAGGAAGTGAAAGTGGCATGCAATGCAGAGGGTGCCATAAAATGCGATGATCAAAGGAAGTGAAAGCGGCACGCAGTGTGGAGTGTACCATAAAATCTGATGATCACAGGAAGTGAAAGTAGCATGCAATGCAGAGGGTACCGTAAACTCCGATGATCCGGTGATCAAGGAAAGTGAAAGCGGCATGCAATGCAGACGGTACCATAAAATCCGATGATCAAAGAAAGTGAAAGCGGCACGCAATGCAAAGTGCACCATAAAATCCAATGATCAAAGAAAGCGAAAGCGGTGTGGAGTGTGGAGGCCACCATAAAATCCGATGATCAAAGGGAGTGAAAGCAGCATGTAATGCGGAGGGGGATTTCTGTTCCAAGGTGGGTTTCATAAAACAACGGAGGGAGAAGCCAATGCAGAATCACCCCATGTCGAAGGAAGCTTTGACTCTCGAAGGTGCTACTGGACTCCATCGAGCTGTTCTACTGCAGACTGAGGTGCCTGCCCTCTGAATCTTGGGCATCTTATAGGGTAGATGCAAATCAATGGCAAGGAATGGCCTGCCTGCATTGCCACAGTTTCTCAATACAGAGGGGAGAGCCCGGGCTAGCTTGAACTTATCAGATCTCGGCAGCTGAGCAGGGACGGCCCCGGTCTGTAGTTAGATGAGAGACTACCAAGAAAGTCCAGGGTTGCTATGCAGAGGCAGGCAAACCACATCTTGCCTTGAAAACCCTATGGGGTCACCCGAAGTCTGCGACACGACAGCAAAAAAAGGGGGAAAGATCTTAGCATGTTCATAGTGCCAGAATCCCCCTCCTTTCTCCCTGCATGCTAACTTTCTGTGCGGGGGAGTGTTAAATGTGAAGGAGTAATCAGTTACGGGTCTCCAGGCTCACTGCAGGAATTGTTGCCAGTCCAATTTGCTGCGGCTTTCAAGGAGAGGGGCCGTGGCTCAGTGGCAGGGCATCTACTTGGCATGCAGAAGGTCCCAGATCCAATCCTTGGCATCGCCGTTTCAAAGGATCAGGTAGCAGATGATGTGAAAGCCCTCTAGCAAGTGATGTGAAAGCCTCTAGAGAGCCAGTTTGGTGTAGTGTTTAAGAGCGCTGACTCTAATCTGGAAGAACCGGGTCTGGTTCCCCTCTCTTCCAAATGCAGCTGCTGGTGTGACCTTGGGTCAGTCACAAGTTCTTTCAGAGCTGTTCTCTCGAGGGCAGTTCTTGGAAGGGCTCTCTGAGCCCCACCTACCTCCCAGGGTGTCTGTTGTGGGGAGGGGAGATTGTCAGCCACTCTGAGACTCCTTCAGGTAGTGAAGGGCGGGGTATAAATCCAGCTCTTCTAACCTGAGTCCCTGAAGAGGCACTGCCAGTCTGAGCCGACAATACTGACCTTGATGGATCAGCGTTCAGCAGCTTCCTGTGTCCACGAGCGCTTTGCGTGAGGCTGAGTGGGGAGTCGTCTCTTTTTGGCGCTGCAACTCATTCTCTCTTGGACAGGTAGAATTGGAAGGTCTCACCGGCCACATAGAATTCAACAGCAAAGGCCAGCGTTCCAACTACGCCCTGAAAATCCTGCAGTACACACGGAACGGCTTCAGACAGGTAAGGCGACGTCTTTATGCTTTTGGCGTGGCGCAGGTTGTCCTTGGACGACCTGCTGTACAGGTGCAGTTGGTCTTCTGATGTGTATTGGTGTGGAGCAGTTTGTCCTTCGGTGTCCTGCTGTACAGAGAAGAACATCAGATGAGTCCTTCTGGATCAGACCAATGATCCATCTAGTTTCAAGCGGTGGCCAACCAATTGCCCTGGAGGCACAAACAAACAGGGCATAGAGGCCAGGACCATCCTCTTAACCCCGGATTTCTGATAGTGGAGGCTCCCTTTAATCACCATGGCTAGTAGCCACTGGTGGACCTCTCCTCTGTCAATGTATCTAATCCCCTGTAGTGGTTAAGTGTGCGGGCTCTAATCTGGGAGAACCGGGTTTGATTCCCTACTCCTTCACTTGCAGCTGCTGGTGTGACCTTGGTCCAGTCACAAGTTCTCTCAGAGCTGTTCTTGAAAAAGAGCAGTCTCTGTCAAGAGCTCTCTCAGCCCCACCTACCTCACAGGGTGTCTGTTGCGGGGAGGGGAAGGGAAAGGAGTTTGTAAGCCGCTCTGAGACGCCTTTGGGCAGTGAAGGGCGGGGTATAAATCCAATCTCTTCTTCTTCTTTTAAACCCATCTATGGTCATTGTCATCATTACCTGCAGTGGCAGTGAATTCCACAGTTCAATTACTTGTAGACTAAAGAAATACTTCCCTTTCTCTTTTAATAATTTTATTGAACTTTTATAACAACAAACAAAGAGTCAGAAAAAGGAACACGATATTAAGAGTAACATTAGCAATGAATCAAAACCAAAGGGTGGGGGGAACAAGACATCCAACAACTCATAACTCTTCATCTAACCATACTGGTAAAACAATACATCGGGATACACATTTAGAAGAATAACAAATTTCTGTACAATGGGTTCTTTGGCGCTATACAACTATCCTCTAAGTCACCGGGAAACCACACTGCCTGGAATAACTTCTGACTTTTAGCCGTGTTAGGTGACAGCACATTAGACGAGATACGACTATAAATAAAACAATCCCATACATTTATTTTTATTTATTTTTTTGCCAAAAAGAGAGAGCCGGAATACATCTTTTGTCTCCATTTCTTTCCTTTTTAATCCTTTTAACTGTTATTTTCCAAGCACAAGAAACAATTACAGGTTTCATAAATTGGAAGGAAATGGTTACAGAGGCGGAACACCTTTTCTTTGATTGTTACAGGCGGTCCAAACCCATTGTTTTGGCGAATCACAGTCATCTAAACATTGGTATTTCTTTTACTATGGGCTTGGAAAGGTTATTACTTGATCTACCTTCTTCTTGAGGTTTTTCTCCGTCCATAGCTTTAAACACTGTCATTTCACTCCATTTCTGAGCTATAGCTGCACTTCCCTTTCTGTGTCCTGAATCTATTTCCCAACAACTTCGTTGTGTGTGTCTGAAGAGCCGTCAAGTCGCTTCCGACTTATAATGACTCTGACTTAATGATCTTCAAAGCGTCCTCTCGTTAACGGCCTTGCTCAGGTCTTGCCAACGGAGGGCCACGGCTTCCCTGACGGCGTCCTTCCATCTCCTGATGGGTCTTTCCAGGGCTTTTTTTTGTAGAAAAAGCCCAGCAGGAACTCATTAGCATAACAGGCCACACCCAACAGCAGAAATTCATTAGCATACTAGGCCACACCCCTGCCAGCACAGCTCATTAGCCTATTAGGTAGGCCACACCACCTTGATACCACCCACCTTTTGCTTCTTATTCTGTTTACCTTGTTTGTTGTCAAAACCCAGGGCTTTTTTTGTAGCAGGAACTCCTTTGCATGTTAGGCCACACACTCCCTAATGTAGCCAATCCTAATGAGTTCCTGCTGTTGGGTGTGGCCTGTTATGCTAATAAGTTCTTGCTGGGTGTGGCCAGCTCGGGAGCCAGCCGGAACTCCGTTCCTGTGCGTTCCTGCCCAAAAATAGCCCTGGGTCTTTCTCTTTCCCTGCGGCCTTCAGTTTTCCCTAGCATTATTGTCTTTCCCAGCGACTGTTGTCTTCTCAGAATGTGACCAAAGTATGATAGCCTCAGCTTCGTCACCGGGTGCCCCTAAGTTTCCAAGAAGCATAGAGACGACGGAGTGCATTCTTTTCCGGAGCTATGCAGAGCAAGCAAATTTTAAAAAAACAAATTGAAGGGCTCGAGAGATTTCTGTGGGATAGTAAACTATCAAAGAGGCCAGGGCAGAAAAATTAAGTGAGAAAAACTGCCAAGCATGTATTGGTGGAGAAGGGTGAATAGGTGAACTCATGTACGGGTTTTTTATAAAGGAGGAAAAAGTCTGTAATATCCAAAGAGAGGGGAGAGTGAGGAAGGGTTCATTAAAGCATCTATCCCCCACCTTTCCTCATGGTGCAACGCGGCTTATGTGTCTGGAATGCGAGACATCACACAGGAAGGGACTAGAGGAGATTTCAGCAGAGTAAAAGGAAGAGAGTGAAGATTAGAGTATTTCCAGGATGGCTTCAGAATTAAGCGCCGAAAGGCCATGCAAACTGACGAGACCGAGCTAGGCGGTTTTTCACATCACGAGAGAAGCCAAGGCTTCTCTTCAGTGTGTGACCGTGTGGGGAAACGTTCATGTAGACCAGGATGCACCATTTCCATGTCTGTCAAAATCTTCTAGCTTCTGGCCAGTTTGGTGTAGTGGTTAAGTGCGCGGACTCTAATCTGGGAGAACTGGGTTTGATCCCCCACTCCTCCACTTGCACCTGGCTGGATGACCTTGGGCAAGCCATAGTTCTGGCACAGCTGTTCTTGAAAAAAGAGCAGTTTCTGTCAAGAGCTCTCTCAGCCCCCACCTACCTCACAGGGTGTCTGTTGTGGGGAGGGGAAGGGAAGGGAGTTTGTAAGCCGCTCTGAGACACCTTTGGGTAGTGAAGGGCGGGGTATAAATCCAGTCTCCTCCTCCTCCTTGTCCTCCTCCTCCTCCTCCTCCTCCTCCTCCTCTTCTTCTTCTTCTTCTTCTTCTTCTTCTTCTTCTTCTTCTTCTTCTTCTTCTTCTTCTTCTTCTTCTTGACTGCAGTGATTGCAAGAAAGGCATGCTTATTACATAAGTACCCTGCATAAGAACATAAGAACATAAGAGAAGCCAATGTTGAATCAGGCCATTGGCCCATCCAGTCCAACACTCTGTCACACAGTGGCCAAAAAATACCAGGTGCTATCAGGATGTCCAGCAGTGGGGCCAGGACACTAGAAGCCCTCCCACTGCTGCCCCCTCCAGCACCAAGAATAGAGTGCATCACCTGCCCCAGACTGAGAGTCCCCATGTATACCCTGTGGCTAATAGCCACTGATGGACTTCTGCTCCATATGTTTATCTAATTCCCTCTTGCATGAGCTTTGTCCTGAGGATGGGCCAGGGTGCCTTGCCTGTAGGAGAAACTGGTTGCATGAACTGGCCCTAAGCACCCCTCTCCCTTCACCCCAACTCCTACATTTTAGGAAAAAAGGTCTACGGGGCTCACATGACCAAAATATGAGAGAAGGCTTAAATCACAGAGAAAGAAGATTGAAGATGAGAGAAGAAGGAACGTCCATCACTTCTGTAGCGGGGTGGGCATTTCATATACCTTTAGAACATAGAACATAAGAAGAGCCCTGCTGGATTGGACCAGTAGTCCATCTAGACCAGCATCCTTCCTCACACAGTGGCCAGCCAGTTCCTCCAGATGGCCAACGTAAGAACAAAAGAGAAGCTAATGCTGGATCTGGCCAATGGCCCATCCAGTCCAACACTCTGTCGCACAGTGACCAAAAATACCAGGTGCCATCAAGAGGTCCAGCAGTGGGGCCGGGACACTAGAAGCCCTCCCACGGTTGCCCCCCCCCAAGCACCAAGAATACAGAGCATCACTTGCCCCAGAATCCCTATCTATCCCTTGTGGCTAGTAGCCACTGACGGACCTCTGTTCCATATGTTTATCCAATTCCCTCTTGAAGCCATCCATGCTTGTAGCCGCCGCCACCTCCTGTGGCAGTGAATTCCATGTATACAATAGGGTATAGAGGCCAAGGCCTTCCCCGATAAGAACATAAGAAGAGCCCTGCTGGATCAGACCAGTGAGGGTCCATCTAGTCCAGCATCCTGTCTCACACAGTCTCCGACCAGTTCCTCTGGATGGCTAGCAACAGGGCACGGAGCCCAAGACCTTCCCCTGATGTTGCCTCCTGGCTCTGTTTCTATTTCTCGCAAGAAGCCTGCATGTCAGGCCAGTGTTCTTGTAACTTATGGGGGGAACCTGGCCGAAAGTTAGGCAGTGCGTCTCGGGGATTTAATTGCAACACTGAGACCTGAAGCGAGGACTTCTTGGCTCAGGCTGTTCGCCGCTCTCCTGCTCTCCTGCTTTACTGGTGAAGCCGGGACATGAGTCTTCAGCTGTGGGAGAGGCTGGTGCACTGGAGAGGGTCAGATTGCGTAGCTGGAATGGATCTCGCCACCCTGAAAGCACAGAGCCACTTGCCGTCGTTGGGATTATAATGCCGGTTGCCACCCGAATCAAGGGCTAAGGGGGATGCCCAGTTCCATTTTTGTTGGCAGAGCACCGTTGGGCTGTTTGTTTGGCAGCTCAGAATGAGAAAGAGAAAACAAGATTTTCTTTTTCTTTTTTCCGTCGCCACCCCCCACCTTCTGGGAGAGACTCCCCATGAGAGTAACTTGGCGTAGTGGTTAGGAGCACGGACTCTAACCTGGGAGAACCGGGTTTGATTCCCCACGCGTCCACTTGCAGCTGCTGGATGACCTTGGGCAAGCCATAGTTCTGTCAGAGCTGTTCTTGAAAAAGAGCAGTTTCTGTCAGAGCTCTCTCAGCCCCACCTACCTCACAGGGTGTCTGTTGCGGGGAGGGGAAGGGAAAGGAGTTTGTAAGCTGCTCTGAGACTCCTTTGGGTAGTGAAGGGCGGGGTATAAATCCAATCTCTTCTTCTTCTTCTACCTCACAGGGTGTCTGTTGTGGGGAGGGGAAGGGAAAGGAGTAAGCGCTCTGAGACTCCTTTGGGTAGTAAGAGGTATAAATCCGCTCTTCTTCTTCTCTCACAGGGTACTGTTGCGAGAGGGAAGGAAAGGAGTTTATAAGCACTCTCCAAGTCGTGGCGGGCATAAATCCAATCTCCTCTTCTTCTTAACTTAAGCAGTGTCTCATCCATGTCTGTGGAATTAGCAACAAGTGACAGCCCTCCGTGCCCATCCATCTTTGCTTCCTGTTCTCCGAAAAGCTCTTTATCCTTCTGGCTTAACAAGGCTGCCTTGCAGAGAGTTGCTTATGGGACGGAATTAATTGTATTGGCTCCATTGCGTGAGATTTTCGGCCATATCCACAATCTTTTAACTATTGTGTAGGTAAAAAAAATACTTGTCCTCAGGAAAACTGTCCTCCCCCCCAAAAAAAAATTCCACCAGAAATCCGATGATGGAGCATCTGTCAACATTTTCACGGCCATCATGAGAATGCACAGTTGTGGTTTCTTTGGGATCCTCTACATTTTTAGCTTGTGTTTTGCGATAAAGAGCAAGTTTCTAGACGTCATTGTCTCAGGAACAAAACCTGCAGAGGCGGCACAAAAGCAAAGAGGGGCAAAATAAGGTCTGACAGATGCTGTTCTGTTACTGATATTTGTCAGTGATTTCAGGCGTAACCAAGAGCCAGTGTGGTGTGATGATTAAGAGTGCTGAGCTAAGATCTAGGAGACCTGGGATTCGAATTCTGGCTTTTGCTATGGAAGCATGCTGGATGACCTTGGGCCAGTCTGCCTCTCTCAGCCTAACCTACCTCACAGGGTTGTTGTGATGATAGAAGGGAGGAGCGGGGAAGGCTGTTAGCAGATTTGGGTCCCCGTTGGGGAGAAAGACCAGGCATAAATGAATTAATTACATTGCAATTACAGCAGAGAATGCCAGTGGGGGAGCGGCATTCTGCACTAAAACACCAAAATTGGGACTCAAGAAAAGCTCAGTTCTGTTTACCTGCACAATTTACACACATCTGTATAACCCCTGTAAAAAGGTTTTGCATACCTTTTTCTGCCTCGGTTCATCTTGGCTAAGGCGGGAAGTCTTTCCCTGCTTAGCTTCAGAGGGTTCCCCAGGCATTTGTCCAAAGACTCCTTCAGCCATATCTCTGCAGCCGTAAGGACTAGATTTATTGATTGATTGATTGATTGATTGATCGCATGGCAAAATTACACACCGGAAACATATGTAATAATATAAAACTCATTTGGTGTCGTGGTTAAGTGCGCGGACTCTAACCTGGGAGAACCGGGTTTGATTCCCCACTCCTCCACTTGCACCTGCTGGATGACCTTGCACAAGCCATGGTTATGTCAGAGCTGTCCCTGAAAAAGAGCAGTTTCTGTCAGAGCTCTCTCAGTCCCACCGACCTCACAGGGTGTCTGTTGTGGGGAGGGGAAGGAAAAGGGAAAGGAGTTTGTAAGCCGCTCTGAGACTCTGAGTGAAGGGCGGGGCATAAACCCAATCTCTTCCTCCTCTTCTACTTAACTGAGGTGATACAAGTATATAGACATATTGAACAATCACCTTAAAGCTGGGGGAAGTTCAAAGAGCTCTGTCACATCTCCCTGGGAAGCATAGAACGATAGAGCTAGAAGGGACTTCCAGGGTCATCTAGTCCAACCCCCAGCACAATGCAGGAAATTCACAAATACCTCCCCTTCCACAACCGCAGTGACTGCTGTTCCATGCCCAGAAGATGACAAAAAACCTCCAGGATTGCTTCCTGACCCCAAAGTGGCCATCAGCATTTCCCTGGGTGTGTAAAAAAGGGGCCACAAGAACTGAGACAACCCTTCCTGCCCTCCCTGTCATGATCTGCCTAAGTTTACAGAACCTGCATTGCTGTCAGATGGCCATCTAGCCTCTGTTTGAAAACCTTCAGAGAAGGAGAGCCTGCCACCTCTCCAGGAAGCCTGTTCCACTGAGGAAATGCTCTCTGACCACTTGCATCTGGCTGGATGACCTTGGGCAAGCCGTAGTTCTGATAAGAGCTGTTCTTGAAAAAGAGCCGTTTCTGTCAAGAGCTTTCTCAGCCCCACCTACCTCCCAGGGTGTCTGTTGTGGGGAGGGGAAGGGAAAGGAGTTTGTAAGCCGCTCTGAGACTCCCTTGGGTAGTGAAGGGCAGGGTATAAATCCAATCTCCTCTTCTCTACTTCTTCTGCTGTCAGGAAATTCCTCCTAATGTTTAGCTGAAAACACTTCTGATTTAACTTCAACCCTGTTGGTTCTGGTCCAACCTTCTGGCGCAACAGAGAGCAACTCTGCACCATCCTCTAGATCACGGATTCCCAAAGTGGGCAGTACTGCCCACTTGGGGGCGCTGGAATGATCCAGGTGCAGATCTACAAACTGCATCCTTTTGCCCACTTCTTGAAGGTGGATGTCCAGGGGGGCGCTGAGTAAAAAAAATTTTCTGAAAAGGGGGCGGTAGGCCAAATAAGTTTGGGAAGCTCTGCTCTAGATGACAGCCCTTCAAGTACTTTAAGATGGTTATCCTCTCACCTCTCACTCCTCTCCTGTCCAGGCTAAACATACCCAGCTCCTTCAACCATTCCTGCAACAAGTGAAAAATAGTTTGGCCGGCTGCACTGCAGTTGCATTCAGGCCCTGGCGTTTTGCTTAAATAAGGACTAGACATTAGTTGCTGTAGATTTTCCGGGTTGTGTGGCCGTGGTCTCAGTATTGTAGGACCTGGCATTTCGCCAGTAGCTGCGACTGGCATCCTCAGAAGTATAACACAGAAAGATGTAGTACTCCCTGTATCAAGTACTACATTTTTCTCTGTGTACTACATTTTTCTGTGTTATACCTCTGAGGATGCCAGTCACAGCTACTGGCGAAACGTCAGGTCCTACAATGCCAAGAACATGGCCACCCAACCTGGAAAATCTACAGCAGCTAATGAACTCCGGCCGTGAAAGCCTTCGACAACATAAGGACTAGACATTTTTTTAAAAGCATCACAGCATACACAAAGCCCTGACCGTGCATTTTGATTGCCTAGAACACAAATGCCATTTTGGTCTACCCTTTTCTGAACAGCGGGATATCCAAGACGGCCTTTTACAGGTCCGTTTTCTTTTGGAAGGAAATGCGCTGGAGAGGCCTTTGAGGCGATTTGGCTGTGCGCAAGCCGGTTTAGTTCCCATCCTGTGATGATCAGGGAGTAAAGATGGTGAAAGAGGGAAGGGGGTTGTGGCTCAGTGGCAGAGCCTCCACTTGGCATTCAGAAGGTCCCCAGTTCAATCCCTGGCATCTCCAGTTAAAAGGACCAGGTAGCAGGTGATGTGAAACGCCTCTGCCGGAAATCCTGGAGAGCGGCTGCCAGTCTGAGTAGACTGACCTCGGTGGGCCAGGGGTCTGATTCGGTACGATGCAGCTTCATGCGTGTTTCATGTGTGTGAGCAGCTCCCCGCAAAGCCAGCTTCATCCCGGGCACGAAGCCAGCTGGGGAGGAGATACGGAAGCAACCCCACGCAAGGCTCGTCTTGCTCGACTCGCGTCAACATCAATCCAAAGTGACAGCAGCATCTTCCAGCGATGTCATAGTGACTTGCCCAGGCAATGCAAAAATCTGTCACTGTCAGGCTTCCTCCCCTCCCCTCCCTCTGAGGCAGGCAAGCCCAGTTCACAGCCTCCTCCCAGCCCTGAAGGTGGCTGCAAGGCCGCCCATCTGAGTGGCAAAGCCGGTCGCACCCTTTTGTACCATCGCAATTTTGTCCCACCATCAACGGCAGCATCCAGGTTTCTGCGCTCCTCTGTTTTGCCCTCACACAACAGCCCTGTGAGGTTGAGAGACGGTTGGCAGCAATGCTCCCTCTGAGCTGTGGAGTCCTGTGAGCAAGAATTCTACTTTGTGAGCTGCTGGCATTAAAGTTGTGAGCAGGTGATTTGGCTGCTGCATAAATTAGTTTGCTCTGGAGCCCATCCTCCCTGAGCTAAGTCAAAAAATGTGTGAGCCGGAGGCTAAAAAACTGTGAGCTGGCTCACGCTAACTCAGCTTAGAGGGAACACTGGTCAGCAGCCCAAGGACACCCGGTGGGTATTCATCAGGACTTGAACCCCAGATTCTCTGGCTGTAGCCGAGGACTCTACCTACTACCCTGCACCGCTTGATCACTCGTTAATTACAACCCATTGTTAATTCTGGAGCTGCGTCAAAGGCAGGCTATCGATCACAGGGATGGCTTGGCCCGTCGCCAATGCCTGCCGGTTCTTTTTATCTGGCCCCTTTCCCTGCTTGTCTGGGTTTCCCTTCCAAGGCTTCGTGTCAGTCAGGAACAGCCAGCCCATCATTTTCCGCTCAAACGGTACCCTAGAAGCCTTTAGAGCCTGCCGAATTATTAATGACAACATTATAATGCTTTACATATTCAAAGGGCTGAACAAACACCAGCTCGGTGCCATGCAGTTACGTGTTACTGTGGATTAAATAATGCAGCCGGCTGATTAATAATACAGGAGTGAGCAGCCCCGAGGCAGGGAGACGAGAAGACAGATTTTAGGCTGCAGTTGAAAAGAGCATAAAAGAAGTTATGGTGGGAAGCGGGGCCACCCAGGAAGAGCTCAGAAGACTTCTCCCAGGTATTTCCATCCCCCCATGCAGTGTTCCCTCTAAGCTGACATATTTTTGTCTTAGCTCAGGAAGGATGGCTCCAGAGCAAACTAATTTATGCAGTAGCCAAATCACTTGCTCACAACTTTAATGCCAGTGGCTCACAAAGCAGAATTTTTGCTCACAAGACTCTACAGCTTAGAGGGAACATTGTCCCTGTGGCTGAAGACCTTGACGGGCATAGCCCAGGCTAGCCTGATTTCATCAGATCTTAGAAGCTAAGACTCAGATGGGAGACTACCAGAAAAGTTCAGTGTCACTATGCCGAGGTAAGCGATGGCAAACCACCTCTAAACTTCTTTTACCATAAGAGCATAAGAGAAGCCAATGTTGGATCAGGCCAAGGGCCCATCCAGTCCAACACTCTGTCACACAGTGGCCAAAATATACCAGGTGCCATCAGGAGGTCCAGTAGTGGGGCCAGGACACTAGAAGCCCTCCCACTGTTGCCACCCCCAAGCACCAGGACTGCAGAGCATCACTTGCCCCTAACTGAGAGTTCCTATAAGAACATAAGAACATAAGAGAAGCCAATGTTGAATCAGGCCAATGGCCCATCTAGTCCAACACTCTGTCACACAGCGGCCAAAATATGCCAGGTGCCATCAGGAGGTCCAGCAGTGGGGCCAGGACACCAGAAGCCCTCCCACTGCTGCCCCTCCAGCAACAAGAATAGAGTGCATCACCTGCCCCAGACTGAGAGTTCCTATCTATACCTTGTTGCTAATAGCCACTGATGGACCTCTGCTCCATATGTTTATCCAATTCCCTCTTGAAGCTGTCCATGCTTGGAGCTGCCACCACCTCCCGTGACAATGAATTCCACGTGTTAATCACTCTTTGGGTGAAGAAGGACTTCCTTTTCTCCGTTCTAATCCAACCGCTCAGCAATTTCATTGAGTGCCCACGGGTTCTTGTATTGTGAGAAAGGGAGAAAATACTTCTTTCTTGACCTGCTCTATCGCATGCATGATTTTATAAACCTCGATCTGGTCACCCCTCAGCTGTCATTTCTCCAAGCTAAAGAGCCCCAAGCGCTTTAACCTTTCTTCATAGGGAAAGCATTCCAACCCTTTGATAATTCTAGTTGCCCCTTTCTGTACTTTTCCCAATGCTAGGATATCCTTTTTGAGGTGTAGCAACCAGAACTGTAGACAGTACTCCAGATGAGGTGGCTCCATCATTTTATACAGGGGCATGATGATACTGGCTGATTTGTTTTCAATTCCCTTTGTAATAATCCCCAGCATGGCATTGGCCCTTTTTTATTGCAGTCGCACACTGTCTCGAGATTTCCATTGAGTTATTGACTACAACTCCAAGATCTCTCCCTTGGTCAGTCTCTGCCAGTTCGGACCCCATCAACGTGTATTTATAGTTAGGATTTTTGGCTCCAGTGTGCATCACCTTGCTCTGACCTGGATGGCCCAAGCTAGCCTGGTCTCATTAGAACTCAGAAGCCACGCAGCCCTGGTTAGTACATGGATGGGAGACCTCCAATGAAGACCAGGGTTGCTGTGCAGAGACATGCAATGGCAACCTCCTCTGTTGATCTCTTGCCTTGAAATCTCTGATGGGGTTGCCATCGGTCGGCTGCAACTTGACGGGAGGAAATGCCTGAAGATCACCCATGGAGGCGCTCTTGCACGGTCTGACCCCAAAGCAGGTGGTCACAAAATCTAGCCTTATCAGTGGTGGTGGTCCAGCTGTGAGACTCCCTTCTCAGGGCACCTTTCCCACCAGCCTTCAGGCAGGCAAGTGGAAGCCCTGTTCTTTCAAAGAGCTACTGATGGAACTGTAGCAGCTCGAGTAGGCCAGAGTAGCTTGAGCTTGTCAGAGCTTGGAAGCTGAGAAGGATTGGTCATAGTTACTGCTTCGAAGGAAGACAGCCCAAGAAGGCTGGAGCCACTGCATAGAGAAAAGCAAGAGCAAACCACCTCCGTTTGGTGTAGTGGTTAAGTGCGCGGACTCTAATCTGGGAGAACCGGGTCTGATTCCCCCACTCCTCCACTTGCAGCTGCTGGATGACCTTGGGCAAGCCATAGTTCTGGCACAGCTGTCCTTGAAAAAAAGCAGTTTCTGTCAGAGCTCTCTCAGCCCCACCTACCTCCCAGGGTGTCTGTTGTGGGGAGGGGAAGGAGTTTCTAAGCTGCTCTGAGACTCCTTTGGGTAGTGAAGGGCGGGGTATAAATCCAATCTCCTCCTCTTCCTCCTCTTCTTCTTCTTCTTCCCCTTCTCCTCCTCCTCCTCCTCCTTCTTCTTCTTCTTGCCTTGAAAAACCCATGAGGGCCCACCAGAAGTCAGATGCAGCTCGACAGCACTTAATTATGATTTATTAATTGAATCAGGCGGATGTTGTTTCTTGCAGAAATCCTTGTTCTTTGTCGTGGTTTGTTTTTCTCTTTAGCGTGTTGCACTTCACTGGAAACCATGAGGAAAACATTGCCGCGGAGTGGCGTCTCCATTTAATACACAGGCTCTTCAGCACCACATGTTGGGCTTGGGAGAGCAAGGGGTGATTGAGTGAGAGAGCTGTCCGTGGTGCTGAAACGTCCTCCCCTTGGCGGCTTACCTGGACTTTTTATTTAGAATATTCAAGCCTCACTTTTCTACCAGTATTCTCAGCTTCAGGCGCCCAGAGATCATCATTTGTATTTACCCACACCTTTGTTTGAGGGGGTCACTTGGGGTCACTTTTATCACTGTGTTTTCATTGGGGTTCCCTTCCCGCTCCCTCTTTATTCGCCTCAAAAAAAATCATTAGAAGAAGAAGAGGAGGAGGAGGAGGAGGAAATTGGATTTATACCTCACCCTTCCCAACCTGAAGGAGTCTCAGAGCAGTTTACAAACTCCTTTCCCTTCCCCTCCCCACAACAGACACCCTGTGAGGCAGGTGGGGCTGAAGAGCTCTTCTGAAAACTGCCCTTGAGAGAACAGCTCTGAAAGAACTTGTGACCGACCCAAGGTCACACCAGCAGCTGCATGTGGAGGCGTGGGGAATCAAACCCAGCTCTCCCAGATTAGAGTCTGCACTCCTAACTTTGGGGGGGTGGGGTGTTCGTGAAAGATTGTTTGGTGACATTGAAGCAACTTTGTTCATATGCAGTGTTTTGTCCAAACGGCCCCCTTCTTTTTTCTGGATGCATGCTGGGCTCTTGTTAGATTCTGCATCCTCACTAAGATGTGTCCTTTTATTCTTCTTCTCTACGCCTGGCATCTTCTAGCTGCTGAGATTACACCAGCAGGGAGCAGGATAGCGTGTTACCACTTTCCACAAAGAGTATCTAATCACGAAGAACAAAGGACATTTGTTCTCTTTTGGAAGCTCCCAATGGATACTTAAATACCGCCCATTGAAGCATAATGTTCAGAAGGTTTTGCATTGCAGTGTGTATTTTAAGAAAAAGAAAGAAAGAAATCCTCCCATTTGGTAAAAATGGGTGTAGAAGTCAAGGCGAGGATCGCACTTGAAATGCTGAATGGTGTTCTGAATATTCACATCAACTTCCATGCACCTTTCAAGTGGAGATTTTGCACAGCTTTGTGGTGAAGCAGGTATGGAGGATGAAACACAGAAAAAAACCTGATGATTTTTACAGCACTGCATTGGGGTGAACGTATTTCCTGTCTCCCTTGAAAAGTGGGAATTGTATTTGAAATGAAAAATACTGTCCTTTGACGTGGTACACATATATGTTCAAGATTTATTTTAGAAGACATGTGATGCACATATGTTCAGAGTCTCACTTCATAAAGTTTATTTCTATTAGTGTTGTATTTAACTTTAAAATAATTGTCAGACAAATAAGCTTGCCTAGGTCTTTATATATAATGGTTAGTAAATTGCTTTTTCACAGTGTCTTTTAATTTTTGCGCATGGCCAGGAAGACCATTTCCATTCCCTCTATTTTCTTCAACAAACATCCCATTTTCATTTGCTTCTTTCACGCTACTTTTTGATTAGATGTCCTGTACAACAATTATACGTTATAAATAATTTATGCATCATTTATACTCAATTCAGACAAAACCAGACATCCACTGGAAAGGCAGTACTTTGACCACATGTATTCTCTAGGGTTGGGAAAGAGAACAACCGCCATTTTATTCCCGGAAACCATAAAATAAATTTGCACCTTTTGTACCGAATCAGAATTGTCACAAAATTCATAGCATCCCTAGTCTCAGGAGACATATGACATTCTCATGTATTTAATTTTTCCTCTTCTCATTTGAAAACAGGTGCGCGGATTGAGTTGGTATTTGAACTTACAATGTAGAATGGTGCCCTGAATGTGTTACCAATTTTGTCTTAAATTCACAATGTTTAACAGAATTATTACACTACAAATGAAAAGAAATCCCAACAGGTGAACGAAACTGACTTTGCTTAGCCAAAACTCCTTTCACGAGTGTCGCAAGACAGAGCCATCTTTGTCTCATGTATGTGTCTCTGGTCCGTCTCCACATCATAACGCATCTCCCATGGTGCCAAGCAACATCCTGTGGTTTCTATGGAAACCATCCCAATAATCAGAATCGACTTCCCCCTTGCCGCAGTCGCCTGGCTGTCTGTTTGCCTGCATCACCCCATTTTGCTCAGTTATGGAGCATCACATAGCTTTCATTGTGGTCCTGTCCATGTTGGTTGCACGTGAGCCGCTGGTGTTTGAAGACCTCCTGTGCATCTGAATTGTCTTCCTGGTGTAGTGGTTAAGTGCGCAGACTCTAATCTGGGAGAATCGGGTTTGATTCCCCACTCCTCCACTCGCAGCTACTGGATGACTTTGGACAAGCCATAGTTCTGGCAGAGGTGTTCTTGAAAAGAGCAGTTTCTATCTCTCAGCCCCACCTACCTTACAGGGTGTCTGTTCTTTGGAGGGGAAGGGAAAAAAGTTTGTAAGCCACTCTGAGACTCCAAGTGAAGTGTGGGATATAAATCCAATCTCCTCCTTCACCTCCTCCTCCTCTTCTCCTCTTCTCCTCCTCTCCACTGGCCAGAACTCAGTGGTGAACTTGAACTGAACAAGTGCCTAAGATCTCCATGGCTGGCTGTCAGGTGAAGTTGGGGCCCTCTGCAGGAAGCAGGCCCTGAGACTTCTTTCCACCTGTTTTGTATGGGCTCTGTTTTGTGAAATGCATCAGTATTATTCCCATTTTACAGATGGGACTCACCAGATCCCTGAGTCCAAATCACCTCCAAACACTCCTGATGGATAACCTCTCCAACTTTAATTTGAAAGACACCAGAGGTGGACATTCCTTGGTCCACGTGGCAACTTCCTTGGTCCACGTGGAATTGCTGAGCTGTTCTTCACAGCTCGGTGCAAATCTGCTGCCTTGAATTTAAAAGCAAAGCAAGTGACATCCTGGTTTGCCTGGGGCTAGACAATGAACCAGAGGCTAAGCAGGGGGACCTGGGAACTCATGTCCAAAGTCAGCATCTTTCCTATCCCCTGGTGGTAGAAAACACCGTCAAGTCACAGCCGACTTATGGTGACCCCAAAGAGTTCTCAAGGTAAGAAATGTTCAGAGGTGGTTTGCCATTGCCTGCCTCTGCATAGTGACCCTGGATTTCCCCGGTGGTCTCCCATCCCACTATTAAACAGGGTTGACCCTCTTTAGCTCCCAGGATCAGACTAGCCTGGACTGTCCAGGTCAGGGCTATCATTAATTAAGTGCTTTCAAGTCGCAGCTGACTTATGGTTCACGGAGTTTTCAAGGCAAGAGAGGCAGAGAAGTGGTCTGCCATCTCCTGCCTCTGTGCTGCAACCCTGGACTTCCTTGGTGGTCTCCCATCCGTGTCTTAACCAGGGTTCACCTGGGCCATCCAGGTCAGGGTCCTGTCCACTAAAAAGGTAAAGGTTCCCTTGCTCGAAAGCCAGTCGAATCCGACTCTAGGGTTGCGGTGCTCATCTCCGTTTCAAAGCCGAAGAGCCAGCGCTGTCCAAAGACGTTTCCGTGGTCATGTGGCTGGCATGATTAAACACCAAGGCGCACGGAACTCTGTTACCTTCCCACCAAAGTGGCACCTATTTGTCTACTTGCAGTTTCTTGCTTTCGAACTGCTAGGTTGGCAGGAGCTGGAACTAGAGACGGGAGCTCACTCCGTCATGCGGCACCCGGGTCTCGAACTGCTGAACTACTGACCTTCCACAGCCTGCAGTTCAGCGTCTTAACCACTTGAGCCACCGCAGCTCCTGTCCACTAGTAGCCCACAAATGGCTCTCCTAAAAGCTGGTGGGGATTTGATATTCCAGTTTCCTGCTACAACAGTGCACTCTGCATACGAAAAACTAGCTTGTCAAGGAGAAAGGTTCAGCACTAAGCCATCTGCCTGACACACTGTTTTTCTACGTACAGGGACCCCACCCCTAATGGGATAACGGTCAAGTTGAGAGCCAGTTTGGTGTAGCGATTAAGAGTGCAAACTCTAATCTGGGAGAACCGGGTTTGAGTCCCCACTCCTCCACATGCAGCTGCTGGTGTGACCTTGGGTCAGTGACGGGTTGTTTCAGAGCTGTTCTCTCAAGAGTGGTTCTCAAAAGTGGTTCTCTCAGCCCCGCCTACCTCACAGGCAGTGTTCCCTCTAAGCTGAGTTAGTGTGAGCTAGCTCACAGTTTTTTAGCCCCCGGCTCACACATTTTTGTCTCCGCTCAGGAAGGAGGGCTCCAGAGTCAACTAATTCATGCAGTAGCCAAATTGCTCAATCACGACTTTAATGCCAGTAGCTCACAAAGTAGAATTTTTGCTCACAGGACTCCACAGCATAGAGGGAACGTTGTTCACAGGGTGTTTATTGTCAGGAGGGGAAAGAAAAGGAGATTGTAAGCTGCTCTGAGTGAAGGGTGGGGTACCAATCCAATCTCCACCTACTCCTCCTCCTCCTCCTCTTCTTCTTCTTCTTCGCAATGCCGAGCTTCAGTTTGGGAGCTTCCATCCAGGAGACAACTTTATGAAACTTGATTTTGCTAAGTGGCCCTTAAAGCCTTAAAAATGAGAGGCAGTGAACAGAAGGGCCTTGTCAATAGAGAGAAGGATGAGAACTCGCTTGAAAAACGGTGCCCAGTTTGGGACGTTGCTTACACCAGTGACTCTTCAAAGAAGCCATCTTCTGGGCACGGAACAGGGGTCACTGTGTGTGTGGGGGGGTATTTGTGAATTTCCTGCATTGTGCTGGACCAGATGACCCTGGAGGTCCCTTCCAGCTCTATGATTCTAAGTGCAAAGGGAATGACCATGGATTCAGCAGGAGTTCAAGAGCTTCCCTTCCCCAGAGCCAAAACCTTAATTGACAGACCTCCGTGGGGCTGATTATTCTCCCATTTTCTCCTTGATGGTCGGACCGAAGATAAATTCCAATAATATTCATTTAAAACAGACATCATTAAGAGCTGTCTGGCTCAACCCACTGCAAGAGGAGGAGCAAGAGGAGGAGGAGGAGGAGAAGAAGAAGAAGAGATTGGATTTATACCCTGCCCTTCACTCGGAGTCTCAGAGCGGCTTACAATCTCCTTTCCCTTCCCCTCCCCACAACAGACACCCTGGGAGGTAGGTGGGGCTGAGAGAGCTCTCTCCAGAACTGCCCTTGAGAGAACAGCTCTGAAATAACTTGTGACTGACCCAAGGTCATACCAGCAGCTGCAAGTGGAGGAGTGGGGAAATCAAACCCGGTTCTCCCAGATTAGAGTCCACACATTTAACCACTTCACCAAACTGGTGTCTGGGTCCCAGAGGCAAGCCCTTCCCCCAAGGGGTGAGTTAGCTGGCTGCTGTCGAGGGCCATTGGAGGCACTGTGGCTACTTCCGCCTGCCCCCGACGGTCTCTTTCCCTGCCCTTCCCCGAGTCACTGGGGCTTCCCGCCCATCAGCCTCGGTGGAGAGTGCACTGAATCTTGAAGCAGGTCTCAGCCAGCCAGCAAATTATCAGCGCTTAAAGCTTTTTCATCTTCCTCCTCGGTGCTTCTGGCCAGAGGGGCCTGCGGTGTGAAGTGGTTTAATATTTAATATATTTATACTCCTGGTCCCAACATGGCTTCTTATTTAGGCTAAGCCATCCGAGCATCTTTGAGAGGAGATTCCTCCGGTGGTCAGGAAAACACCCCCGCTTCACAGCCAGGTGCAAACTCATTAGCCTGACTCTGCCTGGAAAAAGGTCCAAGCTGGAAAATCTCTTTTCTGAGCCTCCGCTGTGGAAAAAGAGATTTTATGGCTGAACCGGGACTTACCTGTTGGGCTGCAGGCACCTTGCCTGGGATGACCTGGGCGGGGGGGGGGGTGAGCCTCGTCCCCTTTTGCAATTCTGATCAAGGCTCTTTGAGTGCCTGGAAGCGCCAAGTTCCCTACAATATCATCCCTGGAGTGATGAATGGCTCAACTGCAAATATGCACAGACTTCAGAGCCGATGGGCGTGAGACTAGGAGTGGGGATTCTCTAGCCAGTGATCAGTTGGCTGGTAGCCATGCTCCCTCTAAGCTGTGGCGTCTTCTGAGCAAAAATTCTACGTTGTGAGCTACTAGCATTAAAGTTGTGAGCCGGTGATTTGGCTGCTGCACAGATTTGTTTATTCCGGAGCCATCCTTCCCGAGCTAAGCCAAAAATGTGTGAGCTGGAGGTTAAAAAACTGTGTGCTGGCTCACACTAACTCGGCTTAGAGGGGACACTGGCTGGTAGGGCGCTTTGTGAGTAGTGTTGACATGAAGAAGAAACTGGTTGCTTCGAGTGCCTGGAAACCAACCAGTCTGTCCTTGGATCCTCTCGCCCCCTTCAGAAATTATTGATTGGATTCGGCAACTGGACGTCAGGGCAGGAGGTGCCTCAGCCCTTAACTCCAGTTTGATGTAGTGGTTAAGTGCATGGACTCTAATCTGGGAGAACCGGGTTTGATTCCCCACTCCTCCACTTGCACCTGCTGATGCGCACCTTGGGTCAGTCACAAACTCTGGCACGGCTGTCCTTGAAAAAGAGCAGTTGCTGTCAGAGCTCTCTCAGCCCCACTGACCTCCCAGGGTGTCTGTTGCGGGGAGGGGAAGGGAAAGGAGTTTGTTGGCTGCTCTGAGACTCCTTTGGGTAGGGAAAGGGCGGGGTATAAATCCAATCTCTTCCTCTTCTTCTTCTTCTTCTTAGTTCTGTCAGAGGTTTTCTTGAAAAGAGACGTTTCTGTCAGAAGTTCTCTCAGCCCCACCTGCCTCACAGGGTGTCTGTTGTGGGGAGGGGATGGGAAAGGAGTTTGTTAGCCACTCTGAGACTCCTTTGGGTAGTGAAGGGCAGGGGATAAATCCAATCTCTTCCTCTTCTTCTTCTTAGTTCTGTCAGAGGTGTTCTTGAAAAGAGCCGTTTCTGTCAGAAGTTCTCTCAGCCCCACCTACCTGACAGGGTGTCTGTTGTGGGGAGGGGAAGGGAAAGGAGCTTGTAAACTGCTCTGAGACTCCTTTGGGTAGTGAAGGGCGGGGTATAAATCCAATCTCTTCTTCTTCTTCTTCTTCTTCCATCTTGATTCCAACCAGAAGTGGCTGTTGTGTAGCAGCTAATACAGCAAGCTGAGAAACCTCTGGGTCAGATTTCACCTCAGCCCCAAACGGGTGGGCAGGGAGGAAAAAGGGCTTGGCCTCATTTTTCCTGGACCTGCCCCAATGGAGGGAGGGAGCAAGGACATACTGGACCCGTCCTTTGCTGCGTGAAGAAGAAGACGAGTTGGATTTATACCCCACCCTTCACTCGGAGTCTCAGAGCGGCTTACGATCTCCTTCCCTTCCTCTCCCCACAACCAACACTACCTCTAAGATGTGGAGTCTTGTGAGCAAAAGTTCAACTTTCTGAGCTCCCGGCATTAAAGTTGTGAGCGAGCGATTTGGCTGCTGCATCAATTAGTGTGCTCTGGAGTGTGCTCCTTCCTGAGCTAAGGCAAAAATGTGTGAGCCAGAGGCTAAAAAACTGTGGGCTAGCTCATGCTAACTCAGCTTAGAGGGAACACTGCCCACAACGGATACCCTGTGAGGCAGGTGGGGCTGAGAGAGCTCTGAGAGAACTGGGACTGGCCCAAGGTCATCTAGCTGGCGTCATGTGGAGGAGGAGTGGGGAATCAAACCCGGTTCTCCAGATTAGAGTCTGCCGCTCTTGACCACCACACCACAGCTGGCTCTCATGGAGAGAAGCCGTGCCAGACCCATCGCACACCACACGAATGACGCCATGCCAGATGCCCCCTTCCTTGCACCTCACAACTTGTGGTGGATTTCTCCCACTCCTCACTTGGGGATGATCCCCCAGTGACCCCAGCGAGGCATACCCCCAAGCCATTGGCCCACTGGGACTTTTCCTGGCAGGCTTAATGGCCAGTCCACCCCGGCCCCAGGCTTCATTGAGTAGCTGTAAGTAAACCACGTCCATCTCCCCTCCTGCTCCCCTCTCTGCAGTGTAAAGGTAAAGGTTTCCCTTGCTCGAAAGCCAGCATTTCCAAGCTGAAGAGCCAGCGCTGTCCGAAGACATTTCCGTGGTCACGTGGCTGGATGCCAAGGCGCACGGAACGCTGTTACCTTCCCACCGAGGTTGTACCTATTTCTCTACTTGCAATTTCTTGCTTTCAAACTGCTAAGCGGGCAGGCGCTGAGGCCAGAGACAGGAGCTCACTCCATCGTGCGGCACTCAGGTCTCGAACTGCCGAACTACTGACCTTCCGGTCTGCAGATCAGCGTCTTAACCACCTGAGCCACCGCGGCCCCTACTCTCTGCAGTGAGAGGGCGCTAAATCTCCGTCTCGCTCACGAGGCTGTTCTGAGGTTCACCGAGCAGATTTATGTGAAGTGCTTTGAATACTTGAAACGCACAATAATAAATGCACAGTGTTGCTGTTGTTTGTATCAAGCAAAAGGCTGTGAGGAGGCGTCACACATGAACACAGGCAACTGACTGATACTGAAAGGACACAAAGTGCTGCAAAGGATTCTGGGGCATAGCTGAAGGGCACATGGGATACGTATGGAGCTGCCTGATACCGAATCCAACCCTTGGTCCATCAAGGTCAGTATTGTCTACTCAGACTGGCAGCGGCTCTTGAGGTCTCTCACATCCCCTACTCTCTGATCCTATTTTACTGGAGATGCCAGGGATCGAACCGGGGACCTTCTGCATGACAAGCAGATGCTCTACCCCTGAACCACAGCCCCTCCCCAATTTGTCAATGTGATACAGTGGTCAAAATGTTGGACTGTTTGGATCCGCAATATCCAGGTTCAAATCCCATGAGGCGCATTGGTTGGCCTTGGGCTAGTCGTTCTTCTCTCTCGGCCTAACACTAGCCTCGGAGGATTGCTGTAAAGATAGAATAGAAGAGGGAGGAACTAGGTACTGAGCTCCTTGAAAGAAGGGTAGGATAGCAACGTAAGGCAGAGGAGGTTTGGATCTGGCCACAGCAGATCCAAGGGAATGAAAACCCACCTCAGAAGGATAGATCCACCTAAGATCCCCGGTTATTTCCAAAACGGGTTTGCAGTTCTCTGCCAAAACCCAAAAGGCATCCAGGTGTATTCTCATATAGGGGCCGTGGGGGATCGGAGGTTAAGATGCTGAGCTGCAGACCAGAAGATCTGTAGTTCGGCAGTTCGAGACCCGAGTGCCGTGTGACGGAGTGAGCTCCCGTCTCTCGCCCCAGCTCCTGCCAACCGAGCAGTTCAAAAGCAAGAAATTGCAAGTAGATAAATAGGTGCCGCTTTGGTGGGAAGGTAACAGCGTTCTATGCGCCTCGGCATCTAGCCATGCCGACCACATGACCACGGAAACGTCTTCGGACAGCGCTGGCTGTTTGGCTTGGAAACGGAGATGAGCACTACCCCCTAGAGTCGGATTCGACTGGCTTTCGAGCAGTTACCTTATACTCTCATATGCTTAGTCGATCAGTTTGAAGACTGGGCTTTGCATTAGCAAAGGACTGAACAAAGTGGCAAACATGTTTATTGTGCATAGTACTTGCATATTTTTAGCAAGCCTTCCCCCACCCCACCGTTGCGCTTAGTCCTCGAAAGCTTCCAGGCATGCAAGATTTCAGCACCCCTGGTCCCAAAACAATGAACTCCTGATGTCCTTTGCCAGTTCCATGCCAGGATTTCTGCGGTCACATCTGTATTAGTATTTTTGCACAAGATGCTAATCCCTTCTCGTTGGAACTGATAAGGCCCCGCTGGCCCGATTGCCTCCCCGTATCTTGTGCCAAAACAGTCCTCTCTTTTTTTTTTTTGCGTCCGCAACGACAAGGATCTTCAAAAGCGAATGATAATTGCTTCCCCCACCCCCCACCTCCCGGAGAAGGAGAAAGGAGCCAGCATGATAAATGTGCCACGAGCTCAAAGTAAATTTACCTTCATTTCAGGCAGAACAGCCGTACTGTTGCGAGTCATCCCGTGCATGCATATGCAAGGCTGTCTGTTCGGCGCCCGTTCGGCTTGGAAGATGGAAGATGAGGCTACTGTGACTGGAGGGCACAGGGGACTTTGCTTGTCATCTGTCCACGGGCTCCACTGGAGCTTGAGGGTGCAGATTTGCTAGGCAGGGGCTTTGTGTAGGGCTACTGACTCCCTTCTGAAGCCACCCAACCAGTACAGCCGTCTTTGGAGGCCCTGTTTCAGGTGCCCCTGCCTTCTGACGCTAGGTTGTGGTCGCCCGGTCATTTTGATCGGGTTTCCACCACTGTTCCCTATCGCATTGAAAAGGGCTGATCCCTTTGACCACCTCTCGCAGCTACTTCAGGCTTGCAGGGTAAATAGGGTTCGGGGGCCTTCTGGGTAAAATTAGGCTTGGCGTGCCAATCAGACTGGTTCGTGTAGGTCTTACGGTTCACCGGATCTGGTGCAGAAGGCAGCAAAGGATCAGACTTAGGCGGGCGATGTCAAGAATTTCATTATTCCGATGAATGGCAGCAGGTGCTGCTATTAGAGGATCTTTCTTTAATACTCAAGAGCTTAAGCCTTAAACACTCCAATCTGGAGGTGATCTCTGTTTGTTCTGTAGAAGGGAGGCCCGAAAAGGAATTTAAGAGGTCCTCTTCTATTGCATTTTCAAATGAGACATGTTCAGGATGTTCAAACTCCATACTAGGATGTGCAGAAAAATTACTCCACTGAATCAGATCTTTCTCGGGAACATCAAGAGGCTGTCTTTTGGAGGACTCTTTGCCAAGTCCTGAATTTGGAGATGGTCACATCTGTCTCCCATATCAAAGCGGACTCCCCCTCCCGCCCAATCCTCCCGATTTCCTAGCAAGTTTTCCAACACCAGAAAAATCAAGTACGTTCTGAATATTTGCACTGTGAATTCGCAATTTCGCCAATCTGGACAGCCATCTCTCGCTATGAATGCAGTTAGGTTGTCTGAACGTCCTTCCTGCACTGAAACCCCTCCCCCCCCCAGCTTTCACTGTTGTGCACATGTTCAATCCTGCACTGACTATATTAAATGCATGAACGTTCAAGCACACATATATAGATGCCAGCGCCCGGTTGTGCATCGGTGATTCATTTTGTTCGCTGTTCAGGGGGAAAAACACCACAAAAACAACCATCTGTTGAAATATTGCAAGTTGAATGTTGGTAAAATAGTCTCTAGGAACAATGCTCCCTCTAAGCTGTGGAGTCTTGTGAGCAGAAATTCTGCTTTGTCAGCTACTGGCGTTAAAGTTATGAGCAAGCAATTTGGCTGCTGCATAAATTCGTTTGCTCTGGAGCCATCCTTCCTGAGCTGAGACAAAAATGTGTGAGCAGGAGGCTAAAAAACTGAGCTAGCTCACACTAACTCAGCTTAGAAGGAACATTGCCTAGGAATAGTCCAAGTGGAAACAGTGATTTGGCCATGCACACATGCACATGCGCAAATAATTCTTAAAAATAACTCGTATCATGCCGCTGCTTAGGCGGTGTGGCTATCTTGACGGTGCATGGAGCCTTATCGTATGATGCAAGCAGTTCGGGGAGGGATGTACGATCACCCCAACCCACAAAAAAATACCCCCAATCAAATACACAGAGGGAACAAATTGCAGTAAGCTTGCCATGTGACCATAGCCCTAGACAGATGACAAAACTGGGAGACAGCCAGTTTGGTGTAATGGTTAGGAGCATGGACTCTAATCTGGGAGAACCGGGTTTGATTCCCCACTCCTTCACATGCAGCTGTTGGTGTGACCTTGGGTCAGTCACAAGTTATTTCAGATCTGTTCTTGAAAAGAGCAGTTCTGTTAGAGCTCTCTCAGCCCTGCCAACCTCACAGGGTGTCTGTTGTGGGGAGGGGATGGGAAAGGAGACTGTAAGCCACTCTGAGACTCCGAGTGAAGGGCAGGGTTTAAATCCAATCTCCCCTCCTCCTCCTCCTCCTCTTCGTCATGGCACCAAAGCACTTTAACTCTTTTCCCAGGGAGATTCATCTGTCCCCTTCTATTGCTGTCGTCCACCAGCAGGTGAAGACCTTTTCCCCTTCATTTATTGTTCTCTTGATCATCCCTCCTTCCTAACCAATGTTTAAATAGCTGTAGATGTTTCAGTTCTGTTTCTGAATTATTTTAATGATGTGCGTTGGGGGGGGCGGTTTGATTTTAAAGGTTTTAAAATGCAGTTTCTATTGGGATATTTGGTTAATGTAGCAGAGTCTTGCCCAGTCATAGAAGCGTGTTACCGAGTGCAGGAGATAAATCTCCCAAGAAGTATCTTGCCAAAAAAAGGTAAACTTACATTAATTCAAGTAGATCCAGTTCACATTCAGGTTGCAGTCGAAAGGAGAGAGAGACGCCTAATCTGAAGAGGACTTTCCCCATCTCAGATGGCCAGTTTGTCCAGCATCATGTGTGTGGGAGTCTGAGGGCACTGTATCTACAGGAGAGACCTGCAGAGACATGGCTTCATGGAAGGCCATGTGCAGATGGTGAGAGGACAAAGGGAGAGAGAAAGAGGAGGAGGGGTCAGAGGCAATGCTCCCTCTAAGCCGTGGAGTCTTGTGAGCAAAAATCCTACTTTGTGAGCTCCTGGCATTAAAGTTGTGGGTGAGCGATTTGGCTGCTGCATAAATTAGTTTGCTCCGGAGGCCTCCTTCCTGAGCTAAGACAGAAATGTGTGAGCTGGAGGCTAAAAAACTGTGAGCTAGCTCACACTAACTCAGCTTAGAGGGAACACTGGTCAGAGGGCAGTTCCCAGGTTAAGTCAAAGAGAAGCATCCCATTCAAGGGGATAACACCTATACGTACTTAGAGCGATGTAGCGCCCCACCCCCCATGTCCAGGCATGCTGAGTCACACACTCCAGCAATTTTATCATGTATGTTTAAAATTATCAGCCACCTTGATGGTTCTTGTAAGGACAGAAAGCTAGGATACAAATTTTGGAAATAAATCCAGACATTAAAAAAAAGTTAACCAACCCATTAGTCAGGTTGGCATTTGTAGGCCTGTACGTTGAGAATGTCGGAAGCTCGACTGGGGAAGAGATGCTGTCCCTCAGTCCTTGCAGGCTGTTGAGTGTCTGTGTTATTCTCTCTTTCCCGGTGTATATTTTAATTACCCATCTTCTCCTTCCTACTTGGGTTTCCTCCATGCGTGTAGCTCCGCCTCCTGCGGTAGCCATTTTGTGTTTGCCCCGCCTCCTGCAGCAGCCATTTCGTGGTTGCACTCACCACCCCATGTCAGAATCCCGAAAGGTTCCCATGGGCTCAAAAAGGTTCAGGCCCCCCCCCCGGGCTAGACAGATTCGTGGAACACTGGCCTGTCGATGGCTGTATCATCATCATGACCTGATTGAAACCTTCAGACGCTAGTTGCTGGGGAGAAATAGGAAGGCAAAGGCTGTTGCGTTCATGTTTTGTTTGTCCGGAAGGTAAAGGCCTCTGGCTGGCCGCTGTGGGGAACCAGGATGATATTCCTTCTATCTGACTGTAGTCTTCAAATATTTGAAGGGCTGTCATGTAGAAGATGGAGCAGATCTATTCTCTCTTGCTCCGGATTGCAAGACTAGGTCTAATAGGTGGAAATTACAAGGAAGTCGATACCGGCTAAATACCAGGAGAAACTTCCTAACTGTAAGGGTGGTTGAGCAGTGGAACAGACTGCCTCGGGAAGTGGTGGATGCTCCTTCGCTGGATGTTTTCAAGCAGAGGCTGGACGACCATCTTTCGGGTATGTTGCAGGGGTATCTTTCAGCTATGCTCCTGCAGAGTGCAGGGGGTTGGACTAGATGACCCGCAAGATCCCTTCCAACTCTAACATTCTATGATTCTGTGATCTAGCAGGGCTGCTCTTACGCTCTTAAGCTGGAGGAAGCTGCAATAAATAGGAATCAGGCATGCAAGGGAGTATCCGCCGTCTGCCTTGCATCATTGTTTCCCATTACAGCAGTCCTTAGTAGTTAATTCCTACTCAGAGCCAGGAGGGGAAAAGAACCAGACAGAGAGAAGAGGAGAGGAAAGACTGGAGAGAGGAAGCTGTCTGCTCCTCTTGCCCTCGATGCCTGGTTTCTGTGCTTTGTCTGCCTGCTGATGCCTTCAGAAATCTCAGCTGGCAGAGGTGTCGGTCCGCCGCCCGATCGGCGACCACTTTGATGCCCTCGGCCTGGGAGAGACGATCTAGTCCCTTTGTTTTTCTCTGCCGTATCCGACTTCAGAATCAGAGTACCATGGGAGTCAATTAGTATCATTGCCGCGCCATCAAGAGGGTCAGCTCCGAGCCACCGCAAGCACAGTATGGTGGGATGACCTTGCGACGCCGTTGATGCGCTGAGCCCTGACACCAGCACGCTCCCAAGGGTCGCATCAGCTCTTGTGTCACAGGCAGCAGCCAATTAGTTTCGGCATAACCAGCAGGGAAGGAAGAAATTGACAATTTAGAGCATTGTTGAAATTAAACTTAATCTGTCACTACGTGTCTGGTTAGGATAGTTGGAAGATCTGGGGGAGAGGAAAAGAAATTAGAATGAAGCGTTCCTATGGTCCGGCCGTCACTGTGGAACAGAAGGACGGTGCGGGATAATGGTGAAGAGCATAAGCGGGCTGCCAAAACTCGGTTTCGAAATCGGCTCAGCTGTAAAAGCTCTTCAGGTAGCTGTAGGGAAGCCTTGCCTGCATCCGATATCCGTTTGTGTGTGTCAGATGTAGGGGGCACTGCCCCACTTTGAAAAAGTCTACAAAGTGGAGAGCCAGTTTGGTGTAGGAGAGCCAGTTTGGTGTAGTGGTTCAGTGCGCGGACTCTAATCTGCGAGAACCGGGTTTGATTCCCCACTCCTCCAATTGCACCTGCTGATGTGACCTTGGGTCAGTCACAAGCTCTGGCACAGCTGTTCCTGAAAGAGCAGTTTGTGTTAGAGTTCTCTCAGCCCCACCTACCTCACAGGGTGTCTGTTGTGGGGAGGGGAAGGGAAAGGAGTTTGTAAGCCGCTCTGAGACTCCAAATGAAGGGCGGGGTATAAATCCAATCTCCTCCTCCTCCTCCTCCTCCTCCTCTTCTTCTTCTTCTTCTTCTTCTTCTTCTTCTTCTTCTTCTTCTTCCCCACTCCTCCACGTGCAGCTGCTGGTGTGACCTTGGGTCAGTCCCAAGTTCTGTCAGAGCTGTTCTGTCATGACCAGTTCCCAAAAGAGCTCTCTCAGCCCCCACCTACCTCACAGGGTGTCTGTTGTAGGGAGGGGAAGGGAGAGGAGTTTGTAAGCCGCTCTGAGGCTCCGTGACAGACAGCCAACCTTTGTTGGCATATCAGAGATAAAAGTACATTAAAATTTAGGAATACGTCAAAAGTGTGGCTGTCGTACAGCCGACAAATAAACAAACAAACAAACAAAGAACTGATCAGTTTATAGTTTCCCTGATTCGAATTGCAGATTGAAGAAAACAGGCAACATTAAAAGTTATAGAAGAGTTTTGCCCCGAGAGTTGCAACTGGACCTTGACACTCCCAGGGAGACCACGTCACATTCAAAGAAGGGTGTCCAGAAATTTATCCCAGGTCTTAGTATAAAATGGACAATTTAAAAGAATGTGGGAAATGGATTCAGTGGCACCCTAACTACAAGGGCAGGGTATAAATCCAACCTCTTCTTCTTCTTCTTCAACATCATCATCATCAATTAAAAGAAACGTGAAACGTCTTGTTTTTTAAAAAAGCATAAACATGTAAGTAGCACATGCAGACAGTAAACCCAATCACAGAATCATAGAAGGTCTGCGTGACCCCCTTTCCCCTGAACATTCCCACTTGGGTCTGGGTTGTCAACCTCCAGGTGGGGCCTGGAGATCTCCCAGAATTACAACTGATCTCCGGGTGACAGCAATCCCCTGGAGAATACTGCTGCCTTGCAGGGTGGACTATGGCCTTATACCCTGCTGAGGCCCCTCCCTTCCGCAAACCCCGCCCTCCCAAGGCTCCTCCCCCCAAAATCTCCAGGTATTTCCCAGCCCAGAGCTGGCAACCCAACTCAGGGCCCTCTTTTCCCTCTCTAGTTAGGGCCCAGATAGGTTAGGCAACCACGGGCTCACCACCCAACTTGTCTGTTTATTTCAGTGACAGCCTGGATCCTTTTAAACACCAGGTCCCCACACTCTTTCTCTGAGATGCCACCAGATGGGAACAGCCCAGTTCCCCCATCTGCTCACCCAGATACTTCCCTAGCTATTGGGGCAGAGAACTGAAGACTGCTTCCTCTCTCACGCTGCCACCATCTAGCTAGATACATAGGCCAAAGCCTGACTGATTTGTGCAGGGTGGGGTGTCCTTTTCTTTTCTGAGACGATCCGCTCTCAGTCAGCGGGGATGAACCAAAGGGAGTTAAGTTTTATTTAAAGCTTCCAACAACACTGGAGTCACATATATATACACGGATACGACGCTTCTCAGTACTTGAACTCCTGATCCCCAACTCCCTCCTTAACCTTCCAGTCCTCTCAGTTACGATCCTCCCCCTCAGCTTCTAACACAACCTCCTTCACTTCCAGACTCAAGCTCCTAATTGCTGTCCGTTTGGAGAGTGGTTAGCAGAGCCATTTTGGTATAGTGGTTAGGAGGGGAGACACTAATCTGGGAGAACTGGGTTTGATTCCCTGCTCCTCTGCATGCAGCTTCTGGTGTGACCTTGGGTCAGTCACAAGTTCTCTCAGAGCTGTTCTATCAAGACCAGTCCTCGAAAGGGCTCTCCCAGCCTCACCTCCCTCACAGGGTGTCTGTTGTGGGGAGGGGAAGGGGAAGGCGTTTGTAAGCCGCCCTGAGACTCCTTCGGGTAGTGAAGGGCAGGGTATAAATCCAATCTCTTCTTCTTCACCCACCCATCAGCATTTCATCAGTTCTCATTGGTTGTACTCTAAAAGAGACAGAATGGGACCTGCCCGCCACTGTCTGTTGCAAATCCAGTCCCAGCAACAGAGACAGGAAGCAGACTTTAAAACCGTTGCAGAATAAACAGGTTTTGACTTGGTGCTAACACAAAAGGACCTCACTGATTTGTCCACATCCAGAGCCGCCCACTGAGCTTTGGGGCTGCGCTGGAATTTGAACCCTTGTCCCAGTCCTTTATATCACACAGAGACCATTTGTATGAGTCATACCATACCTAACAATGGAGATCCAGGATCAAATATACTAACAATGGATTAAAATGTGGAATTTGCTGCCAGAGGACGTAGTGAGGTTGACAGGAATAAACGGCTTGAAAAGGGGATGAGATCGATTCGTGGAGAAGTCTATGAATGGCTACTAGCTGTGGTGGCTGAGGGGAACCTCCACATTCAGAGGCACTAAGCCTCTGCATCCCAGAGCCAGGAGGCAACATCAGGGGAAGGCCTCGGCCTCTCTGCCCTGTTGTTGGCCCTCCAGAGGAACTGGTTGGCCACTGTGTGAGGGAGGATGCTGGACTAGATGGACTATTGGTCTGATCCAGCAGGATGTTCTTATGACAAAGCAACTGCAGAGGGTTGAATTGGATTGGGACCGTGGTACCGCCCTTTCCTGAGCTGCCGTTTTCTCCTCTAAAAACACCCCCCCCTAGGCTGATATTAGCAGGAGCAGAGAAAGACGACTCCTCCAATATGAAAATGAAATCTGTGCCATTCCTTCCAGAGGTTCCCTGCAGGTTCCTGTATTTCCCCCTCCTCCAGCCATTCATAACAGCTTGAGGAGAGTATAGTTTTGGTAGAGGAAAGAGTTACACACACACACACCCTCCTCCAGCAGCACAGCATCTGTTCAATTCATTCCCCGCGTAACGCCTTGAAACCTTAGAAAAAAGTTTGGAGATCTAGTCACGGGTCTTCCAAATCAGCCACGATTTGCCGCTTAAGATAAGGTCCAGCCGCTGCCGTGGGAGAGGAGCGCCTTTCAACTTTATCTGAAAACTTTGCGCCCACGTGGCAAACACCAATCTAGCCGCACCAGACCACACTTCTATTACATGCTCACTTAAACTAGTTTAAATTCCACTTAAACTGATTAGCGCATTAAACTGAAGTGGGCTTTCGAGTGGCTAAGGAGCCTTTGCGCTGGGAGACTTGCACCAGCCGAGGGAAATTGATTTGAGTTGCCCGCGTGATGCGTGCTTTCCGCTGCGGAGATCGGCCGGGACCGAGGGTGAGGAACATGGCCTGCTGGGTCTCTTGAGACTTTGCTTTCTTCCGCAGGCACTTGTGATGCTGGGACAGGCCGTCTCTCTCCACTTTCCAGAGCATTCCTTTCCCCATCTCACAAGGGATTTGTGATGCTCCATGAGTTTAAATAGCATGAAGTACTCACAAGACAAGTGGCTTTTGTTGGAATTAACAGCCCTGGAGACTTTCTTTTCCCTTTGTATTATCTCCTAAGCAGCTGCAGAGATAAGCGGAGATGATAAGAAGTCAAAGAAAGACAAGAACCAAAGTGCTAGAGTTTGGGGCTATAAACGTTCGAAAGCCAAAGTTCTGATGAAGGGAGCTTTGACTCGACAGCATATACCCTGGAGATCTTGTTGGTTTCCAAGTTCCCTTCTGCACATGGATCTCATCCCTGGTTTTATCAGAGTTCAACTCGCGACACAATACCTTGCATTTATCCCTGGTTATCACAGCATCCGTTTATCCCGGGACAAGTGTGGGGCGAAACCGGGGTGGCCTCAATGTAATGTGGAAACAAGAAATACCCCGAGATAATTATAGGGGTGAACTCGAGTGTAGTGTAGAATGCAAATTCAGGGACAGGGCTGAACCAGTCCGTCTAGTGCAGAAAGGACCTAAGGTGGTACTGGATTCGAATCTAGCTCTTTTACTACATACCAACACGGCTACCCTCTGAAACTAAGATCCAAAGGAGCTTCCTTTTTCCTTGGGTCTGGAGGTCTAAGTTGCTGGCTGAAACAGTCAAACTCCTTTGAAGAGAAGAAGAGGAGATTGGATTTATCCCCCACCCTTCACTCAAAGTCTCAGAGCAGCTTACAAACTCCTTTCCCCTCTCCTCCCCACAATAGACACCCTGTGAGGTAGGTGGGGCTGAGAGAGCTCTTTCGAGGACTGCTCTCGAGAGAACAGCGCTGAGAGAACTTGTGACTGGCCCAGTGTCACACCAGCAGCTATATGTGGAGGCATGAGGAATCAAACCCGGTTCTCCCAGATTACACTCCATGCTCTTAACCACTACACCAGACTGGCTCTCTCTTTGGGCCTGGAGGCTGGAATCTTTGGTGAGTTTTGCTGGCAACCCCTCCGTCTCAGATCTGTGGCCGGCCTGTGGTTGCCAAGCAAGGATGAAATGTCCTGTCTGCCACCTGCTGCAAAAGCCAGGATGTTAATATGGCGACATGTCCCAAGCCTGTTTGTTTCAGTCATTGTGGATGGTGTGAATGAAGGAAAGCAGAGAGAGAACTTGAGGGCAAAAGGGACAGGTGAACAGTGATCGGGAGAGACCTCTTGGCTGTGGGAGTTCACAAACTTGCATCAGTCCCCGTGCAGTAGGCAGAACTGTGCATCTTGCAGCACACCAGCAGGTATTATCTGTTGTCTGGAGGCCAGGTCTATCTCCACTGTTTCCTATGGTAGGTAGACCTGTTGTCTGGAGGCCAGGTCTACCTCTGTTGATTCTTATAGCAGGTAGATCTGTTGTCTGGAGGCCAGGTCTCTCTCCACTGTTTCCTATGGCAGGTAGACCTGTTGTCCAAAGTTCAGGTCTACCTCTGTTGATTCTTATAGCAGGTAGATCTGTTGTCTGGAGGCCAGGTCTCTCTCCACTGTTTCCTATGGCAGGTAGACCTGTTGTCCAGGTAGATCTGTTGTCTGGAGGCTAGGTTTACCTCCACTGTTTCCTGTGGCAGATAGACTTGTCTGGAGAATGGGTCTACTTCCATTGAGTCTTGTAGCAAGCAGACCTGTTCTCCAGAGGCCAGGCCTACCTCCATTGATTCAAACAGCAGGCGGACCTGGTGTTGACAATGAGGATAGGCTGCCTCAGCAAGCCTGCCCCCCAATCGCTGTTGTGCACCGAAAGGAAACACCTTTTATTTTCTTTCTCCATGACACAGCCTGGAGAGGGAGGGGAGCAGGCAGAGATACCACAGGCAGCCTGTCCTGGCTCAGGCAGGCAGGTCCCTCTCCACTGACATCTCTTTCCAGAGTCCCTTTGATTGCACGGCTTTAATTCACGGATGTCCTCGTTTTCTTCTTAAGTGGGATGTGGCATTTTACCAATGTTCTGGGCTGCTCTGGGGACTCGGCTCCAAAAAGCGAGACGCGGATTCCTCTACATAAATAGTAATGCCCTGTTTTAGTCGGCTTAGGGTGCCATATGTGAAGCTGAACATTTTCGACAGAATTGTGACTTTGCTTGGTTTTGATTCTGACGAGCTGTGACTCAAGCCGAGGAAGCTACTTCTTCATACTACTTTACAGAGAGAGTGATTAAAGTGTGGAATTCGCCGCCAGAGGATGTAGTGATGGCCACAGGAATAAACAGCTTGAAAAGGGGATTAGATAGATTCATGGAGGATAAGTCTGTCAATGGCTACTAACCATGGTGACTGAGGGGAACCTCCACATTCAGAGGCACTAAGCCTCTGCATCCCAGAGACAGGAGGCAGCACTGGGGGAAAGCCTTGGCCTCTATGTCCTGTTGTTGGCCCTCCAGAGGAACTGGTTGGCCCCTGTGTGAGACAGGATGCTGGACTAGATGGACCACTGCTCTGATATCCAGCTGGGCTCTTCTGATGTTCTTATGAAGGTCTTGGCCTTTGTGCCCTGTTGTTGATCATTCAATGGAACTGGTTGGCCACTGTGTGAGACTGGATGCTGGACTAGAAGGACTGTTGGTCTGATCCAGCAAGGTTCTTGTGATGTTCTTATGTTCTTAAGCTGAACCCAAGCCGCTAGATAGCTCCACTCTAAAACCTGACAAGGTGCACCTGGAAGACTTGAGGGCTGTGCTCTCTCAACAGCTCACCATCGGGGCCAAACTAGACCTGACAGCATCCTCGTGGTGGCCACAAGGACTCCACCGCCATTGTAAAGTCATTTAAGTGGTGATGGTGTCTTCATGGCCACCATGAGGACACTGTCACATCCAGTTGGCCCCCAATAGACTCATCATAAGGTGCAATCACACTGCAATGCTTGCTGTGAGATCCTACTGCATTTCATGGGCCTCTGTTATGCTTTTGCAAGCTTAGCCTTTGAGCAGTTTAATATAATTGATTATGTACCCTTGTTTAGGAGCCCACGGTGATGTTGAAATTGGCTGGATCAACCAAGGGTACAACAGCTTTCAGAGGAGGGGAAGATCCGTCTTAAGACAGAATTATCTCCACCTAAACTTGGCAAGAGCTGGGAATTCATACCTCCCTCCCGCGTTCTTGTGATATTTCTATCACGCCCAGGGAAAAAACTAGACCCTTCTGTAGTGTCAGGAAGGATTTATGGCTCCATTCCATTTCCACTGGAGAGTGTAAATTGCTTTTAATACGTATAACATGGAAGCTTAGATAGGGAGGATTAGACTCCTTGTTGAATCGCTGAGGTTGATTAGCCCAAATGGTGTCTTTTGGAAGGGGTTAATTAATCTCCAAGCGATGGCATGAGAGGACGGGGGATTGGGGGCCAAGCAGTGGCTGAACAGGATGTTGAAGAGTGAGCTTCAGAGCAGATCAATAAGATGGAACAGGGAGCCGCAGTGGCACTATAGATGCGCTGGGGCCGGTGCAGAGCGGCTCTCAGGGGAAGCCCAGGTTGGGTAGCTCCAGGGCTCTTTTAGTAGCAGGAACGCCTTTGCATATTAGGTGACACACCCTTAATGCAGCCAATCCCCGAAGAGTGTACAGTACGCCCTGTAAGAAGAGCTCTGTAAGCTCTTGGAGGATTGGCTACATTAGGGGGGTGTCGCCTGATATGCAAACGAGTCCCTGCTACAAAAAGAGCCCGACTAGCTCTGGTCTCCAGTCTTTGGTCCTTTTCCTCCAAGGCCCTCTACATCCTGCCCTCAAAAACATTCGTCTTCAGCTCTTCCCTTTGCACCCCCCTTGGAATTAGGCCCGCGACTGGAGCACCTTCTTTGTGCCGAGACGGTTGCGTCCAGTTGGCTCTGCCAAAGCTGAACGGCAGCCGGTATTCTTGTCTCTCTGACATAACGTTGGTGGGGTGTGCCATAAAGCTAACGAAGCATCAGGAGTCGCCTTTTATGAGGCCGGCCTGACCCATGTCAGTCAGTGCAGCCATATGGCAGGAGCAGGCAGTAATTCGCTCCATAAATGTCATGATTCTGCTCTTCCCTCCCCCCTGCCCCCGCAGATCGGGCACTGGCACGTTACCAAAGGCCTTACCATGGATGAACAGCTCTTCTCGTCTAACGTCTCGGAGACCCTCTTCAACACCACCCTCGTTGTCACCACCATCCTGGTAAGCGTGGGGGGTCATGCTGATCTCTGGTTCTTCCATGGGGGTATCTGAGGGTGGCCTCCAGATGTTGACCTCCGCCTGTCCTCATCACCGTACTGTAAACATTCTGTACATAGACGCCAAGTTCTTGAAGAACAGTTGGCCAGCTGACTAAAGGCAGACCAAGGAACACTCACACCCAGGCAATTAAAGTGACACTGAAGAGTTGTGCGGAAATTATGTTTGATGAGTTTAGAAGTGGCTAGAGGGAGGGCTAGAACTGGGTCCACGTTCCTGAAATTCTTCTTTGGGCATCATTTTGGTTTTGAAAGCAGTAGGGGTCAATGCTCCCTTCTAAGCTGTAGCGTCTTGTGAGCAAAAATTCTGCTTTGTGAACCACTGGCACTAAGGTTGGGAGTGAGCGATTTGGCTCCTGCATACATCAGTTTGCTCTGGAGCCACCCTTCCTAAGCTAAGACAAAACTGTGAGCTAGCTGACACTAACTCAGCTTAGAGGGAACACTGGTTGGGGTATGGAGAAGGCAAATCACTTATTCTGTTTGCTATGACTTTGTTGGCCACAACTTGAGTCACGCAGGATTTCACATCCGGCCTGCAGAAAGTCTTTGCATCACTGGTCTACTACTGTTTTTCTCTGTCCCACTAGAATTCCTAGAACATATCCAAGGCTGTGCCCATGGCTCTGTCTGGCCATGTTATGCACAGTCCCAGGCTCAAAGAGACACTGTGCTCTGTCTGTCACCTTTCCCAGGCAGAAGACAATTGGAATACGATGGAAGCGGGTGGCAGTCTTGAGGTTTCCATGAGCCGCTATTATCCGATCAATAGACCATGTATGGACAGTTGGCAGCTGACAGAGCATGTCTAGGTCTGACTCACTTCCCTAAGTTTGCCAGGTCCTTCAGCTGTGGAACCAGGTCTTCCCTTAGCAACTTTCTTGGGGGTAGCACTCATTTCAGCACTTGAGGGAATACTTTGTCTTCAGTCTACTTGACTGCAGAGGATCCAGCTCCTCGTGCCATAGACCAAAGTTCCTTGACTGGACCGTCAAGGAGAACCCAGCCTTGGTCATCTTGGAGACCTTCACTCATCTGATGCTCCCCAAGGAACCCAGCTGACCAACTCTTGCTTGTAGCTTGCAAGAGTTGGTCTCACTCCTAGCTCCATCTCTACTCCCCGTTATGTCCCATCTTTGCCAGAACAGATCAACTAACCCACAAAATGTCATTGTTCCATTACGGATGTCGGTGGACGGAACTCACATAATTCCCAACCCACCACACACAGGGGCAAGTCCAGTTTGAGTCTGGCCACCACTGGTGCATCCCGGACAACCTAAAAGAGTTTCAGAGGGAACCCATGTGGGTCGGCAGTAGAAGAGCTAAGTGCCAGTCCAGTAGGACCTTAGAGACCCACAAGGTTTTTGGGGCATGAGCTTTTGAGAACCAAAGTTCTGGTGAAGGTATTGGTCATTCAGGTGCCACTGGGCTGGAATCTAGCTCAACATACAAGAGATAAGAGTGATATACAAATCTGTCTGCGTGCTCCCGTTGCTGAATTGGAAACACACAATCGGAGCCCAGCGAGTTAGATGAATATCTGTTTAATGCATTGAAACAGGGAATACAGGGGGCTGAGTCCCTTAGCAATTCAGCTATCCCAAAGCTGTGTTCTGCCATGACCAGGGAAGGGCAGAAGGACTTATACCCCAAATGACATCACATACAGTTTACACATTAAAGGATCTCTAATTGGTACTCTAATTGAGCTGCGGTGGCTCAAGTGGTTAAGACGCTGAACTGCAGGCTGTGGAAGGTCAGTAGTTCAGCAGTTCAAGACCCAGGTGCCGCAAGACAGAGTGAGCTCCGTCTCTAGTTCCAGCTCCTGCCAACCTAGCAGTTCGAAAGCAAGAAATTGCAAGTAGATAAATAGGTACCACTTCGGTGGAAGGTAACAGCGTTCCGTGCACCTTGGTGTTTAGTCATGCCGGCCATATGACCACGGAAACATCTTCGGACAGCGCTGGTTCTTCGGCTTTGAAACGGAGATGAGCACGCAACCCTAGAGTCAGATTCGACTGGCTTTTGAGCAAGGAACCTTTACCTTTAATTGGTACCAAGCGGTTAATGTCATACAGCATCGTTTGACTTTAAACCTTACTATTGGTCTCTCATGTATTGCCAGTGATTACATTTGCTTATCTGCTCTTCGGAGCAACAGGAACATCAGGGAACACTGAGAACCTTCCTGACCTTAGTGAAGCTAGTCCCTCTTTCCCTTGTTTCTGGGGAGCTGGGTGAGAAGGGCTGTGATTCACATTCGACTTCACTCTTGACATCCTTGCAGTTTCTTGAATATGCACTCTGTTCTTATTGCATCCTAATTCTATCCCCAGAGGCCTCTAATAATGCTTTTCCTTAATATATATATGTGTATATATGTGTATATGTATATATATATATATATATATATATATATATATATATATATATACAGAGAGAGAGAGAGAGAGAGAGAGAGAGAGAGAGAGAGAGAGAGAGAGGTTTGTATACCAAAGGTGCAGTTATAAAATATATTCCGCTATAAGCTTCTCTAGTCGAAAGATTCTGGGTTACATACCAAGATCTGGATCTATTAGAATTAAACTTTGGAAGGCACAGTGACAGCTGTCAATCTGTAAACATGTCAGAGGAAACGTCAGACCCAGCATTCAGAAATCACATTCATTTTTCCCTTCTCCTGCACGAGTTTGCAGAATCTTTTCCTGGTTCAATATGTTGTCGCAGGCTTTCACGGCCGGAGTTCATTAGTTGCTGTAGATTTTCCGGGTTGCGTGGCCATGGTCTTGGCATTGTAGGACCTGACGTTTCGCCAGCTACTGGCGAAACGTCGGTCCAAGACCACGGCCACACAACCCGGAAAATCTACAGCAACTAGTGTTTCTGGTTCCTTTCCTTTCCCGCTTGGTGACTCCCAGTCAGTCTGCCCATCCCGTCCCCGGCCCCCGCTTTCCGATCTGTGCTGAATCTAGCGCTGTTGCAACTCCATGCCTAAGATGGGAATGACAGCTGCCCAGTTTCGATGCAGGAAAACCCTTACTTAATGCTCAAGGGGAACCATCAAGAGCTGGAGGGGAACGACCGCTACGAGGGCTTCTGCGTCGACATGCTGAAGGAGCTGGCGGAGATCCTGCACTTCAACTACAAGATCCACCTGGTGGGCGACGGAGTCTACGGAGTACCGGAGGCGAACGGAACCTGGACTGGGATGGTCGGGGAGTTGATCGCTCGGGTGAGTAAAGTCTGAACGCTTTATATGTGCCAGAATCACATGGTCAGCTTTGGACTGCACTGTGTCATTTCAGCCAGCGGGTGGGAGGAGGGAATCGTTCATATTCTTATTAAACATATGGAGCAGAGGTCCATCAGTGGCTATTAGCCACAAGGTATAGATAGGAACTGTCTGTCTGGGGCAGCTTTCAGTCTGTATTCTCGGTGCTTGGTGGGGGGGCAACAGTGGGAGGGCTTCTAGTGTCCTGGCCCCACTGGTGGACCTCCTGATGGCACCTGGTATTTTTGGCCACTGTGTGACAGAGTGTTAGACAGGAGGGGCCATTGGACTGATCCAACACTGGCTTCTCTCTTATGTTCTCTTGTATTGTTATGTTCTTATATTTTAAAGCTCTGCCTGTGCTAAAATCTTCCCTCTGCATTGAAAAGTTGCATGTCAGGAGGAATGGTTCTTGGTGACATTTGTCCAAGATATTCTGGCTTCCTCCATGCACTGAGACCTCTTGGGTGTAGAAGCCTTCAAGCATCTGGTCTCTCTCTTCCAGCCGGAAGAGGTATAGATCCAGTGATAGATTTGTACCTTTTTTAATTTATAATTTTTATTTAAGAATTTAATAACAATACCCGGTAAGTACAAGAGATATCTGCAGATGAAGTACAAAAGTAGGTTAGCAAAAACATTAATGCTTAACTATGTCCAGGCTGAAGATGCCAGAGAACTATACTACGCACTACAAAACATCTCTTAAGGCAACAGTCATATAATAAATACATACCTTTACCGGCAAATTTTAAATCAGTGTTCTGAAAGTCACTTCCAATATTATCTTCGATCTAAGCCAAATAATGTTTCAGTTTCAGGTTTCAAATGTATAATCATTGATTTGTATAAAGGATTTGCTGGAATTACATCAGATTCAACCATATAGTTAATGAGTGAATACCAGGATGCAATAAATTTGTGACTTGAGGTTGCTGGTAATGTTGTCTGGATCGGAAAGAGGAACCACAGGGAGAGCAAGCAGTTTGGGCTCTCCATTAAAGGAGGACGTGGTCTCCTGAGTGGGTTTCTGTGTGTGGAAATCATCAGAGCAGGACCTGTGCAATCTTTTCCCAAGTGATCTTTAGCTAGATGATCTTTCGAAACCTCCTGCCTTCGGGCAGATCTTCTAGCTTGGAACACAGACTCCCGGGGCCCGTGGGGGCTTGGATATGAAGAAGAGAGAGCTTCTTGTTGCCTCATTCTGCCTCCTCTCCTCCGCCCCTCTTCACCAGCCGATACTGCCCTCTTCACCTCCCTTCCGTGGTCAGCTTGGTGTAGTGGTTAAGTGCGTGGACTCCAATCTGGGAGAACTGGGTTTGATTCCCCGCTCCTCTACTCGCAGCTGCTAGATGACCTTGGTTAAGCCATAGTTCTGACAAGAGCTGTCCTTGAAAAGGGCAGTTTCTGTCAGAGCTCTCTCAGCCCCGCCTACCTCACAGGGTGTCTGTTGTGGGGAGGGGAAGGGAAAGGAGTTTGTAAGCCGCTCTGAGACTCCGAGTGAAGGGCGGGTACAAATTTCCTCCTCTCTCTTAAAGGGCCCTGCTGCCGCCCCAGAAGCCGCTGCTGCCAGTCCAAGACAGGGAAGAGAAGGGAGGGTGGGGAGAAAACTGCCTGCTTTGTTGACTTTGCTCCTGGCCTCCTGTGAGACTTTGGTCCTTTGCCTGCCAGACTCTGGATTTTCGCGGTGTTCGAGTCGAGGCAATTTAAGTCCATGGCAGAACAGCATCCAATTAACCTGGGGCAACAGCGGGCTGAAACCAAGCTGACCACTGAAGGGAGGTAATGTAATGCAGAATGGGGGGGGGAACCCCGGAATAAAAAGGAGGTTGAACTCGATTTTAGTGCAGAATGGGGGGCAGGAAACCTGGATTAAAAAGAAGGTTGAATTCGATCATAGGAGGAGCCCTCCAAGCCGAGTGAGTGTGAGCCAGCTCACAGTTTTTTAGCCTTTGGCTCATGCATTTTTGCCTTCGCTCGGGGAGGAGGGCTCCAGAGCAAGCTAACTGATGCAGTCACCAAACCGCTCGCTCACAACTTTAATGCCAGTAGCTGACAAAGTAGAATTTTTGCTCACGAGACTCCACAGCTGAGAGGGAGCATTGCTGGGGAGGCCATGCCCTTCTCTAGCACCAGATTCTGCACTCACCTCCCTAGAGTCCGGACTGGCTCTCATCCTGGAGACGGACCACTGTTTGTTGGAGGCTTTCCATAAGAGCGGGTCGTGCAGTTTGGTCCAGATACTCCAAGGCCCCTTCTGACATGACTTTGGGAACCATCAGAAGGTGTGGGTTATTTGGGACGATGCTCAGGCACAGCTGCTTCTCTATGCTCGCGCCACCCCTCTGGAGAAGAGGGGCCGTGTCGTACACTCCTCCCATTTGGACTGAATCATCATTCCTTAGTGGGAGGGCACAGTGGGTGGGGTTGTCAACTCCCGGCTGGGGGATTCCTGGAGATCGAGGGGGGGTGCGTGCCAGGGGAGGGCAGGGTGTGGGGAGAGACCTTAGCAGGGTATAGTGCTATAGATCCCAACCTCCAAAGCATCCATTTCTTTTCCCCTGTGGGGGAACTGATCTCTGTCATCTGGAGATCAGTTGTAATTCTGGGCGGTCTCCAGGCCCCCATCTGGAGGTTGGCAGCCCTAGAGAGCCAGTTTGGCGTTGTGGTTAAGAGCGGCAGACTCTAATCTGGGGGACCGGGTTTGATTCCCCACTCCTCCACATAGAATCATAGAATGTTAGAGTTGGAAGGGACCTTGCAGGTCATCTAGTCCAACCCCCTCCACTCTGCAGGAGCATAGCCGAAAGATAGCCCTACAACACACCCAAAAGATGGTCATCCACCCTCCGCTTGAAAACGTCCAGTGAAGGAGCGTCCACCATCTCCCGAGGCAGTCTGTTCCACTGCTCAACCATCCTTACAGTTAGGAAGTTTCTCCTGATATTTAGCCGGTAACGACTCCCTTGTAATTTCCACCCATTAGATCTAGTCTTGCAATCCTGAGCAAGAGAGAATAGATCTGCTACATGACAGCCCTTCAGATATTTGAAGACTGCAATCATGTCCCTTCTAAGCCTTCTTTTTCCCAGGCTGAACATACCCAACTCTTTCAGCCTTTCCTCATAAGACTTGGATTCCAACCCTCTCACCATCCTGCTTGCCCTCTTCTGGACATGACTCCTGCTGGGTGACCTTGGGTCGGTCACAAGTTCTCTCAGAGCTGTTATCTTGAGCAGTCCTCAAAAGAGCTCTCTCAGTCCCACCTACCTCACAGGGTGTCTGTTGTAGAGAGGGGAAGGGAAAGGAGATTGTAAGTCACTCTGAGACTCTGAGTGAAGGGCAGGGTATAAATCCAACCTCCTCTTCCTCTTTCTTCTTCTTCTTCAAAGGGGACCTATTCCTGCAGAAGCCTCTTCTCAGAAAAGGCTGCATACCAGCTGGAGAGCCAGCCCAGTCTTCTGTTGTTGCCATTTGTTACGGGAATGTTTGCTGATGCCTCAGGCTGTTGGTATAGATTTTTTATAGCTTTGCCAGCATGGAAGCGAGGAGGGACAGTCACAAAGGAGCATGTGATGTCCTGGAACAAAAGCGGGAAGAAAGGATCAGCGTTTTAGGTGCGGCACTGAGAGCTCTCTGTCAAGTGGTAGCCGTGGGGTTTTGTGGAGATAAGTGCTTTCACCTTGCCTCTTCATGGCCAAGGAAGAGAAACTTGAATTGCTCATGGGGAGGGGGGAAGAAAGTTAAACCGCAGGGATCCCATGGCAGTGAAGTCTGGGATATTTCACACAGTCAGAATCAGCCCCATGAGGGAATTCGGGCATGTCAAAAATGGTGATTCAGATGGGTCTCTCTAAAACTTTCCAGCAGCAGCTGGTTTGGAAGCTTTTGCAAGCAGGCAAGCAGGGGGAAACTGCAATGATCTTTGGAGGTTTTCTTTCCTTAGCACCTACATAAGAACAGGAGAGAAGCCATGTTGGATCAGGCTGACAACCCATCCAGTCCAACACTCTGTATCACACAGTGGCCAAAACCCAGGTGTCATCCGGACATACACCAGCGGAGCCAGAACTCCAGAAGCCCTCCCACGGTTGCCCCCCACCCCCCGCAACATCAAGAAGACAGAGCATTGCTGACCGAGACAGAGTGTTCCATCTATACCTTGTGGCTAAGAGCCACCGATGGACCTCTGCTCCATCTGTTTATCCAATACGTTTAAGGAGTATACTGCTTTGGCACATGGAGGTTCCATTGAGGAATTCAAGCAAATATTGGGTTCTGTGCTGCCTCAAAAGTTGCTGCCCTCTGTTTTAAAAATGCAACAACACCAGGAAAAAGCAAATAAGAATGACAATGAAAACTAACTTTTCAGTGGTAAATACCAAATAACAGTGAAAGCAGCATTCTAAACCGAGGGCACTGGAACCGGCAAAAAATAATTATTACCCAGTAGTAAAAGTTTTGGAGGCGAGGGGAGGTCTTCCATCTGGTGCCTGAAGCTCAAAACATAAGTGTCAGTTATTCTCCTCCCTGTACCTATTTTTTTTTAACTGGAAGAAGTGGGAATGTAGGATGGGAATCTCAAAAGTGAGCTGCCACGACAGAAAAGGCCCCGTCTCCAGTAGCCACCATCTCACTTCTAAAGATGAAGCCACACATGGTAGGTGTCAGAGTCCCACAACAAACAGGCTCAACAACGTTCCTTCCAGAAGGATCAAGTTTATCGACTACAGTGGAAGTAAGTCATCTTTGCATACAGTTTCAGTGTAAAGGCTAACCCCACAGGCAGGAAGGGGGAAGATATACTGCGTTTGAAGTGAGACCCTCTGATGGGAGCAAGCCAATCAGAGGTGCAAGCCTTGCATGCTCAAAGTAACGACCATAAGTTCCCAGGGAGGCGAAAGCACGAAGCATCAAGGTCAACCTAACAGATAAGGCGCAGTGAGAAAATGCAAGTTAACATTCCAGGACAATAAGATGATCACTCTACCAAATCCCTTCCCCCACCAACCATGGCAGCATAGCTGACAGTAGGCCCTGTGCTGAAGATCTCAACCATAGTTTCTTAAAAGCCTTGACTTTGGAGGGCCAAACTTAATTCCAGGGGATGGGAGTTCCAAAGTGTAGGGTTCATCTGATTCTCCACTAAATGTACTGCAGAGTGTGGAGTCCAACTCTAGGGTCCCTTTAGATGATCTCAGAGCACAAGCAAGGGTGTACAGATAGAGACAGTCATTTCCTATGAAGAAAGGCTGAAGAGTCTGGAACTTTTCAGTTTAGAAAAGAGACGACAAAGGGGGGAACATGACAGAGGTTTATAAAGTTATGCATGGAGTGGAGAGAGTTGACAAAGAGAAATTTTTCTTCCCCTCCCACAATACTAGAGCTCAAGGGCATCCAGTGAAGCTGATGGGCCGTAGGTTCATGATGGACAAAAGGAAATACTACTTTACACAGAGAGTGATTAAAGTGTGGAATTTGCTGCCAGAGAATGCCATTATGGCTACAGGAACAAACAGCATTAAAAGGAGATTAGATAGATTCATGGAGGATGAGTCTGTCAATGGCTACTAGCCCTGGTGGCTGAGGGGCACTAAGCCTCTGAATCCCAGAGTCAGGAGGCAACAGCAGGGGAAGGCCTCGGCCTCTTTACCCTGTTGTTCGCCATCCAAAGGAACTGGCCATTGTGTGAGACAGGATGCTGGACTAGATGGACCACTGGTCTGATCCGGCAGGGCTCCTCTGATGTTCTTATGAAGTTCTTCATCTCTATGCCCTGTTGTTGGCCCTCCAGAGGAACTGGTTGACCAGTGTGTGAGACAGGATGCTGGACTAGATGGACCACTGGTCTGATCCAGCAGGGCTCTTCTGATGTTCTTATGAAGTTCTTCGTCTTTATGCCCTGTTGTTGGCCCTCCAGAGGAACTGGTTGACCACTGTGTGAGACAGGAGGCTGGACTAGATGGACTATTGGTCTGATCCGGCAGGGCTCTTCTGATGTTCTTATGTTCATAGTCTATGGCAATCACCGCATCTTGTGATAATGAATTATGAAAGAATGAGCTCCTTCTGTCTGTTCTGAACTTCCTACCAAGTCATTTCACCAGGTGACTTTTGAGGAGAAGAGTTTCCCTTTGTCCATTCTCTCCCTACCATATGTTTTGTAAGCTGCTATAAGAGATGTATGGCTGTGAGAGTTGGACTCTAAGGAAGGCCAAGTGCCGAAGAATAGATTCTTTTGAACTATGGTGCTGGAGAAGACTCCTGAGAGTCCCTTGGACTGCAAGGAGATAAAATCATAAGAGATGTGGGTGGCTGAGGAGTATTTGTTTGGATCTGTCCAGGGCTCTTTTTGTAGCAGGAACTCCTTTGCATATTAGGCGACACCCCCCCTAATGTAGCCAATCCTCCAAGAGCTTACAGAGCTCTTCTTACACGGCCTACTGTAAGCTCTTGAAGGATTGGCTGCATCAGGGTGTGTGGCCTAATATGCAAAGGAGTTCCTGCTACAAAAAGAGCCCTGGATCTGTCCCTCATCTGATGCTTTGCATGTGATGCAAAAACCACCTTGGAGAAACTTTGTTGTTGTTCAGTTGCACAGTTGAGTCCAACTCTTCGCGACCCCATGGACTACATCATGCCAGGCCCTCTTGTCTTCTGCCATCCTCTGGAGTTTGCTCAATTTCATGTTTGTTGCCTCGATGACACTGTCTAACCATCTCAGCCTTTGCCGTCCCCTTCTTTGTTGACCTTCAGTCTTTCCCAGCATCAGGGTCGTCTCCAATAAGTGCTCCCTTCTCATTTGGTGGCCAAAGTATTTGAGCTTCAGCTTCAGGATCTGGCCTTCCAGGGAACAGTCAGGGTTGATTTCTTTTACGATTGACTGATCTGATCTCCTTGCAGTCCAAGGGACTCTCAAGAGTCTTCTCCAGCACTAAAACCAGTGCAGTCCTGGCTGCATATTAAACCAAGATTTATTTATTTATTAATGTGAGATCCAAACTCAAACCTCTTCAACATTTTACCTAAAAGAGAAATTCCAAGTGAATGAAAATTAGGAGGAAACAATTAACGTAGGCTGCCACAGTGCAGGGTTAATTACAAACACTTCTCTACTTTGTAGGGCTTTTGTGCAGGGAAGTAGATGAAAGAAACAGACAGAGATTCATGTGGTGTGCTAATTAGAATGATATAAAAGACTTCAAGTGGTGAGCACAGAGCTAGTAGAAAAAAGTGCAGTGAAAACATACATACTCTCCCCCCTCCGGCCCCCGGGCTGCAAAATAGGGCGATATTTCCTCCCTCGCATATAAAATGCCCATTTCCTCCTGTTTATTCTTTGGGCTGCAGAGAACATTGGTTGAAACGGTTTGGCCAAAAGCCAATGTTTCACTTCTGGCCACCACTTTTTTTTAAAAAATGAAAAATGCGAAAAAGCAAAGGAAGTAATATTTGCAAGAACTCTTGATATTTCCTCCAGGCTGAGAATTCCTGGGCAGTCTTTGCATGCTGGATTCCCTGCTTGCTGAGGGCAAGAATGATATTTGCCAGATTATCGCCAAGGGAGGAGAAGTGAGAGACGTTCCATTCTAGGGACGAGGAGGGAGGCAGGAAAGCAGAACTCACTGGAAAGAGATAAACGGCAGGCGGCAAGCTCGAGAGCGCTGTTCACAGGGAACTCGACAAGTATGAATGTCGAACTCCCAAATCAGGCTTTTTATTCATTCAAGGCCTGTTGACATTTCCTGGAACAGGAGCTAGGGTGGCCAGTCCCCAAGTTGTGGCTGGAGTCCTCCCAGAATTATAACCAGACTCCAGATTATAGAGATCAGTTCCCCCGGAGAAAATGGTAGCATTAGAAGGTGGACTCTATGGCAGGGGTGGCCAAACTGCGGCTCGGGAGCCACGTGCGGCTCTTTCACACATATTGTGTGACTCCCAGCAGGGCAGCTGGGGAAGCGAAGGGGAGGCATACTTTTTCTCCCCTCCCCAGGTCTATTTGCTTTCTTTGTTTCTCTCTCTCTCTTTCTTTCCACCTCTTTCATGCTTTCTTTCCACCTCTCTTTTTCTCTCTCTCTTGGACAAATAAATACCATTAGCAAACAAATAAATATCACTGAACAAATAGATATCGTTATCGATATCTGTTTTTACCCCTCTTGTTTTTATTTTTGGCAGTCTCATTCAATGTTAATAAAGAAGCAAATCTGCATATTTTTAAATAAAAATGTGCGTGTAACATGTGTTCATGTCTTGCGGCTCTCAAACATCTGACATTTATTCTATGTGGCTCCTACGCTGAGCAAGTTTCGCCACCCCTGATCTATGGCATTAGACCCCCCCCACACGGAGGTCCGTCACCTCTCCAAGCCCCACCCTCTCCAGGCTCCACCCCCAAAATCTCCAAGAATGTCTCAACCCAAATCTGGCAACCCTATGTCTGACCCAGTTAAGAGCCAGTTTGGTGTAGTGTTTAAGAGCGGTGGACTCTAATCTGGAGAACCGGGTTTCGTTCCCCACTCTTCCACATGAAGCCTGCATGGTGACCTTGGGTCAGTCACAGTTCCCTCAGAGCTCTCTCAGTCCCACCTACTTTACAGGATGTCTGCTGTGGGGAGAGGAAGGCGGTAAGCCACTCTGACCCAGGTACCTGGATAGATTTATTTATTAAATAAATCATTTTTTGTTTAACCTTATCCCAGCAATCAGAATAGTCCTTCCTCAGGGCCACATACTCCTCTGAAGTGCCCAAATCCTAGGTCATTCTACCAAAAGAGAGAGATTTGGAATTTTTAATTCCTGGTGGCAGCAGAAATCTACCAAGTTTATATACACAGAGAGTGTTTTAAAGGTAAAACCGTCTCCCCAATAAGCGAGGATGCCACAGGGCTTCTAGTGTCCTCGCCCCTCTGGTGGACCTCCTGAGGGACCTGGTATTTTTGGCCACTGTGTGACAGAGTGTTGGACTGGATGAGACATTGACCTGAGCCAACATTGGCTTCTCTTATGTTCTTATGACCCTGGAAACCAGATCTTCCATGCCATACATTAGTTGGTATTTTTTCTTCCCTGCACATAAACGTTGATCAAGTAAAATATGTCCTGGTGGTTACTAGAATGAGTTTCTTAGAATCCTAGCAGGGAATAGACGGTGTAACAGAGAAGGAGAGGGTGGTCAAAGACCAGAATATGACTTCCATATGCAAAGGCTGTGCCTGTCGGAATGCCACTTGCTGGGGGCTCATAGAGGGGGCAGCTGCACCCTTTGTGCAATGTTTGTAGGTTTCTCAAAAACATCTGGTTGCCTACTGTTGAAAATGGAATGCTGAATGAGATGGGTACCAAGGTCACCAACTAGGGTGCCAAAACAAACCCTAGACCCCCAACCCCCAGTAATGGATATCCAGTCATGCACACTTGCACACTTATGCACCCCTTTCTGGAGTATAAAAAGGTAAAGGTAAAGGTTCCCTTGCTCGAAAGCCAGTCGAATCCGACTCTAGGGTTGCGGTGCTCATCTCCGTTTCAAAGCCGAAGAGCCAGCACTGTCCGAAGACGTTTCCGTGGTCATGTGGCCAGCATGACTAAACACCAAAGTGCACGGAACGCTGTTACCTTCCCACTGAAGTGGTACCTATTTATCTACTTGCAATTTCTTGCTTTCGAACTGCTAGGTTGGCAGGAGCTGGAACTAGAGACAGGAGCTCACCCCATCATGCGGCACTCTCGGGTCTTGAACTGCTGAACTACTGACCTTCCACACAGCCTGCAGTTCAGCGTCTTAACCACTTGAGCCACCACAGCTTCCTTTCTGGAGTATACCATATAACTAATGTTGGATAAGGGGCTTTAGACATTCACTGTGTGAATCTGGATCCTTTCGAATCCACCTTTTTCTAAACAGTCCTACAAAAGAAAGAAAGAAACACACGAGTGGCTTAATTTCATTTACGCGTGGAAGAGTGGTGTTCTTCTGAGCTATGTAACAGCCAGATCGTGCTCAGAAGCATGCGCCTAGACTGCCAAGTCCCGAGCGTGCCCTGCTACAAAGGCCCTGCACCTTTTTAAGATCCGCTGGCAGATTAGACTCAATGACCCTTCGTGGCCCTGCATTCCCAGAGTGTTATTCCTCCCTGTGTGGAAGAAGCCTTTCCTTCGCCTCTTGCTTTGGAGACAATGAGCCTCTGCTTTTATCAGCAGCGCTGATCCTCCTGCCCCCGTGTGACTCTCCCCCGGAGAGGAGTGAGGTGTAATGGCCATTTGCGGATGACCGAACGTCACCTTTGGGTAGAGAGGCAATTGATCCGTTGGCCTCTCCTCCCAGATCTGCTCCGTCTGCTAATGGCACGGGAAACGTCGCCCAGCTCCTAAGCTGCATCTCAGGATGGATGAAAGAGAGCTTACTTGTGCTGTCAACAGACACCTCGGCAATCTGCAAAGCCACGACACTCATTTTATTCATTGTTAATAATACTATACCGGCGCACTCTCGTTTTGCTTCTTTTTATCACCGCTGTGAAAAGGCACAGAAGAAGTGGGCGGAGAGGTGTGCACAAATGCCTCAAGAGTCTGCTTCAGGGTCCTCAATGAGCCAGGCCTGTCCAAGAAGTACGCTTGGCCCTCTGAGGGTAGAAGGACGTAATACCTGATTGTCCCAGAGAAGCAGGACTCGGAAGCAGCAATTTACAAAAATATGCATGGGACAGAGAAGGTAGCGAAAGAAGTCCCTTTCTCCCTTTCTCACAATACAAGAACTTGTGGGCACCCCATGAAAGAAAGCAAAAACAGATAAAAGGAAGTCCTTCTTCACCCAAAGAGTCATTAACTCACGGAATTCATTGTCGCAGGAAATAGTGGCAGCTACAAGCATAGACAGCTTCAAGAGGGGATTGGATAAATATCTGGAGCAGAGGTCCATCGGTGGCTATTAGCCAAAAGGTATAGATTGAACTGCTGGAGAAGATTCTTGAGAGTACCTTGGACTGCAAGAGGATCAAATCATTCAATCCTAAAAGAAATCAACCCTGACTGTTCCCTGGAAGGCCAGATACTGAAGCTGAAGCTCAAATACTTTGGCCACCAAATGAGAAGGGAGCACTCACTGGAGAAGACCCTGATGCTGAGAAAGATTGAAGGTCAAAGAAGAAGAGTACGGCGAAGGATGAGATGGTTAGACAGTGTCATCGATGCAACAAACATGAAATTGAGCAAACTTCAGAGGACAGCGGAAGACAGGAGGGCCTGGCGTGATCTGGTCCATGGGGTCATGAAGAGTCAGACACGACTGTGTGACTGAACAACAAATAGATTGAACACTCTGTCTGGGGCCGTGATGCTCTGTATTCTTGGTGCTTGGGGGGGGCAGAGTGGGAGGGCTTCTGGCCCCACTGCTGGACCTCCTGATGGCATCTGGGTTTTGGCCACTGGGTGACAAAGAATGTTTGACTGTATGGACTGTTGGCCTGATCCAACATGGCTTCTCTTACGTTCTTGTATTCCTAATCCTTGACCAATGGTCCAAATCGGCAGCTCTGCCTCTTCAAAAGACTACCCAAAGCCTGCCAATCTCCCTGAGTTGGTAGAATGGACGGTACCACATCAGATTACAGGCGGAAGATCATACTTCACACCATGTTGGGGACCCCTGGACTGTACAATGCTACCTTTCTTCCTGCAGATCATACTTTAGACCCTGCAAAAAGAAAACTAGGACAACAAACAGAGAGAGAGAGAGAAACAGAGAGAAGCATTCTCCCCGCTATCTTAGTTTTCTATTTGCCTGGAATTTTTAATGCAAATAACGCATTCTGAACTGAAATCCACGACCTACTGACTGCAACAATTAGATCTGTGCACCGCTTCATTCTCACACACATGCGAATCAGGCCTTAGTTCTTGACCGAGAAGAGTTAGGGGGCATGTCGAGGTTGCTCAGAATGCCCAGCTTCTGGCAATGGGTCTGCTGCTTAAACTTCCTACCAGAGCTCAGCTCAAGCAACTGGAGAGCAAAGTCTGCCTTCTGTGGGAGCTGTCCGAGGTCCTGAAGAACCCAATCACGCAGTGGTCCCGGATAATTTTCTTTTTGGGTCAGTCCCTCTCTAGCCTTCTAACGCAATGACCTCAAACACAATGACCTCAAATGGAATGACCTGGTGACAGTGATCCATGTGATGGTCACCTTGAGATTAGATTACTATAATGCTCTCCATATGGGGCTGCCCTTGTCTCAAATCCGGAAGCTGCAGCTAGTGCAAAATGCTGCAGCCAAGCTCGCGATGGGGCTCTCTAGGTGGGAGCACATCCAGCCTATGCTGAAGGCACTGCACTGGCTGCCGATAGCATACCAGATCCATTTCAAGGTACTGGTTCTTACCTTTAAAGCCCTTCATGGTCAGGGACCTACATACCTAAGGGACCACCTTTCCCTGTATGTTCCCCAGAGAGCACTGTGGTCAGGGGCCCAGAATCGGCTGGCCCTTCCGGGTCTTAAGGAAGCTAGACTGTCAACAACCAGAGCCAGGGCCTTTTCGGTGGTGGCCTCATCCTGGTGGAATGAGCTCCCAGAGGAGATCAGGGCCCTGAGCTCTTCCACCTGGCTTTTGGGGGCCACCATCACCACCAATGAAGAATATCGGTTGGCGTAAGGGAGAGGGCCTGGACTCTGGATTAACAGTCTAAGAGAAGCAGTGAACCTGTAAAGACACCTAAATGGAGCCGACTGCAAGCTGAAAACTTTATATACTGGCTGCCCCCATGAGATGAACACCAATAATTACTAGCATTTTATTTTGATTTTACAATTGTTTTAACCTCAACTTGTGTTTTTTAAAAACATTTTATTTATAACTTTTAACTTTAAAAAAATACAAACAATGAAATACTTTTTATAAGTAAAACACGTACAGCAAACTTAATGTGAAACACATATTGCACCGTAACATAAAATATCATTCAAACAAACCATCAACTAAAGGAAGTTATAATACCATTGATATTTATTTCCATTGATAAACACTGACACTAATGTGTTTGCACTCTCGTATATATGACCTTTGATTTGATAAGCCAGATCAAAATGTTGTTATTATCTCTTTATATCTTATCTCATCTTGTTTTTAAAGTAATTATTTGTCTCGATGTAAGCCGCCCTGAACTGATCACAAGGAAAGGGGAGGATCAAGGGGAACCGAGCACTTTCTGTATTTTTTAAAAAATGAGCACTTTCTGGTTAAAAATAAAAGAGCAATGAAGGTTTTTGACCTGCGGGGACAGTAAGGCTGGCCAGAGAGAAAGGCAGTCCACCGGAAATCTGTATCGCTCCTCACTCACTGTTTTATCTTGCACTTTTCCTGAAACCAGCATCTGTCATTTAACCTAAGCAGCAACTGAATTTCCCAAGCAGTGTGATAGCACTTCCTTTATCCCGATCTGCCTCTATTAGCTGCTCTTTGGTCCCAAGTTTCTGGCTGTGCTCAGCGGTGTCTCTTCTTCACAACATCGAGCGAGGAGGCGTCCACAATGAAACCCCCTTGCTGCTCCGGCTCTCGGGAATCCAGGGATACTCTGGAAGAGATTCTTCAGAAAGCCGTTACCAGAGAAGCCCAATTTACCTGTTGCCCATCACTCATCTTCAGAAAAGAGGAAACACCAGACCGAGAAGTGGCTTTGTCAAGTGCCGTGTAACTTAATTAGCTGGCACACAAACCTCCGCCATTGGAACAAATGACCCTCAGCTGTATCACACGGCTATTATTTACTGCTCATTGCTGCAACAACAACCATACTGGGGACGCTTCAGTCAGAGGGAAAAGGTCCCTCTGTGATTGACAGTTTACCGAGACACTGTTCTGATTTCCGTAACAGATCTAATAATCTAGGTTAATAGCAAGGTACAAGGGGAACAGAGAAGAAGCTGAGTTTGGCGACGGGGGGAAGAGTCGAGGTGATGAAAATGCAAGCCCGCTTTCATGTACGCTCGCTCTGCTCTCTGCCACTTGTCTCATTATTGTCAACTGGGCACGGTACGGTGGGCTCCACGCCCGTCCATTGGCCGCTCTGTTTAAAATTCATGAAAAAGCGAAAAATAGAAACCATATGAATTTTTATAAATCGAGCAGAGGAGGGTAAGGGATGAGGGATAGCTTTAGGCACTGCAGAGCCCTAGGCAAGACATTAAGTTTCTCCAGACATAGCCGGAGCTTTGGATGCCTGCAGAGGCCTGTGTAAGTTTCTGCTTCCTCCACTCCCAGTGCCAAAGTGGTGGCAGTCTTGCCCTTCTGTGCATCTGCATTTGCTCATCCCTGCTGTCTTTAATGATGATGGGAACGGCTAAGGTCCTACAGGAACCCCTTAAGTTGCTTGCTTGGACCTCATTCTAGTACCTTTCCTCTTGTTCACCACTTTCTTGCTTCAGGGTCTTGGTGTAGTAGTTAGGAGCGCAGACTCTAATCTGGGAGAACCGGGTTTGATCCCCCACTCCTCCATATGCACCTTGGATCAGTCACAAGTTCCTTCAAAGCTGTTCTTTCATGAGCAGTTCTCAAAGAGCTCTCTCAGCCCCACCTACCTCACAGGGTGTCTGTTGCGGGGAGGGGAAGGGAAAGGGATTGTAAGCCACTCTGAGACTCCTTTGGGTAGTGAAGGGCGGGGTATAAATCCAATCTCTTCTCTTCTTCTTCATATTTAAGGGAGGAGCTGTGGCTTGGTGGAAGAGCATCTGCTTTGTATGCAGAAGGTCCCAAGTCCAATCCCCCGCATCTCCAGTTAAAGGATCTGGCAGCAGGTGATGTGAAAGACCACTGCCTGGAGCACTGCTGCCAGTCTGAGTAGATGATACTGACCTTGATGGACCAATAGTCTGATTCAGGACAACGCAGTGTTAGCCAAATTGCCTTAATTTATTAACAAATGTGGGGAATTACGAGTATTAAATGGCAATAGGCATTAAATATAGGATCAGGACCTGTGTATTCGGCAGTTTGATTTCCCAGTCCCAAGAATAGATGCAGAGGCTAGATTACTAAAGCAGTGATTTCTTTATTGAAGGATTCTTAAACATATGAACATGAAATCAAGCATTCACACACACAATACAGAACTAAGAAAGCAGAGGTGATTGATAGCTAATAGAGGGGTCAGTTATGGGGCAATACTACCTGTCCAGACGTGCAGAGGTCCATGAAGAAGGGATTATGGCCTACACCCAAAGAGTTTAGGGGTGGACTGCCAGTTGGCATCAGTGCAGAGGCACACGGTCTGAGGCCATGTGCCTGGATGGATATAGACATTGGGAAACAATGCAGACCAATGGAAGGCCTAGGGGGCTGGTCTCAGGTGAGAAGAAGTGATGGGTCCCAGGAGTGTGTGGCATCAGGATGGGCAAGGCCTAGATGGGACCAATGAGCTCTCAAAGGGGCAGAGTCTAGCTTAACTCTAGCCCTAATGGGATGAAGCCAGGTGCTAGATGACTGTACTGGGGCTAGCTGAATGGATTTCATGTCCATCGATGGTTCTTCCAAGGCAGTTGAATAGGTTCCCAGATACAGACAAGAGATGGGAGATGGGTCCCTGATTAGCACCAGGAAGGATCGTTAATAATTTGAATGTGTTGATTGGTTTATCCCGGTACCCTGAGGGATGGAGCAAGGAAGGACAAAGAATTCACACATAGACACGGGAGCACACAAAAGGGCTGGGTGAGGTACTGGAGACAGGAGGGCTATTGGCCAGGTGGCCTCTGAATAGCCTTTAGAAATACAGGTACCTACCTGGTGGAAGCCATTGTTTCATATGCATACCTCTTCTGGGTGGGGGGGGGGGAGACTGGGGGTTTGCTCTGAGGGTGCCTGGTTGTCAGTCACCCGAAAATGGAGACCCTGTTTCCAGAGCTATGACTTGCTCTGTGTTTTCAGGTCTTCCTTAGCCTGAGTTTTGTGGGTCTCTGGTTCAGGTTAGAAAGTGGGGTGCTCCTGCTTCATGCGTCACCTTTGCTGCCCTTTTCTTAGCAACACCAAGACTCAGTTTGGTGTAGTGGTTTGGTGTAGTGGTTTGGTGTAGTGGTTTGGAATAGTGGTTAAGCCAGTTTGGTGTAGTGGATAAGTGCGTGGATTCTAATCTGGGAGAACTGGGTTTGATTCTCCACTTCTTCACTTGCACCTGGTTGGATGACCTTGGGCAAGCCTTAGTTCTGATAAAAGCTGTTCTTGAAAAAGAGCAGTTTCTGTCAGAGCTCTCTCAGCCCCACCTACCTCCCAGGGTGTCTGTTGTAGGGAGGGGAAGGGAAAGGAGGTTGTAAGCCGCTCTGAGACACCTTTGGGTAGTGAAGGGTGGGGTATAAATCCAGTCTTCTTCTTCTTCTTCTAGGAGGGCCTGGTCCCTTCTGTGTAGCATTACAGTGGAAGCACTGCCACTGTTGAGTGCCGCTGGGTCACACAACCACCTCACGGCAACCCCATGAACTTCTACCTCATGGGGTTTTCAAGGCAAGAGACGAGCAGAGACATTTTGCCATTGTCTTCCCATGCACAGCCGCCCCAGTCTTCCTCGGTGGTCACCCGTCCAAGCACCAGCCCTGCTTACCTTCCACGCTCTGATAGCATCGGGCTAGTCTGCCCTGACCTGGGTAGCCCACTCTCATCAGATCTCGGAAGCTAAGCAGGGTCAGTCCTGATTAGTACTTGGATGGGAGACCAGCAGGGAAACCAGGGTGATGACACAGAGGCAGGTCTGAACACCTCTCACCTTCAGAGCCCCATGGGGTTGCGTTAGCTTGAGGGCAGCCACAGTTTCCATCGGTCTGGCACTCCTGTCTTCCTGTCTCCCGTCATCCTTGTCAGGTCTTATTGTGCTTTAGTGGATTCTACTGTTTTTATTAGGGGGATGCGGTGGCTCAGAGGCCAAGAAGCTGAAGCTGTAGACTGGAAGATCTGTAGCTCAGCAGTTCGAGACCCGAGTGCCGCATGACAGAGTGAGCTCCCGTCTCTGGCCACAGCCCCTGCCAACCTAGCAGTTCAAAAGAAAGAAATTGCAAGTAGATAAATAGGTACCGCTTTGGTGGGAAGGTAACAGCACTCCGTGTGCCTCAGAGTTTAGTCATGCTGGCCACATGACCACAGAAACGTCTTCGGACAGCGCTGGCTCTTCAGCTTGGAAACAGAGTCGAGCACCGCCCCCTAGAGTCGGATTTGACTGGCTTTCGAGCAAAGGAGACCTTTACCTTACTGTTTTTATTACTAATTCATATGTGTGTATTTGTGTTGTTGTACGCCGCCTGCAGCCCTGTTCTGCAGGGAAGAGCAGTTTAAAAATCTAAACCAAGAAAGGAATGAATGAACAAATCAGCTGTGACTTGTTCGGGGGGGGGGAGAGTCTGAGATATTGGGGCACTACAGGGCCATCCTAGGCAGCCACTTACAGGCAAGAGTGATCCAAGCAGGGCCTGTGGACTTCTGAAAACCGACAAACCTCGGGAGACGCCCAGCTGTAGATTCGCATCGCGTCTCATAACATGCCTTCTGTCTTACGTTAAATGTGAACCCTTTCTCTTTAGCCAGTTTGGTGTAGTGGTTAGGAGCACGGACAAGATGGGGCTATCCTCGGCCATCCTGATTCTTCATTGCCACCAGCCCAGCACAGAGGCAGCTAGTTTGGAGCAGCGTAGTGCAGTGAGAACCATTTTGGTGTAACCGTTAGGAGCGCGGACTCTAATCTGGGGGTACCAGGTTTGATTCCCCACTCTTCCTCTTGTAGCTGCTGGTGTGACCTTGGGTCGGTCACAAGTTCTCTCAGAGCAGTTCTCTCAAGGGCAGTTCTTGACAGAGCTCTCTCAGCCCCACAGGGTGTCTGTTGTGGGGAGGGGAAGGCAAAGGAGATTGTAAGCTGCTCTGAGACTCCTTAGAGTAGTGAAGGGTACGGTATATATGCAATCTCTTTTTCTCCTCCTCCTCCTCCTCATCCTCCTTCTCTTCTTGATAGCCGAAATTCCAGCTACTGAGCAAAGTTGTGAACCCTGTGCCAAGGTGCTTGCAAGAAATGTTCCTTCTAACAGTGGAGTCTTGTGAGCAAAAATTCTACTTTGTGAGCTACTGGCATTAAAGTTGTGAGTGAGCGATTTGGCAGCTGCATAAATTAGTCTGCTCTGTAGCCGTCCTTCCTGAGCTAAGACAAAAATGTGTGAGCTGGAGGCTAAAAAAGTGTGAGCTGGCTCACACTAACTCAACTTAGGGGGAACACTGCTTGCAAGAGATGGCTGTGTGGGGACGATAGCTGTTGATTTGACAACAGAGCAGAAAATAGCACCGTTAATGAACACTGGTGTAGCAGCCGATTTTTTTTTCAAAATCAAGGAGAACTGGCAAATTAAATTTCTAAAAACCTACCTGATTAAAATTACCCTGGAATTGCTATCAATAAATAGATACGTGCCAGAGTATTTTGAAAGGTGTTCCAGAGAAGAGCCGGAGCAGCTAATCCCATGCCTGAATGCGGTGAGTGACCTTCGAATGCCTCGCCCTGAGCCAGGGAGAGAAATGTGCACAGATGAGCAAAGTTTCCCTTGTGGGTGACCTTGCTGGACTTCCTGATTTATGTGAAAGAAGGATAATTGAGCAGCAGAAGGTGAAGGTCCCTGCATCCGGCAACCTAGCTAGAGCTGGGTACGTGTTGATCCTTGCTAGTTTGGCAATTTCAGAACCCGGAGTGCTAAGTGACCTGTTGGGGGGGGTGAATCCGTTCTCTCCTGCCACTGCGCTGCACCCAGCAAGCAACTGGCACAACCTGAGGTCTGAGAGCGATGTTTGCCAGCAGGGCTCTTTTTGTAGCAGGAACTCCTTTGCATATTAGGCCACACACCCCTGATGTAGCCAATCCTCCAAGAGCTTACAGTAGCTCCTGTAAGAAGAGCTCTGTAAGCTCTTGGGGGATTGGCTACATTAGGGGTGTGTGGCCTAATATGCAAAGGAGTTCCTGCTACAAAAAGAGCCTTGTTTGCCAGACATATCGCACAGCAGCAGGTGCAAGAAACTGTGGACTATCCTTCCCCCCCTCCCCACACACACACAGTTGTATTGCATCTTACTTTTTCTCCAAGGAGCTCACAGCACCAGATATGGACATCATCTTGCTTGATCTTCTCAACTCTGGGAAGGGGTGGGGGTTAGGTTGGGAGACAGTCAAAGAAGGAGAAGGAGGGGATGAATGGCCCCAAGCTACTCTGCAGAAAAGAGCGAGAGTCCAGGAGCACCTTAAAGGCCCAATCCGCATCTAGCGTTTGCTCCGCTGTGTTGCCAAACCCACATTGGAACAGAGATTCCCCTTCTGCATTGCATGCCGCTTTCGCTTCGGTCGATTGCCGGATTTTATGGCCGTGTCTAGACTGCATGCTGCTTCCGCTTCGTTGATCTCTTGGTTTTATGGAACCGTCTGCATAGATTTATGGCTGTTTTATGGCCGTTCAGGGGCGACTCTGCAGTCAGTACGGCGTCGGCCTGGGGTATTTGAATGTGGTTTTGAGCTGCAACTTTTTCTGCTCCAGCGTGGGTTTGGTACAACAATGGAGCAAATGCTAGATGCAGATTCAGCCAATGACTAACGAGATTTATGGCAGGGTGTGAGTTTTCGTGAGTCACTGCTCGCTTCTACAGATGCCTCTCACGAAAGCTCACGTGCCATGCCACAAATTTCATTAGTCTTGAAGGTGCTGCTACTGGACTCTTGCTCTTTTCTGCCACCACAGACAGACTAACACGGCTCTCCGTCTTGACCTAAGCCACTCATTAAGCTTCATGGCAGAGTTCAGTCCCAGCCGTAGCCACTATCCCCAGGACTGAGCCTGAAGCAGTGATTTGACCTGGGGAGAAAGTCAGTCTCAGACTTCCTGTATTTTTCATATGCGAGATGGAAGCAACTTGGAGGGGATCCTTTTTTGGACAACTGCGTGTATGTGGGGGTGGGGCTCAACTCTCACCCTTGTCCACGCCGCTGTCCCAGTTGGAGACCAGACCTATATGATTTTGTTTTTTGCAGGGATATCCAAGGGTTGGGTCATTCTGGGAGCATCATGGTTTCCATGTGCATAAAGACCTGGTTCACACTCAGACCACACTGGGCAAGGAGAAGGGCCTTAGATATTCCCCCCCCCAATGCCATTTTTCTGAACTTGAAATCGCCCCGGGGAGTTGCTGCTTGCTGTGTTTAGATAACTTGCCGTGTAGCTGTATCAGTACACATTCACCCCATGAGGAGGAGGAGGAGGCAAAAAGAATGGAGAGGAGGAGGAGGAGGAGGAGGAGGAGGAAGAAGAAGAAGAAGAAGAAGAGAAGGAGGAGGAGGAGGAGGAAGAGGAAGAGGAAGAGGAAATTGGATTTATACCCCACCCTTCACTACCTGAAGGAGCTTCAGAGCGACTTACAATCTCCTTTCCCTTCCCCTCCCCACAACAGACACCCTGTTAGGTAGGTGGGACTGAGAGAGCTCTTTTGAGGCCTGCCTTTGAGAGATCAGCTCTGAGAGAACTTGTGACTGACCCAAGGTCACACCAGCAGCTGCATGTAAACGAGTGGGGACTCAAACACAGTTCTCTCAGATTAGAGTCCATGCTCCTAACCACTACACCAAGCTGAGAATGGGGTGAGCCCCTTCTTCCTGCGCACTGTGATTCCACTCTGAATCTGGCACCAGTGTTCCTAGGAAGCACGGAGCCCCCGGTCTCTTACTCTGAGGAATTTGCAGCCCAGAGTTCTTTGTTCCTTAATCAGACACCCCATTGGCAAAGTAGAAGATTCTTTTTTTTTACTTTGGAAAAATTAACTATCACAAAAGCAGAGAGCCCAACGTTATTATTTGTAACTGACATTTTGGCTTAAATACGTCATTTGTATTAGCCAAAAAAAAAATGCCCGTAAAAGGGGAAATATCCCTTTAAGGCATTCCTTGCTGGAAAATAATAAGCATTTGTCATCGAAATTGACATCGCTCTGCAAATGCTATCGATTTCAAATGGTCTGTGCTTTGCACTGAGTGGGAAAACGTCCTCCGTGAAAAATTACAGCCCGCTTTCCCGCTGATAAGACTATTAGCAAATGTGATATTAGGCGGCCTGATCCTCACCTCACGTGTGCTTTATGACACGGATTGATCTCTGTGGAACTTATGTCAAAGTTCAGCTCTGAACAAATGAACACATGAGCCTGCCTTCTGCTGAATTAGAACACGGGTCCAGTCCACTCAGACTGGCAGCGGCTCTCCAAGGTCTCAGGCAGAGACCTTTCCTTATTGGGATATTGGGTCAATATAGCAGAGTTTTGCTCAATCACAGAAGCATGATCCTGAGCCCAGTAAATAAATCCCCCCAAGAAGTATATTGCAAAAAAGTTAAACTTGCATTAATTCAAGTAGATCCGGTTCACGTTCAGGTTGCAGTAAAAGGAGAGAAAGAGACGCCTAATCTAGATAAATAATAGAGAGGACTTTCCCTCTCACAGACGGCCAGCTTGTCCGGCATCACGTGTGTGGGAGTATGAGGGCATTGTCTCTACAGGAGAGACCTGCAGAGACATGTATCTCCGTGGAAGGCCATGTGAGAGAATGAGAGGACAAAGAGAGAGAGGGAGGAGAGGTCAGAGGGCAGTTCCCAGGTTAAGACAAAGAGAGGCCTCCTATTCAAGGAGACGACACCTATACACAGAGTGATGTAGCGCCCCCCCAATGTCCAGGCATCGCGTCAACATTCCCATCACCTACTGCCTGGCCCTTTCAATTGGAGATGCTGTGGACTGAACCAGGGACCTTCTGCATGCCAAGCAGAGGCTCTTCCACTGAGTCGCAGCCCCTCCCACCTTCCTGAGAAGGTGAAAAAGGAGGTTCTGACAGACAAAGCAACAGCTTAGCCAAAGATCACCCATCATAAACGTGTCCTTTTAAAAATGTCTCGCGTTGTTACATGTCTCCCCAAGCAGAGTAGGGAACGACAAGGGCAGCTTTGCCATTTTTAGCATTCCTTCAGTGAAGAGTAGAAGAGATTTCCAATATCTCCATAACATTTAGAAGAAGAAGAAGAGAGAAGAGATTGGATTTATACCCTGCCCTTCACTACCTAAAGGTGTCTCAGAATGGCTTACAAACTCCCTTCCCTTCCCCTCCCCACAACAGACACCCTGTGAGGTAGGTGGGGCTGAGAGAGCTCTGACAGAAATGGCTCTTTTTCAAGAACAGCTCTGAGAGAACTATGGCTTGCCCAAGGTCATCCAGCCAGGTGCAAGTGGAGGAGTGGGGAATCAAACCCGGTTCTCCCAGATTACAGTCTGCGCACTTAACCACTACACCAGACTGGCTCTCTTTACAAGCAGAGCATAGTGGAAGTAAACAGGCCTTCCTACAGCAGGCAACAGAACTCCAGAAAACCAGTTGGGCACCCCCACCCCCTCTTTTCTTTGGGGGGCCATCATCATAGTTGACTTATGGTGACTCCTGTGAGGTTTTCAAGGCAAGAGACATTCAGAGGTGGTTTCCCATTGCCTGCCTCCGTGTCATGACCCTGGTATTCCTTAGAGATCTCGCTTCCAAATACTAGCCATGGCCAACCCTACGTAGGTCAGAGATCTAACAAGACCAGGCTAGCTTGGGCTCCCATGGCTAGCAGGTAACTCAGGCTAGAAACTTTCCGCTTTCTTTCTCTCTACGGCAGGGCTGGTCAAACTGCAGTTCGGGAGCCGCATGCGGCTCTTTCACATGGTCTAATTTGACGTTAATAAAAAGCAAATGTGCATATTTCCCAATAAAAACGCCATGTGTAATATTCGTTCATGTCTTGTGGCTCTCAGACATCTAACGTTTAGTCTGTGTGGCTGTTACGTTAAGTAAGTTTGGCCACCCCTGCTCGGAGAAACGACGGCTGAGGGGTGACGTGATCGAGGTTTATAAGATTATGCATGGGATAGAACAGGTAGAGAAAGAAGTACTTTTCTCCCTTTCTCACAATACCAGAACTCGTGGGCACTCCATGAAACTGCTGAGCAGTCAGGTTAGAACGGATAAAAGGAAGTCCTTCTTCACCCAAAGCGGGATTAACACATGGAGTTCACTGCCACAGGAGGTGGTGGCAGCTACAAGCATGGACGGCTTCAAGAGGGAAATGGATAAACATCTGGAGCAGAGGTTCATCAGTGGCTATTAGCCACAAGGTATAGATAGGAGCTCTCAGTCTGGGGCAAGTGATGCTCTGTATTCTGGGTGCTGGGGGGCAACAGTGGGAGGGCTTCTAGTATCCTGGCCCACTGCTGGACCTCCTGATGGCCCCTGGTATTTTTGGCCACTGTGTGACAGAGTGTTGGGCCATAGGCCTGATCCAATATTGGCTTCTCTTATGTTCTTATGGCCATCTCTATTTCCTTGTTTCTAATTTCATACTTCTGGGGTTTTTTCCCCCCGTCAGACATATTATCTGACTAATGTCTATTCCTTGCCAGTAAGTTGCGCAATCAGAGGACCGTTTGAAGTTATTAAGAAACATTAACATCTTTTTGTTGGGGCCCTGACCATTCATTTACAGCGATCAAGCAAGCCAAACACAACAATGCGATCAAATGAGATGAATCGGTTGTTGTTGCAGGACAGATTACGAGAACGCAGAAGTCCGACGCATCGCCTCTCAGGAAATCATAACGTGCATGAAAGACGACTGTGATGGAACGTGAAACACCATGCTTTATTAAATCCAAATGTAGTCTTTACTGCTTAAAATTTGCTTTGAGACCAGAGTCGGATTATAACGCAAGTCACTGCCTTCAATAGAGCCTCAGATCGAGAGTCAGCTATTATAAAACTCACATATCCCAGTCTCGAGTAGTAATTGCAGAGACTGAAGAAGGCTGCAATTTTATAGGACCAGAGATCAATCGACAACTAGCTGTGGGACACCTGATGGTGACTCAGCCTGCCTTTTGAACAGCCTCTTTTCTGAGGCTCACTCCAGCTCTCCCGGTTGCAATTTCTACCCTTAAACCATGGAGTCTACATGGTGGCACAGTAACCAGGGAAACCGCTTGGTAAGTCTTGTAGGCTTGGCTTTGAACTTTGAGATGACTGGCAAATGCGATCTGCCTTGCATCGGAAAGGTGAGAGGAACCCCCCTTGCGTGCTAAGGAAGGAGAAAATAACGGGGAAGCATTCTCCCTGAAACAAGACCCTTAACAACCTGCCACGTAATCAATTTATCCAGCACAACAAACTTTGCGAAGATAACAAAAAAGGCTCTCTCTTTTTTTCCAGCAGAGCTGGCTTTTAATTACCCCACCGGTGTTTTCTGCAGAACTCAGCAAGCCGCGATTCCCACGAATCGGCTTCTGCTTTTTAGTTCTGCGTGCATCAATCGAACCAAAACGGAATCCAGAGGGGAGATCGGCAAGGAAGCGTTAGCATAAAGTTACTTCCTAATGCAGCAAACGCCTCTGGAATACTTCAGCCGGAGTTGGCATGATTGAAGTTCGGAGCCCTGACCCTGGAAACGTCTGGGCACCTTCTCAAGTATAGCGCACTCTTCCATCTTGTTAATCGTGATTTGCAGATGAAGACATGAATATGGAATGCGAGGAAGTTGGAGGGTGTGGGGGGAGGGGGCTTTCGGATCCTTGCACAACTACTTTTCTAGGTAAAGGGAAGAGCAGCTCGAAAATAATTGTTGATTCCATGTTGAAGAAGAAGAGGAAGAGGAAGAAGAAGAGGAGGAAGAGGAGGAGGAGGAGGAGATTGGATTTGTACCCCGCCCTTCACTTGGAGTCTCAGAACAGCTTACAATCTCCTTTCCCTCCCCCTCTGCACAACAGACACCCTGTGAGGTAGGCGGGGCTGAGAGAACTTCTGACAGAAACTGCTCTTTTTCAAGAACAGCTGTGCCAGAGCTTGTGACTGACCCAAGGTCACATCAGCAGGTGCAAGTGGAGGGGTGGGGATTCAAACCCGGTTCTCCCAGATTAGAGTCCATGCACTTAACCACTACACCGAACTGACTCACTACACCAAACTGGCTTTTACATTCCTCTTTGTTCCTGCTGAGCACATCTGTCAATGAAACGGGATGCTCTGTCAACATAACAGCTGTGCATTTTTACACCAGCGCGCTTTGGCCATGATTTTTCAGAAGCAGGGGGGGAAGTGCCAGCCTATTGTGGCTTCTAGTGCCCCCGTCCCATCTCAAGAAATTGCTCCAACCCCTTCCTGGGTGCTTTGGACAGCCCCTGTCACCTGGAACCTGGGAACAGAAGCAGGACAAATTTGGGATCCTGACATTCGCTATAATGAGAGTCAGAAGAAGCGTCATCAGAGGAATCCAAACTTCTGGGAGAGGCTGTGCCTGGTTCTTGGCACCTGCTGAGCCTTAAGCCGGATATCTCTTCCAGTCGCCCAGCGATTTGCATTCTCATCACAACTCTCAGTAGGGAGGGTGGCTAGGATTAAAACAGCAGGTGCCATCAGATCTTGGCTCCCGCCAGGGAAAAGTATGACCGAGAAGAGGCGGGGGAGGGAGTGCTGTGCAGTTTGTCCTTCCAAAGCGTAGCTTGGAATGACTTTTCCGTTGCTGCTGTTCTCCACCTATCTGTTGTCAGTTCTGTTATCTTCCTAATAGGAAGGTTCACTTGATTAGCTAGGAGACCCATGGAATTGGTGTCCGCAGGGCTTTGTTTGTAGAAAAAGCCCAGCAAGAACTCATTAGCATAATAGGCCACACCCAGCAGCAGAAACTCATTAGCATATCAGGCCACACCCCCTGACAGCACAGCTCATTAGCACATTAGGCCACACTCCCATGTTACCAGAAGTGTGGTCATCCGGCCACACCCACTTTTTGCTTCTTATTCTGTTTACTTTCTTTGTTGTCAAAACCCAGGGCTTTCTTTGCAGCAGGAACTCCTCTACATGCTAGGCCACACACCCCTAATGTAGCCAGTCCTAATGAGTTTCTGCTGTTGGGTGTGGCCTGTTATGTTAATGAGTTCCTGCTGAGCGTGGCCAACTCAGGAGCCGGCTGGAACCCTGTCCCTGTGCGTTCCTGCCCAAAAATAGCCCTGGGTGTCAGTCAAGGCCTGCGTGCAGACTGGAGCACTTGGGTATCCAAAAGCCCATTCATATTATGCCAGTTCTTACTTGGCGTGTCCTCATTTGTTTTTCCATCAAGTGGTAACTGCCTAATGACGACGCCGGAGGGGGTTTGAAAGGCAGGAAAATAACAGAGGGTGGTTGGCCACTGCCTCCCTGGACTTCCCTGGTGGCCTCCCAGCCAAGAACTAACCAGGGCTGACCCTGCTTAGCTCCCGAGATGGGACTAGCCCGGGCCATCTAAGTCAGTGCAAGTTATGGTCCGTACTTAAAACAAAACACATTAAGAATGCATAAGGCACAACATAAGAACATAAGAGAAGCCAGTGTTGGGTCAGACCAATGGCCCATCCAGTCCAACACTCTGTGTCACACAGTGGCCAAAAAGACCAGGTGCCCTCAGGAGGTCCAGCAGTGGGGCCAGGACACTAGAAGCCCTCTCACTGTTGCCCCCCCACCCAAGCACCAAGAATACAGAGCATCACTTGCTCCAGACCGAGAGTTCCTATCTATACCTTGTGGCTAACAGCCACTGATGGACCTCTGCTCCATATGTTTATCCAATTCCCTCTTGAAGTCCCCCTCCTGTGGCAGTGAATTCCACGTGTTAATCACTCTTTGGGTGAAGAAGGACTTCCTTTTGTCTGTTCTAACCTGACTGCTCAGCAATTTCATGGAGTGCCCGCAAATTCTTGTCTTGTGAGAAAGGGAGGAAAGGACTTCTTTCTCTACCTGCTCTATCCCATGCATAATCTTATAAACCTCAATCACGTCACCCCTCAGCCATCGTTTCTCCAAGCTAAAGAGCCCCCAAGCGCTTCAACCTTTCTTCATAAGAGTGGCAACAAGCCTCTGTAGATTTCCGTCATGCCTGTTTACTTGAAAGGAAGACCAGGTTTCCCTACACACACACATGTCCCGTCAAGAAGAAGAGGGAGGCTTTCTTAAATCTGCATCCAAGTTACAGCTATGCACAGTAATAACAAGCCCTGCCCTGGATGGGCCGGGCTAGTTCGATCTCATCAGATCTCAGAAGCTAAGCAAGGCTTGTCCCTGGTTAGTGTTTAGATGGGAGACCACCAAGGAAGCCCAGGGTCTTTTGAACGACATTTATTTGTGGTCAAAGACCAGTTATCAAAGTAATACAGAATTTATCAGAATAATACAAAAGCAAAATTAGCTTTCGATTCCAATTCCAGTTCCAGGGTCTCTGTGCAGAGGCAGGCAATGGCCAGCCACCTCTGAACATCTCTTCCCTTGAAAACCCTACAGGGTCGCCATAATTCGGCTGCAGCTAGACGGCACTTTCCACTACCACAGCAATAACCAACCTTGTTTGGTGTAATGGTTAAGTGGGCGGACTCTTATCTGGGAGAACCGGGTTTGATTCCCCACTCCTCCACTTGCACCTGCTGATGTGACCTTGGGTCAGTCACAAGCTCTGGCACAGCTGTTCTCTCAAGGACAGTTTGTTTTAGAGCTCTCTCAGCCCCACCTACCTCACAGGGTGTCTGTTGTGGGGAGGGGAAGGGAAGGGAAAGGAGTTTGTAAGCCGCTCTGAGACGCCTTTAGGCAGTGAAGGGCGGGGTATAAATCCAGTCTCCTCCTCCTCCTCCTCCTTGTGTGCATAACCTTTTTACAGTGGGATCATTTTACGTTTAGGATCGTCTTCCTTTTGGGTAAATACAGTAACTAATTCCATCATTCCATCCTCCGGAGAGAGGCGGCCGGCATGTCTTTTTGATTGCCCCCATGTGAGGTGCACCTGCAGCATGAGACGTGCGCCAACGTTGCATAACAACAAAGGAGCGTGCTTCTGAGACGCACACCCTGAACGCTGCGGCTCTTCTAAGCCAGAGCAATGCCCGCTCTGATCCTCACACTTCTCTTTCTAGTATTTCCAAGCATGGATGGGACTTAAGAGATCGTCATCCCCCACTCTGGCCTCCAAGGAAATAATCTTTCCCACCCTGCCAGGTGTTCGAGTTAGTTCTGTTTCCGTAGATTGGCATGAGGCAGCCGAACAGCTGAAGGGGCAGGCGCAAAACACGACCCCCCTGGGGGTGGCGCTGAGTGCGGCAGGAATCTCGTCGAGCGGGTCTTCTCCCTCCAAGGCCGCCATCTTCAACCGTTGTCAAAGACCATTCATCTCCATTAGAGTCGGAACAAGTTTCATCTGCCCACAGTAGCAGAATCCCCCTCTGGGACGGCGTCCTCACATTTTCACTTCCAGACTGTTTAATTGCCAAGTTTGTGGGATTCAGCTTTGGCCTCCACAGTTAATAACGGCTCCGCTGTATCTTCCGAGCACGCACGCTGAACCGGAGACAGCATTGCCACTTAATGACAGCCAAGTAGGGTCATGCTTTTAATTTCAGACAGCAGTCTGTCAGGGGAGCCTCGGATGCAGGGAGTATTTTCTTCTAATTCCAGCCACCTTCTGCCTAGGAGATGCGTAGCGATACCAATGCTGCTTATATATGCTTCCCATTTCTCGAAATTTCCCCCTTGACTTTATTTTTCTTTAAAAATTCGTTCGTAGACCGAAACTTCGAGCCCATAAATAAAAAAAAAATCATACATATGTAGCAGCCCACGAGTCAGGACAGATGGGCACATTTCGACGACTCCCCCCACTAGACCTGCTGACCTTTTGGCGCCACTTTCGCCAAGGCATAGCAGAAGCCCGGCAGATCCCCTTGCTCAGAATGGCTGTCTCTCTACTCCAAAAATCTCCAGATCTCCAGATCCTACAGGCAGCCAACGTGTGTTCGCCAACCCGCTACAGACCTCTCATCTCCCAGACAGCTTTTGTGTTAATATTCAGGGCCATTTTGAATCAGTTGTGACATCTGTACGCAGTAAAAAATTCAAGTTGCTGTGCAGATGTCAGTCTCCCGCCATTGATCGTTCTTGCAGATATGGCCGAGGTGTCAAATTAAAGCGCCAGATGTATAGATTTGCCAAAAATAGGACGCTCGCCCTAAATGTCATGCATACTCAACAAACAGACAGTCTGAGGTCAGCGTGACAGGCAGACAACTTTGACAAAGCGGGACGTCGGGAGGAAGCCAAACGCAGCTTGAACTCTTTAAGTCAAGAGCAAACTTTCTAGAACCGATCACTCGTTCTGCCCTCTGCTCACGCTCTCCACCAAATGGACCCCTGCTTTGGTTTGAATCCCTCCCAATGCAAATCTGGGGGAACATGCTTAAATTTGGCAGGTCTGCCCGTAATTAACAGCTGCAGTTGAATCCGTCCGAGCCAAGAGCCCTGCCGCCGTTCATGTGCTCGATTCCACTCGCGTGCTTCCTTAATGAATTTTGTACCACTTGCGATGCACACTGAGCCCGAATCTTGGCTGATGGAAAGTCTAGCAAACTCTGTCATGTATCACTGCCTTGTACTGATCCGCAGCAACCGAGGAGATGGTCTCCTGTCCTAAACACTGGTGCAGACATCTTGACCCTACCAAAGAACAATCATTCCTCACCTGCACAAGACAGATCTGGGTCTTTGACTGATGTGCATAGGGAGGGGAATGAAAGGGGATTTCTTTGTGCAGGGCTTCTGTGTGTGTGTGGATGCTAATGTTTCGTTGTCACCAGAATGGATGCTTAAAAATAATAGTTCCTTTAATCTCCAGTCACAGGCGAGCCGCCTTTCAGAATTCTTATGATACGTCTGCTCAGTGTACGGGGGCTAAGAAGGATTGAATGTGACACCCGGACTCAGCATCCTTGGGGGAAAGCCTTTCAGAATGTCGGGGTGGGGGGAGGGCTGTCAGTCTGTTTCTCCAGCTAAACCGTTTCCTGCTTGAGAAGAAAGGATAACAAGAAAATGACTTTGCACCAGTTTTGATCCAAGATGAGGATTCCAGAAGGAGCAGTGAAGTGAGGAGCTCTGTTAGTGAGTTGAGGACCCTGGGCACAAGTCCAGGATAGAGCCCCAGAGAGGCTGCTGCCACCATCCTACTACCCTTTCCCCCTCCCTAAGCCACCCCAGGCTCAAGCAAGGACCCCCCCCTTGCAAAGCAGGCATGTGGAGGGGGCAGGCAAGCATGGTCACTGCGTGCTCTTCCTCATCTTTGTCCCTCTGTTGTGGATGTGGGGCTGTGGTTGGTTGGGGACCCCACAGTCTGGGGCTGGGGGCAGCTGCCCCAGATACGCTGAGAGCCAGTTTGGTGTAGTGGTTAAGTGTGTGAACTCTAATCTGGGAGAACCAGGTTCGATTCCCCACTCCTCCACTTGCAGCTGCTGGATGACCTTGGGCAAGCCATCGTTCTCTCAGAGCTGTTCTGGAAAGAGCAGTTCTTGAAAGAGCTCTCTCAGCCCCACCTACCCGACAGGGTGTCTGTTGTGGGGAGGGGGGAGGGAAAGGAATTTGTAAGCCACTTTGAGACTCCGAGTGAAGGGCGGGGTATAAATCCAATCTTTTCTCCTTCATCTTTAAGACCTTCCCTGGGCACTGCAGCCCAGACACATCTTGGCAAATCCAAGGAAGTTGGTCAGTTTCCCTGATCGTTAAGCAGAATGTTATCTTTTTAAAAAACCTGTTTGGGGGTATGTCCCTCTGGCTTGCCAAGAAGGGGGAGGACACACACGGAATATAGAATTAAAGACCAGATAAAGGTAAGAGCATCCGGATCAGTCCTGGAGGTATTGGGTTGTTCCACTCGTGCACAAGCTTTCTCTTCTCTTTCGGCGGAGCTGCTTTTGTCCTCTTTCAAAGGCCAGAAATCCCAGGCGGCTTCTGTAGCTGCCTCCGCTTCAGAAGTTATCTCGAATAGAAGCCGAAGTTTCGACTTGCCTGAATGTACAAATGATGCGGCCGCCTTGACCCCTATGCTGGCCTGGCGTCCGGCCGGCTTCTTCCTCCTCGTCTAGTTTTTATTTTATTTCACCTTTTTTTTCCCCCTCCCGAGAGGGGCCATAAAGGAGATATCCCCACAAGCCGACGCTTTTGTTTTCTCTCCTGTGGCTCCGCCTGCTTTTTATAGCTTCCTTCTCCGAATGCCATTTATAACCGGGCGAAGGTGTGTGTGTGGTTTGGGTTTTTTTTGCAGGCCACTGTCAGAATGGGATGGATTCGGTCTTTTTATGAAAGTCTTGCAACAGTGGCCGGATCTGGTCCCCGGCGCGGCAAGATGCACGTGCGACGTTTCTGTCAGGCCACATTTACAGCTCAGGTTATGAATCCTGGGTGATAAATCCCTCCTTTTACGGTCTCTCTACCAGCCTCCCGCTAGCAAGGAGTTCACACAGCTCGGGACTGTAAAGCCTAAGTTAGCTTATTTACAAGCCATTTTCCGAAATGCTACAGCTGCCGCATACCTTGCAAGTCATCCTGATGCGCAGGAGAGAGAGAGAGAGATGGCACGATGCCGATCAGCTTTTTCTTTTCTTTTTTTTTAAAAAAGAAAGCAATTCAGAGTCATTAGAAGAGAGTGATAGTAATAAAATCATATTCAAAATTAAAATCCTTATCCGTGTTACATGATTATTAAATTGGAAGGAGTTTTTAAAAAATTAATTTGCATTGCCGCCGTTGACAGCTCTTATTTCTCATCAGGAGTGCAGCGTCTCCCACCTCTGTTGGTGGGTGAGCGGAGGATAGATGCATCTTGTTTATCTGGGGTGGCTTCTGCAGTGTCCTTTTCCTCTGGGGGTGGTAGAACAAATTTTAAGTCCAGTGGGGCACCTTTAAGACCAACGAAGGTTTATTCGAGGTATGAGCTTTTGTGTGCATGCACACTTCCTCAGATACAGTGGAGTGGAAATGGAAATACAATGAAATGGAAATAGAAATAGAAATAGAGACCACGCCCTATGAGGAAAGGCTGAGGGGTTGGGAACGTTTAGTCTGGAGAAGAGGAGGTTAAGGTGGGACATGATCGCTCTCTTGAAGTATTTGAAGGGCTGTCACTCAGAGGAGGTCAGGGAGCCATTCCTTTTGGCAGCGGACGAGAGGACTCGCAATCATGGGTTTAAATTAAGGGTGGGAAAGTACTGGCTGGATCTTAGGAAAAACTTTTTCACAGTCAGAGTTGTGCAAGAGTGGTGAGCTCCCCCTCCCTGGCAGTCTTTATGCGGCGGCTGGACACATCCTTATCAGGGATGCTCTAGGCTGATCCTGCACTGAGCAGGGGGTTGGACTAGATGGCCTCTATGGCCCCTTCCAACAACTCTGTGATTCTGTATAGAGGGCGGGCAGTAAATTAGCATGCAGAATCATAAAGATGCTTTTAACAGATCAAAAGAATAGCAAGCTTAGCTTATATGGCTATCATCTGTTTGGGCTCAACTCAGGGGGGGAAAACATACCAAGGAAATAAATATGTCAGAATTGGAGATGGGTGTGTCCTTAATTGTGAAATGGGGAGAGTCTTTCATTAGGTCTCTTCTCTCGAGCATGGAAGGCAACCTCGCAGCATCTTTTCTTCTTTAAAGTAAGGCAATGGGCTGCGTAGAGTTATTTCCCTGACCCAGGGGTCATTGCGTAGAAAAAGAGGTGCAGGAGCTCATTAGCATAACTCATTAGCAGAAGTTATTTGCATATGCCACACCCCCTGACATCACCGGAGGCCGGGGTGGAGCTTCTCGCAGGCCTTGCGGGAGTTGCCAGGGCCTCCCTTGCAGAGGTGCCGTGCCAGGGCCAGCATGAGGATGGGCAGAGCCTGGGCAGGCTAGGTGCCACAGCCCAGACAGTGGTGGAGCAGCTCGAGGGCCAGCTCATGGCAGTGCTCCTCTGGGTTGGCCAGCGGGCTGGGAAAGGCAGGGGGGGCTGCTGGGAGCAGGGGGCGGGGCTTGCTGCATGTGCCCCCTCCCCCGGGCTCCTTACTGCCGGAGCTTTGCTTCTGTGCGCTCCTGCAGGAAATGAGCCCTGCCCTGACCAGAGAAATACATTTAAATCTACCATTCCAAAACCCATTAATGCTTAATTACATTCTTAATTGTTAAGAGTAATAAACCGAGACTCTGTTGTTACGCTTCATTCATCTCCTCTCAAGCATGGAGTTAACTAACAGAATCCTTTGTATTCATTAATTTCCTTGTTGTTTTTCCCCCCACGAGTTGAACCCAAAACAGATGATAGCCATATGAACTAAGCTCATTATTCTTTTAATCTGTTAAAAATATCTTCATTGTTCTGTATGTCATTGTGTATGCTAAATTTACTGCACACCCTCTGTATGTATAACTGCTGTTTCTATTTTTGTCTCATCACATCTGAAGAAGTGTGCCTTGCACACAAAAGCTCTCGCCTTGAATAAACCTTTGTTGGTCTTAAAGGTGTCACTGGTCTCAAACTTTGTCCTGCTGCTTTGGATCAACACGGCTTGCCCACCTGGGTCTGTCTGGTGGTAGTGGTGGCAGCATCCCACTGCATAAACATTTATCATTGTGGAGGAAAGGGTCAAATTCTCTTGGCAGTGTTATCTTTTCTGAATCCTTGGAATATAAGAGTATGCCAGTTTGGTGTAGTGGTTAAGTGCGCAGACTTTAATCTGGGAGAACTGGGTTTGATTCCCCACTCCTCCACTTGCACCTGCTGATGTGACCTTGGGTCAGACACAAGCTCTGGCACAGCTGTTCCTGAAAGAGCAGTTTGTGTTAGAGTTCTCTCAGCCCCACCTGCCTCACAGGGCGTCTGTTGTGGGAAGGGAAAGGAGTTTGTAAGCTGCTCTGAGACTCCAAGTGAAGGGCGGGGTATAAATCCAATCTCTCTTCTTCTTCATGGGATAGAGCAGGTCGAGAAAGTAGTGCTTTTCTCCCTTTCTCACAATACAAGAACTCGTGGATACTCAATGAAATCGCTAAGCGGTCAGATTAGAACAGATAAAAGGAAGTCCTTCTTCACCCAAAGAGTGATTAACACATGGAATTCACTGCCACAGGAGGGGGTGGTAGCTACAAGCATGGATGGCTTCAAGAGGGAATTAGATAAACATATGGAGCAGAGGTCCATCAATGGCTATTAGCCACAAGGTATAGATAGGAACTCTCAGTCTGGGGCAAGGGATGCTCTGTATTCTTGGTGCTTGGGGGAGCAACAGTGGGAGGGCTTCTGGTGTCCTGGCCCCTCTCCTCTGGTGGACCTCCTGATGGCACCTGGTATTTTTGGCCACTTTGCGACACAGAGTGTTGGACTGGATGGGCCATTGGCCTGATCCAACATTCGCTTCTCTTATATTCTTATATGGAGCAGAAGTCCATCAGTGGCTATTAGCCACAAGGTAGAGATAGGAACTCTCAGTCTGGGGCAAAGGATGCTCTGTATTCTTGGTGCTTGGGGGGGGGCAACAGTGGGAGGGCTTCTGGTGTCCTGGCCCCACTGCTGGACCTCCTGATGGCACCTGGTGTTTTTGGCCACTGTGCAACACAGAGTGTTGGACTGGATGGGCCATTGGCCTGATCCAACATTGGCTTCTCTTATCTATCCATGGCACAAAAGTGCTATTTGAGGTCTGAGCCGTCCTGCCAGCTCAGATCAAAGTCCTGCCTGTTGCACATGAATACACAGGATGCTGCCTGAAACTAAATCAGATCACTGGTCTATCAAGGTCAGTACTGAATTCAGCCTGGCAGGGGCTCTCCAGGGACTAAGGCGGAAGTCTTTCACATCTCCTGCTGCCTGATCTTTTTACCTGGAGATGTCAGGGACTGAGCCTGAAACCTTCTGCATGCTGTGCAGATGTTCTACCACGGAGCCCCAGACCCTCCCTAGGACACATGAAGCTGCCTTATACTGAATCAGACAAGGTCAGTATTGTCTACTCAGACTGGCAGGGGCTCTCCAGGGGCTCAAGCAGAGGTCATTCACATCACCTAACACCTGATCTTTTTACGTGGAGATGCCAGGGATTGAACCTGGGACCTTCTGCATGTCAAGCGGATTCTCTACTACTGAGCCGAAGCCTCTTTCTGAAGACTCTCAAGAAAAGTGTGAAAGCAGTAGCTGTTGCCTACTGTTGCTTCCCAACAACTGGTATTCAGGTATACCGCCTCTGAACATGGAAGTTTTCTGTAGCCATCTGAATTAATACCCGTTGAGGGACCTTTCCTCCAGGAAACCTGCCCAATCCCCTTTTAAAGCCATCTCAGTGTGTGGTACTGAATTCCATGAACTATTCTGTGTAGGAGGTCTGCAGGAGGGCTTTTCTGACCATTGCTGCCATATTGTGGGAGACCATCCTTTTCCTGGAGGTGAAGATGGCCCCATCCCTGCAGGCCCTTCTGGACCAAACGGACACCTTTTCCGAGCTGTATTGACAAAGAACAATGCCTGTTTTCTAGTGTTGTTTGTTGATTATCTTACTCCTGAGCTTCTTTGCTGGTTTTAGATCTTTGGGTTGAATTGTTTCATTTGACTTTAATTGCACGTTGCTTTGGAGCACCTTTGGGTGCAGAAATGGTTGATCAGGTTATATGGTTCAATAAAATTTAAAACAAAAGAAATGGTTGATCAGTAACCTAAATATTTTTTTTTTCAAGAAAATCACAGCCTAAGTAGTACGGAGAGTACTTTCACATCACCCTAGTGCTATCTCGCCTCGTGCCTCTAGGCAGCATTTGATGTATGGATTGAAGGGAGGAGCCAGGATTATACCTTCAGGGCCTGCTCATATCCTCCAATCATTTGGGGAGCCATCTGTACAGGGACCAATGTGCTTTGAAGAGTGAAGTCAGCCAGTGTTACCCTGACCCCTCCAGACAGACCCTTCCACACAAGGCTTCAGCTGCAAGCCATGATAGGCTGAGAAATCAAGTGATGGAGATGAACAAGCCCGATAAATAGCAACAGCTGTTCACAACCTGCACTTTAACCTGATGGTCTGGAGAGGCTCTGAGAGATCGGCCCCAGGAATTGGCATTTATGATGGCTGCTCTAAATGCTTTACTCTAGCTTAATGAACAGCTAGGGATGGGCACAAATCCAAAAAAATGTGGTTTGTGGTTCGGCCATGAACCAGGAGGTCCATTCACGAACCAAAGCAGTTCCTGGTTTGTGGCTCCCGAAACCCATTGAAAGGGTCCACTGTCCCTTTAAATGGGGTTTGCAGAAAGCCCGAAAAACTGTTGAGCTTCAGCTGCAAGCCATGATGGGTTGAGAAATCAAATAATGTAGATGAGCAAGCCTGATAAATAAGCAACAGCTGGTCACAGTTTGAACTTTAACCTGATTTGTTTGGAGAGGTGCTCGGCCGTGAATCAGCAATTATGGCAGTAGCTCAGCTGTTTCAGGCTGTCTTGTGCAGTCCCTTTAAAGTTTAAATGGCATGCACAAGAAAGCCTGAAAAACAGCTGAGCCGCAGAAAGCACCTGCTCCTCACCACTCAGCTGTTTCAGGCTACATTGTGCAGTCACCATAAACTTTAAAGGGACTGTGCAAGACAGCCTGAAACAATTGAGTGGCAGGGAACAGGCTGCTCCTGCCACTCAGTGGTTTTTGCAGCTTTCATGGGGAGCAGAAAGTAGAGCTTTAAAGGTAATCGGGGTTCCTTTATACCCCTACTTTCTGCTCTATTCATGAACTGCTTTAAAAAAGGGGGAGGTAGATCCGTACAAACTTCGATTCATGAACCATGAAAAGGGCAAAATTCATGACGAATTTTGCTTCGTGGTTCGGTTTGAACCCATTCTTTGTAACAGCTTCTTTTTTGGGGTCATCATTCATGATAATTACCATAGACTCCACAAGCAATCAAATATGAAATGAAGGGGTGGTTTATTTATTATATTTATTATATTTTACTTATTAAACTTTTATCCTGCCCTCCCGGCCGAGGCCGGCTCAGGGCGGCTAACAGCAGATAAAGTTCCAAATTACACGTGGATAATAAATACAACTTTAAAATACTATATTAAAACCAGATATAATAAGAAAATGCTAATCTCATGCGTCGGTATTGCTGGTCTGCTTCAGATGCTGTAAAGTACTTCAGACGTCATAAAGGGAGGAATCGGCTCAGGCAGTTAATAGGGGTCCAGCAGGTCAGGGCTCTTCGCCATACGATGTCAGTTGGCATTCCAGGGGTAATAACAGTTGGGGTGGCGGCTCCAAAGGCCTGGCGGAAGAGCTCCGTTTTGCAGGCCCCGCGGAACTGTAAAAGGTCCCACAGGGCCCCGATCTCCTCTGGGAGCTCATTCCACCAGAGTGGAGCCACCACCGAACCCTGGCCCTCCTTAATACTTGGGAGGGCCAGTTGATTCTGGGTCCCCGATCACAGCACTCTCTAGGGTACATATGGGGAAAGGCGGTCTCTCAGGTATGTAGGTCCCCAACCATAAAGGACGGGACTGTGGCTTGGTGGTAGAGCACACCTGCTTTGCGTGCAGAAGATCCCGGTGTCAGTATCTAGCATTTCTGCTTTAAAAAAGGTTTGGTAACAGGAGATGACCTGAGAACCCTGGAGCGTGGCTCTCGGTCAGAGTAGACAGGACTGACCTTGAGAGACCAAGGCTCTGACTCAGCAGAAGGCAGATTTTATGGGCTCCTTTGGCGGTTTGAGGACACAAGGGCTGAGACCATGAAGGGAAGAGTGTGACTCAGCAGCTGAGCACCTCCCTTGCATATAGAAGGTCCCAGGTTCAATCCCTGCCATCTCAAGTGGTGAGAAAGCCCTGGCAACTGCTGCACATCAGAGTGGATCACGTTGGGCTGGGTGGCTGACTAGTCTGACTCGATTTTATGCAGCTTCTTGTGTTCCAATAAGTGGTAACCTCCCATTCAGATCTCAGCCAGGAACCCATTGGATGGCCTTGGGAAAACCCCCCCTCAGCTTAAGCCCCCCACTCTGTATGACTCTCTATGACTCACTTCACAGACTGTTGCAAGAATTTGCTTGGAACGCTTAGAACCCATCAGTTCCTCTGTAGTGACTCACCCAGTTGGCAACAGAGGCATTATCGCCACAAGCCTGGTGCATGATGTGGGAACCTGGGATCATACCCGCACTGCACAACCAAGTTCAGCACACGGCCTTGGGGAAGTTCCCATGTCTCAGGGGAATGTACCTCACTGAATTCCTGAGAGTATAAAAAGGTGGATCTGAGGCCCTCTGAGGAAAAGTGAGATGGAATGTAAGGCATGTATATGTGTCTGCATATGTGTATTCATTTGGCAATAGATGAGGAGGGTATAGGCTTTAGAAAACCATCTTCCGCCAGGCACCTTGCTAAGCTAAGACTGTGAGGAAGGAGCCCCGCGGGGACCCGTCCCCTTCATGCGCTTCGACCTTGCATTCCATCCCAGGATCACCTAAGAAGAGTTCTTGAGCTTTTCTGTGTTCCTTTTTTTTTTTGATGTAGTGGTTAAGTGCATGGACTCTAACCTGGGAGAACCGGGTTTGATTCCCCATTCCTCCACTTGCACCTGCTGGATGACCTTGGGCAAGCCATAGTTCTCTCAGAGCTGTTCTTGAAAAAGAGCAGTTTCTGTCAGAGCTCTCTCAGCCCCACCTGCCTCACAGGGTGTCTGCTGTGGGGAGGGGAAGGGAAAGGAGGTTGCAAGCCACTCTGAGACTCCAAGTGAAGGGCGAGGTATAAATCCAATCTCTACTCTTCTTCTTCTTTTTAGAAAGCTGATTTGGCAGTGGCCGGACTGACGATTACCGCCGAGCGGGAGAAAGTGATCGATTTCTCAAAGCCATTCATGACTCTGGGGATCAGCATTCTCTACCGAGTTCACATGGTAAGAGGCATCGTTTCGATAACCTCTCATTTCAGGGGTCCCCACCATGGTGTCCGTGGGCGCCATGGCATCCGCCGACACCTCTCCTGGCACCCTGCAAGTGGTTTTAGAAAGTGGGCTTTTTCCCAGCAGGGCTTCTGTTCTGATTGGCTGTGCAGATTAAAAGGTATCCTGTCAAACAGGGCGTCTGCCTGAAACGTCAAAGAGTTACTATTAGAGGCGTGTATGACCTCGATCCCTGACGTTTTGTGGTTGGCCCCACCTCCTGCGGCAGCCGTTTTGTTATCAGCTCTGCTTCCTGTGGCGGCCATTTTGTGATTGTGCCCACTGCCCTTTGTCAGAATTCCAAAGGTGCCCACAGGCGCACACAGGTTGGGGACCCCCTGCCTTATGTCTTTAAAATATTTGCATGGCAATATTCGCTGAGAACCAAGATGCAGTAAGGACACACTTTCCCCCCTTCCTCCCCCTCCCCTTTGAAGCACAAGTGGCACGCCTCCCTTTCCTCTTATCCCTCATGGCCATGCTGCATGTTCCCAATCAGCCTGTCTATATCTCTCTGGCAATTCAAGGGGCTTTTTTCCATGGAGACGGAGTTGAAGGCATTGTCGGTAGCCTGGCCGACAAGGAGATTATGTATTCACCGCTACATTATGATCCTGCCTTTCTCACTGTTTACAGTGACTCAAGGCAACGAGTAAATGACAAGATTAGAAGTGGCATAACGACTCCACATGGGCAACATTAGCAAAAAAAAAAAACCCAACCCTCTAACATCATGCGTAAGCACAGCGTGCCACCAGTGTCTCGGTTATGTTGAAGGCCCTTCTAAAGAAGATGGCTTTATATCGATATTTAAAACTGAACTGGAGGTTGGGCCCTGCTGGGAGGCCATTGCAAAGAACTGGGGCTGCTACCAAAAAAGAATGTCTGAGAACGGATAGATTTAAAAGAGGCTTCTGGTTACGGTTGCCAGCCTCCACGTGTTGGCTGGAGAGCTCCGGGGATTACCACTGACAGGGCTTTTTTTGGTAGAAAAAGCCCAGCAGGAACTCATTAGCATAACAGGCCACACCCAACAGCAGAAACTCATTAGCATATTAGGCCACATCCCCATGATACCGGAAGTGTGGTCATCCAGCCACACCTACCTTTTGCTTCTTATTCTCTTTACCTTGTTTGTTGTCAAAACCCAGGGCTTTTTTTGGAGTAGGAACTCCTTTGCATGTTAGGCCACACAGCCCTAATGTAGCCAATCCTGATGAGTTTCTGCTGTTGGGTGTGGCCTATTATGCTAATGAGTTTGTTCTGGGCGTGGCCAACTTGGGAGCCAGCCGGAACTCCATTCCTGTGCGTTCCTGCCCCAAAAATAGCCCTGACCACTGACCTCCAGGAGACAGAGATAAGTGCACCTGGAGAAAACAGCCATGCTGGAAGTCGGATTCTATGGCATAATATCCCACTGAAGCCCCTCCCTTCCTCAAACCCCGCCCTCCTCAGGCTCCACCCCCCAGAACCTCCAGGTATTTCCCAATCTGGAACCGGCAACCCCACCTCCAATGGAAGATAGCTTCAGAGAGTAGCCGTGGCTGCGATCACACGCACAATTAGCCGCACCATAGGTGCGAATGCTAGGTGGGTTTAACAGGCACAATCAGACGTGAACATCTGGCCAGCGTCCCACACCCATCAGCAACCCGTTTTGCTCCCCCGCAAGAGTGGAGTTAAAAGACAATAGGGAAGGTCCACTATCAAATGGGTTGCTACGGGCCACGGATGGACTTTCCCCTGTGTGATTGCACCAGCGCACTCTCATGGCATCAGGATGGCTTGATCAGGCCACCCCGACTCTGTGCCAGTTTTCTCCCCCCCACCCCATTCCCAGTATGCGCATCATCGCATACTGCCATAGGAAGTCCTCAGTGTGGAGATGCGATTCATCGATCCCCCGCTTAAGCACATCAGAAACACATGGCAAAAAAAACCCCAATTCACCCGGGGTTTGCATCTGATCACGTAGTGGCAGGCTGCCCCCGCATCTCCCATGGACTGTGTGATCGCGCAAATGCAGGTCAAATTGCTACAGGGCTAATAGCCTGGCTCCCCCTCCCCCACATTATCTCACACTTGTGACCGTGTTGGTCTACAGTGGAAGAGCCAGATTCAAATCCAGTAGCACTTTAAAGGCCAACAAGATTTCCCAGGGCAATAAGCATTTGTGAGTCAGAGCTCCCTTCATCAGATCTGATGAGCTTTGCATCTGGAAAGCTTCTACCCTGAAAAGTCTTGTTGGCCTTTAAGGTGCTCCTGGACTTGAATCTTGGAAGAAGACTGAGAGGATCTAAGACGGCAAATGGGCTCATGAGCAGTGTTCCCTCTAAGCTGAGTGAGTGTGAGCTAGCTCACAGTGTTTTAGCCTCCGGCTCTTGCATATTTGTCTTCGCTCAGGAAGGAAGGCTCCAGAGCAAACTAATTTACGCAGCAGCCAAATCGCTCGCTCACAACTTTAATGCCCGTAGCTCACAAAGTAGAAGTTTTGCTCACGAGACTCCACAGCTTAGAGGGAGCACTGCTCATGAGCCACCCATGGCAGGCACAGGAATACACAAGGCTGCCATCTTTGGAGTCTGACCATTGGTGCTTCCAGTCCATCTTCGTCTGCTTCTACTGGCCACACCTCTGCCAGGCCTGAGGCTTTTTGTATTTATTTGATTGATTGATTGATTGATTGATAGATTGATTGATTGATTTATAGACCACCCTCCCTCATATAGGGCTCAGGGCAGTGAACAACGTTATCGCAAGAATATTTACAAATCAGGATTAAAACAATAAACAATTCTGTGACTCACGTAGATGGCACTTAACGGATCGATTTGTCCTTACCCTGCGGGGGAGGAGGAGAGAGGAGGAAGCCACACTCGATGGAAACCGTTGCTGTCCTCAGCCATAGGCCCAGCGGAACATCTCTGTCTTGCAGGCCCTGCGAAACTGCGCTAGGGCAAAGGTGTCACTTGGCAGAGAGTTCCACCAGACTGGCGCCAGGCCCTGGTTGAGGACAGCTGGATATCTTTCGAACCAGGAATCACCAGAAGATTCTTCTCCCCAGAGCGTAGTGCTCTTCTGGGGGTATACTAGGCGAGGTGGTCCCATAGATACATTGGTCTCAGATTGTTTAGGGCCTTAGAGGTTAATTCCAGAACCTTGAACCTGATCCGGTATTCAACCTGGAGCCAGTGCAGCTGGCAAAGTCTCAAGGGTAGTCCTGTGAAGAGCAAGTTAACAGTAGTCTAGCCTGGCTGTGACCATTGCACGGAATACTGTGGCTAGGTCAGGGTGAGACAGGAAGAGGGCCGGTTGCCAGACCTGGCACAGTTGGAGAAACGCCAGCTGAACAACGTTTGTGACCTGGGCCTCCCTCGATAAGGAGGGGGCTTTTGTGGTCCTGTGATCTGAGACCACATGAAGGGGAGATGCCGGGGACTGGACCTGGGACCTCCCGCGTGAAAAACATTCACTTCCCATTGAGTTATAACCCCTCGCCCGCGCTCTAGCGCTTTGGTTAGGAAAGGCAAGCAGTGAAGATGAGGCAAAATCCGTGGGCTGAGGCATCTGCTGGCCTGCATCTCAGGGGCAAAGTTCACAGGGGCAGGTTTGGAAGCAGGAAAAGGAAAGGAAAGCTGTGGCGGAGCAAGGTCAGTTGGCAAGCACGGAATCTGCTGCAGACTACAGCTGCGCCCGAGAAGCGGCTCTCCCTCCCTCGAAATCCCTCTGTGGTATCAGATGTGCACACAGTATTCTTGTCAGACACAAAATGTTTTGATACTAATCCTGTCTTCACTGCTGAACGGAGTTGTGCTTAGGTGAGAAAGATGCCAGGAATTTCCTGGTGGTGGGGGGGGATCAATAAAAAGCAAGTTTATTTTGAACAGAAAAGGCAATTTTTTAAAAAAGACAGAAAACAGAGGGATGCTTGGGGGTGCTATCCAGGTTCCTGCCACGTTGGGTTAGAGAGTTTTCTGGCCGGGGACTGTTGCTGCCCTGCAGGTCATTTTTTTCCGGGGGAACATGCCGGAACAGCGTTCCGGAACCTCTTCCACAAAATTCTTTTTAAAATGTTTAAAAGTTCATGAGTTTTCAGTATACAGATCGACAACGGCATTTCCCTCTTGAGAGTTCTGGCATCTCTTCCCCCCTCCCCCCAAAAAACCCCTGCTCCCTTGGCTGTTGGGCTCAGATCTTTAGGCCAAGAAAGACTGAGCGGAATCAGGAGTGATCCCAGATGGGCAGGCAGACCCTCTGATTTCCACTCTGAAAAGTACTGAGGCTGGAGGCTCAGCATGGCGAAACCAGCAAGACGTTTATTGATTTCATCGCAGAATGAAGCATGGTTTAAGCCGGGCCGGTTTATATGCATACCCCGCCCTTTGGTGTTTCTGTGTCAGGAACGACTACACCTGTTGTGTATCTGTCTGCCATGCACCCATTGATGGGACAGAGTTTGTGTCGGGGAGAAGTGGCAGCCTTACCTTGCCCAGAAAAAGAAGGTGTTGACTGGGAGGAAAAGGGGCCTGCACAATTCAATTTGCTTACCGATTAGAAGACAACAAGTGGGGCGTAGTTGGAGAATTGTCAGGAGCCGGAGGGGGGACAGCCCTGACCTGGATGGCCCAGACTAGCCGGATCTCATCAGATCTCGGAAGCGAAGCAGGGTCCGCCCCGGTTAGTGTTTGGATGGGAGACCACCAAGGAAGCCCAGAGTCGCCACGCAGAGGCAGGCAATGGCCAACCACCTCCGTTTTGATTGGTGTACACGTTAAGAGGAGGGAAATAGCTGGGGCTTCATCACGTTGGTTTCAATTGAAATGTTTTAATGGCAACTTAAGTGTAACTTATAAGCTGCCTGAAGCCATAAGGAAAGGCGGGCCATAAATATTTAAATAAAACCAGATTTGTTAGCTATTTTCAGGACCCAGACGACCTGCTTTCTTTCTTTCTTTCTTTCTTTCTTTCTTTCTTTCTTTCTTTCTTTCTTTCTTTCTTTCTTTCTTTCTTTCTTTCTTTCTTTCTTTCTTTCTTTCTTTCTTTCTTTCGCTCGCCAAGTCACAGCTGACATACGGTGCACTCATAGGGTTTCCAAGGTCAGAGACGTTCAGAGGTGGTTGGCCATGGCCTGCCTCTGTATAGCAACACCTGGACTTCCTTGGTGGTCTCCCGTCCATGTACTAACCAGGGCCAGCCCTGCTTAGCTTCTGAGATCTGATGATCTAATGACAGCCTGGCCTATCCAGTTGCCATGCAAGCATCCTAAATGAAGAAACGGGCACGATCCAGCCACAGGCGCCTTTCCCGTATCTGCTGATCCAGTCGCCAAGTTCAACTAAGAACACCAGGAAGCGAAGTTTTGCTCTGGTATATTTGCAAACGGGGACTCGGATCTCCAATGGTCAACATCCGGGTCCCTTTTTGCAAACATACCAAAGCCAAAAAACCCACACACACACAAACATACGCATTAGCTCCCCACTGGATTCTAGTGGCTTGTCAGAACTGTTGCATCGCTTGTGCTTTTTGCCCTTAATAAACCACCCCCTGCGCCGCCACCATCCCCTCCCGGGCCCTCCTCTGCCGGTGACACCCGAGCAAGCCCACCTGAAGTCATTAGGATTTTCCGAGGATAGCTCAGTTCAGAATATTCACACTGAATTAAGTTTGAATGGAAGCCCTGCCTGTCTACCTGCTCTGTATGGCAGCCCGCGCTCCATCTGTTACGTGGGCCATGCGAATGCTCTCTCAATTCCCCATCAGTTGAACAGCAACACAAACAGAAAGCGGCTGTCACAATTAGAGCAGCTCCTCCGCCGTCCCCCTTTCCGCCCTTGCGAGATCCACGGCTGGTGAGGATGCAGCCTTCCTCACCAACACAAACAGAGCTCGGCGTCATCTTTCTCTCTCTCTCTCTCCCCCTCTCCATGGCGGCCCCCTCTTAACAGCCAAGAACAAACAAGTAATTAAAACCTACTTAAAATTCCGTTTCCTCCGCTACATGTGGAATTAAGGATCAATGAGTGAGCTCATGAGAAAGGTTCCGGCCTCCCTCCCCCGCTTCGCGAGATCCAATCTTTGTAAACATTTCTTTCCCTTTGCGCACGGACGTGTCTATCCCCGCAAACGGTTCCAGGCTGCTCCAGTTGGGTTGGTGCCAGTCCCAGCCCCTGCAACCTCACAAAAGTATTTGTCGTGCACTGTTGTGTGCTCATGGAATGACACCCCCTCCCCAAGTAATGCTCTGGTGACAATCCGGGGGGCATAGTCCCCATTGACTGCTGGAAAACATTGTCATTTTTGAATCCTGCCTGTCCTCCAGAGGGCTTGTGAGCGGTCTGTCTGCAGTTATCCCGTTTTGGCTTCACAACAACGCTGCAACATTATGTTGAGAGGGGGCGACTTCCTCGATCTCATCTAGGAGGGACTTGAACCCACGTCTTCCCAGTCCAGCATTCTGTCCAGTGTGTCACAGTGGCTGACATTCATCATTTCCCCCCCTGAATCCAATGACGACATCTGTGTCATGAGGACAGAGAGACGTTGCCTGTATTCTACACACTAGGTAGTGTTCCCTTTCCCTTTTCAGTCAGGGCCGTGTTTTGGAGTGGCCCAGTGCTGAAAGATGTTCCTGCATAAAGGGACTGAAGGTCTTGTAGTCTGATCTTACTTTGAGCACACTAGAGATGGAATTAGGATACTATATACCTTCCCTTGGGGCCACGGTGGCTCAAGTGGTTAAGACACTGAGCTGCAGACCGGAAGGTCGGTAGTTCGGCAGTTTGAGACCCAAGTGCCGCATGATGGAGTGTGCTCCCGTCTCTGGCCCCAGCTCCTGCCAACCTAGCCATTCGAAAGCAAGAAATTGCAAGTAGATAAATAGGTAACACTTCAGTGGGAAGGTAACAGCGCTCTGTGCGCCTCGGCACTTAGTCATGCCAGCCACATGACCAGGGAAAAAGTCTTTGGACAGCACTGGCTCTTCAGCTTGGAAACAGAGATGAGCACCGCCCCCTAGAGTCAGATTCGACTGGCTTTCGAGCAAGGGAAACTTTTATTTTTAAACCTTCCTTTGCCCTGACCTGGATGGCCCAGGCTAGCCTGATCTTGTCAGATCTCAGAAGCTAAGCAGGTTTGGCCCTGGTCAGTATTTGGATGGGAGACCAGCAAGGAAGACCAGGGCAAACCCCCTCTGTTTGCCTCTTGCCTTGAAAACCCTACGGGGCGACTTGATGACACTTCCCACCTTCCCTTCGGTTTCCATTACAGCCCAAAACGCCAGTTCTGCTCTCTCTTTAGACCCTCGGTTGGTTTTGGAAGGATCTTGTTACTCAACATCAGGCCTAGGAGCGATGGTGACAATTGGCTAATCAGAGCAGTAAATATTTAGATAGCAGCGGAAGGCACAATAACTCATCAGAGGCGTCTTCTTTGATGGATCTGGTTTCTGCAGCAGGTGAAAGCGACGCCAAAGACCTGCCTGCCCGCCTCTTTGCCTCGTGTCCCTTCGTATTTCCGCATGGAAACGTGCAGCTGACATGGTGTTAATCTGCAGTGCCAATCAGACGTTTCCCAACAAATAACGACAAATGAATTCCCTTCCCGGCCACTGTCTCCTCACCTCCATCCTGTCCCAATTTGAATGACATTTTATTTTCAATAGAACTGTGGCTCCCTGTCATTTCTCTCCTTACCCCACACCCACCCCCCCACCGCCCCGGCCTCCTTCCTCACCCAATTTGCCGTTCCACGCACGTCTTTCTTATCACGAGTAACCAAATATGGCAGGTTCAAATGGGTCTGTCATTTTTCTCAATTTCACTTGTTGTGATTTAATCAAGTATGGATTTCTGACACGGGGACTCTAATGGGGTATCTGACTTGCAAACTCCACAGAGCGAAAGAAAGGCATCCATCTTATGCCCCTGGCCTCTCCTCTTTTCCAAAATGAATGGCCTGTTTTGGAGCAAAGCAACCAAATTTGGACTCTGGACAGGTGAGCTTTCAAAGAGGGAAGTGACGGGAGAGAAGACAGTTTTGCAGAACTGAGATGCCCTGTCCCTTAACCATAATCCACATATGGTATGCAGACTTCTAGGGGGCTGTGGTGGCTTAAGTGGTTAAGATGCTGAACTGCAGACTGGAAGGTCTATAGTTCAGCAGTTCAAGACCCGAGTGCCGCATGACAGAGTGAGCTCCCGTCTCTGGCCCCAGCTCCTGCCAACCTGGCAGTTCGAAAGCAAGAAATTGCAAGTAGATAAATAGGTACCACTTTGGTGGGAAAGTAACAGCGTTCTGTGCGCCTCAGCACCTAGTCATGCCGGCCACATGACCACAAAACTGTCTTTGTACAGCGCTGGCTCTTTGGCTTGGAAACGGAGATGAGCACCATATCCCTAGAGTCGGATTCGACTGGCTTTTGAGCAAGGGAAACCTTTACCTTTACCTATGCAGACTTCTGGGAGAACTAGGTTTGATTCCCCACTTGCACCTGCTGGATGACCTTGGGCAAGCCATAGCTCTGTCAGAGCTGTTCTTGAAAGAGCTGTTCTCAAAAAGGGCTGTCTCAGCCCCGCCTACCCCACAGGGTGTCTGTTGTGGGGAAGGGGAGGGAAAGGAGTTTGTAAGCCTGAGACTCCTTTGAGTAGTAAAGGGCGGGGTATAAATCCAATCTCCTCCTCCTCCTCCTCTTCTTCTTCTTCCTCTTCCTGGCAGTTCACTCACCAAGGGTGTTAGTCATGTTCACAGGAACATTTAGTTCCATTCAGTAAGCCCTTTGACTGTTCACTGGAAGAAGAGCTAAAGTAAGAAAGAACAAAGGGGAATAGGAGACCTTACTTCTCTTTAAATGGAGAATTTGTACCCCTACTGTTTGTTGAAATGAATGTTACTAGAATAGCACCTGACCTGACTTGTCTTAGGTTTCAAGAAGTAGCCATACAAAAGATCAAGAGTCTGGTTAGCACCTTAAAGGTTAACAAAATTTGTGGCAGGGGATGAGGAGCCATGTTGTTCTGCAAGAGGAGGAGGAGGAGGAGATTGGATTTATACCCCAGCCCTTCACTACCCAAAGGATTCTCAGAGCAGCTTACAATCTCCTTTCCTTTCCATTCCCCACAACAGACACCCTGTGAGATAGGTGGGGCCGAGAGAGAGATCTCAAGAGCTGCCCTTGCAAGAACAGCTCTGAAAGAACTTATGACTGACCCAAAGTCACACCAGCAGCTGCAAGTGGAGGCGTGGGGGAATCAAACCCGGTTCTCCCAGATTAGAGTCTGCGCTCCTAAACTACTACACCAAACTGGCCACAAACTACACCAAACTAGAAGAGCTAGATTCCAAGTCACATAGCACTATGGTTGCCAAGTTCCCGGTGGCATCTGGAGATCTCCCGGCACTACAACTTACCTCCAGATGATCGAGATCACTTCTCCTAGAGAAAATGGCTACTTTGGAGGATGGACTCCATGGCATTGTACTCTACTGAGGCCCCTCCCCTCCCTAAACCCTGACCTCTCCAGGATCCACCCCCCAAATCTCCAGGTGTTTCCGAACTCAGAGCTGGCAACCCCACATAGCACCTTAGACACTTGTCTCTGACAAAGGGATCTTTGACTCTCGAAAGCTTGCACCCCGAAAATCTTGTTAATCTGCGGGGTGCTCCTGGACTCGAACCTAACCCTTCTTAGGGTGAGTCTATCTAGCAGAAGGAGCGAGGCTGGGTCGCCCTCTGGAAATCAAATGTGTGAGCTGCCCTTTGGTGAAGGAGACCCTGATCCTGGGGGGTGGGGGAGTGAGGAATCTATTCCTGTTCATAACAGAGAATAGAGAAGACTCACATCCCTGAATAACTCATGAAGTACCAAATGCCCGTTGGCCTCTGTTCTAGTGAACGTGTCCTCCGTTAAGAGTCTCAGGTGGTCATTGTAAGAGCAAAGGTTGCTAGTCCAGGGGAGCGGTCAGATGGCGTGCTGGGAGAGGTTTAAATTGCTCCGGTCCAGATGCGGGTTTTTTAAATTGTTTTTATCGGTTTTGTTAAAGACTTTACGTAACACATTTCAACAGTATCATTTTGTACAATAACACATAATATAACTAAAAACATCACAAACTATAAAGCCCTTGTACTTTGGCAAATTAAAAGGGGTGTGTACCTGTATAGTAGCTACTATCTGAACGTGGTGATCTTGTGAACTGTAAATTATCATAATTATTTTAAGACCTGTTATAATCAGAGAGATCTATAAATATAACCATTTGTGATATATTTGCCTAGATGGTAGAATATCGCTTGTTGTCATATATTCAAGAACTGGCGCCCAAATCCGAACAAACTTAGAATTAGTTGGAATATTATTATTGTCCGCTCTATGCAGTGAGTCCGATGCGTTTTGTTTTTTTTAACCCAGAGAATCGCGATCACACTCACCTCCTTGTTCTGGATCGCTGCGCAGCCACATCGCTCCCCGCTGTCCACACGCGGGAACGTGCATCAGTGTGTTTTTTTCTCTCTCTCAGTTTGGGCATGCGCACAGGCGGCCCCATCTGTAGAATTAAAATTTCCATGCATGCGCAGAACAGCTATTTCCACTTCAACCCAACTGCTGTAACACTCGAACACTTCCCTTTAAACTTTTACCCCAAAACTGGCCTCCGTGAGATCCCGAACTTATCTAACCAACAAAACTAGGCACCGTTTAAACATTGTTTTTAATAATGCAGGAGCGGAGCTCCGCCTGTGTGCATACCGCCGAGGCTAAAATAAAATGGCGGGCAAAGAGCGGAAGCCTTGGGCTTCCGAGCGGAAGTGGCTCAACACCTCAGAAGCGATCAGACGTCAGAAAAGTGCGGCTAGAACCAGAGAATCAGGAAAACACCACTTGGGGACCTGGTGACAAAATACTCCGTTTTAAAGGGGGTTTGAGCCAGAAAGCGACGGCTGGGGATGGCGCGCAGATGTTGGGTGTGTGAACATGCGTATAAAATCCGTTACTGAAGAGAGCCGAAAGCTGACTAAATGGCCCGTCTGAACGCACCCCAGGAGTGTTATCCTGAATCAACTATCCTGGTTGTAACAGGCCAGCAATCTGGGAGTTTGTTTTTTGCTTTTAAGTCCTGCCACCTTCGTATCATCAAAGAGTGGGCAAAACCGAGAGGGTGCAGAAGAGAGCAACAAGGATGATCAGGGGTCTGGAGACTGAGCCCCATGAGGAAAGGCTGAGGGCCTCGGGAATGTTGAGTTTGGAGGAGATCGAGGGGGGACACGATTGCTCTCTTTAAATATTGGAAAGGCTGTCATTTGGAGGAGGGCAAGGAGCTGTTCCAGTTGGCAGCAGAGGAAGGGACCTGAAGCAACGGGTTTAAATTACACGCAGAAGGGTATCGGCTGGATATTAGGGAAAACTTTTTCACTGTCGGAGTGGCTCAAAGGTGGAATCAGCTGCCTGGGGAGGTGGTGAGCTCCCCTTCGCTGACAGCTTTCAAGAAGAGGCTGGACGAATATTTGTCATGGATGCTCTAGGCCGGTCCTGCAATGGGCAAGGGGTCGGACTAGATGGTCCGTATGGCTCCAACTCTATGATTCCTTGCTTCCTTTCACAGCCCACTGTGTGCTTGCATGGAATAGTGGACTGGTGCCTTTGATCTCCTGCCTCCAATCACATTTCTGCATAACCAAAGCAGTGGCCGTGGTGTTGTTCATACAGTCCCCTTATCCTCAAATGAAAGCTACTCAGTTCGTTTCCCCACAAATGGGGGAAAGGCAGTGCGCATCCCCAGAGAGGCAAAGGTAGTTCTGCATTGCTTTCAAAGACCAAACAAATAACATAACAAAGATTTGGTGGTAAGAGGAGGGAAGAACTTGAAGCTTGGTAAAACGTGCCGCCTTTTCGCTTGCTTGATTGCATTCTAACATGCCTTCTTCTTTTTTTTACTCTTGTTCAAATTGTTTTGCATAACAGTTACTCATGGGAGTTAAGAGTGGGCTTATACATTCAGACAAGGCTTCTCTTTGAGTTAGTGGGCGTGAAGGCGCAGATGACATTGCCCCAATTAATCTGCTTGACGAACTTGAAAGAACATCCATAGTTCTTTGTGCTAGTGGAGATCCATGAACTATGGAGAGGTCATGCCCGCATGCTTTAGGGCATAAGCCATCCTTTAGCTAACAGGGTTCGGGGAGAAAACATGCTTGGAACACACACACTTTTACTGGAAGCCACTGGCCTTTTCTGCTTTCAGCCAGAGGGGGATAGACTTCCTGGGCCATTGTTTCATCTTGTTTGTAAATCTTGCTTAACATCAGCATTGCCACCAGACAAGAGTGGGTAGGGTTGCCTGTTGGAAATATGTGTGTTGCAAGTTCTAAAAATCAGTTGTTATAGGGTTAATGTGTGTTTACCTTGTGTGCTATTGCTTAGACTGATCTGGAAGGGACCCTAGCACAGAGCCAATGGGAAGAAAGCCCGGGAAAACTGAAGCCTATTTACTCACAATTGTTGGTTAATGCATCCAGGTGATTTCCTTCTAGGGGTCAAGAAGAAGAAGAATCTCCACTGTTGTAGACCGTGTGGTCAGAGTGTAAAGATGTAGCCTTAGGTTTCTTTGTTGTTTTGTAGATTTCCCTGTGAACCCTTCCCTTAGAAATAAAGATTTTGACAGAGAAGAAAATGCCTCCTCTCCAGTGAAGCAAAGATCCATTGCAACCTCTGAATGTCTAACTATTTTGCCAATTTTGCCAACATTGCAAGCCTCCAGTTGGTAGCTTGAGATCTCCTGCTATTACGTCTCCAAGTGAAAGAGATCAGGGTGGACTCTATGGCATTCTGCCCCATTGAAGCCCCTCTCCTCCCCCAAACCCCACCCTCCTCAGGCTCCACCCCCAAAATCTCCAGGTGTTTCCCAGCCCGGAGCTGGCAACCCTAAGACTGGAATATGTGTGAGATCCCAGAGCCCGTAGAAAGTTCACTATCCTAACCATGGTTCCATGCTTTCCTTTCCATCTAAAAAGCATGGTTGAACATAAGCTGGGGGTGGGTGGGAGCAGGGATGTGTCTCTCTACCAGAGCAACGAGGGTGACTGGGGGCCTGGAGACCAGGCTCTATGAGGAAAGGCTGAGGAACTTGGTGTCAGATCCCCAGTTAAGACACTCTCTCCACAACACTCTTGGCGGTGATGCCTTATTAGATGTTTGCTTACATTCAGGAACTGGTTCTTTGTCAGGACTAAAGAAAGCGCACGAAAATCAGAAGTTGTAGGCAAAACCCAATACATCCCCACACCCCATGCATACGTCAGCATTCACCCACTAACGTTTCCATGACAACCCTGACAGATATATGGCATCTTATCTAGTCCAGCTTAGCGAGAAAGACTCTCCGAGGCCAAATCCCATGAGAACAGGCCGAGGGGGTGCAACCTGAGGAATAATTATGGCTACTACTCTCAAGCACTCAACCCACTCACTCCCCTCAGGAATTCCCTCCCCCCTAAAGCATGGCAAGGTGAACAGTGAAGCGCAACAAAGGGAAACGAAACTGAAACCTTGACACTTGGGGAATGTTCAGTCTGGAGAAGAGGAGGTTGAGGGGGGACACAATTGCTCTCTTGAAGAATTGGAAGGGCTGTCCCTTGGAGGAGGGCAGGGAGCCGTTCCCATTGGCAGCAGAGAAGAGGACTTGCAAGGATGGGTTTAAATTAAAGGTGGGGAGGTACTGGCTGGATCTTAGGGAAAACTTCTTTACAGTCAGAGTTGTGCAACACTGGAATCGGCTGCCTCGGGAGGTGGAGAGCTCTCCGTCACTGGCAGTCTTCAAGCAGCGTCTGGACAAACACTTCTCAGGGGTGCTCTAGGCTGGTCCTGCATTGAGCAGCAGGTTGGACTAGATGGCCTGTATGGCCCCTTCCAACTCTGTGCTTCTATACCATGCCTCATCCCTTCCCGGCCCTTGTTTTGACCGCCCTCCATCCGGCTGTTCTCATCAGTTCCAGCAGAGGAAGCCGCTTCCTGGCTTGGAAAGCCCTTGTGCTCAGCAGCGGCCTTGAGAACTAGCAAATTTGCCAGCAGGTGCTGGTGCCCAGCTGCAGTAAAGGAGAATCTCTAGTGTTTAGGAAGGCAAAGTGGGATGTGGGACACAGAGGGTGGGTGCACCTGGAAGGGGGTTTAGGAAGGGGGATGCAAAATGGTGAACAGGCGGAGGCCCAGATCGCTGTCAGCAGCATCAGCGGCTGCAACCGTCTCTTGTCACTTTGTCCAAAAGGTTGGCCTGCCTCACTTAACAAGAGAAGTGCCGTCATGTTCTCTTCTCCCTCCTCTAGATGCTGGAACCGCTTCCCCCCATAATTTCCCCCTCCCTGTCATTCTGCCATCTAGATTGTAACTGTGTAGAGTGAAGGCTTGGTTTTAAAGATGAACGTGACCGTTGATCTTCTTCCCCTCCCCCTTCTCCGTCTTAGGGGCGCAAGCCGGGCTACTTCTCTTTCCTGGACCCCTTCTCTCCTGGCGTCTGGCTCTTCATGTTACTTGCCTACCTCGCGGTCAGCTGCGTCCTCTTCTTGGTGGCCAGGTAGGGAGAACGTCTCCTTTCGCTCTCCTTTTTCCCCATCCTCACAGTGCCACCTACTGACGTCTGCTAAGAATGCACGGGGAAGTCTAACGGGGGTTTGCTGTCAATCGGGATGAGAAAGAGGTTGATCGGGATATTTCAGAATGCTTAGGATAGAAGGTTTACAGCATCATTCCGTTATATAGCTGGAAGAGAAGGGCGTGAAGTGTTACCATGTACAATGCCTGTATCGCGTGCCTGGCCTCCCCTTGCAGGGGTAGCCAAAAGCGACATTATGGTATACGTGTGGCTGATAACTGGTGGACCACCTTGCTTGCACCTGCCAAAGAATCCTAGACTAGCTTAACCTTGGTCTACTCCAGTGAGATACAAATAAGTGGGTTCTAGAGCAAATGATGTCCATCAGTGGCTATTAGCCACAAGGTATAGATAGGAATTTATGTGCGGCTGCAGTGGCTCAAGTGGTTAAGACGCTGAACTGCAGACCGGAAGGACGGTAGTTCAGCAGTTCGAGACCTGAGTGCCACATGACGGGGTGAGCTCCTGTCTCTGGCCCCAGCTCCTGCCAACCTAGCTGTTCAAAAGCAAGAAATTGCAAGGAGATAAGCAGGCACCTCTTTTGTGGGAAGGTAACAACATTCTGTGCGCCTTGGTGTCTAGTCATGCTGGCCACATGACCACGGAAACATCTTCGGACAGCGCTGGCTCTTTGGCTTGGAAACGGAGCTGAGCACCGTACCCCTAGAGTCGGATTCGACTGGCTTTCGAGCAAGGGAGACCTTTACCTTTATAGACAGGGACTCTCAGTCTGGGGCAAGTGATGCTATGTATTCTTGGTTCTTGGGGGCAGCAGCAGTGGGAGGGCTTCTAGTGTCCTGGCCCCACTGCTGGACCTCCTGATGGCACCTGGTATTTTTGGCCACTGTGTGACACAGAGTGTTGGACTGGGTGGGCCACTGGTGTTCTTACGTTAACTCTCCCTAGAAGCTGGAATGACTAAACTGAGTCTATCGTACTTAGATAACACTATGAGAAGACATTATGGAGAAGACAGTCAGGCTAGGAAAAGTTAAAAATGCTTCCATGTGTTCTTTGAAAATTTGGGAGCTGCTTTATCAGACCAGACTAAGAAGTAGGAAGATTGAATGTATCGTGGATTGATTACGTTCAATTGTGGTAGCTGTTCAGGCCCATAGCTACAGTGGGACATTTCGGGGCCTGCCCCCCCCCAACTTCCTATCAAGGCCCCACAAGTTTCCCTCCATCCCAGCCACCCCCCCCCCGACTCTCTGGGACCCCCGGAGGACTCCCCTTGGAATTAGTGAATGAGTGAGTCGGTGCGGGGGGGGGGTCCAGGCTGAGGACACCTAAAGTTGAATTTAATCAACTTGGTGCCCCCTAAGAATTTTAAATCCCCCCTCCTGAAGGAGATCCTAGCTATGGGCCTGTACCCGTTCCTGAAGAAGACACCCGTGAACAGGATCACTCGGGCTCCATCAACATCGGACTTTATAGCTTCAGTGGGAAGGACTGCTTCAGACAGGAATTTTGTCAGGGCTTTGAGGTGTCTTCAAAAACTGGACTGTCACCAGAGACATTTAGTATAATATTCTTCATCCATAGCATTTGTTAAGAAGAAGAAGAGATTTGATTTATACCCCGCCCTTCACTCAGAGTCTCAGAGCGGCTTACAATCTCCTTTCCCTTCCCCACAACAGACACCCTGTGAGGTAGACGAGGTGGAGAGAGCTCTTTCCAGAACTGTCCTTGAGAGAACAGCTCCGAGAGAACTTGTCACTGACCCAAGGTCACACCAGCAGCTGCATGTGGAGAAATGAGGAATCAAACCCGATTCTCCCAGATTAGAGCCCATGCACTTAACCACTACACCAAACTGGCTTAAGGGTTCACAAACTGCTTTTATAATTTTTTTGTTATCCTATCCATGGATTTCTGGTGTTTTAGGAAAAGTTGAAGGCGGTGGGAAAAGAGATGGGATGGGTTGACTCAATCAAGGAAGCCACAACGGCCCTTAGTTTGCAAGACCTGAGCGAGGCTGTTAACGAGAGGACATTTTGGAGGACATTAATTCTTAGGGTCACCAGAAGTCAAAAAGTGACTTCACGGCATCTAATAAACACACACTTGTTATTAAGCAAGGAAGCATAACCGGGAATGCTTGGCATGGATCAGTTATGCCCGAGGATACTGTCTCTCAAAAGACAGAGGTGGGGCACGTAGATTCTGGTAGGCTTTGCAAGATCAGAGCCCGCCCAGCCCTGTCCAACTGTGGGGAGAAAACAATCAGGCAGGACCTGACCCTAAGGTCTTATTCTGCCGAAAACCGCAAACAGTTTGTCGTTGCTGTAAAAGGCAACCGCCCGGACTGCCTGGTCTCACACGCAGTGGAAACACTGACAGCAGAACAGGCTGCAAGAAACTGAACTGTCAGATTAGTTTGTATTTGGGTTGGACTGGCAGTGACCAGAAGGAGCATTATAAAGGGTAAACTTGGGAGATTAGCATCCATAAAATGCAAACAGACAGCACCTGGGCTCTGTTTGGGCATTGGATCTATGGCGGGGGGGAAACGAAGCTGGGTTCTGTCGCTGTGGCCGAAATGGAAGATGAAGTTGTAGAGCTGATATCAATTTGATGGAGGGAGGGAGGAATAAACCAAGGATTTCTCAAAAAATTCAGATTGCGACTTTTGCGTCTGTATCCGCATGAGATCCTTCCCGAAGCATCAAAATGTTGGATCAGGCCAATGGCCCATCCAGTCCGACACTTGGTGTCACACAGCGGCCAAAAATACCAGGGGCCATCAGGAGGTCCAGCAGTGGGGCCAGGACACTAGAAGTTCGGATTGTACCAGGATTTAAGGTCTAGTGCAGAATCGCCCTCAGTTATGTAGAGTGTTATTAAGGGGTCATCTGCATTATTGCCTGCCACCTCTGGTTTAAAAAAGAGCCTTCCTTCGAGTGAGGTTTGCCCAGACTTCTTTGTCCTGCACAGCCGAGTTCTGCAGCCGTCTTTATCCCTTAAGTGAAAGAGGCCCCGGGGATTCAACACCATTTACAGGTGTGGTGATATTGCTATAAAGCGGCAGAACTGTTATAAAATGTCAGTGCACGGTCCCTTGAGCCCCATGGCGCAACTGAAGTTGTGGAGTTTGTGGATGGTAAAGTACGGCTTTTAAAAGCCTCTCGATAACACAGCCGTGCCCCATCGGCGTTGAGCTATGGCTTCTCTCGATGCATCTCCACCAGCATGATGCTTTAACCAAAGGCGTCGGGACTTATGACCGTGCCACAGAGGAGACGTGGCTTCAGATAATGCCCGACAAATGCCAGCCAGATCAGGCACTCATAGCTAAGAGCCCCGGACGCCTCCCCCCACCCCCCACGCATTTGTCAGAGTGCTCCAGCCAGGATGGCGTTTTACTGTGTTAAAAAAGGCGAGAAGCTCTCTTGCGCCAAAGAAGAAAGATCCTCTCGAGATAAATAACTGTTCTTTTGGAGTCCTAAAGACACAGGCAGAGACAAAGAAGCCGTATAAAATCCCATGTGTCCCGTCCCGTCCCCGTCCCCCCCCGGCATGCCAAGATTTTATTAGCACATGGCGGCCTGTGTTAGAACGACTGGACTGTAACTCTGTTAGTAGGATTTCTTTTACCTTTCGCACGACAGTCATGAATTCATGAGATGGTGGTAGAAACGGTCGGATAGTTATTTGGTTTTCAATGCTTATCTTGAGTTCTACTTGATGTGCTGTTATCACCTGGGAAATTTGGAACTATTATTGTTTCTACAACGATTACTCTATACAATTCTTCTATTGTTAATATTAAAGGTAAAGTAAAGGTAAAGGTCTCCCTTGCTCGAAAGCCAGTCGAATCCGACTCTAGGGTTGCGGTGCTCATCTCCGTTTCAAAGCCGAAGAGCCAGCGCTGTCCGAAGACGTTTCCGTGGTCATGTGGCCGGCATGACTAAACACCAAGGTGCACGGAACGCTGTCCCCTTCCCACCAAAGTGGTACCTATTTATCTACTTAGAATTTCTTGCTTTCGAACTGCTAGGTTGGCAGGAGCTGGAACTAGAGACAGGAGCTCACTCCGTCATGCGGCACCCGGGTCTCGAACTGCTGAACTACTGACCTTCCACAGCCTGCAGTTCAGCGTCTTAACCACTTGAGCCACCGCAGCTCCCTATTGTTAATATTAGACAATGTTATTGTTATTGAAAATAATTAAAATAGTTAAAAAAAACAACAACAGTGGAATCAGCTGCCTAGGGAGCTCCCCCCTCCTTGGCAGTCTTTAAGAAGCGGCCGGACAAACATTTGTCAGGGATGCTCTAGGCGGATCCGGGCATTGAGCAGGGGGTTGGGCTAGATGGCCGGTACGGCCCCTTCCCACTCTGTGGTTCTGTGAAAACATCTCGGCTAATCCCTGAACTATTTTCAAGCACAGTTATCGAAGAGGCACAGAATCCCCACTGACATTGGTTTTATTTAACAGTGTAGAAATTCCAAAATAATTCCATCAAGCTCAGCATTTTTCTAAAGCCTTCCTGCATAGGCAGGCCTTGACACTCACGGAGATGTTTCCCTGGAAATGGTACTCTTTTGACATCAGAGCAGCCGGGGCCACTAGAAAAACCAATTTAAATATTTAAGCATTCTTACCCGGTGTAAGTTTGGTGTAGTGGTTAAGTGCATAGACTCTGATCTGGGAGAACCGGGGTTTGATTTCCCATTCCTCCACATGCAACTGCTGGATGACCTTTGGGCAAGCCACCGTTCTGTCAGAGCTGTTCTTGAAAGACTAGTTCTCAAAAGAGCTCTCCCAGCCCCACCGACCTCACAGGGTGTCTGTTGTGGGCAGGGGAAGGGGAAGGAGTTTGTAAGCTGCCCTGAGACTCCCTTGGGTAGTGAAGGGCGGGTTATCAATCCAATCCCTTATCTTCTTCTTCTGGTGTCCTAAAAGGTCAGTGAAGAACCCACAGAACCAGCCTTTCTCCGTAACTGTGGTATGCCCAAATAGCAGGACAGCAGTCTGAATAGCCTGGCGTGGCCCAATCTTGTCAGATCTCAGAAGCTAAGCTGGGTCAGTCCTGGTTAGTGCACAGAAGGGAGACCACTGAGGAGGGCTGGAGTTCCTGTGCACAGGAAGGCAGTGGCAAGCTACCTCTGCTCCTCTCTTGCCTGGAAACCCCTATGGGGTTGCCGTACCAGTTGCAACTTGACAGTGCGTTATTCATTCAGGTATGCAACAACAGCACCCTGCCAAGCCTGTCCTGTATCTTCTCCACGTCTCCTGCAAGGTCTACCAAGTCTGCGTTCTGACTCACCGTCCCCCTGATTTCCAAGAGCAGACTTGGTGCGTGGTGCTCATATCTGTCTTTTCGGGGAGCTTCTCCCCACACTGAAATTTAGACACTAAATCAATGAATTAGGACTAGCCAGGAAGATTCATAAGAACATAAGAACGGCCCTGCTGGATCAGTCCAGTGGTCCATCTAGTCCACCATCCTAATAAGAATGTAAGAACACAAGAGAAGACAAGGTTGGATCAGGCCAGTGACCCATCTAGTCCAACTCTCTGTCACACAGTGGCTAGAAATACCAGGTGCCATCAGGACGTCCAGCAGTGGGGCCAGGACACTAGAAGCCCTCCCACTGTTGACCCCCCCCCAGCACCAAGAATAGAGTGCATCACCTGCCCCAGACCAAGACTTCCTATCTATACCTTGTGGCTAACAGCCACTCATAGACCTCTGCTCCATATGCTTATCTGATCCCCTCTTGAAGCCGTCCATGCTTGTAGCCGCCACCCCCTCCTGTGGCAGTGAATTCCATGTGTTAATCACTCTTTGGGTGAAGAAGGGCTTCTTTTTATCTGTTCTAACCCAACTGCTCAGCAATTTCATTGAGTGCCCCCAATGGTCCATCCAGTCCAACACTCTGTCACACAGGTGCCATCAGGAGGTCCATCAGAGGGGCCAGGACACTAGAAGCCCTCACACTGTTCCCCCCCCAGCATCCTGTCCCACACAGTGGCAAACCAGTTCTTCTGGAGGTCCAACAACAGGGCACAGAGGCCAAAGCGTTTCCCGACTTTGCCTCCTGGCTCTGGGATTCAGAGGCTGACTCCCTCTGAACGTGGAGGTTCCCTTCATTCCCCATGGCCGGTATGACTGAGAGACCTCTGCTTCAATCAATCCTTTATTTACAGTCCATGACCAGAATAGACCTCTGCTTCATGAATCTGTCTAAACCCCTTTTAAAGCTGTCTCTGCTTTATCCCTTATGAGCATCCCCTAATTTTGAGAGAAACGTTGAATAAGAAGTTGCTTTTTTTCACTTTCAACTCCTTTCCAACTTGTATGGAAAAATTGGGGTGGGGGGGCATTCACAGTTGAGATTTCTGGATTCTGGCAAGAATCTGACCATTGGATACAACTCGGGGGAGAAAGAACAGCTGTGATGAGGAGACAAGCAACGCACAGACCTTCTCTTGTGAACCCATTTAAGAACAGAAATGGAAACCAAATCATAGTCTTATAAATAATGCTAAACTATACTGTTTTGTGGCCTAACATGCAAAGGAGTTCCTACTCCAAAGAAAGGCCCTGGGTTTTGACAACAAACAAGGTAAACAGAATAAGAAGCAAAAGGTGGGTGTGGCTGGATGACCACACTTCAGGTAACATGGGGTGTGGCCTAATATGCCAATGAACTGTGTTGTCAGGGGTGTGGCCTAATATGCTAATGAGTTCCTGCTGGGCTTTTTCTATAAAAAAAGCCCTGGGTGACCCCGTGGGGTTTTCAAGGCAAAGGACGTTCAGAGATGTTTTCACCATTGCCCGCCTCCGTGTCAGGAGGACCCTGATATTCCTTGGAGGTTTCCCACACAAATGCTAGCCGACGCTGCCCCTGCTTAGATTCCAAGATCTAATGAGATCGGGCAAGCCTGGGCTTTCCAGGTCAGGACGAGGCTGTTGGGAAGGTTTTCCCCTTGCTCGAAAGCCAGTCGAATCCGACTCTAGGGATGTGGTGTTCATCTGTTTCCAAGCCGAAGAGCCAGCGCTGTCCAAAGACATTTCCGTGGTCATGTGGCCGGCATGACTAGATGCCAAGGTGCACGGAACACTGTTACCTTCCCACTGAAGCAGTACCTATTTATCTCCTCGCAACTTCTTGCTTTCAAACGGCTAGGTTGGCAGGAGCTGGGGCCAGAGACGGGAGCTGCACTGTGTCACGCGGCACTCGGGTCCCGAACTGCTGAACTACCAACCTTCCAGTCTGCAGTTCAGCCTCTTAACCACTTGAACCATCGCAGCCTGGAGGCTGTTGGTACCAGCTGCCAGTTGGATAACTGTGAAACTCTGCCTCCCAGAGAGCTAGGGGGGGTTATCAACACTCTCTCCAGTTGCACGTAGCATTTATGCACGGGTACAGTTGGGTGTGTTGTGCTTTTCCCCATGCAGATTGACCCCTTATGAGTGGTACAGCCCTCACCCTTGCTCCCAAGGGAGATGCAATCTGCTGGTCAACCAGTACTCCCTCGGCAACAGCCTGTGGTTTCCGGTTGGCGGGTTCATGCAGCAGGGGTCCACCATTGCCCCCCGGGCTCTGTCCACACGTTGCGTCAGTGGCGTTTGGTAAGTAATCACACACATCATCTTTCTCCCTTTCTGTGATGGTTCACCATAACTTTGGCCGGGGGGGGAATGGTGTTCATTAAAGAGCTTTGGGAACTTGGAGCAGAGTGAAATGGCAACGTACTGGATACTGCGGTGCCACTGGGAAGATCGGCCTTTGCTCCAGAGTGCCTAGGGTGGTGTTGTGTGTCTCCTTCCTCCTCCCTTTTATCCTCACAACAACTTTGCAGAGAGTGGCTGGCCCAAGGTCCTCCACTGAGCTTCATGTAGGGTTCCCAGTCTCCAGGCAGTAGCCGGAGATCTCCACAGGGATTGGCCATGGCTCAGTGGGAGGGTTTTAGGGTTGCCAAGTGACTTACGGTTAAAAGTGGGGGAGAGTTGGTCCCTAGCCGGGACATTCTCTCCCGCGCGCCGTGATGACGTCACCCGGAGGTGACGTCATCGCACTTGGCACGTTGTCGGCTGACGCTCTAGCAGTCAGCCTGGAGACTCGATGGTACCATAGAGGAGAAGGAGAGAGAAAGGAGAGCCCAAACAGGAGGGAGAAAGGAGAATCCAAACAGGCTTGGAAATGTGCTGTGCAAAAAGAAGGTCTCCTGCCTGTTCCACAAGCAGTTTTCTCATGTGAAAACAGCACGGGGGGGGGGGGGACACCAGTTTTGCAGCTTCCATGTGTAGTTTGGCTCTAAGAGAAGAGGTTCCCAAAATATTTGATTTACTCTCAAGCAGCACTGTCTGTTTTTGAAACTATAAATACGGCTTTATGTATCCCACACGCCTGCATGCTGACTCTGCCAGCGCAGCATCTAGTTGTGAATTCGATATTTTGGCATCTCCGCCTCTTTAAAGCGAGCTTGGCAGTCTTTGGGGGCAGATTTTAATCTTGAAAGTGCATCAGCAGCGAAGATTCAGAAGGCAGACAAGGATGCAAAGAGTTTTCTCTGCGGAAGGGATGGCGTTGCGGTGATCCGGACCGTTTTCCATCTCCCCGCTGGCGCATCCTCTCTCTCAGCTCCGTCGGTCGCGTCACTCCACATTGCCAGGCCGTTTCATACCATCATTCCCCCCCCCACCAAGCTTACGTTTCCTTTTGGAAAACAAGAGACACACACCCTCCCTCCCACCCATCTCAAAACTTAGAAACAAATTATGGGAAATAAGGGTTTGGATTCAAAGCTCTAGCATGGAGCAGGGGTCACGGGGGGGGGGGGGCCTGGCGGGGGAGGGGAGATATTTGTGAATTTCCTGCCTTGTGCAGGGGGTTGGACTGGATGAACCTGGAGGTCCCTTCCAACTCTATGATTCTGTGTTCAAATTAAAAGGGGTACCAGCTGCTCTGGACGGACCCTAAGCCTTGGAAGTTGTTTTCATGGAGGTGAGAGACAGGGGAGGGCTGAAGAATGGAGTGGGAAAATGGCAGCCTCTTATGTGAGCAGAAAGGCAGGCGATGGCAGGTAATGCCCATGTAAATAGATTTTTCAGGGCTCTTTTTGTAGCAGGAACTCCTTTGCATATGAGGCACATACCCCTAATGCAGCCAATCCTCCAAAAGCTTACAGTAGCCCCTGTAAGAAGAGCTCTGTAAGCTCTGGGAGGATTGGCTACATTGGGGGGGGGGTTGCCTAATATGTAAAAGAGTTCCTGCGACAAAAGAACCCTGTTTTTATGCATAATTCTGACTGCAAAATGCAAATGCTTGATGTTTTTATCATCACTGTACATTGCCCAGAGCCCTGCAGTAGCAGGGAATGGGCAGTCCTTAAGTCCAATAAAATAATAATGATGATTATGATGATTTCATTTGTACCCCGCTTTTCTCCCCAGTGGGGCCCAGTGTTCCCTCTAAGCTGAGTTAGTGTGAGCTAGCTCACAGTTTTTTAGCCTCCGGCTCACACATTTTCGTCTTCGCTCAGGAAGGATGGGCTCCGGAGCAAACTTAATTTATGCAGTAGCCAAATCGCTCGCTCACAACATTAATGCCAGTCGCTCGCAAAGTAGAACTTTTGCTCACAAGACTCCACAGCTTAGAGGGAGCAATTCACCACCAAGTGTTTTTTAGGCAATGGTTGAGGCCAAGAAGGGTTTTTGCTCAGCAAATCTTCTGACTGACTATTGAGGATTGGATTGGCTGTGCCGATTTTTTTAAACGTTGCTTTGGAAGCAGATGTCACTGCAGCACAAAAATCTGCACTATGTGACCAAAGTTAAGCTGCAGCAGCCATTTTGTGGCTGGCTCCGCCTCCTGGAGTGGCCATCTTGTGGCCACACCCACCACGCTGTGTCAGAATCCCAAAGGTTCCCCACAGGCTCAGAAAGGTTGGGGATCCCTGCTTCAAACCACTGATCTTCCTCAACGCAATGAGTTTTTGCACTGAAACCTACCGGGAGAGCAGTGAGTGCTCGGCATCTTTCAGAACCAGGTTCATGTTTCCAAAAGAGAGACGAGGTGGTTCTTCTGGAGAGCAAACAAAGTGTGGAGAACCTCCTGTTTGACTTTGCCTCTTTCTCCCAAGGTGGGCCTTCACCTTGATCATCATCTCCTCCTACACGGCCAACCTGGCAGCCTTCCTCACTGTGCAGCGCATGGATGTGCCCATCGAATCCGTGGACGACCTTGCAGACCAGACCGCCATCGAGTACGGCACAATCCATGGAGGCTCCAGCATGACCTTTTTCCAGGTGAGCCGTCCGCCGTCTTGTAAACGCTGAAGGGCCTCTTGGCACGGGAGCAGCAACAAACAGATTCTCATTCTGGCCGGACGGGACCTCGATCACATATCATTTACATTTTCATTTATTTTATTAGATTTATATACCGCTCTCCCAAAACGGGCTCAGAGCAGTGTACAACAGTTAAAATAATACGATTAAAATAATATCAAAATAACAATTTACACATAATAATATCATGTCATAAAATACCATGTAAACAAGGAGGTCAGATGTTAAAACAATTCAGTATCTCATCAGAGGTCCTGTCAGGATCAGGCCACTGGTGGACGAATGGCCAAAAAAGCCGGGGAGAGGGGGACATCCGCTGCCTCAAACAAATGCCCGGTGGAAGAGCTCCATCTTGCAGGCCCTGCAGAACTGCAATAAATCCCGCAGGGCCCTGATCTCATAATGGAGCTCATTCCACCAGGCGGGGGCCCTGGCCCTGGTCGAGGCCAATCAGATGTCCCTGGGGCCGGGGACTGCCAGAAGATGTTGGTTTGTGGGCCTCAGTGCCCTCCGGGGCTCGTATGGGGAGAGGCGGTCTCATTGGTATGCTGGCCCCTGGCCCTATAGGGCTTTAAAGGTATGCACCAGCACTTTGAAACGGATCCAGAATTCAATAGGCAGTCAGCGCAGTTCACGCAGCACCGGGTGGATAGGAGCCCACACAGGTGTCACTGTCAACACCCGCGCTGCCACATTCTGCACTAGCCGCAACTTCCGGAGCAGAATCAAGGGCAGCCCCAAATAGAGAGAGTTACAATAATCCAGTCTGGAAGTAACCATTGCATGGGTTACTGTAGCTAGGTCTTGGGGCACGCAGCGTCAGATTTCGAGTTCGTGGGCCAATACTCCAGTTTAATAACCAGTTGGTAGTCTTGGGTCCCGGTCATACATGCCAGATGACACGGGGGGAAAGTGAGGCTCCGTAGCAATTTGACCCACATTTGCGCAATCACACAGTCCGTGGGAGCTGCGGGGGCAGCCTGCTACTGCGAGATCAAACGCAAACTGCAGGTGAATCGTGGGCAGCCCACCACTGCATGATCAAACGCTAACCACGGGTGAATCGGGGGGGGGGGTTGCCGGGTGTTTCCGATGTGCTTAAATGGGGGATCGATGAATTGCATCTCCACACTGAGGGCTTCCTATGGCAGTATGCGATGATGCGCATACTGGGGGGGAGGAGAAAATGGCAGAGAGTCGGGACGGTCTGATCAGACCATCCCGATGCCATGAGGGCATGCTGGCACGATCACACAGGAGAAAGTCCGTCCTTGGCCCATAGCAACCCGTTTGATACTGGACTTTCCCTGGTGTCTTTGAACTCCGCTCTTGCAGCAGAGCAAAACGGGTTGCCGACGGGTGCAGGGTGCTGGCCAGATGTTCGTGTTTGATTGCGCCCATTAAATCCACCTGGCATTCGCGCCTATGGCGCGGCTAATTGTGCGTGTGATCGCAGCCGTGGTAACTCTTACACTGTTCTCACAGCTTTGGAGAGTAACCACACTGGTCTGTGGCAGAAAAGCGAGGCTTGAATCCTGTGGCACCTTAGAGGAGGATGACCAGGGTCATAGCCAGGACTTCTGACTTTGGGGGGGCATTTAAGAAAGTCGGGGGGCACCCCTACACACACCCCGTGGAGTCCAGTAGTCTGTCACCAGCCAGAGGCCCCCGAAGAAGCTCACAGGCAGGGCTGGAGGGGACGTGCCTCGCCCACAGCCAGACAGAGGCTGGGTGACAGCATGGCGCGGCCATGGCGCGTGAGAAAAATAAAATAAACTGGCTGGATGGGAAGTCAGGAAGCCTGGGTGGTGAGTCGGGGGGGGGCGGCCCCAAGATGCCCCACTGTAGCTACAGGCCTGACCAGCTCTGGTTTGAGAAATATCTGGCCATTTGGGGTGGTGGGGCCTGGGGGAGGGGAGAGACCTCAGCAGGGCATAACAACATCAAGTCTGCCCTCCAAAGCAGCCATTTTCTCTTGGTCATCTGGAGATAAACCATAAGAGCAGGAGATCTCCAGGCGCCACCTGGAGGTTGGCAATCCTGCCTTAGGGCCCACCAAGATCTTTCAGAGTGTAAGCTTTCACGCTTCCTTCACCGTACCTGACAAAGGGAGCTTTGACTCTCCAGAGCTCGTACCCTGAAAATCTTGTTGGCCTCTGAGGTGCGGACAGACTCAAATTTAACTATTCTCACAGGAAGCTAATTTGAACGAATGATCAAAACTTGTGGGGACGGTCCTTCCGGAAGGAGCGGGTCCTGCTTTCAAGGTGGTGGCTGGAGATCTCCTGGGACTACAATTGGTCTCCAGGCGGTCAGTTCCCCTGGAGGAAACGGCCGCTTTGGAAGGTGGACTCTACGGCGTTATGTCCCACTGAGGTCCCTCCCCAAACCCCGCCCTCCTCAGGCTCCACCCCCAAATCTCCAGGTGCTTTTGGCAGCAGCTGCCACCACGGCACAAGGATCTTCGTTGTGTGGCTGAAGTTAAGCTGTGGCAGCCATTTTATGGCTAGCTCCGCCTCCTGTGGCAGCCATCTTATGGCTGCACCCACCACACTGTGTCAGGATCCTAAAGATGCCTGCAGGTTCAGAAATGTCGGGGACCCCTGGCTTACTTAATGGTTGTGCACAAGGTTCAGCCAGGGTTCGGCACTGGAGAGACAGTTTGGTGTAGAGGTTAAGAGTGTGGACTGTGATCTGGGAGAACGGGGTCTGATTCCCCATTCCTCCACATGCAGCTGCTGGGGTGACCTTGGGCAAGCCATAGTTCTGTCAGAGCTGTTCTCTCAGGAGCAGTCCTCGAAAGAGCTCTCTCAGCCCCACCTACCTCGCAGGGTGTCTGTAGTGGAGTGGGGAAGGGGAAGTAGAGCGTAAGCCGCTCTGAGACTCCTTTGGGGAGTGAAGGCGGGGTATAAATCCAATCTCTTCTTCTTCTTTTTTTTTTGAAACAAAATTTTAATTGGATTCAACATTGTTAAACACCATTACCGATACAATTTAAGAATTACTTCCCATCCCCCCACCCACCCCTAATAGGCTTCCAACACTGCTAATAACAGAGAGAAAAAAGAATTAAAAGGTAATCAAGTTTAGACTTGTAACAATCGACAAACCAGGTAACACAATTCTAATATGTAAAAGCCTGACTTTTTCAAACATAGTTTCCAAAAAGTACAGTACAATCAGATGTTCATTTCATTTCTCATTCAGTTTCAATATGAATCAAGATTGTACATTTTCCCTTTCATTCTATATTCAGTTTCCATATACAATTTCAGGCCTTCCAATCTCTTCTTCTACTTCGCCTCCTGGTGTGTGCTTCAGCCCCCGAATGCCCATTTCCAGCCAAGGGTGGCAGTTGTCCCTTCGAGTCGGACCATGGTCCTTGCCTCATCCTGGCTGCTCTTTGGCTCTTTTGCAGAACTCCCGGTACCAGACGTACCAGAGGATGTGGAACTACATGTATTCCAAGCAGCCGAGTGTCTTTGTCAAGAGCACGGAAGAAGGGATTGCGCGAGTGCTCAACTCCAACTACGCCTTCCTGCTGGAGTCCACCATGAACGAGTATTACCGTCAGCGCAATTGCAACCTCACGCAGGTCGGGGGCCTTCTGGACACCAAGGGCTACGGGATTGGCATGCCAGTCGGTAGGCAGTGAAGCAAAATTCTAGCTATTCCGGGCTGTCTGCAGAGGATCAGAGCATGAGTAGGCTGAAAAGAGTTTCAGAACAAATGCCAGCTTCATTCCACAGCCCTCCCGTGCGCCACCTGGCTTCAAAGGGATGACTTTGCCAGATCGGTGCGCGTTCACGTATTCATCTGGGCAGCATCTCAGATGAAAGGCTTAAGAGTATTCTATTAATGCTAACTTTTGTGCTTGGTCAACCTAGGTTTATTTATTTCATCTACTTCTCTACCACTTTTCCCCAAGGCTCTGTGTGGTTTTCCGGCAGTGTTCCCTCGAAGCTGAGTTGGTGTGAGCTAGCTCACAGTTTTTCAGCCTCCAGCTCACAGATTTTTGTCTGTGCTCAGGAAGGGCGAATTTTTTGCTCACAAGAGTCCACAGCTTAGAGGGAGCACTGTTTTCCGGCACAAGCCTATGCGGACAATTTAGAACTCGTCAAGACGTAGATGTAAATTAAAACCAAGTCGATACTTTTCCTGACAAGTAACACTTTAAAATCAACTTCTGCCTAGGTGGCAGTGCCAGATAAACCTCACCCCAGCCGGCAGCCCATTCTACAGCAGTGGGGCGGCCACCACCGAAAAGATTCTTGCACTTGCTGCTGCAAATCCGACTTCTCTTCAGGAAGGAAGTTATCCTGGCTGGGCAGGTCTTAAGGAGTCAGGCTCAGCTTGTCTGAGGGGGAAGAAGAGGAGCAGATCCTGACTGAAGGGCGGATGGGAAATTGCCAGATGGAACAATGGTCCTAAAATAGACACGGGGCTCTCTGTAGCGCTAGCTGCTTGATAGCTCCTAGGCAGTTGCTTCAAGTGTTTATCCAGGAGTGAATAGCAGCAAACAAAGAAAAGAATACGGGAAGGGTAGAGATATCATAGGGGTACTTGTGCCCTACAACAAGCCAGAATACAAGTAGAAATACAAATAATTCAAGGGCTGTGAAAGAGGGGCTCTTGGGGGGGAGGAAATGTCATTTCTAACTCTTGTAAGCCAGGCCCCTTCTATGAGTTTAAGCCCGTTTAAGAGCTAGATTCAAGTCCTACAAGGCCTCTCCAGTCAGGTGTTTCCACCTCTCCTCTCTGCTGACAAGGCTTGCCAGTGCCGTGAGTCTCCACCTTTTAAAATACACCTGTGCCCGTGCCCCTCTTTAAAAGCATATCCTTTACATCTTTTAAAGGTCTGTCCTCTCCTTCCGGGAGGAGGGTACCTCACATGTTTGGGTCATTCAGATTAGCTTTCTGCGAGAATAGTTAGATTCAAGTCCTGTAGCACTTAGAACATAAGAACATCAGAGAAGCTTTGTTGGATCAGGCCAATGGCCCTTCTAGTCCAACACTCTGTGTCAAAAGGTGGCCAAAAAACAGGTGCCATCAGGAGGTCCACCAGTGGGCCCAGAATTCCAGAAGCCCTCCCACTGTTGCCCCCCCAAGCACCAAGAAGACAGGGCATCACTTGCCCCAGACAGAGTGTTCCAGCTATGCCTTGTGGCTAATAGCCACTGATGGACCTCTGCGCCAGATGTTCATCCAAAAGAACATAAGAGAAGCCATGTTGGATCAGGCCAATGGCCCTTCCAGTCCAACACCCAGGTGCCATCAGGAGGTCCAGCAGTGGGGCCAGAACTCCAGAAGCCCTCCCACTGTTGCCCCCCCCCCAAGCACCAAGAAGACAGAGCATCCCTGCCCCAGACAGAATGTTCCATCTAGACCTTGTGGCTAATAGCCACCGATGGAGCTCTGCTCCAGATGTTTATTCATCTCAGAGACCAACAAGATCTTTGAGGTTTAAGCTTTCAAGAGTCAAAGTTCCCTTCATCAGATCTGATTTGGAAAAGCTGAATACCCTGGAAATCTGGTTGGTCTCTAAGGTGCTACCAGTCTCAATTTTTGCTCTTCTTCTGGAGCCCAACATGGCCACAATACCAGTAAGTATTGTGGGGCACAAGCCATAAGGAAATTCTCCAGCACAAGCTTGACTCAAACTAATGTTAATTAATTAATTGATATTTACATGGCACTAGGTGTGTGTGTGATGAGGTTAGTGTTTCGAAGGCTCAATATCAAAGCCAATGAATCAATAGTCCGTGTATCTTTTTATTTAACCTCTGCACTGCTATTAAATGGCTTAACAGGCTACTGTTAACTTTGCATAACTGTGTGTCCGTCTTGAGAACTGAATGATGCTCCCAGTAACTCAGGGGATTAACCACACTCCAAATGTATCTTGCCATTGCTGTTACACAAAGGGTGAGCACTGATTTTAAAGCACTCTTTGTCTTTAGAGGGAGCAGACTGAATATGGGGCTCGGGGTGGAACGGGATGGAAATATTTGGGCTCCAGTTTGATGCTTTCTGGACCTAATTAAGACACTACGGTGGCTTCCAGTGTGTTGCGGGAGCTGCAGTCAAAATCCATAAGGCATTGTGCAATAAGGAAGATGAGGAGCCAAAGGACGGACCAGAGTCCCTTAGCAACCTTTGGAAAAGAAATCATTTGCAGCTAATAAATTTTGTTATAGAATGAGCAGAATTCTATATCCCGCTCTGCAGGAAGCTCTTGTGCTCTTCGGCGTTTTCGTTTTTGTCACCTATGTGTCTCTATTGCTTCGGGTTTTATTTTATTTTCTGCATGTGTTTTGCTGCCTCTAGTGGTCGGTTCAGTATTGCATTGCTGTGTTTCTGGCATAAATACCTGCCATTCTTAGGGGGAGCGAAACACATGTGGAAAAGAAAATAGCAATAGGGGCACACGGGCAATGGGGGCGGGGGTGCTGAACTCATTCCCTGTTTGGGCTTCCCCCATCAAAAGTGCCTCCCCCAAAACATTTTGATCCAAGTAGGGCTTCCTGTTGGAGCCCACCTTGGAGCTGGGGGGGGGCGGGGGGAGCTTGGCTTGGGGAAAGGTTCGGCATCGTCTGGCTGTTTCTCTGCATCATAAAATCGCCCTTCTACCCACCCTTGTACCTCTTGTTTATCTTCTGTGCCAACACATCCATTTAGCTCCTGAGCTTTTCACAAATTCTTACACAAACAGCCGCTGCTGTTAAGTCTCAGCTGAGCAGAAAAGTGGGACATAAATAAATAAATGCAAGTGCATTACGTGAGACTTACGAGTGCTCAAGAAAAAAGCTCTTTTTATTTAATTAGTGACTATTGTTAAAAGAGCCCTGCCTGGGGGCTCAAGATCCATACCGGCTGTAGATTCCTCTTCGGGCCCTAAAAGTAAAAATCATGTTTTCACGGAAAAACTGGATAAAGATAACCTAGTCACTTTGGAAAAATAAAGGAATGGGAGTATACACAATTATTGATGGTAGTGTATAAATCCCATCCTGCTCTGCAATATAAGGTTTCAGCACTAAAGGTAAGCAGAATGTTTAAAGGGCAAAAACCCTGCAGTGGTACCTTAGGTTGAGTTAGTAAAGGTACTAGTGGGGGAAGACACAGATCTGAAATGACAGACTAGACTAAACAACTTCAGGTTGTAGGTGGAGAATCACATGAGGGAAGATTAAAAACTCCACGCAAACAGAAAACCAACATAGCAAGAGTAGAGAAGAACCAGAACTAGTGTTCCCTCTAAGCTGAGTTAGTGTGAGCTAGCTCACAGTTTTATAGCCTCCGGCTCACACATTTTTGTCTTAGGTCAGGAAGGAGGGCTCCAGGGCAAACTAATGTATGCAGCAGCCAAATCACTCGCTCAGAACTTTAATGCCAGTAGCTCACCAAGCAGAATTTTTGCTCACAAGACTCCACAGCTTAGAGGAAGCATTGGCAGAACCTCTTTTCCTGCCATGCACGTTTTCTATGTGTATGAATGTTTTGATATCAAAGCGCATGCAAAGCTGGGATCCACCATGTGCAGTTCCAAGTGGTGCAATCAGTCCATTCTACTGCCTCGGTCTCCTGCATGTATACAGGGTTGCCAACCTCCAGGTGGGGCCTGGAGATCTCCTGCAATCACAATTCATTTCCAGGTGACAGAGATCAATCCCCCTGGAGAGAATGGCTGCTTTGGAGGGTGAACTTTATGCCATCGTACCCTACTGAGGCCCCTCCTCTCCCCAAACCCCTCCCTCCGCAGGCTCCACACACACACACACACCCAAAATCTCCAGGTATTTCCCCATCCAGAGCTGGCAACCCTTTGTGTGAACTGGGTGCATAACTGCGAAAACAAATCAGTCCAATAAACCACAGATCGGATGTGCTTCTTGTTTTTTCAAAAGTATGTAAATGGGAAAGGTAAAGTGTACCACTGAAAATGTCAGTCCGATAATAAACTGTGCATATAGATATAGATATATATACACATACATATAAAAACAGACACTGTATCTGCTCTCCATTTCAAGCATCTCTCTTGGCTTTGCAGGTTCCATCTTCCGTGACGAGTTTGACTTGGCCATTCTCCAGCTGCAAGAGAACAACCGTCTAGAAATCCTGAAGCGAAAGTGGTGGGAGGGAGGCAGGTGCCCCAAAGAGGAGGACCATCGAGCCAAAGGTAAACGGGCGCGGCTGCCTCCCTTCCTGCACTGTCCCTCCGCTAATGAAGATGTCCCTTGCAGAGGTCACCGCCAATGAGAACAACGGAGGTTCCAGGGCCGGGTCACCTTTACAGCGCACGGATTTTAGAATCCTCCTAAGCTGAAATCTCTCTCTTAATAATGTGAGGCGAGAGGCGAGGCAGTGCCGCTGTGCCTCACGCAGAGTGTTTTTGCCTGGGGCAAAGAGAGTGGAAACAACGAAACGACAAATATCGGAGGCATATGGAGGGCAAAATGGGCTTCTAATGAATGTCTGTGGTGCTGCGGCGGAAAATAGATCGCTTGGGGGACACCGTCCAAATCCGGAGGTTCTTTAAGGTGGGGGGGGCTCTATTGAAGGTGGCTGCTGGCTCATGGTCCAATCTAAAAAAAAATGTTCAGAATGGAAACCCAAGAGGCAGAGACTCTAATAATAGCACTGGCGCTGAAGGGCAAGGCCTTGCGGGAGCACTATGCGAAAACACCCCGAAAAGGCACAGCGCTGGGCTGAGGTCTCGGCACCCGGAACCATCGCCAGCCGAAAGCTATTGCTAAATATTTTTGGCGCTTGCTCAGGCAGGAAAGTGTTTTTCTCCCCTCGCAGGGAAGCTAAAAGGTTTGTTGGCTGAGTGAAGGGCCTTTTAACCCTTACAAGAGCACAGGACGAAAGCCAAGCGGGCTCGTGGCCTCCGTTGCGCTTCCTGGGAAGATCAAGCATGACGGAGGCTTCCGGCCTGGAAAGGCAAACAAGACGGGAACGCACAGGCTCGGCCTGGAAGATCAGCTCCTGTCTGCACTGTGACGCGGGTCACGGGAAAGAGGCGGCTGACTGGAAGTCGCACAGGCTACACGGCTATAAACTCTGAACACAGGGAGAGAGGAGAAAAATCTGCAGGGGGGGCATTTGGAGGAGGAAATAATCCCCCCCTGCAATGCCCCCAAATGGAAACGTTTTAGAAAAATTGGGAGGGGGGCCCTCTCAAGGCAACTGCAGTCGAACACCCCGTTCCCCTTCCAGCTCTTTGAGCCTCTCCTCAAAACGTTATGAAATACTCTCCCGTAATAAGGGTCGCCATGCAGTGTTCCCTCTAAGCTGAGTTAGTGTGAGCCAGCTCACAGTATTTTAGCCCCCAGCTCACACGTTTTTGCCTCAGCTCAGGAAGGATGGCGCCAGAGCAAACTAATGTATGCAGCAGCTCGCTCACAACTTTAATGCCACTAGCTCACCAAGCAGAATTTTTGCTCACAAGACTCCGCAGCGTAGAGGGAGCTTTGGTCGCCAGGTCCCCCCAGGCCACCGGCGGAGGATGGGGGTGTAGGGTTGCCAGATCCAGGTTGGGAAACTCCTAGAGAGATGGGGATGGAGCCTGGGGAGGACAGGGAACTCAGTGGGGCACAATGCCACAGAGCCCGTCCTTCAAAGCATGCATTTTCTCCAGGGGAACCGATCTCCGTAGTACGGAGATCTCTGTAGTAGTAATTCCGAGGGATCCCCAGGTCCCACCTGGAGGCTGGCATCCCTGAATTATTACTGAAATCATTTTGCTTCTAAGGCCCCACTCAAAGCCATTTCCAGACTTCCGCCTTGAATCCCAGGCTTGTCTCACGGACCGGATTGCGTTACAGGAGCGTTCTTGAGTGCCTCCCTTGGCCAGCGCCGGGCGTCTAGAGACTTGTGAGAGCACTAATTGCTTTATCTTGACATCTCAAACATACAACGGGGCTTCAAAGGGATGAAAATAAAACTGATAAATTATGAAATACCGACTACCGACGGAGGGAGGAGGAGGAGGCGCCATCTGGAGAGCTGTCACTCAGTACAGAGCAGAGAAGTGAGCTGGCAGATTCCAAGCACAGAGCCCAGCAGGTGGTCTGGTTCCAGCACATGGTTGCAGCGTGGGGGGGGAAGGAAGGGTAGTCGAGGAGCACGAATGAATGACTGAGGTTGTACCACGGACTGTGGACGTGGTCTGGTAGAGAGTGGGGCGACCGTGCAATAATCAAAAGGACTGCAGCTTTGAAAAGAAGAGGAGGAGATTGGATTTATACGCTGCCCTTCACTACCCGAAGAAGCCTCAGGGCAGCTTAGAAACTCCTTTCCATTCCCCTCCCCACAACAGACTTGGGGCTGAGAGAGCTCTTTTGAGGACTGCTCCTGAGAGAATAGCTCTGAGAGAACTTGTGATGGGCCCAAAGTCACACCAGCAGCTGCATGTGGAGGAGTGGGGAATCCAACCAGGTTCTCCCAGATTAGAGTCTGCGCTCCTAACCACTACACCGAACTGGCTCTCACTACACTACAGTGCGCCGAACTATCTGCCTCTGTGCTGGGCATGTGGCAATGAAAAATCAGATCCTTTGGTTCCACGGGGAAGAAACTTTTATAACTGAGCTGGTTGGGGAGGACTGAGGTTTTCTGCCCTGACCTGGATGGCCCAGGATAGCCCCATTTCATCTTGGAAGCTAAGCAGGGTCCGCCCTGGTCAGTATTGGGATGGGAGACCACCGAGGAATACCAGGGTGGCTGCACAGAGGCAGGCAATGGCGAACCACCCCTATTCGTTTCTGCTCTGACGTGAATGGCCCAAGCTAGCCTGATGTCATCATAATCTTGGGAGCTAAGCAGGGTCAGACCTGGTTAGTACTTGGATGGGAGACCACCAAGGAATACCAGGGGTCACTGCACAGAGGCAGGCAATGGCAAAAGACCTCTGAACGTCTCTTGCCTTGAAAACTCTACGGGGTCACCACAAGTCAGCTGGGACCACAGTTCCTTCTTGTATTACAAATACTGGTTCCCAGGTGATTGGCAGAGAGGTCCTGCCTCTGGCAAATGCTCCATGGAGAGCCAGTTTGGTGTAGTGGTTAGGAGCGCGGCCTCCAGTCTGGGAGAACCGGGCTTGATTCCCCACTCTTTCACATGCAGCTGCTGGTGTGACCTTGGGCCAGTCACAAGTTCTCTCAGAGCTGTTCTCTCAGGAGCAGTCCTCAAAAGAGCTCTCTTTTGGGTCAGCGACAAGTTCTCTCAGAGCTGTTCTCTCAAGGGCAGTTCTTGGGAGAGTTCTCCCAGCCCCTCTGACCTCACAGGGTGTCTGCTGTGGAGAGGCGAAGGGAAAAGGTATTCTACTCCGCTCTGAGACTCCTTCGGGTAGTGAAGGTCAGGGTATAAATCCAATCTTCTCCTTCTTCTTCCATGTTGAGCGTTCTACAGCTGCCTTGTTCTCTGCCATCACCCCGATTCCTTTACCTGTCATTGCCATTCAAGTGGGCGTCTGGTTGCTTACGAAGGTGTGATTTACTGAGTGGCAGGCATGCCCCAGAGATGCCGCCAAAAGGAATTACGGGGAACGACAGAGAGACGTGACCTGCTATTAAGAACAAACAAACAAACAACAAAGCCTGTCAACGATTTAAAAGGGGAGACCGGGGAGGACTTGTGTCTGAAAGCTGTGTGGAGATTGTCAATAAATCCTTGCTTCTCATGCTGTGATTTACTGTGCCAGAGGAGGGGACCGGAGATTGTAGAGGCATCCCAGGTGATTAATAGTCCAACGTGATAACCCCAGCACGAGCCAGTAGCCATCACATGGCTCACGGCAATCAATTCAGCCAACAGACCCAAGAGGCCCAAGAGCGGAATCTTTGCTGAGACACCTCCACCTACAAGCATGGGTCCCCCATACTTCGTCTGGAACTCAGCGCATTGATCATATGCTCATTCTGGGATAATTAAAATAATAATTAAGTGCGGCTGGCTTGCGGGGACCCCTCAGAAGTTAGTGTGAGCTAGCTCACAGTTCTTTAGCCTCCGGCTCACACATTTTCGTCTTCGCTCAGGAAGGACGGCTTCAGAGCAAACTAATTGATGCAGCAGTCAAACTGCTCACTCACAACTTTAATGCCAGTCGCTCACAAAGTAGACTTTTTGCTCACAGGGCTCCGCAGCTTAGAGGGAGCATTGTACCAAGTGTTTTCTAGGCAATGAGTGAGGCCAAGAAGGGTTTTTGCTCAGCAAGTCTTCTGATTGACTATTGAGGATTGGATTGGCTGTGCTGATTTTTTTAAATGTTGCTTTGGAAGCAGATGTCACTGCAGCACAAAGATCAGCACTGTGTGACCAAAAGTTAAGCTGCAGCAGCCATTTTGTGGCTGGCTCCGCCTCCTGGAGCGGTCATTTTGTGGCTACACCCACCATGCTGTGTCAGAATTCCAAAGGTTCCCCACAGGCCCAGAAAGTTTGGGGATCCCTGCTTCAAACCATCGATCTTCCGCGACGCAATGAGTTTTTGCACAGAAACCTGCTGGGAGAGAAGTGAGTGCTCAGCATCTTTGAAAACCTACATAGGAACAGATCCTGGGGACCATGTCAAATTTAATAAAACTGCCATGCTTAATGGTAGCCAGAAGTTCCTGTGGCTTAGAAGTTCCTGAGAGCCAGTTTGGTGTTGTGGTCAAGTGCGCAGACTCTAATCTGGGAGAACCGGGTTTGATTCCCCACTCCTCCACTTGCAGCTGCTGGATGACCTTGGATAAGCCATAGTTTTGTCAGAGCTGTCCTTGAAAGAGCAGTTCTCTCAGAGCTCTCTCAGTCCCGCATACCTCACAGGGTGTCTGTTGTGGGGAGGGAAAAGGAAAGGGGTTTGTAAGCTGCTCTGAGACTCCGAGTGAAGGGTGGGGTATAAATCCAATCTCCTCCCCCTCCTCTTCTTCTTCAACACTGAGATTCCTTCTGCTGTTCACAGACACACAGTTCTTTCTTCCACAAGAAGCAATAGGTATTTCAGTGATACCACGTTATGCACAATATTTATTCAGATGCAAGATATGTTCCCCACCCCCCAGGATGCCATAAAAAAGAGGAGGTTGCCTTACACTAACATACAAGTTATGCTTGCCAAGAACTTACCGTATTTTAGTGGGGGACGGATACATCCTGGCAGGACTATCCCCAGGGGAAGGAAAGACACGCCGCACGATGCCTTCACCAGGAAGTGACGCTAGGCGACGCTCTGGCAATGCAGCTGGAAACTCGATGGTACCATCAAGTTTTCAGCCCCATTGCCAGAATATCGCCTGGTGTCACTTCCTGGCGACGGCATGGTGCGTTACAGGGAGGACTGGTCTGGCCGGGGAGCATGCGTCCCCCGCTCCCATGCGGTAAGTACTTGGGAACCCTAATACAAGTTACAGTTAAGTCCAATGGTAATTTTTGTGTGTGCATGTGTAACATTTTAAGGACATCATCTTAGGTTCAGCGTCCTCTTCCTCTCACGTAAAGATGGGAACTCCACAAAGTTTAAGGCAACAATGAGAGAAAGCCAGCAGAGCACTAGAAAGCAAGTGAAGAAACCTGTGCGCTTTTTCTTTAGCTCTACCGCTGATCTAGCTATGGCCTTCGTTAAGGCACTTTTCCCTCTGCTTTCCTTGCCCTTCCTGTGTTCTTGTTTATTTACAAGGAAAGTGTCCTCCTTGGAAAGGACTCTGCTGTCACTATTTATATCTAGCTGACCAAGTGGAAACCTCAGGTCTGCCCTGCTCTATTTTAAAGAACATGGATTTTGTGTATGCTATAGGTGAAGATCAAATTACATTTTTGGGTCCCTGGCGCGTCTCTCGCCTAATGCTCTGATCCTAATTTCCAATCAATTCAAAACCCGCTCCACTATTCCATCAAATGCATTTGCAGTGCAAGATTGTTTCCCAGTCACTTAAAGGGGCAGTTATCTAAGCATGCTTCCACTGGGGCTGGACATTCATGTTTTGATAGCCAGTGCACGGCTTTCTTTGAAACTGCTGAGATCTGGATTTGTTAGGCTGAAAGTTATCATAAAACTCTGACCGCAGGTCAGGGGCTGAAACTTGACGTGCTGGTGGGTGATCCATGAATTGATCTTTTCCATGTATTTAAAGCAGAGATAACCACTGGGAGGTAAATGGTTCCTCGTGCTCACTGAAGCTGCTATTGGCCCCCCCAGGAATCAACGTACCGATATGGTACCTCTCTCTTTCCCCCCCTGGGGAAAATAGCAGCTTAGCATACGGGTTGGGTTAGGAGAACGGCACAGAGGGCAAGTAGGGTGGGGGGAAACTTCCCATTGGTTCCCACCTGCAGGGGGGAAGGGCACTGTGGCTTGCTGACATTTAAAAAACAACAAGTGGAGACTCCTATGTCTAGCCTTATTCCACAATCAGTCAATCCATCAAGTCCAAGTTCAACTGTAAACGTGCATTGCAGGGAGGGAGATGAATCTACCCTTCACTGCCAGTCTGGTGTAGTGGTTAGGGGCACGGACTCTAATCTGGGAGAACTGGGTTCAATTCCCCACTCCTCCACATGCAGCTGCTGGGGTGACCTTGGGTCAGTCACAAGTTCTCAGAGTTGTTCTCTCAAGAGCAGTCCTTGAAAGAGCTCTCTCAGCCCCACCTACTTCACAGGTTGTCTTTTTTGGGGAGGGGAAGGGAAGGAGATTGTAAGATGCTCTGCGACTCTGAGTGATGGGCGGGGTATAAATCCAGTCTCTTCTTCTTCTTTGCTTTGATTATGAGCACTACTGGGTGATCTTGTGTATGCACTCAATGTGCTTCACACAAGTTGGAGCCTTCGGCTTTGGTTCCAGCCGTCTCTGGTTCAGTCTTTCCAGATAGCAATGCCCAGGACAACTTCTCTTTAGAGATCTTTAACCCTGAACAGATGGGTTTAAGATGTCTTTCTTCCAGTCAAAGTTAACAGGAAAAGGGATAGATGGGACCACTGGTGTAAATCAGTTTAAAATGGCTCCTTAGAAGTTAAGTCCGCCATATTCATGTTTGTTGTTCTTTCTGTTGGTAGGCCTGGGAATGGAGAATATAGGCGGAATCTTCGTGGTTCTGATATGTGGTTTAATCGTAGCGATTTTTATGGCAATGCTGGAGTTCTTATGGAGCCTTCGACACTCTGAACACTCTGAGGTAAGAGCCTGTGGCGGGAAGGGCAAATTCCATTTTTTTTTTTTGGTCAATTGTATTACTTGTTTTTGGTTATTCTTCAGTCACTTTGAGTCCCGGTTGTTTACGGACTATTTCTTTCTCCTCAGTGTGGTGGAAGACTGGTTTTATATTTCTCTGTTAAACTACTTCTGCTGCTGCTACCTATCATCATCATCTCTTTGTTTAGATATAGTTTTACGGATTGTCGTGAACTGCCCCAGGGATCCTTCCGGATGGAAGGATGGGATTTGCATTGCCTAGTAAATTATTATTAAGTCAAGCGTGACACAAAAGCAGCGGGCACCAGAATGAAAGTTTGGTGGTGGATTCCCAGTGTAGTTAAAATCCTGGGTAAAACTGAATGCTACCGATGGGGCCTAAAAACTCAAGAAAATGTGAAATAGTAGAATGCAGAATATATGGCTGTTCTGGGTACAAGCAGAAATCCTTTTATCGCTTGGGTATTCCAAGTGAAAATGGTAGATACTAACATTTTCTCTAACTTTTAAGGTCAGATTTTCACATTTCTATATGGAAAGTACTTTAGGAGAGCCTGTTCGATGTAGTGGTTAGGAGCGTGGACTCTAATCTGGGAGAACTGGGTTTGATTCCCCACTCCTGCACATGCAGCTGCTGGTGTGACCATGGGTCAGTCATAAGTTCTTTCAGAGCTGTTCTCTCAAGGGCAGTTCTTGGGAGAGCTCTCTCAGCCCCACCTTCCTCACAGGGTGTCTGTTGTGGGGAGGGGGAGGGAAAGGGATCATAAGCCACTCTGAGACTCATAGAATCATATTCCTTCAGGTAGTGAAGAGTGGGGTATAAATCCAATCTCCTCCTCCTCCTCCTCCTCCTCCTCCTCTTCTTCTCCTCCTCTTTTGTATATGAATTAAAGCTGCATGCACATTGCTACATGTGTCATGCTCAAACCATAGAAGTTGCTTCCTGTCCATATGCCTGGAAAGCATTATTGGATGTGCCTTCCCAATGTAGAGAATTGCATAATGTGAACTGGTCACAACTCTCACAATTGAGGATGTGCGGAAAACTACACTACCGGCTTATGACCAAAATGGCTGCCTAACTGCTTCTCTCTGCCCTCCCCATTACATTTGATTTAATTGCATTTCCCGATATTTTGTCTGCCGGTTTTTTGCTATCAATTTCACGTTCAAGCAAAGCCTTAAAGATTATTATGCACTTTGCTGATTCCCCAAAGTGTATGTGTAGATGTGTAGAGGGGGGAGGAATAGACCACTGCGATTTCTCAAGCAAGAGTTCGGGGTATGGAACAGTAGTAAGCACTTTAGCTGGATAGTTTTGCCACATACATTTACCCTCTGACATCTTCAGAGGGCATTTAACCGTATCTGTGGTATGAGGCTTGAAATGGCTTGTTTTAAATTACCTGTCAAATATTTCCCTAATCATTCTGAATGGCCCATATTAACTTGTAGCCTCAAACTTGCTGATATTTCTCAACTTCTTACTGCTCTTGTTGAAATGAAGCTACTGCTGTTTCATTTGTGAATGAAGAGTAACATTTGCAATTTGACTGTTCTCGTGCATTTTTCAATCGATACCATAATACACTATTTTACAATTAACGCAACAGTACAGGCAAAAGGGTCGACAGAAATAGCAAACAGAAAGAAGGACACAAAAGTAAACATTTCCGTGACACTCCACCATGTCTACCTTAGGATATGATTAATGGAAAGCCATGATATTAATATATGTTGGGATGGATTTCATTTTAATTCATGTCGCTTTTAAAAATTGTCCATTCAAATACCTTTTTGCCTGTTTTTTTCTGGAAACTTTCCAGGTCACCTCCCACGAAAGCCTCACTTTTTGTGCAAAAAATGTTCACTGGGGGAAAAGCTGCCAACAGACCTAAGTCAATGTATTCAGATTACTAATGAAGGTTTAGGAACCAGGAATTAGAAATCGGGTTGCCAGCTCCGGGTTGGGAAACACTTGGAGATCTTTGGGGTGGAGCCTGATGAGGGCGGGGTTTGGGGAGGGGAGGGACTTCAATGGGGTATTATTCCATAGAGTCCACCCTCCAAAGCAGCCATTTTCTCCAGGTGAACTGCTCTCTGTTGCTTGGAGATCGGTTGTAATGGCAGGCAACCTCCAGCCAACACCCAGAGGCCGCCCTCTAAGCTATGGAGTTGTCAGAAATGCAAGTTGTTCTAAGAACAAAGCTTCTGGAGACAGACCTCTTTCAGTGAAGCAGAATATTTTATTGAATAATACACTCTTGCAAGCATGGGTGATCAATTCAAATGAACTGAACACACCTTGTATTTGAAAGCAGGCAGTTTTATACTTCCTTCCCCGACGCTTTGGAAAATAAGAAACGCCCTGGCTAGTCCCCATAGGCTGGAGTACGTGGCTCACATTCTCAAATCACATCTCACCTTTAGGACCCTGTGACAACACGCCTCTGATTACTCTTCCTCTTTTCCTAATTAGTTCACTCCTCTAAATATGCTAAAATCCGTTTACTTTCTCCTAAAAAAAGTTATTAATCTTCCCAGCCATCTACTGCAAATGCCACTCTCGGGTGAGCCTGGTCATTCTTGTGTCCTGTCTTCCTGTTACTGGGCTTTCAGACTGCAGGATGTTCTATCCTTAGGCCTGTCTTCTTTTGAAACATTTGTTCGACAGAGTTAAATTCCCATTTTTCTGTTGGTTATACTCTGCAAGCAAATCAAGGATAGCAAACATGTCTCTATGCTGACCATTGTGTTTCTGAATAGGTACTTTCCAGATGGACTAGACATGACCTATCTTCCTTATTTCAAGATTCTAATCTTAGGTTGTCTGGCCTTTTAACCTTATAGACTCATGAAGCATATGTATTAAGCTTCCAAGATACATAGAGCACAAGCTTAACATTTTAATCAATAAAAATCTTCATTTTCATTTCTCACAGAGTTCTGTGAGCCAAAATTCTACTCCGTGAGCTTCTGGCATTAAAGTTGTGAGCAGGTGTTTTGGCTACTGCATAAATTAGTTTGCTCTGGAGCCCTCCTTCCTGAGCTAAGACAAAAATATGTGAGCCAGAGGCTAAAAAACGGTGAGCTAGCTCACACTCACTCAGCCTAGAGGGAACACTGCTGCCAACCCTAATTAGAAAATGCATGGCATTGATAAATGTATAGATGTGGTACAAGGCTCTTTCTGTAGCAGGAACTCCTTTGCATATTAGGCGATCCACCCCTAAAGTAGCCAATCCTCCAAGAGCTTACAGTAGCCCCTGTAAGAAGAGCTCTGTAAGCTCTTGGAGGATTGGCTACATTAGGGGGTGTCGCCTAATATGCAAAGGAGTCCCTGCTACAAAAGAGCACTGGATGTGGATGAAGTACAATGGGTATCACTAGCAAGGAAAAATCTTTTGGTAACACCTTCAATTGGCCCGAGAGTAGTTCATTTAGTGACATCGTGGTTTGAATGCGTATATGTTGAAGAGACACCTCTAAGACCTTCTGCATTGGACTCAGCTGAGCTCTCTTAAGATACAGTTTAATAGTTTGGTTTCAGTCTTGCATGGCACTTCTTTAGAGACTTCATCTCCTTCCCTTTAACTTTAAAGCCTTCAAGACGGCTGACAACCAAATCCATAATATTATGCCAGTGACAACAACACCTGTTTAATTTTGCTTGAGGTGTAGACGTACAGTAATCCATCATAAAGGAAGAATGGGATAAGATACGGGGGTGTGTACAATCCATCTGTTTCACCTTGTGCCAATGTAAAAGATATTATCTGTAAAATATTATGTAGATGGCGTTTCTTCTTTTAGAAGTGTTAATCTAGTAGCAGCTGAAGACGATATAAAGCTGGAGGTACATTACTGCACGTGTGGTAGTCATGTCATAAATTGCAGCGTTTCTGTAGAGAGGCATTTCCCCCCCCACAGAGAACACCTTAATCTTCAAAGTACCATATACAAGCCCAAATAGATGGCTTCTCAGTTCTCCGGGGAACTGCAAAGAACTAAGATGTATTTTTAAACATACTTGTACTTTTCCCGTTAGTGGCAAAACTTATTATTATGGGGGAGGAACCATGGCTCAGTGGGAGAGCATCTGTTTGGCATGCAGAAGGTCCCAGGTTCAACTCCCCAGCATCTCCAGTTAAAAGGACCAGGTAGTAGGTGATAGGAAAGATCTCTGCCTGAGACCTTGGAGAGCTGTCGCCATTCCGAGTAGACAGTACTGACTGTGATGGACTAAGTGTCTAATTCAGTATAAGACAGCTTCATATGTTCAAACTTGGGAGGGAATCTGTGGGTGGGTAAAGTATGTGGACATAAATATTTGTTTAAAGTATTTGTATCCTGAAAAACTAAACAGGATACTAAAACCAGTGCATGACTTGCCTCAGCAACAAGACAACAAATAAGTAACCTTGGGCAACTATAAAAGCCAACAAATAAGAGCAGTAGAAATAGCAAAAAGAAGAGTGGTGAAAATGGCAACATGTGCTGTGAAAAGAACAGTAAAGAAGCTTCTAACAGTGGAAAGCACTCACATGGGATGGAAGTTAACGTGGGCATCGTTGTTCAGCTTTGCAGAAAATGGCACAGTAGTTGGTAAATACGGTCAATCAGTACAGAACAATTTATTTTTATTAGTATCCAAAAAATAAGTTACGTGTAAATCCTGAGATTATGTGGCGTGCCACTTTCATGTTTTTTATTGCTGATTTCTGAATCGACGGGCAAATGTATTCTTTTTGCACTTTCCTGGGCTGATATTTATATGGTATTTGCAATTTTCACTTCATGAAGAGGACATGTGGTTATTATAAATGTCTTGTTTTGGTGGGATCATTATATGCATTTCTGTTTACAGAAGCTAAACTTAACTTTTTAAAAAAAGAAATGTGAATAAGACATAAACCACACACAAGACTAAATAATTAGAACAGCAAAAGAGCCCAGGGCGAGTCCCCTGTGTGTTTCATTACTCGGCTCTTAGACCTTGTGAAACATTCAAGGTTTCTCAGTTCTCACCGAGATGATAAAACTGTGCTCGAGTGTGTGCAATTTCATACTGAGTGTTCCTCCCTATAGAAAATGCTCTGTGCTCAGAAAACTGGCAAGTGAGGGAGAAAGCTATGCTAAAAACCTCCTCCCTGGCATTTGTTACATGCAGGGTTTTGATTTTGTGGGTTGTTGTTGTTGTTTGTTTGTTTGTTTGTTTGTTTGTTTTTTAAAAAAAGAGGTGCCAGAACTCTTGAGAAGGAAACGAAGCTTTCAATCTGTATACTGAAAACTCATGAACGTTTAAACATTTAAAAAAGAATTTTGTTGAAGAGGTTCCGGGACTCCGTTCCAGCACATTTCCCCCAGAAAAAAAGTCCTGGTTACATGTAGGAGGCTTTGGTGGGGGTTTTTTGTTTGTTTTGCATGAAATGGTACAGACCAAGCATAGGGCTACTTTACCACTTCAGTAAGAAGCAGGCCCAAGTATTGCTGAGGTTTCAAATGCAAGGAAAAGGGGCCATTGATTCCAGCTCTGATAAGATAGCAGAGATTTCAATCCAATTACAAAGAAGATGTCTTGCGAGAGTCTGGAACAATTTATCACCTATTCGGATCTATGTAGCACCGTCGTTAACTGTGTAGGCTTTAGCCAAAGATTCTGAGATACCAAACAGATGAATAAGCCTTTGGTACCAGAGAAGTTTCAGAAAAGGTGCTGACGTTGAAGACCCAACTTCCGGAAACTGACCTTGCACTTCTTTCCTCGCTCCAGGTATCTGTCTGCCAGGAGATGGTGGCCGAGCTGCGGAGCATCATTCTCTGCAAGGACAGTTTCCAACCTCGTCGGAGGCGAGGCGGGATTATACGAACTCGTCCCGTTATCCAAGAAGAACGGAGGGCTCGCACCACCACCACGCTCAGCAACGGGAAGCTCTGTGGTGGGGGCGACCCAGATCCGCTGGCACAGAGACTGGCCCAAGAGGCTGCCCTGGTAGCCCGAGGCTGCACCCACATCAGGGTGTGTCCCGAATGTCGGCGGTTCCAAGGTCTCCGGGCTCGGCCCGGGCCCGGCTCCCCTGCGCAAAGTGACGAGAGCTTGGAATGGGAGAAAGTGACAAATAGCAGCGAGCCAGAGTAGAGGTGGCCGGGATGTGACAGAAGCTGATGTTCCATTTTACAGAACATGAGACTTGTACACAGTGTTGAACTATTTTTAAATTAATAAAGCAGTTCCCCCAGCTTCCCCAGGGCAAGTCAAAGCTTTGGGCTGGGGGGATGAGCCCAATGGGAACTTTTTGTTACCTGTCTTGTATGAGAGAGTGTCTCATCTACCTACATTCGGAAACTCTCAGGAGGGAGCCCCTCTGGACCAGGCTTCATCCTGGGAGGGCCCTTCCCTCAGCCGCTTGCCATGCAGAAACCAGAAAGGTGCATAGGAAAGGTTGTCTGGAGGATGTAACCAGAGTCGCAGTACGGAAGAGTCAGTATCCCAAACTGGGTGATAAGATAATGTTGCCGCTTTATGGACTTCATAAGAGAGGGTGTCTTTGGAGCTGGGGGGAAGGGAAGGGTAATTGATTTTGTTTTTGGTATTGCAAGACCTAGAGGGGTCGGCATCACCCGAGTTCATGGGCCAAACTTGTAGGTTCTCAAAGGGGGAGGTTACAGATAAGAGGGGGGATCTCTGGGGGACAGTTCCCACATGGATGGTCCGCTTAAGGAGTATATAATACCAAAAAAAAAACCAACTAACACCAGTTGAACTCGAGGCCTTGAAACAGAATGTCAAGGGTCCTGTCTTTCTTTTTTTAAAAGAAAAAAAATCTTCCCTCTTACTTGTGTGTGTGTGTGTGCATGTGTGCGTGCAATTGCCCTGGTTTTGTGAAAACTAACCAGTGGCGGGAAGACATCGTGGGGAAGAGAGGGGCGTTTGCCTTCTCCCACCAGCAGAGGGTGGCAGAACTTAACTCTCCTGGGTTAGCTTCTGAACACCATCTTAGTGCAGTCTTAAGAGGGCATTCTCGCAACTGGAGGCTTCTATCTATAATGGGCTCAGTCATTTCTTGGAAAAAGCTATCAACACACACGCACACGCACCAGTTCAACAGATCCATTTCTGATCCACTAGTCTCGTTGCTCCACTACAGACCAACGCAGCTACCCTCTTCTGATCCGGACGCCTTCTTGTATCTGAGAGTCTCTTTGCTACTAAATGCCTCCCCCCCCCCGGTGAAGGGCCTTGGGCTCAAAGTCCAGGGCATTTCTTTAAAAAGGTTCAGTGGACAGAACTGGTCAGTGGTCAGGAAATCCTTCTTAGCAGCCACTCTGCAGATGTGAGCTTTTTTTTTTCCCATGGGAGAGTTTAATTTCCTGATTTCTATGCAATTTCTGATTGTAAAATAAGAAGAAAATCAAAAAACGAGGGGTGACGGACGAACACAGTCAAAGGATGTCCTGTCCTTGGGGGCGGGGAGGGTTGTTTGTTTGTTTTTTGAATGTACTGAATAAAATATGTCCTTCTATAAATACAGGGCTTTTCCCTTTATACCCTTGGTATTCAGAGGTAGCCGATGTTCCAGATCACCAGGGGAAAGACCTGTAGTTGCCTATGGCAAATGCAATGTATTAAAACCTTCCCTGTTCACATTGCAGAAGTTTGCTGAACGGTCAGAATACTGTAGTATTGCTAACTACCATCTTAAGACAGTTTTTATTATTTATTTATTATTTCAATTTATACCCCCGCCCTCCCCGCGAGCAGGCTCAAGACGGCTTACATTGATTGGTAACGATACCATAAAATCATATACAATGGTTAAACAATGTTCAGCCCTCTGACGCCCATTGATTTCAATGGGTCGAAGTGCACTTAACTCTGTTTTGGATTCTGGCCACTGACTTTCCCGGGACTGTGCTTGCGGAAGAGGCTAATGAGCCATCCTGAGAACTGGTAGTCAAGGGGAAGGACCTGCCTATGTTCTTCCAACTTCTTTCAGGATTTACTTTAACAGAGAAAACCCAGTTCTCTAGTGGAGAACTGCAGCAAAAATGGAACCAGTCTTGACAGCATACAAACACCACGCAAAGGATCTCAGCTCTCTGTTTTTAGATATTAATATTGCAGAGGAGAAGTTGCAGCCCCTCTAGTGCTGCAGCTACTGAGAGAAGCCTTTGGGGGAAAGAAAGGAGATAAACAATAGCCTATTCTGCACAGAAAACCGCTTCCTAACTTCCAGGCAGCTCTGAATGAAAAGAGAGAGTTTGGGGTTGATATTTCAAACTTACCGAAAGCATCTGGCATCTGGCACACATTCCCACTCCGCGCACCGTTTTCCTAGGCTTGTTACGGAAGCCGGCTAAGAAATACACAACCCATGCACGTCTGGTGCAATGAGGGACGCGGCCTGAATTCATTTTCATTTCAGGATACGAGACCTACCGGCGCAAACAGACTGAACTGCATCCAACTCAGGCTCCAGCAAACACTCTTGACTCTGATCCCTGATGAAGGCAGGTATTGACGAGCCACTAGAACACTGGAACAGAGTTCGAGTCCAGGGGAACTTTAAGTCCTTTAAGACCAACAAAGTTTAATCCTGGGTATACACTTTCGTGATACGAGCCTCTGGGTGTGAGAATGCCTTCTTAAGAAAGCTTAGATCCAGAATTAAACTTTGTTGGTCTTAAAGGTACCACTGGACTCAGACTTTGTTCTGTGTCTTCAGACCAACACAGATACCCACCTGAATCTATCTCCCTAGGTAAAGGTAAAGGTTCCCTTGCTCAAAAGCCAGTTGAATCCGACTCTAGGGTTGCGGTGCTCATCTCCGTTTCAAAGCTGAAGAGCCAGCGCTGTCCGAAGACATTTCCATGGTCATGTGGCCGGCATGACTAAACACCAAGGCGCACGGAATGCTGAACACTGTAATTTCTGAGAGCTACTCTAGCCCCATTGTGTTAAAACCATGACTCCGTGTCTCTGAATCTCAGCAACTATCAATGACAAACCAGGCTTTGCGAGTGAAGTTGTGCTAGTTTTTTCAGGCGGGCCGCGAGAGGACATGTCATGGGTATTCTGGTAATGTGGCGGAACCGACTGACAGTTCTGACTTCCAGGACGGGTAGACCCTGTTCTACAGAGTGCTCTCCAAAAAAAGTTTTGATGTATCTTCCTGCTTACTCTTACAAACGTTTGGTGTCGTATCCCGCCTTCTTGACAGCGACAAGGGGAACCCTTCTCAGCGTGACTGTGTTTTGTTTAAAGGCCAACACGTTTTCGCAAGCAGTAGGGAAGTTATCAAAAGAACACGGGCCTTTTCATATTTATTTACAGATTACCCACAGGGGGAAAAAAGGCTCCCATGAATAATTGAATCTGAACTTCCTTTCGCAGGAGGGAATAAAGAGAAGTCAGACAACTAATGAAACCTTTTTTTAAAAAAAAAAAGCTTCAAAGCTCTGGCAAACACTGAAGAAACCCATTTACGTGGCTGTGTTGGCACATGTCAATTTAAATCACTTTTTTATGTTGTTGTTTCATTTGTGTGTTTTTTTAATCTTAACTTTTTTATTGCTACAGCGGCTGCAAATACTTTTCACTGGTAGCTTCTGTTCTTCACCTTGTTTCCCTCCTGTGTGATACGGTTTGTGCTGAGAAAGGGTCGTGCCATACTTACGTGCTAGGGTTAGGGGTGCCAGCCTCCAGGTGGGGCCTGGGGTCCCCTGGAATTACTACAGAAATCGGACTACAGACTACAGAAATCAGTTTCCCTTGAGAAAATTGATGCTTTGGCAGGTGGACTTGATGGCATGGTAGCCCACTGAGGTCCCTGTCCTCCCCAGGCTCTGCCCCAAATCTCCAGGTGTTTCCCAGCCTAGATCTGGCAACCCTACCCCCCATGTCCTGCTGGTGGATAGGGGGGATCTGGCAACCTTACTAAGAATTCGAGGACCTGGGGTCAGGGGCGGAGGCAATAATCATAATGCTCTAAACACCTATTTAGGCAGAAGAACTCGTGGGCATGAAATTGCTGAGCAGTCGGGTTAGAACAGATAAAAGGAAGTACTTCTTCACCCAAAGAGTGATTAACATGTGGAATTCACTGCCACAGATGGTGGTGGTGGCAGCCACAAGCATGGACAGTTTCAAGAGGGAATTAGATAAACATATGGAGCGGAAGTCCACCAGTGGCTATTAGCCACAGGGTATAGATGGGAACTCTCAGTCTGGGGCAGGTGATGCACTCTATTCTTGGTGCTGGAGGGGGCAGCAGTGGGAGGGCTTCTAGTGTCCTGGCCCCACTGCTGGACCTCCTGATGGCACCTGGTATTTTTGGCTGCTGTGTGACAGAGTGTTGGATTGGACAGGCCATTGGCCTGATCCAACATTGGCTTCTCTTATGTTCTTATGTAAGAAGGTACTGTCCGGTATGAAAGATTTCATTCAGCCATTTTGTACTCACTGATTTAAAACCAGAGGAAAAGAACACGATTAGGCGCTCCAAAGAGCTGTCTGGCACAACCGTAGGCAAGTGAGTGGCTGATTATTTTCTATGTAGTCTGTTTGGGATCACGATCTAGCATTCAGACAAGCGCTTCCTTTAGGGGCGGACCGGAAGTGTTACCTCAGTCAGAAAACAAGCAGACAGTAAGGCGGGTCTTCTTCCCATTGTTCTGTTGTTCAGAAGTTAACCCATGGAGGCTTTCCTCCGTTATTTTGTCTCCACGTTTTCGCACATCAAGGGAAATCGTACTTGATTTTTGCACATCACGCTGCTACTCAGAACACAGGCGCGGGGCCAGTAAAGAAGCCGTCACACAAGCCATGTACGCAAGGAGTGTACAAATTGGCCTTGGAAGAATTTTGCTTTTTAAATGAGCTGTCAGGCCGGAGCCAGGGTAGTACTAAATATTGTGCGCAACGCCGTGCACGGAGATCGTTTGAACAGAGTCACAAATCAGTCCTTATTTTCCTCTCTCTTTTTATTATGATTATGTCTTTGGGCCTCCTTTCCTGTTGCTAAACATTCTGCATCCCGCTCAGTACATTGAAGACTTCCAAGTTCTTTTTTGTGTGTGTGTTATTTTAATCAGTTTTCACAATAAATGCAGACAAATCCCCCGCTCCCTCAAATAGTGGATTAATAGAATACACTTTGGGTGAGGATGCCGCCTTGGATGCCACGACTGGCATGTTCCCCTTTTCTGTCGGCAGGATTACTGGCACTCGGGAAGCAGTTTTTTGATGGCCTCTTTCCTTTGACCAGCCCCACTCACATGCAAATGAAGTTCATGGTTTTGTCGTTTGAAATGCACTTTCCCAGAATGCCTCCCTCTTGATAAAGCAGGGTAATTCTAGTAAGATATCTCTCCAGATCCCAGTGGGAGCAGAAGATTAGATCAATTCAAATATAATTGCTTTATTCCTTTTAATTGTTCCACCACACCTGCTGTCCATTACGAGCCTTCGGCTTCCGAGAACCCCAAGAGGCACCTAAAGTGAGGATTTCAAATTCCTCAGTAGCTAATTCTCTCCCTTGTTCCATATTAGAATATTCATCCTGGGGTGTTGCCAAGTTTGGCTCTTAGGCAGGTTAGGTGAGACTCCAAAATGATGACTAAGATACTCGGAGCCCGTTGTTCTAATGAATGTTTTATGAGTTTTGATTTCCGAGCCAGTTAATTTGCAATAGCTCTAAAGGGATGTTATTTTTCCCTTAGGATCCAGCCCAGGACTTGACTTCTGGAGGCATTAATGTATTGATGAGGGTCGCAAGCTGCCGCCAAACTCCATGGGTGCCGTTACTAAGATTTCTGGTTCTATTAACTCGTCCCAGAATCGTTTCGCAGTTTCAGAGTTTATGTGGAGACAGAAAGATCGCAGTAATAACAAGGGAGGTGGGACTGATCCTCTATTTAGGTCAGTGCATCTAATCAGAACCACTACTTAGCCATTTTTCAATGTATTTTTTTTTTAGAAAGGACAGCACAATGGCCTTTTCACGCAGTGAAAGAACATACAAGCTCCTTTCATTCTTTTCTACCCTGTTTAGTTACTTTTCACAGGGCACTCATTTGCTTTTTCTACCAGCTCACTTCTAGGACCTTGACGACAAATGCAGACCCAGTCCTCTGTTGCTACAATTGGCAGCGGCTTCTTGATCTGAATAGATCGGCATGGTTTTATGCCAGCAGAGAATCTGATTCTGTGTAATTAGGGCTGGACTCTAAACCTGGACCAAAATAATTGTTAAAGGTCATGGGATTCACTGTAACTTTAACAATAGTTTGGTCAGGTGAAGAAAGCGGTGACTTTAAAGCTACAAGATCTGGGTTCAAATCCCTCCATTATAGAATCATAGAATCACAGAGTTGGAAGGGGCCATACAGGCCATCTAGTCCAACCCCCTGCTCAATGCCAACAGAGTGGATAGCCACAGGCATATCACAAACTCACGGCCTCAATTCTCTGTCTACAAAAGAGAAATTATAAACAGATAGAATGCTAAAAATACCATTACCTTAGAATGCTAAAAATAGAATTACCTCAATCATTCTCAGAATCAGTTCTCTTATCTGAAACAGAAAGTAGCCGTTACTTACATCAGAGACCTACTGCAAGGAAAGATCAGAAATGCGGAGTAACAGCTGAGTACCATTTCACCAACTTCCATGCTGCCAATCATCCCAACTAGAGACATAAAATAGCCAGAAACCTGGGGGGGAGGGAGGGAAAGCTATCCAATATTTACTTTCCTATCAAACACAAATTTTACTAATGTTGTTGTTGTTCAGTCGCACAGTCGAGTCCGACTCTTTGCGACCCCATGGACCAGATTACGCCAGGCCCTCCTGTCTTCTGCTGTCCGCTGAAGTTTGCTCAATTTCATGTTCGTTGCATCGATGACACTGTCTAACCATCTCATCCTTTGCTGTCACCTTCTTCTTTGACCTTCAATCTTTCCCAGCATCAGGGTCTTCTCCAGTGAATGCTCCCTTCTCATTTGGTGGCCAAAGTATTTGAGCTTCAGCTTCAGGATCTGGCCTTCCAGGGAACAGTCAGGGTTGATTTCTTTTAGGATTGACTGATTTGATCTCCTTGAAGTCCAAGGGACTCTCAAGAGTCTTCTCCAGCACCATAGTTCAAAAGAATCTATTCTTCGGCGCTCGGCCTTCCTGTTAGTCCAACTGTCACAGCCATACATTACTACGGGGAATACCATTGCTTTGACCATGCAGACTTTTGTTGGCAAGGTGATGTCTCTGCTTTTTATCATGCTGTTTAGGTTTGCCATCGCTTTCCTCCCAAGGAGCAGGCGTCTTTTAATTTCATGGCTGCAGTCACCATCTGCAGTGATCTGGGATCCTAGGAACGTGAAGTCTGTCACTACTTCTACGACTTCCCCTTCTATTTGCCAAGGAGTGATGGGGCCAGATGCCATGATCTTAGTTTTTTTGATGTTGAGCTTCAAGCCCACTTTTGCACTCTCCTCTTTCACCCTAAGCAAGACACTCTTTAGGTCCTCTTCACTTTCTGCCATCAGAGTGCCATCGTCTGCATATCTGAGGTTATTGATCTTTTCCCCAGCAATCTTAACTCCAGCTTGTGATTCATCCAGGCCAGCATTTCGCATGATGTACTCTGCATATAAATTAAATAAGCAAGGTGACAATATACATCCTTGTCGTACTCCTTTTCCTATGCTAAACCAATCAGTTGTTCCATATCCGGTTCTAACTGTTGCTTCTTGACCCTTATACAGATTTCTCAGGAGACATATGAGGTGGTCTGGTACTCCCATCTCTTTAAGAACCTGCCATAATTTATTGTGATCCACACAATCAAAGGCTTTAGCATAGTCAATGAAGCAGAAGTAGATGTTTTTCTGGTACTCTCTTGCTTTCTCCATAATCCAGCGAATGTTGGCAATTTGATCTCTAGTTCCTCTACCTCTTCGAAACCCAGCTTGTACTTCTGGCAGTTCTCTATCCACATACTGTTGGAGCCTAGCTTGTAGGATTTTGAGCATGACCTTGCTAGCATGTGAAATGAGTGCAATTGTGCAATCGTTTGAACATTCCTTGACGTTGCCCTTCTTTGGGATTGGAATGTAAACTGACCTTTTCCAATCCTGTGGCCACTGTTGTGTTTTCCAAATTTGTTGGCAAATTGAGTGCAGCACTTTAGCAGCATCTTCTTTTAAGATTTTGAATAACTCAGCTGGGATACCATCACCTCCACTAGCTTTGTTGTTAGTAATGCTTTCTAAGGCCCATTTAACTTCGCTTTCCAGGATGTCTGGCTCGAGGTCAGTGATTATACCATCGTGGTTGTCAAGGACATCGAGGTCCTTCTTGTATAGTTCTTCTGTGTATTCTTGCCATCTTTTCCTAATCTATTCCTAATCTATTCCTAATTTTACTAATAAAACAACATAAAATCAGTTGGTCTATAAAATCGTACACTTAGGCATATTTATACAGTTTAAAAGTATGCATGTCTTAGTTTTCGCTAATATACTGTACAAATATATCCAGGTTCAGAAGCAGTCAGCCTCTGCATCCCAGTGCTGGGAGGCAGTATCAGGGGGAGGCTTTGGCCTCTATGCCCTCTCATTGGACCTCTGGAGGTACTGGTTGGCCACTGTGTGTGGTAGGATGCTGGACTAGATGGACCAGTGGTCTGATCCAGACGGGCTCTTTTCTTATGTTCTTATGTCCTTGAATGAGAGTTGTTAAATGCTGCACCCTAAGCGCATGTGCCTTAGTTTTTGCCATCTGAGAGGTAACAAAAAGTAAAAATGTAAGGTTGAAAACAAATTGTATAGCAAACAAAGGAAACTGGACGAGAATTCTCTCCTACGGTCATAGTAAGTAGAACTGCCAGCATCCTTAGGGTAATTTATAACACTGAAAACACTGAACTCTTTAATAATGTTGTCGAAGGCTTTCACGACTGGAGTTCATCTGTGTCTTGGAACAATCTTTCAGTGTCTTGGAACAAAATGCTGTGTCCTGTTTCCTGTGTCCTGAACATAGCCTAACCCAAACAGGACACAGCATTTTGTTCCAAGAAACTGAAAGACTGGACAACACTTCCAATTGCCATGTCAGATCACACAGGGAACCCATTGAAATTCATAAACATAAACACAATTTCAACAGGAAAGAAGAGAGTTTAAAAATAAATAGGGCATGGTTTCCTGTCCTGAAAAACACAAAATGCTCTACAGCTGACAATAGCACTACAGATAAGATTAGAGTTTCAATAGCCATTCCACACACAAAAGAATCTCCTCAGGAAACAGGAAACCTCCTCAGGAAACAATCCATAGGCAAAAGAACCTCCTCAGGAAAGCTCCTCTATTATTAGCATGTTCATAGCCTGGAGAACAACTACAAGATAATGACTCAGCCCTACCCCACCTTCCAGGGTAAATATAAATTACCTGCCTACCATTTTTCTGCTCACCTTGACCCAGAGAGTACTCCATTTGTCGGTGTTACACCTCTGAGGATGCTAGTCACAGCTACTGGCAAAACGTCAGTTCCTACAATGCCAAGACCACAGCCGCACAACCCAGAAAATCTACAGCAACTAATAAACTTTAATAATGTATTATCATTAGACACATTACAGCATATTAACTGTTGGCAAAAATTATCCACATTTAAACAATATATTCTTGAAAATATGTTGTACGTATCTACAGCATACGTAAGAATTATCTTTATCTACTACTATAGACTGTACTGTATAAACATTTTCACACTACACATTTTGAGGAAGACCTTGCCTTTAAAAACATCTCACTCATTCCAAAAGGGAAAGAAAAATGCATGCGGACTGTGTGTTTTTTCCAGCAGCACCCCCCCCCCCCCGGTTTTCCACTGGAAAAATATTTAAATCCTTTGAGGGGGAAACTGGGTTCTTTCCCCTGATTATTTTTTTTTTGGGAGGGGGGGGCATGTTCCCACAGCCTTCACACCTCTCTTCCCAAAAGGTCTATGTGAAGCCATACAGCAGGTGCTGGCAGTCTGAAAGCCCCTGAAGATGCAGCATTATCGAAGATAAGAAGGTACAGAACTGATAGAATATGAGTATAATAAACGAATGGCCAATGCTGATTGTGACTGCTTTCCCACAGGTCACAGATATAACTTTAGGGCTAGCACCAAGAGGAGTTTCTGTGCCAGGAGTCCCCGACATAAGAACAGAAGAGAAGCCATGTTGAAACAGGCCAATAGTCTATTCAGTCAGGTGCCATCAGGAGGTCTACCAGTGGGGCCAGAACTCCAGAACCCCTCCCACTGTTGCCCGCCCCCCGCACCAAGAATACAGAGCATCACTGCTCCAGACATAAGAACGTCAGAGAAGCCAATGTTGGATCAGGCCAATGGCCCATCCAGTCCAACACTCTGTGTCACACAGTGGCCAAAAATACCAGGTCCCATCAGGAGGCCCATCAGTGGGGCCAGAACTCCAGAACCTCTCCCACCGTTGCCCCAGACTTACCCAGAGAGAGTGTTCCATCTGTACATTGTGGCTAACAGCCACTGATGGACCTCTGCTCCATCTGTTTATCCAATCCTCTCTTGATGCTGTCTATGCTGGCAGCCACGGTGCCCACTAACACCTCTCCTGATTCCTACCAAGTGTTTTTAGTAAGTGGAGGGGCCAGGTTGGCTTCTGCCCAGCAGAGCTTCTGTTTGGCCATTGAAGAAGACTTGGCTGTGCAGATTTTTTTAAAAAAAGAAATCACTTCAACAGTTGCTGCCAATACAGCACAAGGATCTTCCCTGCATGACTGAAGGTAAGCTGTGTGTATGCAAGAAAATGTCTGTAAACGATATGTTCCTTTTAAAAGGCATCTTGTTAAGCATCACTTCTGCCTGAAAAGTTGAGAGGTCACTAGAGTTTTGCATAAACTCACTCCCTGACATTTTTTGGTTGGCTCTCCCTCCTGTGGTGGCAATTTTTTGGCTGTGTCCACCATTCAGTGTCAGGATTCCAAAGGCGGCTGCAGGTTCAAAAAAATTGAGGACCTCCTTGGCTCTATGCAGTCAGAGAGCATAAGACCAAATCCTAGGTTTCAGCTGCTAAAGTTCTAGATCAGAGGTGTCAAACTCATTTGTTAAGAGGGCCAGATCTGACATAAATGTCACTTTGTCGGGCCAGACCATGTGTGCCATAAAACCAGGGGCAGATTAAGCCTCACTGGTGCCCTAAGCACTGACCAATCTTGGTGCCCCCCTCATTGAAGTGACTGTCATGACAACTGAATGTGGCTCCATCATTTTACTTTTAAACACATGCATTTTACTTTTAAACATAGCCTATGACACTCCGCCTCACCAACAAAAAATAGAAGATAACCCTAGGGTGCACCATGATCAATTTGCACTAGTTTTTCTCTTTTTTTACAAATCTTCATTCATTTTTCTTTTCTTTTCACCCTTTCCCCAACTTTGTGGTGCCCCCTTTGGCCCTGGTGCCCTAAGCACGTACTTAGTCGGCTTAATGGTTAATCTGCCACTGCATAAAACGTAATGCCAGGTACCGGAGATATAAACTGTATAAAAGACAGCAGCTGGTAAGCTCCGAGTTGGTGTATCCTCACTGCAAGGTCCCACAGGCTGGGAGGGGGGGTGCAGAGGAAAACCCACATAGGTGGATTGGCGAGGCAGCAGTGCCAGGTTGGGCAGAGGCTCCCACGATGCTTGACTACTGCAGACAATGTTCTGCTGTGCTGAAGCCACAATGAAGTGGCTCCACCCATTACCCCACAGCACTTCCTCCCTTGCATCAGTTGCTTGCAGGCCGCAAAAGAGCCCTGGATGGGCCGGATCCGGCCCCCGGGCCTTGTGTTTGACACCCCTGTTCTAGATCACTGTGAAGAGGATTAGTTTCTAAGAAAATGTTGCAGAAATTTCACTAAGGTTAATGTGGGGACAGATGGTGGATTAGAAAGTGCTTTGAACGTTTAAAGGCTCTTGATACGCATTTAAGAAACACAGTAAGAATAAGGCTTTTTATCAAAGCTGCCTGGAAAAAGAGAGACTATGGCAGAAAGACTGACTGCTTTATTGGAATTTCCTGTTAAAGACACTAACGGGGCAACTTTTTTGCAAGGAAGGAGGAGCCAAGCCCTTCAGTTCTGACTCACTTCTTGTAAAGAAACGAATCAATGGACAGAAACGTGTGCCAGTCATGGAAAAACCTAAAGAGCCATAAATCCCCTTAGAAGGCAATGGATCCAACGTGATTGACTATATTTTGAAAGCACCCAGCAACGCGTATAGATTGATTTCTCAAAAAGGCCTAATGTTGGCACGGCAGCAGCCACCAGCTCTTCCAGAGCTCAAAAACATCTCTAGCTCCTAGCCTAGGTGTCGGCGTAATATTTTATGCCAAAGTTTTTGGTTTTTTAAGGACCAGCCATTTGCAGGACTGAATAACTCTTTCAAATCCCCTAGTACCAGACTCAAATTTATGGGCAGAGCCATAGGGCAGAGGAAGAGCACAGGCTTTGCATGTATAAAGTCCCACATTCAGTCTCTGCACTTTTGAATTGAAGATAATCAAAAAGCACAGTTAACAAAGACTGTGGAGTCAGAGGAGGCAGTACTGGACGAGGTAGACCAGTGGTCTTACTTAAGAAGAGCATAAGAAGAGCCCTGCTGGATCAAACCAGTGATCCATCTAGTCCAGCATCCTGTCTCACACGGTGGCCCACCAGGTCCTCTGGAGGGCCAATAACAGGGCAAAGAGGCCGAGGCCTTCCCCTGATGTTGCATCCTGGCTCTGTTGCTCAGAGGTTTTCTGCCTCCAAATGTGCCTCCAAATTAAGTCACCATGGCTTGCAGCCAGATAGGCTGTCCTCCACAAACCTGTCTAGTCCCCTTTTAAAACCATCTATGCTGTGGCCATCACTACATCCTCTGGCAGCAAATTTTAATGACGCATTGAGTAGAGGCGTATTTCCTTTTGTCCGTCCTGTATCTACTACACATCAACTTCATTGGATGTCCTCGAGTTCTAGTATTCTAGTATTTTGATTGCCCTCTTCAGTACTTTTTCCAACTCTGCAATGTCCCTTTTAAATAGGTTGTCCAGAACTGCACACAGTCTACCAAATGAGGCTGCACCATGGATCTCTGTGTGTATGTGTGTCTATATTATGTCTATATCAAGTTGCTTAAAGAGCTATGGTGACTCTATGAATTAATAACATATAAAAGGTCCTATCTGGGGGTTATAATATTGGCTGCTTTATTTTCAATCCCTTTCCTAATAATCCCCAGCATAAAGTTTGCCTTTTTCACTGCTGCAGCAGACTGAGTTGACATTTTCACTGAGCTATCCACTACAACCCCAAGGTCTCTTTCCCTCACAGTTTCCGCAAGTTCAGATCTCATTTGCATATCCTTAAGGGGGGGAGCAGGGTTTGTTCCATTGTGCATCACCTTACACTTACTTATTTTTGTATTTAATAAAATTAAGAAAGTACATATCATAACATCAAAATACAATTTAGATTAAAAAAACAGTTTAATCAGAAAACCACCTAACTAAAATGAGGTAATTCAGTGACTTACACAATACCTTACACAACTTCTATTGAACAGGGCTTTTTTCTGTAGAAAAACCCCAGCAGGAACTCATTAGCATAACAGGCCACACCCAACAGCAGAAACTCATTAGCATATTAGGCCACACCCCCGACAGTGCGGCTCATTGGCATATCAGGCCACACCCCTGTGTTGCCAGAAGTGTGGTCATCCAGCCACACCCATCTTTTGCTTCTTATTCTGTTTACCTTGTTTGTTGTCAAAACCCAGGGCTTTTTTTTTGTAGCAGGAACTCCTTTGCATGTTAGGCCACATACCCCTAATGCAGCCAATCCTAATGAGTTTCTGCTGTTGGGTGTGGCCGGTTATGCTAATGAGTTCCTGCTGGGCGTGGCCAACTCGGGAGCCAGCTGGAACTCCATTCCTGTGCTTTCCTGCCCAAAAATAGCCCTGCTATTGAACGTCATTTCCCACATTGTTGCCCACTCACCCAATTTGTGGGGGCCTTGGTTTTCACCATCCTGAATTTTATTTTTTTTTTGTCATCTGCAGGCTTGGCCAATGTACTACTTACCCCAGTTCCAGATCATTTATGCACAGATTAAGCAGCACTGGCCCCAGTACCAATCACTGTGGGATACCCCCCCCACACACACAAACACACACTGCTTACTACCCTCCATTGGAAGAACTGCCCATTTATTCCTGCTGTCTGCTTCCTGTTATTTAACCCGTTTCTAACCCATAAGAAGGGATGCCAGCAATGCTCCCTCTAAGCTGTGGAATCTTGTGAGCAAAAATTCTACTTTGTGAGCGACTGGCATTCAAGTTGGGAGCGAGCGATTTGGCAGCTGCATAAATTAGTTTGCTCTGGAGCCGTCCTTCCTGAGCTCAGACAAAAATGTGTGAACTGGAGGCTAAAAAACTGTGAGCTAGCTCACACTAACTCAGCTTAGAGGGAACATTGGGTGCCAGCCCCCAGGTGGGGCCTGGGGATCTCCCAGGATTACAGCTCATCTCCAGACTACAGAGATCAGTTCCCTTTGGGGGAGGGGGGGAGAATGGATACTTTGGAGTGTGGACTTTATGGCATTATACCCCACTGAGGGTCCCTGTCCTCCCCAGGCTCCACTCCCAAACCTCCAGGAGTTTCCCAACCTGGAGCTGGCAACCATGAGGCCTCTGTCCCCCACCGGTGGCCAGGGGGGACCCGGCATCCCTACATAAGAGGCCTGTCTTCTTGTCCAGCAACTGCTAAGTTTACTCAGGAGTCTTTGGAGAGGTACCTTGTCAAATATATGGCACGAGGGGGGTAACCAGCAGGCAGGAGACCTACACCATTAATCATTATGTTGAACAACTGCATACAATACAACAACTGTTGTATTGAATTTTTTACTGTATGTAATATTGTTTATTGTTTTAGTTCTGCAGCTCGGCTTGGCCGCTTGTTAGCCGCCCTGAGCTACCGGATAGGGCGGGGTATTAATCTCTAAATAAATAAATAAACAAATATACCTGACCAGTGAGGTTGAACCTGCTGAAATGACCTCAGCAAATCATTTGCAAGAAAGGAATAAAGATACTGACCCTACCTTACAGGGTTGTTATGAAGAGTACAGGGATAACGCACGTGACACACTTTAAACGACCAAAAAGCCCTACGCAGATGCCGAGTACGGTATTTATTTCATTCTGCTTCGTTTATTACTAACAATCTGCTAATCTTCCCTAGAGCTGTTAGATCTCGACTTGATGGAAAGCGGACTTAATCTTGTATTTTTTTTTTTTAATACTAAGAATCTAACCCAATATTCAGACTGCTAAGATGCAGGATACATGGCAGGGAATCAATGTAGACCAGGTCTCTAGATGATGTAAATAAGGCATTTTTTTCCTCTTTATTTGCACTTAGGGAGGGATATTGGCCTTATTTCTCTAACAGCCGATTGGCTTCTTGAAGCTAGATGTTGCTTTATTTGGGAAAGAGAACATTTCTCGTCAGGGCTTGTCAGCGCTCCTAGGTAACATTGATGAGTTTAGCACTTCAGCTTTTCTGGGCTTAGCTCTCAGCCAACAGAGGGTGGATGTAATTTATTTCAAAGCCGAACGGGAATGCAAATGAATGCGGAGAGAAAAGATCGCTCTGATTCCCAGGTGGATGTTAAGATGACTGATTTGTCTGTTCAAATTGTACCGTTGTCCTAGGTTCTGTAGCCTTTACCGCATTTATGAGCAGAGTCAGAAAAGAAACCCCTGTTCTCATTTGCAGGACTAAACTAGGGCAATTACACGCACGCAGGCCCCAGATGAATTCCTTGACTGTTTATCTGTTGTGACAGGTTTTGTTTTTAGACTGCCTGCGCAGAGGTCATGGTGAGACTCCTGAAATGCAAGCCGTAGCGTCTAAGCGGGGATGCAAGATACTGGTGTGACGCTGGTCAGAAAGCTGCTCTGCAAAGGAGACACTGGTGACCCCCATAAGTACCGGTAGTTTTTACACTGAGTTAAGGTTGCCATCTTCAGGAGGAGGAGGAGGAGGAGGAGGAGAAGGAGGAGGCCCATAGCTACAGTGGGGCTTCCGGGGGCTTGGCCCCCCGACTTCCTCCCAAGCCCCCCCAAAAAAGTCAGGGGAGGCTGCAGCTTGGAGTGCAGGTGCATGGCCCCGCTTCTCCCCCAAAGCGTTTAAAGAGACCCTTTAAATGCTTTGGGGGAGAAGCGGGGCTGCATGCAATTTTCCGTGCCCCCCCACTTTTTAAAAGGCACACTAAATTTAAAAAATCCTGGCTATGGGCCTGAGAAGGAGGAGGAGGAGGAGGAGGAGGAGGAGGAGAAGAAGAAGAAGAAGAAGAAGAAGAAGAAGAAGAAGAAGAAGAAGAAGAAGAAGAAGAAGAAGAAGAAGAAGAAGAAGAAGAAGAAGAGGAGGAGGAGGAGGAGGAGGAGGAGGAGGAGGAGGAGGAGGAGGAGGAGGAGTTGGTTTCACTACCCGAGGGAGTCTCGGAGAGGCTTGCAATAACCTTCCCTTCCTCTCCCCAGAACAGACACCCTGTGAGTTAGGTGGGGCTGAGAGAGCTCTGAGAGAGCTGTGACTGACCCAAGGTCACCCTCTTTTAGCATTATGCACCACCAGGTGGTGAGCTAGACTTATTTTGGGTGGGCTGAGGTCACCCAGCTGGTTTTGTGTGGAGGAGTAGGGAATCAAACCCGGGTCTCCAGATTAGAGCCCGCCGCTCTTAACTACTACACAAAACTGGCTCTGGAGGTCTTGGGGGCGGAGCCTGGGGAGGGCGGGGTTTGAGAAGGGGAGGGACCTAAACAGGATATACTGCCATAGAGTCCACCCTCCAAAGCAGCCATTTTCTCCAAGGGAACTGATCTCTGTAGTCTGGAGACCAATTTTAATAGCGGGAGACCTCCAGGTGCCTACTCAGTGTGGTCACCTCGCTCACTCCTAATAGTTCACTGTGACCTTTTCAAGGGTGATCTGGTTCAAGATTCAGACAGCAAAGGCTTCCCCGTTTCTCTTCAGATCTTGGGTGTCACATGTCGGGACACAAGGCAAACGCCCAAAGAACCAAGCCCTTTCCTTGGTAATCCATTCAACTCTTGTTCCATTCAGGCACAGAAGGATTTGGGCCTGTGGGTCTCTACCGAAACTAGGAAGCCCAGGCTGCTCTGTTGCCAGATGAGCTCCTCCCTCCGCCTGCCCTAGACATGTATCTGTCTCAAGTGACCCTGAAAGAAGGCTAATGTTGAGACTCTCATCCTTCCTGATTATGAAGGGCCTTGATTGTGACTCTGAATATTTGTTCAATGGGTTGCCTGCTCTTGCCTTGAAATAAATGGAGCTTGATTCCAAATAATGTCATAAAGATTGAGGGCAAAAATGGCTTGGGGAGCGCTCGTGCCTAGCCCTCCGTGACTAGCCACCTTCAATTAACGGTTTAGAGGGAAGGCAGCCAGAGATAATCAGGAGGAGGGATGCTTATGAAGTCTTCCGTCATAGAATTCTCCACGGAATATTCCATTATAATCCAAGTGATCCATGTCACAGAGCAGAACTGCAACCTTACTCTTTCTTGCCCGCTTTCTGTTAGTGTTTTCTAGATTTGGGACAGAGAGGTAAAGGACATAGGGCACATAATAAATCAAGGCACCTGGAGCAGGGGTGGGGTGGGGGGTGGCGTAAGCATGAATGTGCTGGCCCTGCTCTCCACCACACAGGCTCCGTCCCCATAATCAGGGTAGCCCTTCCCTTCCTAGAAGCATTGCCTGATCACAGGGAGGAAGTGCATGAACCAGGTAAAGAAAGAAGTACTTTTCTTCCTTTCTCACAATGCAAGAACTCGTGGGCACTCCATGAAATTGCTGAGCAGTCGGGTTAGAACGGAGAAAAGGAAGTCCTTCTTCATCCAAAGGGTGATTAACACATGGAATTCACTGCCACAGGAGGTGGTGGTGGCTACAAGCATGGACAGGTTCAAGAGGGAATGAGATAAGCTTACAGAACAGAGGTCCATCAGTGGCTATTAGCCCCAAGGTATAGATAGGAACTCTCAGGCTGGGGCAAGTGATGCTCTGTATTCTTGGTGCCTGGGGGGGGGGCAACAGTGGGAGGGCTTCTAGTGTCCTGGCCCCACTGGTGGACCTCTTGATGGCACCTGGTATCTTTGGCCACTGTGTGACACAGCATGGGTGACTGGATGGGCCATTGGTCTGATCCAACGCTGGCTTCTCTTATGTTCTTAAACACTGGGCTCATTAATGCACTGCCAGCCCAGCATGCTTCTGCCCATTCCACTCCCATGTGATTTCTACATGCCTTATGTCATTTGAAAAGGTTAGGTACAGATCTTTTAGAAATGAAAACTTATGAGCTAGAGCATCCCCCCCCGCCAAAAAAAATGACAGAGGACACAACATAAATGTAACTAATGTATACAGCTGTTTAACCTGTCTTATACATTGTTACTGAATGCTCCACCCACTTTTTTCCAGCTTATTTCCACTCCTGCATTTAGATATTCTCGTTGTGAAAGCACAAACAGGGGGACCTGCAAGACTTGTGGGGAAGACCCTATCTTTCCACTTAGGCACAGAAGGATTTGGGACTGGGTCTCTACCGCAACTAGGAAGCACTGGTTGCTCTGTTGACAGATGAGAAATTCACCCACCAACCTCATGCCTGCCAGAAATTTAAACTCCTCCCTCTGCCTGCCCTAGACATGTATCTGTCTCAAGTGACCCTGAAGCACAAACAGGGGGACCCGCAAGACTTGCGGGGAAGACCCTATCTTTTTTTCTCCTCCCCTACTTCTTCACTAGGCTGCCCCCATGCCAGCCCACCCAGCCACTTGCAAAGCCACTGCCAGCGGCTTCCCGGCTTATGCCCCAGCTCCCTTCCTCCCCCGCCTGCCTGTACTGTTGCCACCTCCACCTGCCTGGCACACGCAGCAGTGGTTCCCTCTCCTCGGCCCACCTGCCATCCCAAAGGAGATGCTCCTTCCTCACTCGGGGAGGGGGCATTTAAGCCCACCTTTCCACTGGGGGGGGGGTTCACATTTTTCTGGAAATTACCTGGTCCCATTCTTTGGTTTTTTCCTAACTTCACGGGAGGCAGGTTCAGAATTAGATATATGATGGGTTGCAGCATGGAGAATACAAATGGAGCTCACAGAAACCAGCAGTTAGTCACTGGAAGGAAGCGGAATGGAAACCCAGGGGCGGATTAAGGCTCACTAGTGCCCTAAGCACTGACCAATCTTGGTGACCCCCTCCTTTCCACACTGACCCAGTCCATTTTAGTTGTTGACCTGTCTGACCAGATATACAATGCAAGTTGCAGCAATACAAAAATTTATTCATATGTTAACACAATATACCGTACAAACTAAGCCAAGCTTTGGCTACATAAAGTTCTAAATGCAATACAACATCTATTTTAATATTTCACAAGATAAATGTATCAAAGTTCCAATATTCATGACCTGAAAGGCATTTTTCTACATTTCATTTTCGCAGAATCACTGATAACATCCTCAAAATTAAAACTTCTCAGAATGTCTGCTTCGATTGTTAATATACACAGTGAGTTGAGTCTTTCTTGAAGCATAACTGATCTATTTGGGTTTTTTACACATTTCAGTTGTGAGAAAGACCTCTCTGTTGTGCAGTTGGTGACCATTAATGTTAAAAATATAACCCTAGGGTGCACCATGATCAATTTGCACTAGTTTTATCATTTTATTTTTTTTTTACAAATCTTCGGGGGGGGGTTTCTTTTCACCCTTTTCCCAGCTTTGTGGTGCCCCCTTTGGCCTTGGTGCTTTAAGCACGTGCTTAGTCTGCTTAATGGTTAATCTGCCACTGTAGAAACCAGATGAATCAGAACTACAGAACAACTATGGAATAGGTAGAGCGAGTGACATTTGTCCCACCCTAATAGTCAGTTGAGCAAAGCTCTAAGCGAGGCTGGATTCAAAAAGGTCTTTGAAGCAGAGAGATGATAGAGGTCTACTGCCGTTGCTATGCACTTGAATGACAGTATTAGAGAACCATAAGCACAGTCCCAGAATGGACACGGACTGACCTCTCCCCTGGCTCCTACTGAATGCTGAGCACTTGATGGGGTTGCCGTGTCAGGGCAGCATGGTTAATGGGGGACTTTTGCACCTTTAATTCTTCTCTTAATCCTCCGACAAAGTGAAAGAGTTCTTCTCTTGAAGCTTATTAAGGCTCCAATTTCATTTCTCATTACTAAATCATGAAATTGGGCAAAAATGTTTAAATTAAGTGAAAGGAAGAGAGATTTGAGAAAAGATTGAGATCTCTTTGAAGAACTGAGAAATAATCTCCAAGGAGAAGAGAGATGCAATTTGCCATGATGCATATATTTATTCTTCTGCAATCATTTCCCCCATCTGCCATTTCAAGTTTTTTTCAAATTTTAAATGTGAGTTATCGAGGAACGGAGAATTTGAAATTTGTGATCTGCCCTGAAACCTTAGAATAGCATGGAATATGAATCAGGGTACGTCTAAAGGGGATAATGAAAAGCATAGCATGGACCGACATGTTTTTTAAAGACCCACTGGAATGTATTGCTAGAGGTGAGCTGCATAAAGAGAATACAGGGTAAGTTGATAAGAAGGAAGGGGAAATGAAGAGAGTTTGTGGAGAGTTTGTGCTGGCTCTTAATCAGATTACCACTAAGTAATCAAATTAAGGCCCCCACTCCTGGTATTTGCACCCCTCACAGAAAACTTCCTAGCTATTAGGCTGATTTGTATCTACTGGAGAGACCTGCTGTCATAAGTCAGTTTACATAAGAACATAAGAGAAGCCAATGTTGAATCAGGCCAATGGCCCATCTAGTCCAACACTCTGTCACACAGTGGCCAAAATATACCAGGTGCCATCCGGAGGTCCAGCAGTGGGGCCAGGGCACCAGAAGCCCTCCCACTGCTGCCCCCTCCAGCACCAAGAATAGAGTGCACCACCTGCCCCAGACTGAGAGTTCCCATCCATACCCTGTGGCTAATAGCCACTGGTGGACTTCTGCTCCATATGTTTATCTAATTTCCTCTTGAAACTGTCCATGCTTGCAGCTGCCACGACCTCCTGTGGCAGTGAATTCCATATGTTAATCACTCTTTGGGTGAAGAAGTATTTCCTTTTATCTGTTTTAACCCGACTACTCAGCAATTTCATAGAGTGCCCACGAGTTCTTGTATTGTGAGAAAGGGAGAAAAGTACTTCTTTCTCAACCTGCTCAATCCCATTCGTAATCTTATAAACCTCGATCATGTCACCCCTCAGCCGTCGTTTCTCCAAGCTAAAGAGCCCCAAGCATTTTAACCTTTCTTCATAGGGAAGGTGTTCCAACCCTTTTATCATTCTAGTTGCCCTTCTCTGCACTTTTTCCAATGCTATAATATCCTTTTTGAGATCTGGTGACCAGAACTGTACACAGTATTCCAAATGAGGTCGCACCAATGATTTATACAGGGGCATGATGATACTGGCTGATTTGTTATCAATTCCCTTCCTAATAATCCCCAGCATAGCGTTGGCCTTCTTTATTGCAGCTACACATTGTGTAGACATTTTCAGCGAGTTATCCACTACGACTCCAAGATCTCTCTCTTGGTCAGTCTCTGCCAGATCAGACCCCATCAATGTGTATTTATATTTAGGATTTTTGGCTCCAATGTGCATCACTTTGCACTTGGCCACATTGAACCCCATTTGCCACGTTGACGCCCACTCACCCATCCTCAACAGATCCCTTTGGAGTGCCTCACAATCCTCCCTGGTTTTCACCACCCTGAACAACTTTGTGTCATCTGCAAATTTAGCCACATCACTGCTTACTCCCAATTCCAAATCGTTAATAAACAAGTTAAAAAGCATTGGACCGAGTACTGATCCCTGTGGTACCCCACTGCTTACCACCCTCCACTGAGAAAGTTTCCCATTTATACTCACTCTCTGTTTCCTATTTATAAGCCAGTTTTTGATCCACAAGAGGACTTGTCCTTTTATCCCATGACTATTGAGCTTACTTAGGAGCCTTTGATGAGGAACTGTATCAAAAGCTTTCCGGAAGTCAAGGTAAATAATATCTATTGGGTCCCCCTTGTCCACATGTTTGTTCACTCCCTCAAAAAACACTAACAGGTTAGTGAGACAAGATCTTCCTTTACAGAACCCATGCTGAGTCTGCCTCAATAGTTTTTGTTCATCAATGTGCCTACTAATTCTTTCCTTAATAACAGTTTCCACCAACTTACCTGGTATCGATGTCAGACTGACTGGCCTGTAATTTCCTGGATCTCCCCTGGAGCCCTTTTTAAAGATTGGAGTGACATTAGCTACCTTCCAGTCCTCAGGAATGGAGGCAGATTTTAAAGAAAGATTACATATTTTTGTCAGGAGATCCACAAGTTCACATTTGAGTTCTTTCAGAACTCTCGGATGAATGCCATCTGGGCCTGGTGATTTATTAGTTTTTAAATTGTCCATCAGTCGGAGGACTTCCTCTCTTGTCACCGCAATCTGATTCAGGTCTTTCAAACCCCCTCCCGAAATCGGTGCTTCTGGAGTGGGCAAACACTTCTCCTCTTCCACAGTGAAGACAGAGGCAAAAAATGCATTCAGCTTCTCAGCCATTTCCCTATCATCCTTCACTACTCCTTTTACCCCTTGGTCATCCAAGGGCCCCACTGCCTCCCTGGCTGGCTTCCTACTTCTAATGTATTTGAAGAAAGTTTTATTGTTGGTCTTTATGTTTTTTGCGATATGCTCCTCATATTCCCTTTTTGCTTGCCTGATCACAGACTTGCATTTTATTTGCCATAGTCTGTGTTCCCTTTATCAACCTCACTAAGACTAGCTTTCCACCGCTTAAAGGAATCCTTCTTACCTTTTACAGCTTCCATTACTTTATTTGTTAACCATGCAGGCTTTTTTCTATACCTATTTGTACCTTTCCTAACCTGCGGTATATATTTTTTCTGAGCTTCTAGGATTGTCTTTTTAAATAGTCTCCAAGCTTCCCCAATGGTTTTGACCTTCTCCACTCTTCCTTTCAGTTTCTTCCTCACATGTCCCCTCATACCAGAGAAGTTACCCCTTTTAAAGTTAAAAGTGGTTGCGTCAGTCTTTTTGGGCAACTCCCTATCTGTACAAATGTGAAACTCAATGACATTATGGTCACTGTTCCCAAGTGGTGCAATCACTTTTACATCTCTCACCAGGTCTTGGGTGTTACTTAGGACCAAATCCAGGATCGCCTCTCCCCTGGTAGGATCTGTGACCATCTGTTCCACAGCACAGTCATTGAGTTTGTGCTCAGTGACAGCACAGATTCGCAGACAAAGAGCTACCTGCAGCTAGCCCTCAGCCAGTAACTGAACAACTGGCTGCAGCTAGCTCTGAGCCAGGAGGGCAATGAGAGATCAGGTTACCAGCTGATCAGAAGTCACAGCCTACAGCTGAAACCGAGCCAATGCCTTGTAGGTCTGAAGCAGTAAACAGGGCTTCAGAACCCACTCCCAACCCATCTAGCTCAAACACACCCCTACAGCACTGAGACTGTCAGAGCCACGCAGAGCTGCAGGAAAAGAGGAGTGCAAGACTCATGGCCCATTGTCCGCTGTCAACTAACAAGATGGATGAGTATTTTCAGGATGACTGCCAAGAAATTGAGTGTGAGTGTAGCTTGTTAAGACTTGGCTATAAAATCAGCTGGGAGAAACAGCAGTTTAATGGATGCAACAAAAACACATTGCTACTGAACCACTAACACTGCTGTTACCAGACCACTGGAATCTTAACCCTTGGACTGAACTATCAGCTTTTCTGGAACCCCTGACCCTGGACTGGACTTGCTGCCTGAATCCCTTGACCCTAGACTGGACTTGGCATACCTGCTCTCTGGAACCCCTAACTTTTGGACTGGACCCTGGTTAATCTGCAACCTTGCCATAACCTGCCCTGTGAATCCCAGCCCCTGCCTCTTGGGAGGGCTGCACCAGTACACCTGCAGAGATGTGTGTCTTCATGGAAGGAGAGGAGAGGTCAGAGAGCAGCTCCCAGGTTAAGACAAAGAGAGGCATTATCAAGGAGGTAACATCTATACACACTTAGAATGATGTAGAAACACACACATCCCAATGTCCAAGCATGCTGAGTTGCTCACTCCAACAAACACATCCTAGGAACACAGGGAAGAGTTGTGGAAAGTCCTCTTTAAGCAGGATGATTCCTAGCGCCCACTCCTTTATCCTTGAGAGAGCCAGTGTGGTGGAGTGGTTAAGAGCAGTGGACTCTAATCTGGAGAACCAGGTTTGATTCTGCACTCCTCCACATGAAGCCAGCTGGGTGACCTTGGGTCAGTCACACCCCTCAGAGCTCTCTCAGCCCCTCCCCAAATAAGTCTCGCTCACCACCTAGTGGTGCATAACACTAAAAGAGAACTTAAGGCCGCCAGACAATCCTCAGATCTCCCGGCTACACCACACATAATGCCATACTATGGCCCCGGTCACATGGGAGGATTTGCTCTGCAAAATGGACGGGTTGAGGGCGCGATCATATGGCAACATCTGGGAAGTGTAGCGCACCCGTCACCAACCCGTACCGTCAGCCCAAAGAAGCGGATTTGAAAAGTACCAGCAAAAGGATAGTAGCAGCTGGAAAATGCGGGTCGCAGGCAAGCGTCGGATCGCAGAAGCAGAGTTAATCCAGCGCACCCAGCACACGCATGCATCCTGTCGCACTGGATGTGTTTTTTCCAAGCCTCCACAGTATGTGAAGCAACGTAAGAGTGCACATGCGCAAGACCCTTTGATGTGCTTCAACATCGCCGTATGATCACCAGCTATCGGCATCTGTGCAGCATCTTGGGGACCCGACTGATCACACTACCACGCATCTTTTTGCTCCAGCTCTAATTTGCCTCTCTTCAGCAGCGCAGTATCCCGCTTGTGTGACCAGGACCTATAATTATTATTAGCCCATCCTTGAACTGTTTGAAACTCAGATTTCTCAGAACCAATGCAAAAACAGCATCCTATCACTCACACCATGCCCTCAACAAGAAACACTCGACCAAATTAGACAATACAGTGCCATGGATTGCACCTGTGGCTGTAATAATGTCTAGTTTGGCCCACAGAAGCTGTCCTAACTTGCAATATCACATCCCTAATTCACAGTGACAAGTGCAGACTCTAATCTGGGAGAGCCGGGTTTGATTCCCCACTCCTCCACATGCAGCTACTGGTGTGACCTTGGGTCCATCACAAGTTCTTTCAGAGCTGTTCTGTCAAGGGCAGTTCTCAAAAGAGCTCTCTCAACCCTACCTATCTCTGAAGGTATCTATTTGGGGGGAAGGGGAATGGGAAAGGAGACTGTAAACTACTAATGATGGATTATAAATCCAATCTCTTCTTCTTCTAGAAGACACTGTTCCATTGTAACTTGCCTTGCATCCATTTTATTAGAGAAGTGGAACTATAAGCAAAATATATTATTGTTTTCAAAGCTGCTAAGTTGATTTATGTGGTCTAAGGTAAATTTGAACCGCCTGTCCCGTTACAGAACTAAAGAAGCCGTGCTTGGCATTTTCCTTCTTTTCTGACACCTGACACTGCACCAGATCACTGGTGCACATAAGCATCCATCCCCATTTACTTCTATAGTGGAAGCCAATACCTACAAACAAATGCTCATGTCAATTAATAGGACAGCCCCTGTGGGTGGGGAAGTTCTACACAGATAGGAAGTTCCAGTGTCTGTTTACACTTCCTTGATCCGGAAATTTGTGAACAAATTCCTTATCTTGTTCATTCACAGAAACACAATGTGGTAAATCATTACTGTTCCATTTTATAGATGCAAAGTTGAAAATCCATATTCCAGGCTCAACACTGTATTCGCTAGACCGCACTAACTCCAGATATATAACAACATCTCTCACAAACGGCACTGACTTTTCAATTTAGTTTATAAATGCTGAAAGCGGGAGGTACAGGAAATGCTCTGTTGAAGTGTCAGCTAATGGGACATCATCAGTTCCACTTAGTCTTTGTGCCTTGGCAGTTCTGAACGGCTTAGGTGAGGGGTGCAAGAGTGGGAGTGTTTACTAGCTGATTCTTAATGCAACGGGGTTCTTTATCTCTGTGAAACAGAAACCAGGAAAATACAAACAGACACAATGACCTCTAAGGAACACAGAAAAGACGGCAAAAGAGGCCATTCAAAGGAATGCAGATTAAGTGCTTTTTAAGGGGAGATTACTGGGTCAATGCTTGTTTACAGTGGACATTTTAGAAAGAGGAATAATACCAGCCTTATAGAAACATGGCCATAAAGAAATGTTTATTGTCTTAAATAAAAACCAAGCCTAGGAAGGCAGCCGCGTGCATAGATTATGATGCTTTCAAGCGCTAGCATTTGAGAATACCTTTTGAAAGAGGGGTGAAGGGCCGCTGAGGAACACAGAGCCAGTTTCTCGCCTTATCTCCCCCACCAGCTATATTTAGCAAAGCTTGCTGTTCAAAACAGGGAAGATAGGTGTGAAACTTGCATTGCACACGTCTGGCAGCAAGTCATGTTCTTGTTGCATGGCTGGGCACCATGTTGTGGCTTTTATGAATGTGACAGCCAGAGCAGCATGGTACGTCTTCTGATACAGACCTTACTTCTAGGGCAGTACGAGGCATTGAGAACAGGCTGGAAAGAACAGTTGCGCTGCCAACTTGACAAAGTGCTTTTGTCACTTGTAAGCAGTTTTTCAGATTAGCATGCTCAACTGCCCACCCGGCTTGTAACCCAGCCCCTTGTCAACCTTATGTAGAAGTTCTGTGGTAACATGTTAACATTTTGGCTTCTGCTCAACGAGAATAAATCAATTAGTCCCTACAAAACAGAAATCAGTCATTCTGACTGCCTCGCTACAGAGGGGCGATACTAGCATGGCCTCCACTTCCTTCCGTCTGCCCTGTTCCCGACCGGCCTGTCCATCTGCTGAAGGCTAAGGGAGATTCCGCATCTCACGTTTATTCCACATTTTCTCAACTGGGAGGGAAAGGTGCAGCTTGAAACCACATTAAAATACCTTGGGGCAAGCCGTACTGACTGCAAAGTCACCCCTGAACAGCCATACATCTATGCAGAAGGTATCAATAAAACCCAATGATCAAAGGAAGTGAAAGCGGCATGCAGTGTGGAGGGAACCATAAAATCTGATGGTCAAAAGCAGCATGCAGTGTGAGGAGACAAGAACCAAGCAGCATGCAGTGTGGAGGGGACCATAAAACCCAATGATCAAAGGAATCCAAAGCAGCATGCAATGTGGAGAGGACCATAGAATCTGATGGTCGAAGGAAGAGAAAGCAGCATGCAATGCAGAGGGGAATTTCTGTTCCAACCTGGGTTTCGTAAAACAATGGCGGGAAAAGCCAATACAGAATCGCCCGAAGTGTGGGCAGAAAGTAAACGGCAGTGGATGGAAGACGCTATCCTCCCTGCCTGGCACAAGGATTCAGAGTTAGCTTTTGCAGCATGCTCAGGAAATCAAGCAGCCTGAGCCCCGTCCTGTATCTTTCCCACGAGGCGCCCACCGAAGGCTTCAGCCTGGATGGTTATCCTGGCTTCAGCAGCACTCTGTAGGTCACTTCTGCGAATGATAATTTTCAGTATATGAGTAAATTCACAGGTTGTCAAAGACCTGACACTTTTGTTCTTGGCAGGGATTTTCAGCTGTTGGCAGCTGCGTGACGGGCAAAAATTCAACAGGCAAAACTTTCCCCGTCTCCACAGCCATCACCATTTCAGGACAAGATCTGTGCGCTCAAATTCCTCCTGTCGTGTTAAAAGGCACAGGAGTACCTGCCGGGGCGGGGGGGGGGGGATGTAGACACCCTATTAAAATGGGAGCTGATGGTTCTTTTAACTTAGAACCTCGTTCACTCTTTCAGCTTGGACTGAAATCAATCATACATGTACTGTAAAGCACAGAAAGGCCAAAATGTGACTGAACTTTCCTGAATGCTCGTCAACAGATTTAAAAACCCAGCAGAGGTATATTTAAAACTGCTTTGCAGGTTTTCACACATCTGGACCCTGAGAGTCATGCATTTAGATCCAGTTTTTCACATGTGCTCAACAACAGCAAAGGGATAAAAAGCAATTTAAGTGGCAACTGTGAAGTCAGCCTCGGGGGAATTTGGGTTGACCTGACAATAAGCCTGTGATGGTCTTTTAAGCACGCTTCTCATTTATTTGTTTTTCAAATTAAAGATACTGTCGGAGAGCTTGTTAAACAATGAAAACAATCAATTTTCAACTATCCCGTGTCCTAAGGGGATTCATCCAAAACACAATCTAGTGAGAACAGATTTTTTCCCACCAGTGGTAGGCAGATGTAAATTACCATCTGGGCTTAAATAGTTTTATAGCTGATCGACTTCATAATTTATTAAAATGTCTGTGTCAAATGCCAACAAGTTGCTTCTGACTTAGCAAACCTCTGAACTGACCTCCTTCTGGATGTGGAACAGAGGTCACTGGGGGTGTGGGGGGAAGTGTTTGTGAATTTCCTGCATTCTGCAGGGGTTGGACTAGATGACCCTGGAAGACCCTTCCAGCTCTATCATTCTATGATCCAAAACGTCCTATCATTAACAGCCTTGTTCAGGTCTTGCAAACTGAAGGCCGTGGCTGGGTCCATCCATCTCCTGTTGGGTCTTCCTCTTTTCCTGCTGCCTTCAACTTTTCCTAGCATGATTGTCTTCTCCAGCGACTCTTTGTCTTCTCAGAATGTGACCAAAATACAATAGCCTCAGTTTAGTTATTTAGCTTCTAGGGAGAGTTCAGGCTTGATCTAGAGCCCACTTTTTTTGGGGGGGGGTGGCGGTCCAGAGAATCCATAAAATTTTCCTCCAACACTACTTTCCAATATGCTACCTTATTTTATGGGGCAACCTGCCCTAGGAACCCTTACCACGGCTGCATTATTTGAGCAAATCCACTGTGGCTCCAAATTCAGCTAGGGATTACACTAGCCTGGTTCATCCTCACCTGCACATGCATCGGGCTCAGAGGTGCCAAGTTTCAACCTGTTCCCCTGAAGTACCATAAGCTACTACTTAAGTACCATACGCCACTGCCACGGGAGGTGGTGGCGGCTACAAGCATGGATGGCTTCAAGAGGGAATTTGATAAACATATGGAGCAGAGGCCCATCAGTGGCTATTAGCCACAAGGTATAGATAGGAACTCTCAGTCTGCGGCAAGTGGTGCTCTGTATTCTTGGTGCTTGAGGGGGCAACAGTGGGATGGCTTCCTGGCCCCACTGCTGGACCTCCTGATGGCACCTGCTATTTTTGGCCACTGTGTGACAAAGTGTTGAACTGGATGGGCCACTGGCCTGATCCAACATTGGCTTCTCTTATGTTCTTAGGTTTGGAACAATACTGCTAAACTCCAAGAGTGCCCCTTCCCAACCCAACCCCTCACAAGAGGAGTTTGTGGGCTGTTCAGGAAATGACCCTCCATCACACCCGATGCCCACTAAACCATGTTGGAGCCCCTGTTTCCTAGCACAAGTGGTCCTAGTACACAGCTTTTTAGCAGCTCTGGTTAATTATTATAAGAGAGAGTCACTTAATATTGATTATGCTAAAATTAAAATGGCTTGCCCTTAAATCTGTTCAACACATATGGAAACTTTGTACTTGTAAGCCACTTCGACCACACCTCTGAAGAAGCAGCATAGATTTTTCCTAAATAGATATGCTTCTTTTGTATAGGACACAAATCGAGCCAAACCTTCACTGGCAGTTAGAAACTACATTGCAAAGAGGCGGAACCTAATGCAGAACTGTCTGACCAGGATATCCTGAACTTCTGGAGATTCTATTAGAGCAAAGAAATTAGACCCATCCTAAAAAATTCTTGAATGTATATTATACCCACAAGTTTTATAAAGTAGCAAGGTATGAATACACAAAGAATCTACTGATCAGGGAATTTTCCAATTAACTTTTGAAAAGAGTATTAGGCACCCCTAGAGAAATGCCATCTGTACAACTGAGATTAGAAACAGACATTTTACTGTTGAAATGAGAATGTATCAATTATGTATTTAACTTTTAGGATGAACTAGACTCACTCCCCAAGGACAGACTTTTCAAGATTTGTTTGATGAGCAATCAAAGTCAGGTCTTGCTACACAAGCTTATTGGTTGTCAAGAACTGTTTCCATAGTTTTTTCAGTTAATTGTTTTTGGGGGTTTAAACCACCAGCTGCTTATATGCATTTAAAGAAGAGACTGTGTGGCATATTTACACAGTGGTATCTGTATTATCAGATCTAAAAATTGTTCCCTGGTATGCAGTGATAAAATACAAATATGGCTTTGAACAAAATTTAGATGATTTAAATAACTTTCCATTTAAGAGAGCATTTACTCTTCTATATTACTCATTTGAATGTCCCACCTCTGGAAGTGAGTGGAATAAATCCCCACCCCCTGCAGGACATGAATACAGGTTGAATCTGCAATAACTTGAGTTTATGATAGTGAGCAATAGGAAAAGACCAAAATGGTTTGCCTTTCCTTCGGCACTGGCGAACTGTGGCAAAATTATATCAACGCTGCTATTTGTACAACTGAATTTATATGATGTATTCTATTCTGGTGTTTATTTAAGACAATTGCCTTTATCTTTCTTTAGTGTTATCATTTTATTACAGGTCTGATTTTTTAAAATCAAATCCCAGAGGGGTAGTCATGTTAGCCTCTGCAACCCAAACACAAATCTTCTGGTTGTGTGTGTGCGTGCGCACGTTTGCATCTGACAAAGCACAGGGCTCTGACTCACAAAATCTTACGCTGCAAAGTATGCATGCACACGAAAGCTCATACCTTGAATAAATCTTTGTTGGACTTAAAAGTGCCACTGGACTCTAAATTTGTTCTGCTGCAATTAATTTACTAGACGTTTTTAAGTGCCACAAGTCTATTGTACCTTCCCTCTCCCTTCATGTGTGGAGCATGACTAAAGGTTTTGAAAAACCATTAATCTAGCTTCAGTTAACTGTGATGTCCAAATTCAGGTGCCTGGGCAAACTAGAATTTGCTTCCCCTCCCAGACCTGGACTCTATTAAACTGAAATTTACATTTGCAATCTTATCAGATTTATTCCAGTCTAAATCCAGTTATTTCAATGGCTTCGACTGAAGTAACAAAATGGTACTGTTAGCATCTCAGTTGGAGGGGAGATCAATTTAACCAGGTGCCTGCATTTTTACTGCCCACTTGGCTGCTTTGCTTTCTAATTGTTCCATTTCGCACTTGTAAACAAATAGCCCAGAAATCTTCCAATATGTTTGTAGCTTCTCCTTTGAAGGTAATGAAGCCCATGAAATTGCCCCTGTATTTTCGACTGTTTGAAAGATGAGATGGTATCCAAAATATAATAAATCCATATATAAATCCATACACACAAATGGCAAAAAAGTAGAAAGTATTTCATGAGCGTGCCACAGAATTACATCAACCAGACAAATGTATTGGTGGCTGAAAGAATACAGGCATTCATGAGCCATGTGTTAATTTGTGTGCGCATATATGAATTGTATCATTGTAGGGTCTTTGAGGTAAGAGATGATCAGAAGTAGTTCACTATTGCCCTGAACTGCATAGCCCAGGTGAGCCTGATCTCAAGCAGGGCTGATCCTGGCAAGTTTTTGGATGGGAGACCTCCAAAGAATATCAGGGTTGGGAGGCAGAGGCAGGCTATCAAGCCACAGGCAGGCTATCAAGCCACTTCTTGGAATGTCCTCCATGCCCCCAGTAGGAGTCACCAGAGGTCACCCTGACTTCCAGGCATGGGCATTCATGCACAAGAATGCAAAAATATCAACAACAAAAAAGAAGTGGTTCACCATTGCCTTCCTCTGTGCATTATTAGCCAGGTTAGCTGAAGTGGCAGTGCCATTGTCTAGGAAAGATCCTCTGCCAGGGTCACCTTCCACTACTGCTGCTGCCCAGGAGCTACTCTTCAAGGATTCGTCTGTCCCCAACAGCATTGAAACTGGAGCAAAGACTGTTACTATAAATGGAACGAGATATGCCAGATGTTCAAGTTGGATTCAGAAAAGGAAGAGGCACTAGAAACCATATTGCAAATTTACGTTGGTTACTGGAGCATGCAAGACAAATTCCAAAGAAAATCAGATTGTGTTCCATAGATTATAGCAGAGCTTTGGACTGAGTGGATCATGAAAAGGAATGGTTGGTTTTAGCAGAAGAGATTGGATTTATACCCCACCCTTCACTAGCCAAGGGAATCTCAAAGCAGCTTACAAATTCCTTTCCCTTCCCCTCCCCATAACAGACACCCTGTGAGGTAGGTGGGGCTGAAAGAGCTCTGACAGAAACTGCTCTTTTTCAAGAACAGCTCTGACAGAACTATGGCTTGCCCAAGGTCATCCAGCCAGGTGCAAGTGGAGGATTGGGGAATCAAACCCGGTTCTCCCAGATTAGAGTCCGCACACTTAACCACTACCAATTGGTTGGCCACTGTGTGAGACAGGAGGCTGGACTACATGAACCCTCACTGGTCTGATCCAGCAAGACTCTTCTTATATTAAGTCTTGTTATATTAATTCTTCTTAAGACATCATAAGAGAAGCCAGTGTTGGATCAGGCCAATGACAGAGTCCAACACTCTGTCACACAGTGCCAAAAACACCAGGCGCCATCAGGAGGTCTGGCAGTGGGGCCAGGACAGCCGAAGCCCTCCCACTGTTTCCCCCCCAGCACCAAAAATATAGAGCATCCCATGCCCCAGATGGAGAGATCCTATCTATCCTTTGTGGCTAATAGCCACCGATGCACCTCTGCTCCATGTGTTTATCTAATTCCCTCTTGAAGCCGTCCATGCTTGTAGCCACTGCCACCTCCTGTGGCAGTGAATTCCATATGTTCATCACTCTTTGCCCTGTTGCTGGCCCTCCAGAACAACTGGTTGGCCACTATGTGTGAGACAGGAGGCTGGACTAGAGGGACCCTCACTAGTCTGATCCAGCAGGGCTCTTTTTATATTCTTATCAGGGGAAGGCCTTGGCCTCTCTGCCCTGTTGCTGGCCCTCCAGGTTGGCTGCTGTGTGAGTCAAGATGCTGGACTAGATGGACCCTCACTGCTCTGATCAAGGAGGACTCTTCTTAGGTTCTTATCAGGGGAAGGCCTCGGCCTCTATGCCCTGTTGTTGGCCCTCCAGAGGAACTAGACAGTGTGTAGCTGCAATAAAGAAGGCCAATGCTATGCTGGGGATTATTAGGAAGGGAATTGATAACAAATCAGCCAGTATCGTCATGCCCCTGTATAAATCATTGGTGCGACCTCATTTGGAATACTGTGTACAGTTCTGGTCACCACATCTCAAAAAGGATATTATAGCACTGGAAAAAGTGCAGAGAAGGGCAACTAGAATGATAAAAGGGTTGGAACACCTTCCCTATGAAGAGTTAAAATGCTTGGGGCTCTTTAGCTTGGAGAAATGACGGCTGAGATGTGACATGATTGAGGTTTATAAGATTATGAATGGGATTGAACAGGTTGAGAAAGAAGTACTTTTCTCCCTTTCTCACAGTACAAGAACTCATGGACACTCTATGAAATTGCTGAGCAGTCGGGTTAGAACAGATAAAAGGAAATACTTCTTCACCCAAAGAGTGATTAACATATGGAATTCACTGCCACAGGAGGTGGTGGCAGCTGCAAGCATGGACAGTTTCAAGAGGGAATTAGATAAACATATGGAGCAGAAGTCTATCAGTGGCTATTAGCCACAGGGTATAGATGGAACTCTCAGTCTGGGGCAGGTGATGCACTCTATTCTTGGTGCTGGAGGGGGCAGCAGTGGGGGGGCTTCTAGTGTCCTGGCCCCACTGCTGGACCTCCTGATGGCACCTGGTATATTTTGGCCGCTGTGTGACAGAGTGTTGGACTAGATGGGCCATTGGCCTGATTCAGCATTGGCTTCTCTTATGTTCTTATGTAACTGATTGGCCGCTGTGTGAGTCAAGATGCCGGACTAGATAGACCCTCACTGCTCTGATCCAGGAGGGCTCTTCTTAGGTTCTTACCAGGGGAAGGCCTCGGCCTCTCTGCCCTGTTGCTGGCCCTCCAGAGGAACTGGTTGGCTGCTGTGTGAGTCAAGATGCTGGACTAGATGGACCCTCAGTGTTCTGATCCAGCAGGGCTCTTCTTAGGTTCTTAGCAGGGAAAGGCCTGGCCTCTCTGCCCTGTTGCTAGCCCTCCAGAGGAACTGGTTGGCTGCTGTGTGAGTCAAGATGCCGGACTAGATGGACCCTCAGTGTTCTGATCCAGCAGGGCTCTTCTTAGGTTCTTACCAGGGAAAGGCCTGGCCTCTCTGCCCTGTTGCTAGCCCTCCAGAGGAACTGGTTGGCTGCTGTGTGAGTCAAGATGCCGGACTAGATGGACCCTCACTGCTCTGATCCAGCAGGGCTCTTCTTAGGTTCTTATCAGGGGAAGGCCTCGGCCTCTCTGCCCTTTGCCGGCCCTGCAGTGGAACTGGCTGGCCAGTATGCATAAGACAGGAGGCTGGACTAGAGGGACCCTCCCTGGTCTGACCCAGCAGGGCTCTTCTGACGTTCACACTGCAGGCCTCTCCCTCTCCCGCGCTTCCTCCTCCCTGACGCGCCTTCCCGTCTCCCTCAAGCCCTCCTCAACGGCAGCATCACAAAACAGCGGCGGCGGCGCGCGCGAGGAGAGGACCGTTGGGCGCGAGGCCTGCCGGGTAACGGAAAAAAAGAAAGAAAAGCCGCGCCGGGCCTCGCCGCGGCGGCCAAGCCTCCTTGGTCCCCATGGTAACCGCCCCCCTCTCGGCTCCAGGAGGCTTCACGTGACCGGGCTTGCTGGGGAAGTCACGTGATGTTTGGCTTTTTCCTCCCTCCCCGGCACCCTTCTCCTTTACAAGCTATTTCCGGGTCAGTGCAGGACGCGGCGGCCGGACGGGGAGAGCCTAACGCGGGGTCCGGTGAGAAGTTGGCAGGGGTCGGGGGGAGGATGACAGGAGGGGAGGAGGCGGAGGAGAAGGACGAGGGTCGCCTTAGGCCCCGTCCGTGGATGAGGCGGATGATGATGCTCCTGTATCATGGGAATGCAGGCTTCAGAGGAAGGGGCAGCCCCTTATTCGCTTGTCTGTCTCATTCGTTGGCAGTTTGGCTTTCTCCCCAAAGGGGGACCCGAAGTGGCTCAAAACATCCCTCCCTCCTCCGTTTGGTCCTCACGACAACAACAACCACCTTGTGAGGTGGGCTAGGCTGAGAGAGCGTGGCTGGCCCGAGAGGAGCCAAGAGAGATTCCATGGCACACGTGGGGATTCGAACCCGTGACTTCCAGTTACTGGTCCGACACTCTTAACCACTCCGCCCACATTAGTGCCTTCCATAGAAGAGGCAGGTTAGGCTGCTTCAGGCCCATGGAGTGGGGATGCTTGATGTGGAGGTGGAGAGGTTAAAGAGAAGCCCTGCAGGGCAATGTCCCCTCTAAGCTGAGTGAGTGTGAGCTAGCTCACAGTTTTTTACCCTTCGGCTCTCACATTTTTGTCTCAGCTCAGGAAGGAGGGCTCCCGAGCAAACTGATTGATGCAGTAGCCAAATCGCCCGCTCACAACTTTAATGCCAGTCGCTCACAAAGTAGAATTTTTGCTCACAAGATTCCGCAGCTTGGAGGGAGCATTGCTGCAGGCTCAAGCACAGGGAGAGCAGGCCCTTAGATACCAGGCAGGGTGTGGGGGGGGGCTGGGAGGAAGTTGATGGCTCGGTATGAAGTGGCAGGGGTTAACCTGAAGAGGCACAGCGACGCAGGGGGGTGTTTGTTTTGTCTTCTTATCTATTGGATTTATTATATCCTTCCTTTCTCCCCAATGGGGACCCATAACAATTTACGCCATTCTTCTGTGTTTTATCCTCACAATAACCCTGTGAGGTAGGTTAGGCTGAGAGTGTGTGACTGGCCCAGCAGGCTTCCATGGCAACAAGTGTGGATTTGAACCTGAGTCTCCCAGGGGAAAGGGGCAACTCTTTAGACAGGACAGCTGCATCCTTCATCTTTAGAAGGACTGGTGACAGACTTTAAGGAACTAAGCTGCCTTCTAGCTAGGGTTGCCAGCCTCCAGGTGAGACCTGAGGATCCCTTACAATCACCCCTCATCTCCAGACTACAGAGATCAGTTCCCCTGGAGAAAATGGCATTGTACCCCACTGAGCTCCCTGTCCTCCCCAGGCTCCATCCCCAAATCTCTAGGAGTTTCCCAACCTGGATCTGGCAACCCTACCCCACTCTTCTGGTAGCCAGGGAGACCTAGCAACCTTACTTCCAGCCCAGTTCTGAGTCTCTCTTACTCAGCAAGTCAGAATTCACTGGGACTCGCTGCCTAGTATGGAGAGCTCTGTAGCTCAGTGGAAGAACCTCTGAGCATCCCTGGCCTCTCCATTTAAAAGAACTAGGCAATAGATGCTGTGCAGGGGATCTGCCTGAGATGCTGGAGAGCCACTGCTGGTCTGTGCAGGATAAAGCTGACCTTGAAACATCAAGGGTCTGATTCAGTGAAAGGCAGGTTCATGTGTGTAGTAAAATGTGTGGCCTTGGCTACAGCCACCAAGTAGAGCCTCCCCATACAAAGGCAGTTTACCTCTGCATTCCAAACACTGCAGAAAAGTAGCAGAGGAAGTGTCTTTGCCTCCATGCCCCAGCTTTAAGGACTCTTCTGAAGGTATCTGGCTGTCTGCTCTTGGAACAGACTGATGAGTTGTCTGGCACTCTTAAACTCATATATACAGCAAGGCAGTCCTTAGCGTGGGGAGGCTGCGTGGGTCAGCCCACTGGCACTGCGCAATGTTGACCAAATGTCCTTGAGGACACAAAGTGCGTACTGTTCAGAAGTTACTTGATTTAATAACTTTTAAAAAGCAGTGGTCTGGTGCTTGCTAGAGATGCATGTTTTACACAACTCTGTGCAGTCCAAGAACATATGTGATGGTTGTGACATAGTTGCACCCCATGTCAGCACCTTTCCCACAGTAGGTGGCTGTGGCTAAAGTGGAAGAGCTGAACTCTGTGCATATTTCATTGGCACAACCTGGTTGTGTTTAGGCACAAAGCCTCTCAACTGGCTGTTGTGTAGTTACAATACGTAGCCCCTTTAAGCAGTCATGCCTCGCAAAAAAAAACCTCATTAGGCCTATTCTTTGTTGCTTGTTTGTTACTTCACAATAGCTCTGCCAGGGAGGTCACTAGTCCTGCTTTTAGCAAAGGGGAAACTGAGGCTGAAAGATCATGATTTTGCCCAAGGCTGTATTCTGTGTTCCTCTGCATGAGCTGGACTTAATTTTCCTAGGTGCAGTGTAACAGCATTTCGGAAACAAGGCACTAGTTTTAAAACCAGGGTGCATTACTGGCTAGATAAAAAGGCCCCGAAGCCCCAGTCTGTAGGTATTGATCATCACTTGTGTCTGTGTGTTTTTTCCTTGCCTTTGGTAGCAATCAATCACATGGTTAGTTGCTGTAGATTTTCCGGGTTGTGTGGCAGTGGTCTTGGCATTGTAGGACCTGACGTTTCATGTGACTGGCATCCTCAGAGCCAACATATTAATCACGTGGTTGTCATTATCATTCCGTCAAAGAGTCAAGTAAGTATTGCTTTGCTGTAAGGGGCTTGTTTAGTTAAAGCTGGACAAGACTGACTGGAAAAGACAGTCATGCTAGGGGAAGTTGAAGGCAGCGGGAAGAGAGGAAGATGAGATGGACTGTCTCAGTCAAGGAAGCCACGGAGGCCCTCAATTTGCAAGACCTGAGCGACGTTGTTAAGGATAGGATGTTTTGGAGGTCACCGTAAGTCAGAAGCCACCCGACAGCAACTTAACGCGCACAAATATTAAGCTGCCTGCTTTGATTGTGATGGCAGTTAACAGCACAGTGCTTAGATCAAGAGTCTGGTGTCAATGGTTAGAATGTTGGATCTAGGAGACTAAGATTCAAATCCCCGCCCTGTTGTGAAATGCTTTGGGTGACCTTGGGCTGGTCTTTCTCTTTCCTCCCTTTTCCTGCAATAATCAACAGGATTATTGTGGAGATAAAATATTGGAGGGGAGACATGTATGCCTCTCTGTGCTTTTTTGGAAGAAGGGTAGGGTACAGATGCATAGATGGGTCAGCAGTTCTTTCCAGATATGAGAAGCCACGTGGGGAAGACTAGTCCTTTCTTCACAAGGAAGAAGAACTGCATGAATGGCCCCGCTGGTTCTATCTAAGATGAGTCGAGTCTGTCTTTCTGTGGATAAAGGAAACCTGGTGTAAAGTAAGCTCTGGTCTCCAGTGACTTATGGATACAGGTGCATAGGTTAACCAGAATTCTTATCCCCTTCCCCTTGAAACTGACAATTCTAAAACATGGTTTGATCCATGCTAAATCCACAAATTGGGATTCTTGTCTCTGGTTAACTCCCTGCCTGTATTCTTACATTACTGGAGTTTGTTTCTTCATTTTGCTCTACGTGAGATTGAGCAAAGCCCAGGAATGTTGTCAAGCCAGGTTTGTGCACATTCCAGTTTCATATGATGTCTGAATGCGACCCTGTTTTCTTTCTCTGTGCATGGAGGTAGTTACATCCATCTGTATGCCGGTCACTAAAGGAGGATGCTTCCCAAAAATACTCAATGAAGCCTGTTTGCTCTTCGAATCAGCCACTGGATAAAGAAATTGTATTTTCTATGTTTCCATCATCCTTGCGCCTCCTTAGTTAATTGTGAAATTAAATGCAATCTAATGTATTGCTTATCTGGAGCTCTGATATTGTCACAGCCAGGGTGACAGAGTATTAGGCACTTAATAACACAGAGCAGCGTAAATCGCTCAGGAAGGGAGCGATCGACGGTCAGTTGGTATTGGACTCCGTCTTGGGTCTTGACTTCCTCTTGGCGTTTCCAAACTATATTGCTTTGGTGCTATTGATAGTCTTGGTCAAACTTTTGACTTGCCCAAAGTTCAGGACAGGTGCCAAGTCTTTATCTTGTTTGTCCTCACAAGTGCTGAAGGTAGCAGCAGCCGTTTCTGTAACTGGGGTTGAATTCACTGAGCTGGAATTTAAGAGTCCGTTTCTTCCATGCAAATTAGTTATTGCCTTGGAGCCCATCATCAGTGGGACCAAATGATTCTTACAGTTTCTAGGGCTCCATAACATAATCATTAAGTGCTGCCACATCGCAACTGACTTACAGCAGCCCCTCAACCTTGGTATTCCTTGGTAGTCTCCCATCCAAGTACTAACCGTGGCCAGCCCTGCTTAGTTTCCCAGCTCTGATACCGGGGTGTCAAACATATGGCCCAAGGGCCAGAACCGGCCCATCCCGGGCTCTTATGCAGCCCACGAGTAACTAGAGCAAAGGAGGGAACAGCAGACTGCTCAGGGGGGACTGTGGCTTCAGCGTGGCGGAACAACCTCGTCTGCAGCAGTCAAGTATTGTGGGAGCATCTGCCCAGTGCTGCGCCGCCGTCTCTCCAGTCTGCCCACACGGGTTTTCCTTTGCACCCCCCCTCCGAGCCCACAAGGCCTTGCAGTGAAGATACACCAACTCAGAGCTTACCAACTGCTGTCCTTTATACAGTTTATGTCTCCAGTACCTGGCATTACGTTTTATGGCACACACGGCCCGGCAGGGCAAAGCGACATTTATGTCAGATCCGGCCCTCGTAACAAATGGGTTCGACACCCCTGCTCTGATAAGCCCAGGTTAGTCTGGGCTGTTCAAGTTGCCACTGTAACATATGCACACGCTCCCGCTAGAGATTATATAAATAAATCATTTGGAATACTGTGTACAGTTCTGGTCACCACACCTCAAAAAGGATATTATAGCTTTGGAAAAAGTGCAGAGAAGGGCAACAAGAATGATAAAAGGGTTGGAACACCTTCCCTATGAAGAAAAGTTAAAACTCTTGGGGCTCTTTAGCTTGGAGAAATGGCGGCTGAGAGGTGACATGACAGAGGTTTATAAGATTATGCATGGGATAGAGCAGGTTGAGAAAGAAGTACTTTTCTCCCTTTCTCACAATACAAGAACTCCTTGTGAGCACTCCAGTGAAATTGCTGAGCAGTCAGGTTAGAACAGATAAAAGGAAGTACTTCTTCACCCAAAGAGTGATTAACATATGGAATTCACTGCCACAGGAGGTGGTGGCAGCTACAAGCATGGACAGTTTCAAGAGGGAATTAGATAAAGATATGGAGCAGAGGTCCATCAATGGCTATTAGCCACAGGGTATAGATGGGAACTCTCAGTCTGGGGCAGGTGATGCACTCTATTCTTGGTGCTGGAGGGGGCAGCAGTGGGAGGGCTTCTAGTGTCCTGGCCCCACTGCTGGATCTCCTGATGGCACCTGGTATATTTTGGCCGCTGTGTGACAGAGTGTTGAACTAGATGGGCCATTGGCCTGATTCAACATTGGCTTCTCTTATGTTCTTATGAGATCAGGGCCCTGGGGGAGCTTTTACAGTTCCGCAGGGCCTGTAAAACAGAGCTCATCCGCGAGGCTTTGGGTTGAGGCAGCGGGCGTCAAATATCATCCGGCCCCTCCTGCCACCATATCATTACCATTTGCTACCTTCGATCACGGCCTTCTGTTTTCGAGGCTCAGAAACGATAACCCTTTTGGTTTACCTGGGGTAGGGTATTCACCATCTGGAATCTCTTATGGGATTTAGCCCTCTCTGCTTTAAATTGACCAATGCCGGGGCATCCTAGTAATAGTTGTGAGGTAGTCTGATCGCCATCATTTAAGGATTAAGTTTTATAGTTTTAATCTCTGGTTTCATCGCTCTATAATTAATGTTTCTAACCCGCCTTGAGGCTTTTCACGGGAAGGGCAGGAAAGGCATTGAACCGAACAAATAAATATTGTTCTCGTCGGTGCGACAAATATAAAGTTGGTGGTGTCACTCACAACAACAAAATTAAGTGCATGCTGTAACTCTAATAAGGCATAAAATACAATGTTTCCTCCTTAGCAGATAAGTCGTTAAGTCCATGTAATCAGTTGCGCTTAATTTCGTTGTTGTGACACCACCAACTTTACATTTATTAAATACAGTTTGTATTTTGGCAATTTCTGATGGTGTTTCTCCTAGTGGAATTTGTATATCTGGGACCTCTGTGACGCTAGGTTTCCCCCTGTTTTTGGATTTCTCTCCAGTGGGGCTAGGGTATTACAACTGATCTCCAGGTGGCAGAGTTCAGTTCACCTGGAGAAAATGGCCACTTTGGAAGGTGGTTTCTATGGCACTATACACCACCAAAGTCCCTCCCTTCCCCAAACCCCGCCCTCCCCAAGCTCTACCCCCTGGAATCTCCAGGTATTTCCCAACCCAGAGTTGGCAACCCCAAATGGGGCCCAGATGGGCTTGCATCATTCTCTCCTCCATTTTACCTTCATTACAACCCCGTGAGGGAGGTTAGGCTGAGAGTGTGTGACTGGTTCAAGGTCACCCAGCAGGCAGAGTGGGGATTCGAACCTGGGTTTCCCAGATCTAGTGTAACACTTTAACCGCTACATCATGGTGGCTCTCCAAAGTGTTTTCTTATTACAGTGATGTGGGTTTCCGGGAAAATATGAATTGGAAAATTTTTCAATTCCTATTTAAATAACGTAGCAAAAGAAGGCGAATGCACCATGTGCAAGCCCTGGAGCATGTATAAGCCTTGGGGTTCGTCCATGCTTCGCATCCCACATCTAGTCCATCTAACACGATTGATTTGCCCTGACAACTGCAAACTATATTTAAGTAAATGGGAAGTTTTCCATGGAAAAATATAGTATTGGGAAATTTTCTGTCCTGCCGCACGCTCACAATGTTTCATCTCCCAGCATTTCAGTTTGCTTATTTTTACTACCCCCTTCTTCACTTATATGATCTCCTCTTTCCTTCATTTTGTTCTCGCAGCAACCTTGTGAGAGGTAGGTTTGACTGCGAGACAGCATCGGTCCCAAGGTCACTCAGTGCGAGTACATTTGGAAACCGACAGGGCAGTCCTGTGCAGAGTTACTCCCATGTAAGCCCACTGATTTCCGTGAGACCGGACTGCTTAGACGTTGACTGTAATTTTTGCTGGTCCTCACCCGGTAGCCTAACTGCTATCCCAAACAGTCCTTGACACATCAGCACCCCTATTTTTGCTGAAGTTGGAATTGCAGATCAGTCTGTGTTACGGTTGCCAGGTCCCCCCTTGCCACCAGTTGGGGATGGGTGGGTGGGTAGAACTGCCATTTCCAGGTCAGGAAACTCTTGGAGATTTGGGGGTGGAGCCTGGAGAGGACAGGGACCTAAGTGGGGTACGATGCCACACAGTCCACCCTCCAAAGCACCCCTTTTCTCCAGGGGGAACTGATCTCTGTTGCCTGGGGATGAGCTGTCATTCCAGGGGTCCCCCAGGTCCCACCCGGAGGTTGGCATCCCTAGTCTGCGTTCCACTAGCTATTAACTGGCTCTGTTTGTCTGGGGAGGGGTAGCCCAACAACTTTTAAAAGACCGTCTTTCTAAGTCATGTTATGCTTGCCGGGACCAGGGCCAGGGCTTTTTCGGTGGCGGCTCCTACCTGGTGGAATGAGCTCCCGGAGGAGATCCGCCATTGCACCTGCGCTACCATCGCGCTACATTGGCCCTGGCAACCGTCCTGCAGTTGTTTGCGTGGTATCAATGCTGCTGAATGAGTCCATCCTCCCTATGAGCACCACGCCGTCATGTACTGAAGATTCTGAATATTGAAAGCACATCGATTTTTGTACTCTGTCTCTGTATGTTATGGATTTTACTTGTTTTATTGCTTTACCTTGGCATAATTGCCCTTGTGAGCCGCCCTGAGTCCGTTCTTGGGGAGGGCGGCCTATAAATTTGAACAAATAAAATAAGATAAATAAAATCCTGCTTGTGGGCTTCTTACAGGCAGCCTGTCAGCCACTAAGTGAACAGAAGGCTGAGCCTTGATGGGCCCCGGGCTAGATCCAGCATGGCTCTTCCTACGTTATTATTGTTGTCGTCCCTATTGTTATTATATTCATCAGATGTATATCCTGCTCCCCCGAATGGGACCCAGGCCAGGTGACAGCATATAGAATACACCCAATAAGAACAATACGAAAAGATACAATAAATAAACTTTTAAAATATAAAACAATTAAAAATCAGTCCCCATTAAAATCTCATCCAGTATGAAACAGGGTAGGCTGCGTGGACGGTGGAGACACAGCTGGAGCATACCAGCTGCCTGGTGGATCAGCCTTGCACGCCTTGCGTAAACCTTGGGAGGTCCCCTAGGGACGCATGCACCTCTTCAGGCAGCTGTTCCACAGGACGGGGGCCACTACTGGAAAGGCCCCGCCCTCGTTGACCCAAGGCAGATGTTCTTAAGTTATGTCGGGAATGTGGCTCAGTGGCAGATCCTTTGCTTGGCATGCAGAAGGTCCCAGGTTCAATCCCTGGTATCTTCAGTTAAAGGATCAGGTAGTAGGTGATGTGAAAGACCTCCACCTGAGACCCTGAGAATGTAAGAACAGCTTTGCTGGATCAGCATCCTGTTTCACACAGTGGCCAGACAGTTCCTTTGGATGGCCAAAAACAGGGCGCAGAGGCTAAGGCCTTCCCCAATGTTGCCTCCTGGCTCTGGGATTCAGAGGTTGACTGCCTCTGGATGTGGAGGTTCCCTTTAGTCATTATGGCTAGTCGCCACTGATAGACGTATCCTCCAGGAAGTGGTAAAGCATCTGCTGGGCATACAGAAGATCCAGGTTCAATCCCTGGCTTCTCCAGTGAAAAGGACCAGGTAGTAGGAAGTTATTAAAGCTGGATCATTCCTGGAGAGTTGCTACCAGTCTGAGCAGACCAAGTAGATCAGGGTTATCAAACCCATTTGTTATGAAGGTCAGATCTGACATAAGTGAGACCTTATTGGGCCGGGGCCATGTGTGTCATAAAATGTAATGCCAGGTAGCTTTATAATTTTATAAAGCTTTAAACTTTATAAAGGACACAAACACAAAGGGTTTTTTTTATACTTAAAATCATGCTTAAAACTTTAGCACTCTTGCAATATTTTGTTTCTTCAACAGTGTCTGATATAACTGACACCTCTTGCTCTGAATTATTGCATCAAAAAGTCTGTGCTGTTGCAGTCTTGAGTATGCTGTTCAGGTGTGTATCTGTAAGCTGCGAACCTATGATGACGCAGCAGCAGCACAACTGGAAGAAGAAGCAGAAGACAGCCAGAAGAAGCAGAAGACAGCCAGATAGAAACCCCCAGGCCACATGTTTGACACCCCTGAAATAGATCATACTGACTTCAATGGACCAAGGGTCTGATGTGGCATAAGGCAGCTTCATGTGTATTCAAGTCTAAAGAATCCAAGAGAAATACCTTCGTTTGATTCCGCAAAAGGCACCATGTCTTTCCAGTAACTCAAGTTTCCGTCTGCTTAAGAACATCCCGTTTCGTTCAGATGAACCTTGACTTTGGGGGAAGAAGAACATGGATTTCAAACGCCAAGAAAATCTCCTAGATAGTGCTAAGTTGTATATTGGAAAAGCCGAACAGCTCTTTGCTTCTGATTACTTGGGGGGGGGGGGGCCTTGTTTTCCTCCTGTACTTCATCTGTAAGGCCGAAGATGTGAACAGTGTGTCTTCGCGTCTCGGAGCAGAGGTGGTTTTGAGTTGACTTTGCTTCTCAAGTGAGAGAAAATGACACTCGAAAAGGTTACCCGGCCCCAGCGCGTAGGCTTATCGTCTTGTGAGTCTTTCAGATAAAATTGCTTCAGTAAGCCGGGCGATCAATATAATATGCCTTCGTGAATCTCAGCAGCAGTGGCTGGTGTTTGACCTCGATAATCCTTTCGTGTTTAATAACTCTTCCACGCAACTTTTTTCATTTTACAGCACCTCTGCCTTGTTTGCGCAAACGTGCGCCGAAGTGAACTCGGCAGGTTCGGGCATAACGACCACCTTCGGTTTGTTGCAATGGAAATGAGCCCGGGGGATCCTTGGGCTAGCGCGCTTCCTCTCCTCGTGTGTCGCAGTGGAATGAAAGGCTTCCATTTTCGTGGGTGGTCATAGCTTATTAACCTCCAAAAACCACAAACAGTGGTTTGCTCCCATGCCAGTAAACCCGGATAAAAACAAAGTTTAGGCCGTAGGGAAGTGAGTGAACCACCATTAACGCTCCAGGCCTAAAACGAACCGTAGCTTGCCATTAAGAGCAGGTTGACGCAACCTAGTTACGCTCCAGACAAACTGGAATTGTCCCCTGGACGAAGAAATTAGTTCCTTAGTAGGGCAAAGGCTTGGCTTCCCAAGTGGCAGATGCCTCGTGACTTAGCATCCGCCTCCGGGAGAGGCGGATGCTAAGTCACGAGGCATCTGCCACTTGGGATTCCGTGTAATTGCCTCTCCCGGATTCCGTGTAATTAGCAGGTGTGCATCAGCAGGTGTGGAATGTGAGTAAGTTGCACTCGGCAGCCACGGGAAACCGTGTCAGCTGGGTGTGGCGGCCCTCGGTCTGGAGAAAAAGGAGGTCTTGAGGCTGGCAGGGGTGACTGGACAGAGGAGCAGCTGCCGTGACCCGAAAGGGGATTCTGGAGGCTTTGGGGCTTACGTGGTGGAGTGCTGCAAGCTGTGGGTGGATACTCAGGTGTTGCTAGTGAAAGGACGTGGGGGAGAGACGTGGAAAAGGTGGCACGGGGGGATTTGGATGTTAGGAAGGACTTCCGGGCAGAGCAGTCCCTCAGGGCAACAGGCTTCCTTGGGAGGCAGTGGGCTCTCCTCCTTTGGAGGCTTTTAAGCAGAGCTGCCTGTTCCCCGGAAGGCCAGATATTGAAGCTGAAGCTCAAATACTTTGGCCACCCAATGAGAAGGGAGCGCTCACTGGAGAAGACCCTGATGCTGGGAAAGTCTGATGGTCAAAGAAGACGGGGATGGCAAAGGACGAGATGGTTAGACAGTGTTATCGATGTAACGAACATGAAATCGAGCAAACTCCAGAGGATGGCAGAAGACAGGAGGGCCTGGCGTGATGTGGTTCATGGGGTCGCAAAGAGTCGGACTCCTGTGCGACTGAACAACAACCAGAAAAGTGGAGGCTAGATGGCCCGACAGCAATGCCGAGTCTGTAAATTTAGGCAGATTGTGAAAGTGGGGGGACAGGTAGGGACGAGCCAGCGCTTGCCTCTCGTGGCCCTTTCTTCTGTGCCTAGGGTATTGCCGATTGCCACTCTGGAGTCAGGAAGGAATTTTCTTCCAGGCCAGACTGGCCCAGGGTTTTTTGCCTTCCCTTGGGCATAGGGCAGGAGCCATTGGTGGTGTTGGGGGGAGGTAGCTGTGAATTTCTTGCGTTGTGTAGTGGGTAGGATTAGATGACCTTTGGAGGTCCCTTCCAGCTCTGTGTTTCTATGGTAAGGGATGTTAACAGGAGCTCACCACCCGTTATATTGTCTCTTTCCTCCTTCCTCCCATCGTTGCTTGGGCAAGGTCTTTGGGAATATGAGTGGGCAGCAGATTGGAAAGAGGAGTCGGAACGTTCCAGGGTATGGCCCAGGGAGCCCTGAAGAGCCGTCGGGGGCTTCCTACTCCAGACTCGGGAACAGTTTGCTGGTGTCTGTCACCTTTGTCTGTGCTCACGCCCTTAAATATGTTTGTGTGGTGGAGCTGCTAAGTCCACAAGGGAGGAATCGTGGGCATTTCTAAGAAATACAGAATGCTAAAGCGAGGAGGGGGGGACCTCAAGTCCGTTAGCGTTTTCTGTCCTACAGAGGAAGTGGGACACATGGTGGACGTTCCCTTTTTGGAGTGGATCAGTGATCGTTAACCAGGGTCATAACCCCCCTCTACCTTGGGGTGAGGACAGTCACCAAACCTTGAGAGCGCTTTCAGAATTTATGGTGGACATGTTGGTTCTGAGGCAGACCTCAAATTCTCACCCACTTCCGGTTGCTTCTGGCTGCCGGCGGAAGCGATTCATTTGATACCGCTTACACCGCCTTGAGGATAAAACCCTAGAATTCTGCCCCAGGCCCTTAAAAGAGCGGTACTCACGAATTGGAATCAAAACTTAATTAAAAAACAAATTAAAAGTTATTTTATTTTTTAAAAAACCCTAGCATACAAGAAAAGAAGAAGAGAAAAAGAAAAAAAGAAAAAACCAACTTGGAAGTTACAAACTATTACACGAGAATATTGACATCATGGGTGATACGCGCTCTCCCGTGGAGATTGTGAAGACCACCTTTCAGTGCTAATGTTGACCGGATCCATCCTGTCAAAATCAGCATCGAGCTCCTGAAGAACGGCGAGCCAATGGAGAGCCAGGAAAGCAACCATCAGCCTGTTGATGCCAACGTCACTATCAACTGGAAGACCGAAGTGGAGCACGAAACCTCGCGTGTGGACCCCAAACCCACGAACTCGAGTGGGGAGTTCTGAGCAGATGTTCTCAGGAAGAGAAGATCGGAAGACTTCTGCCGTTTGAGATGCGTTCCAGCCGTGCTGTCCTGAACCGCTTTTCGTGTGCTGTCCCTACTTTGAAATGACTGCTTTGGAAAGAGAAAAGAAAAATAATATTGCACCCTATCTTGCAATTTGAACTTTAGCAGTAATTCTGCCTCATGTTGCTTTTGTTTAACTCCATTTATTAAAATCTTCTGGGTTTTCACTGGTGAAGGGAAATATGCTGAAAAGGTGTATATTTGAATACAACCACTTTCTTATCTGGCATGTGTTCTGCGGTTGTGATCTGTTGTGAGCACGCTTGGGGGAGGGCGGGGGATGTAAGCTGAAATAAATAAATAAATAAATAAATACAATGCCTTCAATCGCATTACAACAGAGTAACCGTGTCCTTGATGTTGTACAGTACAAAGTCTACGGAACTGCAATACTTTAAAAGGCAACAAGATTCCCCAAAGGCTACGGAGGGAGGGGACTATGGTTTGTGAAGGCAAGAATTCAAACGTCGGGTGCCAAGATCAAAACTTAACATTAAGAGATTGTCTTTTAGCAGAAAGATCTCCATGTGTCCGGCACCCAAATCATAAGCAGATCTATGTAAATAGAGCTGCCTTGGCCGGAATGCTGTCCTAGTTGTCTCCGTGTGGCTTCAAAGTGTGTGTGCGTGTGAGTGATAATTTTGCTTGCTTGGTGGGGTGGTGGTAGATTAAACCACTGGAGGCTGTGATCTTCAGACCCTTTCCAGGTGGAGAACCTGCACTCAGGCCTCCTTATTACTTTACTGGCAAAGGGCAACCTGTGCCTTACGGTAACTAGCAACCATGCCCGTGATGTGTGTGTTTTCCTCAACACTGGCTGTCCTGTTAATCATCTGCATATCAAAGCTGACACCAGAGCATGTCAATATGTTAGTTTTCCTTTTTAAGAAAGCCAAGGCAGTCTGCGGAGCTGGCAAGTATATGCGTGGGCTAGACAGATCTCGAACTTGTCAGCATTTGGGTGCTTAAACCGTGGATCGTTCAATGTTGTATTCGTGTTAAGAAATGAATTCCCCGACCTGGCTAGCCCACGCTGGCCTGGCCTCGCCGCATCTCGGAAGCTGAGCAGGGCTGTTGTACAAATAAATTTCTAGCCAAGAAATGGAGTCAGAAATGAGGAGGAAGTTCTTAGTGTTTAAGAACAGAAGAACATAAGAGAAGCCAATGTTGAATCAGGCCAATGGCCCATCTAGTCCAACACTCTGTCACACAGCGGCCAAAATATACCAGGGGCCATCAGGAGGTCCAGCAGAGCAATTAATTGCAATTAGACAGGGGAAAACGGTTGGACCCAATGGCCCATCAAAAACTGGCTGCTTTCTGAGCATATTCAGGAAGTACATGACCTTTTATACGTGAACTGACATCATGAAGAAAACAATACTCAAAAAGGCATAATTGGTTACAAAAGACAATGGTCCTTCAAATAATAAGCTTTTGATTTGTCAGATGTAAAGAAACACATCTACGTCAAACCTAAATGTTTACTTAACCCAAAATGATAATGGGCAAGGATTCTTCATATCCCAAACAAAAAGGGTTTTTTTTCCCCCTGATACGAGACTAAAATCTTATCTGACCCAGACATTTCAAGGTTTTGTCTTTAAGAACTACAGAATCATGAACTTTATACGTATTATCTCGTCTGCTAGCAATAACAGACTTACAAGAGTAAAGGCGTCTATATAACAGGCCTTCCTTATATCCTGATAAAACGTCACTTAAAAGAGAAATCCATAAAACCAGGAGAAAATACGAATATGAATAATCAAAAAGAAGAAGAGGAAGAAGAAGAGTTTGGATTTATACCCCGCCCTTCACTGCCCAAAGGCATCTCAGAGCGGCTTACAAACTCCTTTCCCCCTTCCCCTCCCCACAACAGACACCCTGTGAGGTAGGTGGGGCTGAGAGAGCTCTTGACAGAAACTGTCCTTGAGAGAACAGCTGTGCCAGAACTTGTGACTGACCCAAGGTCACATCAGCAGGTGCAAGTGGAGGAGTGGGGAATCAAACCCGGTTCTCCCAGATAAGAGTCCGCGCACTTCACCACGACACCAAACTGGCTCTTCCCTTTATATAGGGAAAAAACCTATATAAAAATATCTTTATATTCCCATTCATACTACAGGGTTGGCCCCGGTTAGTACTTGGATGCAGTGTTCCCTCTAAGCTGAGTGAGTGTGAGCTAGCTCACAGTTTTTTCGCCTCCGGCTCAGAGTTTTGCCTTAGCTCAGGAAGGAGGGCTCCAGAGCAAGCTAATTTATGCAGCAGCCAAATGGCTCGCTCACAACTTTAATGGCAGTAGCTCACAAGGTAGAATTTTTGCTCACAAGAACTCCACAGCTTAGAAGGGAGCATTGCTTGGACGGGGAGATCGTTGAGGAAATCCAAAGTCGCTCTGCAGAGGCAGGCAATGGCAAACCCTCTTTGTTGGTCTCCTGCCTCGAAAGCCCCGCGAGGGGTCGCCCTAAGTCAGCTGTGACTTGACAGCAAAAAAAAGTTTATCGTGGTTGCTTTTATTAAACAAAACTGGTGTCCCGTAGCTCAGAGCACATTTCAGGAGGCTTTGCTGCGGTGGGCCTCTTGTGACTGTGGAGATGTGTGATGGAGGTGGGAGTACGGAACCATGTTAGGGTCTCCGTGCAGAGGCGATATCATCTGGGAGTACACGATTTGCGGACAAATGAGGGGAAGGCCACCAGCATTGAGTCTTATACGTGAGCTCTTATGGGTAATCGCATGGCTCCCCTTGTTGCTGACTGGTGTTGAAAGCAGAACAGTGGACTAAGAAGGAGAAGAAGAGGTTAGATTTATACCCGGCCCTTCACTCGGAGTCTCAGAGCATCTTACAATCTCCTTTTCCCTTCCCCTCCCCACAACAGACACCCTGTGAGGTAGGTGGGGCTGAGAGAGCTCTTTCGAGGACTGCTCTTGAGAGAACAGCTCTGAGAGCACTGTGACTGACCCAAGGCCATGCCAGCAGCTGTACATGGCGGAGTGGGGAATCAAACCCGGTTCTCCCAAGTTAGAGTCCGCGCTCTTAACCGCCACACCAAACTAAGTGCGCCTGGGTCCCTTCAAGCAAGCCCGCTATTACAAGGGAGGAAACCAAAGTGCTCATTCTGTCTCAAAAGCTGACCTTGCTCCTTAAGAATATCCCCTCTCCTTTCTCTTGTAGTGAGTCACCTGGAAATAAGATGTTTCTCCTCTGAAACCATGAAGAGCTGAGCTGATTCTCCGGAGATTCAAACCTGTTGACTTCGGGGGTGCTGATGCAGAGACCAGTAAGTGGCATTTTCCAACTGGGATGTGGAAGCAAGTCTGATGTAGCCTGTTTGGGGATTACACAGATGTACACAGTACATCCGAGATCCGAGTCAGGGAGCACCCCAGAGATTAACGAGGTTTTGGGGTATAAGCTTTCCAGAGTCAAAGCCCCCTTTGTCAGAGTTTTGACTCTCAAAAGTTTATACCCTGAAAGTCATGCTGGTCTCTGAGGAGCTAATTGGATTTGAATCTAGCTTTTCTACTGCAGGTCAGCCCTCCTGAAGGAATACATCCTGTTGTCCGTGGGGTGCCCTAATTTTTGTGGGTTTTTCTGTTTCATTTTTCAGAACCCAACCACACAAAAACAAGCCCAATGGGAAGTGGTAGGAAAGAGACGCATAAAATGAAAATTGGCTGCGTCCAGCTATACAGGCCATGCACAAATTTCAGATATTCCGTGTTAAGAAAAAAACGTAATCTGTTTTTTGAGCTTTCGGACCATTTAAATAGTCAGTCCCAGTATTTGATATCTGGTTCCCGTGTTAATGTAAGACTCGACCTTGGGCTTCCAGTCTTTTTATTTCCACGCAGCTGGTTTAATTCACATCTCTGGTCTCCTGTGATTTTTGTTAGCTGCCTTGTTTCCCAGGTTTCTGATAAAATGAAACACTTCTGATCACTTTTAGAGTTAACGTTGGATCCAGACTTAACTCTTCCAGTCCTGTTTGAGTGCATAAGAGAAAGGGTTACTGAGCACACTAATCATGTTTGTGTGTTGTTTTTGTTTGGTTTTAAAATGTGGTTTTATTTATGCCTTATTTTGTTAGCTGTCTTGGTGGCCCTTGTGAAGGCAGAAAGGCAGGATATAAATTATTGTAAAAGAAAATAAACAATGTCACTGTTTTTTGTACCCCACAACTAAGGGCGGGTCGTTTTGCTTTGTCTTAGCACAGGGCAAGTAAACTAGCCAGTTTCGTGCAGTACAAAGAGGCAATCACCTATCCCCAGGAACGGCTAACTGGAAAGCAGCAGGGCTTGAGCAGCAACTCCTGCAGAGACAGAACAGGCAGCCTCTTCTGAGAATGGCCACATAAGCTGCCATTGGCAGGCTTTGGCTGAGCTTAGCAGCCAGGTTTTCAGAGCAGTGCTTACCCCTAACAGGGAGATGGGCAGGGTTCTGTCTCTTAATATCACAGTGAATTTGGAACCACTAGCAGGGGTGGCCAAACTTGCTTAACATAAGAGCTACATAGAACAAACGGCAGATGTTTGAGAGCCGCAGGACTTGAGCAAATATAACCCGCATGCTTTTGTTGAAAAATATGCAAACTTGCTTTTTATTAACATTAATTGAGACTGCCAAAAATAAAAACAAAAGGGGCAAAAACAGATACCGATAATGATGGGGAGGGAGGGGAGAAAGAGAGAAAGAAAGAAATGTGGAAAGAAAGCAAGAAAGTAGAAAGAAAGCAAATGGGGGGGAGAGGTGAAAAGAAAGCAACTTTAACTGCATCTTCCAAGACCCCCACGCAGGCTGGCTTGGAGAAAGCATTTAAAGAGACAAATGCCTTCTCCAAGCCGACCAGTGGGAAGGGTCTTTAATAAAGCATTTAAAGTTGCTTGCTCTCTCTGCTCCTCCCCCTACCCAGGGAGAGGAACACTGGCTCGGGAAGGGAAGAATGATAGGGGAGGCATGCCTCCCTTTCGCTTCCCCAGCCACCCTGTCTGGAAGCCACACAATATATGCGAAAGAGCCGCATGCGGCTCCCAAGCCACAGTTTGGCCACCCCTGCGCTAGGGTGTACTTTTGAAAAGCAGCACTGTGTGAGGGGCAGTTCCCCTTCTGCATCTGCTGACTCAGGAGTAATGCCAGAGTTCGTGTCCCACTGAGCTGCTGAGGCATTCGGAAAGCCTCAAGTGCACTGCGATGCAGGGTAGCTCCAGCTCTTCTCCCAAGTCAGAGTGAGGCCCACAGCACGTTACCATAAACCCAGAGAGTCAGAAGGGGCCACGCAGCCCATCCAGTGCAACTTTCTGCCCGATGCAGAATCAGCCTCGAGCATCCCTAATAAGTGTTCATCCAGCCGCTGCTTGAAGACTGCCAGCGAAGGGGAGCTTGTCACCTCCCTGGGTGGCCGGTTCCACTGCTGAACTGCTTTTACTGTAAAAAAATGATTTCCTAACACCCAGCCGGAACCTTTCCGCTCGTAATTTAAACCCATTCTTGCGAGGCCTATCTTCTGCCGCCCTCCTGAAGTACATGGTCTTGCAGGGCATCGTGCATCGGTGGAGCCTGTCTGTGCTCAGGACATAAGAACATAAGAGCATAAGAGAAGCCAATGTTGAATCAGGCCAATGGCCCATCCAGTCCAACACTCGGTGTCACATCGTGGCCAAAAATACCAGGTGCCATCAGGAGGTCCAGCAGTGGGGCCAGGACACCAGAAGCCCTCCCACTGCTGCCCCCCCCAGCACCAAGAATGGAGTGCATCACCTGCCCCAGACTGAGAGTTCCCATCTATACCCTGTGGCTAATAGCCCCTGCGGGACATCTGCTCCATATGTTTATCTAATTCCCTCTTGAAACTGTCCATGCTTGCAGCTGCCACCACCTCCTGCAGCAGTGAATTCCATGTGTTAATCACTCTTTGGGTGAAGAAGACTTCCTCTTGAAGCTTGCCAGAGATGCAGGGGCACTTGGCCTTAGCCAGCGTTGGCAGCAGTGTTCTCTCTAAGCTGAGTTAGTGTGAGCCGGCTGACAGTTTTTTAGACTCCTGCTCTCAGATTTTTGTCTTAGCTCTAGAAGGAGGGCTCCAGAGCAAACTAATCCATGCAGCAGCCAAATCGCTGGCTCACAACTTTCATGCCAGTAGCTCACAAAGTAGAATTTTTGCTCACAAGACTCCACAGCTTAGAGCAGAGGTTCCCAAACTTATTTGGCCTACCACCCCCTTTTCAGAAAAAAAATTACTCAGCGCCGCCCTGGAAATCTACCTTCAAGAAGGGGACAAAAAAATGCAGTGACAAATTTGCACATAGTAAAGAAAGATGTTGTAAGTAAAGAAAGATGTTGCTGGCCTGAAGCCAGAGGCCAGCAGCAACCACCACACAATAGCCCCGCAGCAACACCAGTCTTACAAGGGTGCACATGATTGGCTGTGGGGTCCCCTCTCCCCCTCCCCCTCCCTCCCTGATCCCAGGGAAGACCAGGAGAAGGCAGGAAAAGACTGCTTTAGATAGGTTCTGGACTCTTCTTTCTTTACGCTTCCACCGCCCCCATATTTTTATTCAATGCTCCCCAATTGCACCCAAGGCTCCTATCATTCCAGCGCCCCCCAGGGGGTGGTATTGCCCACTTTGGGAACCAGTGGCTTAGAGGGAGTATTGGTTGGCAGTACATTCCTGGGCCATTGTATCCAGGAACCAGGAAGTCTGGGAAAGACTTGACGGCAGATCCTTAATTGCGGGATGGGCACCTGTTTGCGTTTCCAAGAATGGGTGTCAGGAGCAAGCTCCTCTGTTGTTGTTTTCCTGTTTCCTTCGACTGCAGAATTCCAGGAAGGGACCATGGATCAGCCCAGTGGGAGGAGTTTCATGCAAGTTCTCTGTGAGAAATACAGCCCCGAAAACTTCCCGTATCGCCGAGGTCCGGGGATGGGAGTGCACGTCCCGGCTACGCCTCAGGGTTCACCTATGAAAGGTATTGCTGTGTACGCCGAAGTCTGTCCGTGTCTTCTGTCATTCCAGAGTATAAAGAGACCACCGGCTGAACAGTACAGTGAAGAAATAGAACAACAGTCGGGATTAAGTACTCAAATCACTATTAAACCATGTTTTTGCTTTTACAACAGGCAGGGGTCTTTTGGGGGGGAGCGCACCGGAGCGCAGCTCCGGGAGCTCAGGAGCCAAGCCCCGCCGCCAGCCGGCGTCCCGGGGAGTCTTTCAGGCAGCCGAATGTCAATTTCAGCTCCATGATATCCTATGGGCCATTGAAGTCAATGGTGAAAACATAGGGTATATTCTAGGGGCTGGAGGGCAGGGGGTTTGAGGGAGAGGCTCCAAACTCACAGGATAGCTGGTGGAGCCTCTCCCCAAGATACCCACCAAGTTTCAAGAACACTGGATTAGGGGGTCCAATTCTATAGGCCCTTAAACAGGTTGCCCCTATTCCCTCCATTGTTCTCTATGGTGGGAAAAAAGTAATTTTGTTTCCCATCATAGAGAACAATGGAGGGAATAGGGGCAACCAATTTGGGGGGCCATAGAATTGAACCTCCTGGTCCAATGTTCTTGAAACTTGGTGGGTATCTTGGGGAGAGGCTCCACCAGCTATCCTGTGAGTTTGGAGTCTCTCCCTCAAACCCCTCCCCTCCAGCCCCCAGAATATACCCAATGGTTTCACCATTGACTTCAATGGCCCATAGGATATAATGGGGCTGAATTGCCACCAAATTTCTTTCATTCCCTCCTTTCCTTCTCTCTTTTTTCTCTTTCCCTCCTTCTTTCTTTCTTTCCCTCCTCCTTGTTTCGTTCCCCCTTCTTTCTTTCTTTCCCTCCTACTTTCTTTCCCTCCTACTTTCTTTCCCTCCTACTTTCTTTCCCTCCTTCTTTCTTTCCCTCCTTCTTTCTTTCCCTCCTTCTTTCTTTCTTTCTTTATTTCTTTATTTCTTTCTTTCTTTCTTTCTTTCTTTCTTTCTTTCTTTCTTTCTTTCTTTCTTTCTTTCTTTCTTTCTTTCTTTCTTTCTTTCTTTCTTTCTTTCTTTCTTTCTTTCTTTCTTTCCCTCCTTCTTTCTTTCGTACTTCTCTTCTCTTTTTTCCTCCTTTCCCTGTTTCCCTCCTTCTTCCCTCTCTTTCTTCCCCCCCCTTTCCTTCTCTTTCTTTCCCTCTTTCCTTCTCTCTACTCTCTCTCTATCTTCCCTCTTTCCTCCTTCTGTGGCCCAACTCTCATGAGAAGGAGTTTAAACTTTAAACCCCTTCTCTCTTAGCTCCCCCACCCAGACCAGCTGGGGAAGGGAAAGGGAGCCTTTTGAAGATGCCTCCCCCCCTTTTGCTTCCCCTTCTGACATCACTTCCGGTGATGTCAGGGGGCGTGGTATATGCTAATAGCCTAATAGCTCATTAGCATACCATATGCTAATGAGCTCCTGCAGCTGGTTTTCTACGAAAAGAGCCCTGACAACAGGTATATTTATAACAAAGTTTACAAGGAGTAGTGATGGCTGAATAGCCATCAGCAACCTGTAGCCTTTGGCGCCAAAGACCGAAGCCAACTTAATCTTCTGTGCTCTTCTGATTTTTTCAAAGTGGAAGTTGGCTACTCCTTGTAAACTTTGTTAATTAGAACCAGTGGAATAAGGCAACACGCCACTGATGTTCTATTGAACACGGATTGCATCAATCATACTTCTGATGAAGTTTGGAAACGAAGAAACGTAATCAGGAAGCTTCGTTATCCTTTTGAAAAATATTTGGACCGTGTTGATACATATTGGCTTTCTGTAAATCTTTTTGAAAAATATTTGGACCGTGTTGATACATACTGATTTTCTGTAACTTTTGATGAGTTCTTTGAGTGACTCTCGTTATAAATATACCTGTTGTAAAAGCAAAAGCATGGTTTAATAGTGACTGAGTACTTAACCCCGAACGTTGTTCTGTTTCTTCACTGTTCTGTCATTCCGGGGCATCCTGCTGACAGAAACCTCCTTTCTAGCCAGTTATGTGAAAGCGAAACGCAAAAGACTCTTCTCCGCCCCCCCGTCCCCGTCCCCGACGCTCACATGTACTGTCATTTTAAATTCTCGTCAGGTTGATGTGTATCACAACCTTCCCCGAAGAGGGAAAACAAGAAAGTTATTTGGGTGGAAATGACAATAACGGAGTTTGACAGAAAGGATCAGAAGTAAGTTGAGTCAGGCAAGGACAAAAAAGCACCGTGTGTCACTCGGAATTAACCACAACAGAGTCACCTTAACAAAAACTTCCAGGCGACTTTCTCGTCTGGTGCCTTCATCTGAGCAACTAGTTCAGATGTAAAAAGGATGTTCCGCCCATCTACCTGGCTGCATCTCTGGAAACCGTGTATCCGAAATAACCTGACGTGTGCAGCGGTAGATTGCCTGCTCCTCTTTAGAGTCCATTCCGCGGTTTCCCCAGGACATGGAATCGAATTTAACGGTTGCCCTTTCCACACGCTCACTGGTCATGTTGCCGTGCATGTCAAAGTGCCTAACAGAAGGAGGTAAGCGTGTACAACGTCCTTGTATCATAGGCATTATCCTCAAAGCAAGATAACCTCCTTGATCATCCTTTCTGAAATAGTCATAATCCCAGGTGGGGGCCAATGCTCCCTCTAAGCTGTGGAGTCTTGTGAGCAAAAATTCTACTTTGCGAGCTACCGGCATTAAATTAGTCTCCTCTGGAGCCATCCCTTCCTGAACTGAGACAAAAAAATGCGTGAGCCGGAGGCTAAAAAACTGTGAGCTAGCTCACACTAACTCAGCTTAGAGGGAACACTGCAGGTGGCTGTGCCATCGTAAAGGGAGTGGGGAACCAGTTTGTGTGGCCTTCGTGGCGCATGTGGGCGAAAGTGCTCCGTGAATGCTGGATCGCTATCCACTGATGGGCTCCCATCATATGCCAAAAACTGAATCCCGAATGCGTCAACAGGCATTTCTGATTGGCTCGTCTCAGTTTGAGGCCATCACGTGCAGACCTCTGAAACACTTCCTTCTTTCCTCTTCCCTTCCCCATCGCAGACACTTGACCATCCCATAAAATAAGTTCTCGGGAAGTTCCTCTTCACAGGTTTGTGGGTAAACTTGATCTGAGGTTACAGTTGCTGAGTGGATCTAGCTGAACTTGACACTGACTGTGATATGGGGCTTGCACTTGTTGGAAATACGTGAGTCGCAAGGTCTAGATTTCAGTCATTATAGGGTTAATCTGTTGTTTGCCTTGTGGACTGTTGTTTAGCCTGACCCGGAAGGAAATCTGGCACAGAGCCAATGGAAAGATAGCCCGGGAAAATTGAAGTCTGTTTTGTAACATTGATTGGTTAATGCTATCAGGTGACTTCCTTCTAGGGGGTCAAGAAGAAGAAGAGGCATCTCCATTGTTGTGTGACCGTGTGGTCTGTCTGTTTGTAGCTGTAAAGACGTGAAGATGTAGTTCTAGGTATCTCATTTATTTTGTAGGTTTCCTGTGTACTCTTTCCCCTTAGAAATATTTTTTTACTCAGAAGGAAATGCCTCCTCTCCAGTGAAGCAAAGATCCATTGCAAAACACTGAATATCTATGTATTTTTGCCTATTTTCCCAACAATATTTACATATAGTATTTGAGCAAAGGCAAAAGTCTTCAGTATTTTCATATCTGGGCTGCGTTCTTGCCGGTTGGGAGTCATGTAGGATCAGCTTAGTGCTTCCATTGGATATGTCCTCCCAACTTTCTCCTTCTTGTCCTTTGTCCTTCTCTTTGTATTTTTCCTTTCCTTTCCTTCTGTTCTCGTTCTCTTTCCAGAACTTAAGAAGAAAAATAACACCATAGTGTGTATGATCGTGGGTGGTTCTTGGGCTATGTATTGAATACCGGCTGACTTTGGGAGAGTTCCATTGATTTCTTTTTTCCTTGCCCCTGTGTTTTAAAACATGTGCAAGGAGAAAATGTCCAGAGGCACACATCAGCATGAGATGGAGTGGCCCCTTGGAGGCCAACAAGAAGTTCGAGGTGTAAGCTTTTAAGAGTCAAATCTCCCTTCATCAGATACAAGTTGGAATGGAGAACTGTGAGTCTTTATATCCCTTTCAGAAGGAGGGAGGGGCGCTGCAGAGAAGGGAGTCAGGATGCAGAGGTACAAGCGCACTTTGCAGTCAGCTGGATTAGAGCAGAGGAGAGATGCTTGTGTGTGTGTGTGAAGTGGCATCAGATCGCAGTCATTTATGTTGACCCCTGCAAAGGCCTTTCAGGGCAAGTGAGGAATAGAGGCGGTTTGCCGTTGCCTTCCTCTGCAGAGTCTTAGAATCACAGAGTTGGACGGGGGTCCATAGAGGCCATCTAGTCCAACCCCCTGCTCAAGGAAGGATCAGCCTAGAACATCCCTGACAGTGATTTGTCCAGCCGCTGCTTGAAGAGTGCCAGTGAGGGGGAGCTCACCACCTCCTTAGGCAGCTAATTCCCCTGCTGCGCAGCTTTCACTGTCAAAAAGTTTCTCCTAATATCCAGCTGGTACTTTCCCGCCCTTAATTTAAACCCATGATGGCAAGTCCTGTCCTCTGCTGCCAACAGGAACAGCTCCCTGCCCTCCTCTAAGGGACACCCCTGCAAATACTCTTTTTTTTTTTTAAACAAGATTTTTATTGGAATATATTCAACATTTTTAAACATAATTTCCAATTCAAGTTATAGATTATATCCCATCCCTTCAAATACTTAAAGAGAGCCATCCTGTCCCCCCCGCAAGCTCCTCTTCTCCAGACTGAACATTCCCAAGTCCCTCCATCTTTTCTCCTAGGGCTTCTTGGTCTCCAGGCCCCCGATCATCCCCGTCGCTCTCCTCTGCACCCGCTCCATTCTGTCCACATTTTTCTTTTGAAGCGAGGCCTTCCTTGGTGGTCTCCCTTCCAAGGACAGACCCAGCTTACTGCCCAAGATCTTACAAAATCAGGCTATTCCATGCCACCTTCTAATAATAATAATAATATACTTTATTGTCATTGTACATAGTACAATGAAATTAAAAGTGCAAACATTTCAGTGATCTAACACAGCCATTCACAACTGCTTCATAGCTCCCCTAAAGTTCACATAGCAACTAAACCACTGATGTCCCCAATTCCAATCTCATGCAGCATTTAGGGCAATAATGGCTCTTGGATAAAAACTGTTTTTTAATCTATTTGTCCTTGTTTTAATTGTCCTGTATCTTCTGCCCGAAGGCAGCAATTCAAACAAGAAGTGTTCAGGGTGTGATGAGTCCTCTCCATGGAGAAATGCTTGGGGGCAGAAAATTAGCATCTGTAGGGAGATAAAAATCCTATATCCCTATTCAGCCCCGGGGGGGGGGGAGCGGTCTGTTGTTCTGAATTAGCAAATAAACTCAAGTTCAGTAACCTACAGATGTTCAGCACTACAGATGCTAATTCTCTGCACTTAAGTCTTTCTGCTCTAGTCTCGTTTACCGCCGTGCCCGTTTGTACCTCTCATCCCGGAATCCTTCTTTGCAGCGCACCTCCCACCTGCAGACTGAGATACAAGAGCTCATATCTCTGTTCCAACTTGTATCTGATTACAGGTGCTTTTGACTCTCAAGAGCTCATACCCCCAAATTTCTCATTGGTCTGTAAGGTGCTAAGCTTTCTACTGCAGACCGGCATGGCTACCTCCTGAAAGTGTCAGTACCAAGGAGATAAGTTTATTGTCTCAGCCATAGGCCATAACATAACACGTCCAAGTTGGATAGAAAAAATACATCAGACTGTAAAATGATACTGTAAGCAATAAAAATACCAGTATCTTACACTGAATCCTATACTCTTTCCACTTTGCATTAAATACTAAACTCATTCGAATTGTTCTAAGGCAAATAACGCCATTCTACTAGGGACATAATGATCAAGGTCCGAGAGTAAAAAAAGTTGACCAAATCCAGACTGGAAAGTCCATTATGCGGTGGAATAATGGGGATAATATACTTTAACCTAGGCGCTTCATGCCACAGGCATCTCAGAATATAATGTATTATATCATCTACTTCCCCCAAATCACAAAGACAAAATCTGCGGGGGGGGGGGGGGTCCAGTCCTGATCACTGAGGGCATGGATTGAAATCTTAAAGCTGTGACTTACGTTCAGTTCTGGAAACAAGAGCAGATACCTGATAAGTGGGAATGGATTAAAAAAAAATGATTTTTATGGCTGAAATGGACAAACTAACAAGAAAACTTCATGGAGCAGAAGACGAAGAATTTTTAACAGACTGGAAAGATTTTAAAGACTATTTAGAGCTTAACTGGGATGTGAAAAATAGATTACTTTATTTTGATAGTTACTAATAACAGAAGTGTTGTAACAAGAGAGACTGTATTTGAAAAGTTACCTAATTGTTAAAGTTAAAAAGCAAAATATTGAAATTTAAGATTTGAATATTAAGAACAAGTTGAATGTACGAGAATATTGGGAGGAAATGTTAACGGGGACGGAGCATCGTGGGAAGCCAGGGGAGGGGGAGATAAAAATTTGAAAAGGATATGATAAGAATTGTAAACAAAATGTGGAACATGCTATTATATATCCGATAATAAATTTTCTTTAAAAAAAATAATAAAAAAAGAAATCTTAAAGCTGTAAAAGCCGATCTTAATTTCAGGGTGGTCAACTTCTCCAAGTAAGGGGACCCACGGTGATCCCTTTTAAAAAAGTTAAATAATGGTGCTGTAAGACAATGTGCCATCGCATCCTGATCCAGAAGCCCATCCTTTTCGAACACCCATTCTTTCAATTCCTGTACTGGGGCGGGGGGAACCTGTTAGTATGAGGTGGGAATCGACACAGTGAATCATCAATCAGTCCAGTGAGGCAGATTGGCCCGGGAATACATGACACCGCTTGTCCCTTGACGGAATCTCTCTTTTTCCTGGTTTCTGCCCGGTCCGGCTTCCTTTTTTGCTAGCATAAGGAGGGCGACGTTTGGGTCTGCCGGATTGAGAGCAGCCCGCAAATAACACGGCGGCGTTCCTGCTTTTCAGATCGGCTCAACCTCCCGAGCGTGCTGGTGTTGAACAGCTGTGGGATTACCTGCGCCGGGGACGAGAACGAGATTGCCGCCTTCTGCGCTCACGTGTCCGAACTGGATCTCTCTGACAATAAACTAGAAGACTGGCAGGAGGTAAAAGGGAAGCGCACGCACCCATTTGCTGTGGACAGCAGCGAGAGCAGCTGCCTTTTTGTCGTGGGTAGATCTGTCCGTTCCAAGTGGATTCTAGTGCCAGAGGCAGGTCAAATGTAAGATGATGAGTCCAGGCACATGCCTGTTAGTCCATGAGGAGTTTTTATATTTCTCCAGCTTTTCCCTTCTGTCCCTTGGAAGAGGCGTTTTCCTTCCATTCATCTTTCAGCACGTAACTCCCTACTGGAGACTCCTGCGATAGGCTGTTGCCTTCAGCAATTGTAGCAACGCTCCCATATTCGCTTCTGGGTCGAAGAGAAATGAGAGCAGTTTTCTAAGTATGTGGGCCTGCCTGTGGTTGGTGGGTTACAGTCGGGCCATGTCTGGCTTGGGAAGTTGATAGTAAGTTGCCAAGAGTCTACCAAAACACCTAGATTCCCCCTCCCCTTTGTACACACTTCTCCATCTTCTGATTGGCCATTGAAGAAGAAGAAGAGGCTGGATTTATACCCCACCCTTCGCTACCCGGAGGAGTCTCAGGGCGCCTTACAAGCTCCTTTCCCTCCCCTGCTCACAACAGACACCCCGTGAGCAATGCTCCCTCTAAGCTGTAGGGTCTTGTGAGCAGAAATTCTACTTGGTGAGTTACTGGCATTAAAGATGCAAGCGAGCGATTTGGCTACTGCATAAGTTAGTTTGCTCTGAAGCCCTCCTTCCTGAGCTAAGATAAAAATGTGTGAGCCAGCGGTGAAAAAATGGTGAGCTAGCTCACACTCACTCAGCTTAGAGGGAATGCTGCCTGTGAGGTAGGTGGGGCTGGGAGAGCTCTTTCGAGGGCTACTCTTGAGAGAACAGCTCTGAGAGAAGTTGTCACTGACCCGAGGTCACACCAGCAAATACATGAGGAGGAGTGGAGAATCAACCCCAGTTCTTCCAGATTAGAGTCTGCCTCACTTAAGCACTACACCCAACTGGCTCACAATTTGATTGCCTGTGTGGTTTTTTCCAAACATTTACTTGGGCCACTGTTGCCCCTGCAGCGTGAGGATTCCCACTGTGTGACTGAAGATAAGCTGCGGCAGCCATTTTGTGGCTGCTCCGCCTCCTGTGACTGGCAGCCATTTTGTGGCTGCTGCCACCACGCTGTGCCACACATGCTGTATGACTAGACATGTGGGTGAGAGGAGTAGAAGTTGAGATCTCGGCACTTTATTGGTCCCGGTCAGGAGAAGTTATCATCGTTTCTCCCTCCTGCTGGGTCTCAAGAAGTTCAGTTAATACCGGCATGGAGTTTCTGCTGAGAGTTCAGCTATTTTTGCCAGCCTTGAACTTGACAAGTTCCAATTCCGGAGATTTCCGTGGCAGACAAAAACCACCAAGAGTCCTGGGGCACGTGAAAGAGGAATGCTTTTATTTGTGGCCTAAGCTTCATTCGCTGCATGACGTGATCACGTGTGTGTGTGTACACGCATACACACACTTGCTGTATAAAAAGAGGAGGTGGAAAATGCTTTTTTGTATTTTGGGTTCTGTGATGATTTTGGTGATTTTTGTTTTGTTTGTTTTGCTTTTACAAAGTGAAGCCAAAAGGCCAAGGGATGTAGCTCTGTAGCACAGAGTTGGGGTTCTTTTGTGGCCCATATGCAGTCCACCTTGCGTAGCAGTGAGAAAGGCAAACTATAAATAACATACAGAAATATGGGACACTAGGTAGTGCTAAGTCTCTGCTGCACCATTCCGCCCCCCCTTGGGGAAAAACCAAGGCTAGCTCATGCCTGCTGTAAAACTGTACATATGGAGCAGAGATCCATCAGTGGCTATGAGCCACAAGGTACAGATAGGAACTCTGGGGCAAGGGATGCTCTGTATTCTTGGTGCTGGGGGGAGAGCAACAGTGGGAGGGCTTCTGGTGTCCTGGCCCCACTGCTGGACCTCCTGATGGCACCTGGTATTTTTGGCCACTGTCTGACAGAGTGTTGGACTGGATGGGCCATTGGCCTGGTCCAACCTTCTCTTCTCTTGTGTTCTTATGTTCTCTAGTTGTTGTAGATTTTCCGGGCTGTATGGCCGTGATCTTGGCATTGTAGGACCTGACGTTTTGCCAGCAGCCGTGACTGGCATCCTCAGAGGTATAACACAGGAAGATGGAGTACTCTGTGCGTCAAGTTGTGCCAGTCACAGCTGCTGGCGAAACATCAGGTCCTACAATGCCAACACCACGGCCGTACAGCCCAGAAAATCTACAACAACTAATGAACTCCGGACGTGAAAGCCTTCGACAACATATTAAAACCGTATTTGATAGAAAGACGGGAGTGGCTCTCCACAGCTAGGACATTCAGTTCATTTGTGCCAGCCTCCCACAGTCCATTAGATGGTTGATTAAGAACGATCGGTATAAATTATTTAACTGGTACCTAAAATAAGCTAGACGGCATTCAAAAGGGAAAAGTAAACAAAACCTGCTGGTGGATTTACAGTCTGATTGCTGGCACAGCCAACTGCTGTTGACTGAATGCAGCGGCCACCCATCAGTTACTCTGTTACAGCAAGAGTCGTGCAACAATGGCATTGGCCACCTAGGGGGGTGGTGAGCTCCCCCTCCCTGGCAGTCTTTAAGCAGTGGCTGGGCAGATCCTTGTCAGGGATGCTCTAGGCTGATCCGGCATTGGGCAGGGGGTTGGGCTAGATGGCCTCTAGGACCCCTTCCAACTATAAGATTCTAACGGGAGTGGATGTTGTTCCAGGTTACCTTATTCAGAGGATTGTTTCTGTGTTACTGGGGTGTTTTCAAGCCCTTTCACTCAGGCTGGAGGCTGCCAGAATTTTCTCCTAATGAAAAACAAGTGATTTCTCCGGGAGACACAGAACTCCCCTGAATAAATGACCCAGGTCGGGCTGTTGGCGCCTCCGCACACTCACCAAGTAGCGTAGTGAGCGCCTTCCCTTCCTTAGTCCAGCAGACTTGTGCGGCTTCTGCCCATGGTGGGGGCTTAAAAAAGTAAAGGCTTCCCTTGTTCGAAAGCCAGTCGTATTACCAGCGCTGGCTCTTCGGCTTTGAAACGGAGATGAGCACCGCAACCCTAGAGTCGGATTCGACTGGCTTTCGAGCAAGGGAACCCTTGCTCGAAAGCCAGTCGAATCCGACTCTAGGGTTGCGGTGCTCATCTCCGTTTCAAAGCCGAAGAGCCAGCGCTGTCCGAAGATGTTTCCGTGGTCATGTGGCCGGCATGACTAAACACCAAGGTGCACAGAACGCTGTTACCTTCCCACCGAAGTGGTACCTATTTATCTACTTGCAATTTCTTGCTTTCGAACTGCTAGATTGGCAGGAGCTGGAACTAGAGACGGGAGCTCACTCCGTCATGCGGCACTCTCGGGTCTTGAACTGCTGAACTACTGACCTTCCACAGCCTGCAGTTCAGTGTCTTAACCACTTGAGCCACCGCAGCTCCTTACCTTTACCTATATGTATTTTATTGTTGAAATAATAAAAATATATTAAAAAAGAAAAAGATCAGTATCGTCTACTCGGACTGGCAGCAGCTCTCTCCAGGGTCTCAGGCAGAGAACTTTCACATCACCTACCTCCAGTTCCTATAGCAGGAGATGCTGTGGCTTGAACTGGGGACCTTCTGCATGCCAAGCAGATGCTCTGTCACTGAGCCATGGTCCCTTCTCTCCCCTTCTTCCAACTTTCTCAGCTTTTCATACCCTACAGTCTGTTGTAACAGGGATTCTTACAAATTTGAGGTGTGAGTCTAGGGGCACCTTAAAGGCCTGCAGAGTTTAATTCTGGGTATAAGCTTTTGTGTGCATGCATACCTCTTCTTTCATGCATGCCCACGAAAGCTTTTACCCGGAATTAAACTTCGTTGGTCTTAAAAGTGCCCCTGGACTCAAACTTTATTCTGGCACTCCAGACCAACACGGCTACCCAGCTAAATCTGAGGTGGTTTGGGTAGTGATTAGATTATCGCACCACTCTCTGTTAAGCGTTCCCTGTTTCCAGATAAGCCAGCAGTGACATCCTAAGCAGAGTTATCCCCTTCTGTGCCTTCTGGCCTTGATGGATTTAGGAGGACCCAAGTGGTTAAGACGCTGAACTGCAGACCGGAGGGTCAATAGTTCAGCAGTTCGAGCCCTGAGTGAGCTCCCATCTCTGGTCCCAGCTCCTGCCAACCTAGCAGTTTGAAAGCAAGAAATTGCAAGAAGATAAATAGGTACCACTTCGGTGGGAAGGAAAGGAGAAGAAGAGATTGGATTTATACCCCACCCTTCACTACCCAATGGAGAGAGCGGCTTACAAACCTCTTTCTCTTCCCCTCCCCACAACGGACATCCTGGCAGGCAGGTGGGGCTGAGAGAGCTCTGACAGAAACTGCTCTTTTTTTCAAGAACAGCTGTGCCAGAACTATGGCTTGCCCAAGGTCATCCAGCAGGTGCAAGTGGAGGAGTAGGGAATCAGACCCAGTTCTCCCAGATTACAGTCCGCGCACTTAGCCACTACACCAAACTGGCATCTAGTCATGCCAGCCACATGACCACGGAAATGTCCTTGGACAGCGCTGGCTCTTCGGCTTGGAAATGGAGATGAGCACCGCATCCCTAGAGTCAGATTCAACTGGCTTTCGAGCAAGGGAAATCTTTACCTTTACCCAACTCTGCTTGGGGTTGCCCTACAAGCCTGCTGTGATGTTACACCTGTGTTGCCCAGCTGGTGAAGTTACGATACGGGCGGATTCACTTATCTGTTTCGGTAACGGATCGCGCTTTTAGCTCTTCATTTATTCCGAGAAGTTGAGTTTCATTTTTATAGTCCTTTTCCATCCCAGAAGGGCAGGTCGTAAATATTTTGAATCAGTGGTGGCATTCTCTTTGCTGACGGACCCGCATGTTTTTTCAAACTGAGACTACAAGGTGGGTTAGGAACTTGTTTTATATATATATAAATCAAACCCAAAAAAATCCATACCAAGAATCAAAACTCCCTGCTAGCCAAGGGGCTTGATGCTTTCAAAATCACAGGAAGATGAATCGCCTCGAGTTAAGGCAGCTTTTTAAAAAAATGCTGGCTTCCGATACGGTTTTTTTCCCCCTCGAGCTGCCAGTCGGGGGGGGGGTGTCTCGTGAAGGCTGCCAACAATCAGCATTTTTCCTTATCGAGCCTTCCCCCCCCATGTAATTAAACGAAGCATTGAGGTGAACAAGCAATTAGCCAATCAATCTAGATCAGCAAATAGCTGCGGTATGAATTACAGATAGCTATCTTGAATGTTGTTAGAATCCATATCATTCTCCGACTCAATGAGCCGTGCTGGAAGCCTTGGCTACATTTTTGGGTTTTTTTGTTTTCCACGATGACAGAATATTACTTGAGCCCTGATTGCCGCCTGATTAACGCTTTTCTTTCTTATTTTCTTTCTTCCTTTTCCCCTCCCAGGTCAGTAAAATTGTGTCAAATGTTCCCCACCTGGAATTTCTAAACCTCAGTTCCAACCCTCTGAATTTGTCGGTTTTAGAAAGGACGTGTGCTGGGTCTTTCGCTGGCGTTCGCAAACTCGTGCTCAACAACAGCAAAGCTTCCTGGGAAACAGTCCACACAATACTGCAGGAATTACCAGGGTAAGCTCGGGGGGGGGGGGCAGGTGCCTGTTGCGTCCCAATTACATCGGGGGGTGCCCCAGTGTTGTGCCCCCCAACACCTTTCCCAAGTGGACAGGGACAGGTGGTGCTCTTACTCCGCAAGGCTTCCGATTGGCCACTGGAGATTTGATTGACTGTGCATATTTTTAAAAACATTGCTTGGGCAGCAACTGCCCCCACAGCCCCTGTGTCAGAGACGAATGAGGGAGTTACTCTTGAGAGAGATGGCTTGTCTAAAGTTACCCAGTGAGCTTGTGGCAGCGCTGGGATTTGAACTGTGGACTCTCTTACTTGTAATTCAGTCTCTTAGCCGCTGATGACCTCGTATCCCCCACATTCACCTTAGTTTGAAGTAAGAGGATTTAGGCTACCCCCTGGGCCATGCTATTTCCGAGTTTGTGATAACGCCAAACCGATCGGGGGCAGGGGGGCTCGTGCGGAGCTCCTGTACGCTATCTTCTAAATTTACACGAGTTTGTCAAGTTGACAGATGACGACGATAGCTCGGTATCGGTGCTGGGGGCCGTCTTCTGGGGCCGCGCTCAGAAACGCTCTGCTAATGGAGATGTTGGCTTTTGAACGAGACTAAAGGGGAGGGGGGCCGCGGGGAGGGCCTGGCCGCCCACCGCCAGTTAAAGGTTTCCTTGCATTTTTATAAGATATTGGCCGTAAAGTTTCTGGACGGGCTCCAACTTGGCAGCAGCTTTCTGCCTCCTTTCAGCTCCCCCTGGCATTTTTCTACATGCATTGAGTTATGGTGGGGGAGGTTTGCCACGGGGCAGCATTCCAACAGGTAATCCTCTACCCAGAGGAAGAAAACTCTTGCTTATAACATGATGGGAAGGGGACTTGGCTGAACCCTTATTCCTGACATACCGCTTTTTCCATAGAAGTGTTTTATTGAGGAGGATTCATGCGTGTGTTTTAATAGCCTGAGACAATATAATGAAGTCCCACGGATCAGTTCAACTAGCTCAGGACTGTCCACTGCAGTGGTTCCCAGTGTAGGGACTTGAAGACACCTTTCCTGGTGCCCACCAAGTGTTTTGAGAAAGTAGGTGGGACCAGGTGGGGGCTTTTGCCTGGCAAGGTCTGATTGGTCGCTGTAGCTTTGATTGGCTGTGCAGATGTTTTAACAACGTTGCTTTGGCGGCATCTACCATCACAGCACAAGGATCTTCACTGTGTGATTGAAGGTAAGCTGCAGCAGCTGTTTCCTGGTGGCAGTTTTGTGGCTGTGCCCACCCCATGCTGTGTCAGAATCCCAAAGGTGCCTGCAGGCTAAACAAAGCTGAAGACCTCTACTGGGAGCAATAGTAGCACTTCATGGCCTCAAGCAGAGAAAGGTCTATCCCGTCTCCTGCAACCTGAGATGTTTTAACTGGAGCTACCAGAGCTAAATCTGAGATAATTCCACATGCGAAGCTGTTATTCTACCTGACTTCACACCTGTTAGCTAAAGGGGTACAGTCTGGAGGAGGGGGTCCCTACTTATCTGAAGGATAAGTATCTGAAGGGCCATCTTCCCCCCTGTGTTCCTGCCCGGGAATTACGATCACAGGGAGCGGCCTTTCTGACTGTCCTGTCAATCACAGAAACTCATTTGGAGGACACATGAGAAGAGAGCCTTTTTGGTGGCAGCCCCACGGTTACGGAACAACCCCCCCTGGGTGGTGCGCCTGGCCCCCCTCACTTTCGATCGTTAGGAGGCAATTGAAGACAGTCTTATTTAGAACTGTTTGGTTAAGATTACTCGCAGTTCTGAGATAGGATTTTCAATTTTTATTTTGATGTATCTTATTTTATGTGTTTTATCTGCATTGTAAGCTGTCTTTAGCTCCGTAAAGAAGTCAGCTACTGGATGTCTTAAATAAATAAATACTTGTCCATGTAAACTGCCCCCTTTCATCCTGAAAGTCTAGGTATAAGAGGCGTTTGAACCATTTTCTTCCCACAGCTTGGAGGAGCTCTTTCTGTGCCTTAACGACTACAAAACAGTGTCTTGTTCTCCGGTGTGTTGTCATTCTCTCAAGTTGCTCCACATAACTGACAATGATCTCAAAGACTGGCCCGAGATTAGGAAATTGGGGGTCATGTTTCCATCGCTGGACACGCTCGTCTTGGCCAACAACTACCTGACGACCATCGAGGACTCAGAAGATTCTCTTGGCCGCCTGTTCCCAAACTTGCGATCCATCAGCTTGCACAAGTCAGGTGAGGTACCGCTGAGTGAAGCGTGTTTGGAAACCTACACAAGGGCTGGATATTGCAGATCCGTTCTGATAGTGGAGGAGTTTTTCTCCGCCAGAAGAAGCCTTTCCTTGATGCAAATGGGAGGCTACTTCCGCCATAGGAAAGCGCTTCTGCTGTCGGAACAGATCCGTGAGACCCAACCTATTCCTAGCAGCTTGCCCAAGTTGGTCATCATCTTTGCACCGTAATGTGGCTTGTGCCTCTCTTTTAAAATTGGACTTTATTGGTTCCTCCTCAAACCAAACCTCACCCTTTATCACTTTGCGGGCCAGTTTTTCCCGGACCTGCCGTTGCCCTTTCCTAGGAATGAACTTAACTGATTTGTGGAAGGTAATTCCATTTCGTATTGACGTGTTAGGCCCGTCGGTGTGGTTTATGGTTGTTTTTGGCCGGGTGAGATTGGAGGGGGCGTTGAAAACTTTATTAGCTGCCAGCCATTTAATTCTCCCTGGGCGATCTGCAAGCCGCCACTGGGAGAAAGGGGGATCCAAACTGGCCGGTTTGGTTCGGGGCATTTTTGGCTTGGTTCGGTTCGGGCACAAAATTTTCAGGTCCGGCCGTTCCTAGAAATAGTCCTGCTGTTGTGTGTGTGTTTGTGTGTGTGTGTGTGTGAAGTCAAGTCGCTCTGACCTACGGTGACCCTTATGAACTAATGACCTCCAAAACCTCTAATCATGAACAGCCGTGCTCAGGTCTTGCAGACTGAGGGCTCTCAGGGCTTCCTTGATCGAGTCCATCCATCTCAGGTCGAGTCTTCCTCTTTTCCCACTTCCTTCAACTTTTCCCAGCATCATTGTCTTTTCCCAGGCCCTCTTGTCTTCTCATGATGTGATCAAAGTACAATAGCCTCAGTCTAGTCGTTTTAGCTTCAGGGGAGAGTTGAGGCTTGATTTGATCTAGAACCCACTTCCGTGTCCTTTTGGCAGTCTCCGGGTATCCAATATAAAACTCTCCTCCAGCACCACATTTCAAGCAAATCAACTTTCTTCATTGTCCAACTTTCACACCCATACATGGTAATGGGGAATACTGCGGCATGAACTATCTCAACCTTGGTTGCCAGCGATACACTTAAGAATCTCTTCTAGCTCCTTCCGATTTCTTGGTTGCAGTCTCCCTTTGGGTTGATGATGGAGCCCAGGAATAGGAAATTCCTGCTGTTCAGTAGATTGAACAGACATAAAGCATGTAAACACAGGAAGCTGCCCTTTATGGATCCAGGCCACTAGTCTGTCATCTTCAGTTGACTAAAGGGGAATATAAGTATTTTTAAAAAATAAAATCTAGCTCAGTATTGGTCTGCTCGGCAGAGACTCTCCAAGACTCATTTTTCCATCAAATGCCACCTGAGATCCTTCTAACTGGCAATGCCAAGAATTGAACCTGGGGACTTCCACATGTAAAAAAGCAGGTGCTTTCTTACTGAGCCCCAAGCCCATCCTCAAACAATAGTCCTCCTCTTGATGTATAAAGCTGCTCTGTTTAGACTACAGGCGGTTCCATGGTTCAGTGGAAGAGCATCTGCTTGGCACTCAGAAGGTCCCAGGTTCAACCCCTGACATCACCAATTAAAAAAAAGTCTGGAAGTAGACCTCTGCCTGAAACCCTGGAGAGCCACTGTGTAATCAATCCTGACCTCAGTGCATCAAGTAAAAGTCAGCTTCATGTGTTCTTATGCGTGGTCTTCACCTAATGGTGGCTTTCCAGGGTCTGAAGCAAGAGGGTTTTCCCAACATCTGCAATCCAAAATCCTTTTTTTTTGGTCACACAAGAGAGGGAGATCAGACCTGGAACCATCTGCATATAAACTACATGCTCTGCTGATAAGGAATCGAACCCAAGCCTCAGCAGTGAAAATAATTCAATTTGATTTATTACGATCAAAGATCAGCAAATACCTTAAAATGTTACATATAGTCAACAGCAAAAATACAGCCAGATAGCTGATATAAATAAAAACAATTGTAAATAAGAAAAAGTGGATTTTAAAATTTCCTAGGAAGTAATAGTCTTCTGTCTGATTAGGACAGCCATCGCGCAAAACCTTGCTACCTTAGCAGTAGTTTCATTACAGATGTCAGCTAAAAGAAGAGTAGACTAAAACTGATTAGACCTGCCTGGGTAGGCGACAATTATTGGAATAATATATTTAGAACGAATCTCATGATAAAATCGGCAAGAATAAGAGAACTGACCACGACATTGACAGGTGCAGGTGAAGCCGTCGCCAAGGGATTGAGCTAGGCCTGACACGAACCTGAAAACTTCTCACCCAAACAGATATCTGGTGTCTTTTCAGCCACTGGCCGGGTCAGGTGAGGTGCCTCACCACAGGCAGATGGTTTGGAAGAGAGGATATGGGATAGTCAACTATCGGACTGGTGGTTTTACTGCCCCGTGAGGTGCTATTTTGGATATTCTCCCTCTGGCAACCAAGTCTGTCAGGCCACCAGTCGCTGAGAGTTCTTTATAACCTTTGCGGGTGAGAGCTGGTGGGTGCATCATCCTCTCTGCTTCCGGATTTTCGTCGGGTTCGGCGGAGATAATAGACTGTTGATTTCCCCCATGTTTGTACAGTCCTGAAATTTGTTCGGTTTTCCCTAGGGTGTTGCTTGATGCTTGCCGCTTCCTTTCTTTAAAGCAGGTCTGCAAAGCTGGGAGGACATTGACAAGCTCAATTCTTTCCCCAAGCTCGAAGAAGTGCGATTGTTGGGTATCCCTCTCCTTCAGCCATACACCAATGAGGAGCGCAGGAAGCTCGTCATAGCCAGGTCTGGAGATGCCTCTCTGTTTGTGTGTTGGGGGGTGTTTCTTAAATTTAAGATACTGAATTTTGGTGATGTGGGAAAGTCCATATCCTGAAGATGCCTCTACAGGGCAGGCTTCATGTTGTGGGAGGGTCTTTATCTTGGAAGGTCTTCGATAAGATGGCCCTTCCTAGCTTTCCTCCTCCTTTTTGGCCAGTTTGGTGTAGTGGTTAAGTGCGCGGGCTCTAATCTGGGAGAACCGGGTTTGATTCCCCACTCCTCCACTGGCAGCTGCTAGATGACCTTGGGCCATTCACAAGTTTTTTCTGAGCTGTTCTCTCAAGAGCAGTCCTGGAAAGAGCTCTATCAGCCCCACCTACCTCGCTGGGTGTCTGTTGTGGGGAGGGGAAGGGAGAGGAGTTTGTAAGCTGCTCTGAGACTCCGAGTGAAGGGCAGGGGATAAATCCAATCTCCTCCTCCTCCTCCTTCATTACAGAGGGCTTGTGTGCACCATTTGCCAGCCTGTCTCCTGTCTGCACAAGGGGATTCTCAGGTGCCACATCCCCCCTTCCCTCAGGTCCAAACTCTATACCCAGAGTTCCTGTTTGACTTCTCCTATATGCCTGGTTTGTATTGCAAGGTTTGAGGGGTTTTTTTTGCAAAATTCAGAGGGATAGGGGGTAGCAGTTAGATACGGCAATAGTTGGAGAGCAAAGTCTGTAGAGCAGTCTGATGCTTGAGAGGAAGGTAATAGCTTTTAATGAGTCTACTTTGACGGTGTAGGAATAGGCAAGCATTTGATTAATGCAGGAAAGTTTGACGGGGTTAAGGGAGAGCTGGTTTATTTTCAGTTATGTAGGGGAAATCGGTTTGCTCCAACTTCAGTCGCTGTGCATAAATGGTGGTCTAATTGCATAACCTAAATCATGCGTGATCTGCCGGCCAGTGGGGAATCTGACTGTCATAATGACTCAAATCCAAGAGTATCTATTAAAACGAGACTCTTCAAAAACTGCAGCGCAGATATAATTATGTTGTAAAGAGGCACAATTAAGTTAATAAATTATGGCATTAAAAAGCATTTATGCGATGCAACGTCTACGCGGTATCTTTATGAAATCAAGTCAGTCACAGGAAGACTCTCTCAAAAGACCCCATGAAGCCGTTTGAAATCTCTTGCATGTGGGCAGATTCTGTAAGCCTTGCCATTTTGGCACCCTTCCAAATCTCACGCAGCCATTCTTGAAAGGTGGACATCACGCTGCTTGCCCGGCCCGCCAGTATTTCCCCCCATATTGTAGATTCCAGGGCAAGTCATTTACTCGTAGCTAACCTGCTTAGCCGACCAAGTGATGGTATTAACAGGACCTGGAGGAAGATTATAGGCATCTTTATTATTATTATTATTATTATTATTAGGGGTCTTTTCGTAGAAAAACAGCTGCAGGAGCTCATTAGCATATGGTATGCTAATGAGCTATTAGGCTATTAGCATATGCCATGTCCCCTGACATCACCGGAAGTGATGCCCCCTGCCATCACCGGAAGTGATGTCAGAAGCGGAAGCAAAAAGGGGGGAGGCATCTTCAAAAGCCTCCCCTTCCCTTCCCCAGCTGACCTGGGTGGGGGAGCAAAAAGAGAAGGGGTTTAAAGTTTAAACTTCTTCTCACTAGAGTTGGGCCACAGAAGGAGGAAAGAGGGAAGGAAAGAGAAAGAGTAGAGAGAAGGAAAGAAGGAAGGAAAGAGGGAAAGAAAGAGAAGGAAAGGAGGAGGGAAAGAAAGAGACGGAAGAAGAAGGGAAACAGGGAAAGGAGGAAAATAGAGAAAAGAAGAAGGTGGGAAAGAAAGAAAGAGAGAAGAGAAGAAGGAGGGAAAGAGGAAAAGGAGAGAAGGAAAGGAGGGAATGAAAGAAATTTGGCGGCAATTCGGCCTCATTATATCCTATGGGCCATTGAAGTCAATGGTAGGGTATATTCTGGGGGGTGGAGGGGAGGTGGTTTGAGGGAGAGGCTCCAAACTCACAGGGTAGCTGATGGAGCCTCTCCCCAAGATACCCACCAAGTTTCAAGAACATTGGATTAGGGGGTCCAATTCTATGGGCCCCCAAACAAGTTACCCCAAACAGGTTGCCCCCATTCCCTCTATTGTTCTCTATGGTGGGGGAAAAAGTTACTTGTCTTCACCGCCCTCCAGAGTGATTTACATATTGGCCCTTGCCAACATCCTTGCTCTGGCTGCAGAAGGCTAGCAGCCCCATCTGTCCCCAGCAGGGACAGGCCACGTGGCGACACGTCGTACTTGTGGGATTTCTAGCCGTGCTCATCCAGAGCCGCTATTTAACACGGCAATATTTATGAAGCACTACCAAAAGCCAATGAAACCAGAGGTGTTTAAAGAGTCGAGAGAGGTATTCATATTCAAATTGCCATGCGTGGTTTTTAATCAGATTTCTTCTGCGAGGAAGCGGTATGAAATTTGCTTTCCTTTTCAAGAGCTGCATTTCGGGTTATCTGATCCCACAGGGATGTCTCGCGGGGATAAAATTCTCATCATTTTTGGTGATCGCTATTAAGTTTGGGGGGTACTTTTTAAAAACGTTATTAGATGTTACAGTTCTCTTCCCCCCCCTCCTTTTTCACTCCTCTGCATACGCGCAGATTACCATCAATAACCAAACTGAACGGGAGCGTCATTGCAGAAGGAGAACGGGAGGACTCGGAGAGGTTTTTCATTCGTTACTACATGGACTTTCCACAGGAGGAGGTCCCTTTCAGGTGAGATCCCCTGACCCGGAACTCTGAAAATGGGTATTTGGTTTTTCCAAGATATGGCTTTGACTGGTGAGGCACACTGATCGAGGGCCGCAACGCGCAATATGCTTGACATGAGTCGGGTCGAGGGCAATACTCCCTCTAAACTGCGGGGCCTTGTGAGCGTAAATTCTACTTTGTGAGCTACCGGCATTGAATTTGTGAGCGAGCGATTTGGCTGCTGCACAAATTAATTTGTTCTGGAGCCCTCCTTCCTGAGCTAAGACGAAAATGTGTGAGCCGGAGGCTAAAGAACTGTAAGCTAGCTCACTCTAACTCAGCTTAGGGGGAAGACTGGTCAAGGGACAGTCACACATACATGCAGGGCCTAAACTTTCAGAGCCACTCAGCAGCTCTGAGCAGCGCCGCTGCAAGAGGGAAGGAGGGGTTTCAGGCTTTGCTGCCACGCTGGTTTTGCCAGTCGAAACAGCGAGGGACAGGGCGTCTGCCATTTCCTTTGGAGCCATGCGTCCTGATGTCCCCCCCTCCCCTCAGCAGTTTGGAGCCACTTGGAGCAACTGAAAGGTTTCTGAAGGTTAATCCCTGCCCATGTTTGTGACTGAGAGTCAGGCCAGGGACCCAGGACCCCCGACTCGTGCCACGCATAAATGTGCATTTTGGCCCTGAGAGTCTCAGCCTCTCCTAGGGTTTTCACGTACCCCTCTCGCAAACGGCAGGGGGTGGGGGACTTATGGGCAAGTGAAGAGAGGCCTAGGCCGGTGTAACCGACAAGATCACTTCCAGGGCACACCAGAAGTGCCATCATCGCTTTGCTGGCAGCACAGAGATGTTCTGAGCCAAGACTCCCAAGGCAGAAACCTTTTTTTTTTTTAAACTAGAGTTTTTGCCCAAATACCATCGCGTTCCACATTGCCAGTGACGTGATGATGTCACTTCCGGTGTGTGCAGGAAGTGACACCACTGTGTTGCCACTGACGCCAACCTCAGGCTCCCTTTGCTGCCATTAAGTTCCCCTGCCGGCCAGCTGACTGGTGGGGGAGGGGGTTCTGGGGGGGGTTCCCCCGTCCCCAGCAGGGGCCTGGAAATGCTGGCCACAGCCCTCCCCTACTTGGAATGTTCTATGGAACAAATGGGCAAGCACGGGAATTTTAAAATGATCTTTTTTTAGTATCTTTTGGATGCCGTCGTTTCCTCTGTCCTTCTTTTCCCGCAAGTTAGCCTTTTGGTACCTTTCTGAATCACCACCTGGCATCCTGCCTCAAAGTACTTGGGGGAATTATTGAGCTGGGGAGGGGCACAGATCACCACATTCCACCCCTTCTACTGGGGTCCTCGCCTCTTGATCGGCCGCAACTCACGATCCCATTCCAGGAGAGCACAACCCGGAAGTTGGCTCGATTGAGGCCATTCCAAAAGCCGGGAGCAAGATTTGCCCCTCGTCAGTTCTCAGAAGCCGAGAAAGAACTTGGTTCGCCTTACATTTGTTTGTTTTTTTCCTCCGACACAATGAGGAGAATTGTGGAGAGCCAGTTTGGCGTCGTGGTTAAGTGCATGGACTCTAATCTGGGAGAACTGGGTTTGATTCCCCCACTCCTCCACTTGCACCTGGCTGGATGACCTTGGGCAAGCAGTAGTTCTGATAAGAGCTGTTCTCGAAAAGGAGCAGTTTCTGTCAGAGCTCTCTCAGCCCCACCTACCTCACAGGGTGTCTGTTGTGGGGAGGGGAAGGGAAGGGAGTTTGTAAGCCGCTCTGAGACACCTTTGGGTAGTGAAGGGGGGGTATAAATCCAATATATTCTTCTTCTCCTTCTGGGAGCCATCATTTTGACACGTCGAATTGATCACAAGAGCTGGCATGTCACTCCACCAGGCCTCTCCGACTCTCTCAAATTTTAGCTCCACCTCTTTGAAAAGATATTCTGGGATGTGGTAAATCAAGAGGTGTTCAACGGACATGGCAAAAGATAAAAATAAAAACCTTTGATCACCCCGTCACACAGAGTTTGGACGGGTTTAACTACAGGACCCTGTTCACTCAAACTTCAGTAGGGTGTTGTTGTTGTTGTTAATAATAATAATTAAATTTCTGAATCGCCCAATTTCTGAGTACACAGGGCTCTGGGCAATTTACAACAGGCTAAAAACATACTTATTTA